>JARQOC010000004.1:88926143-89526143 GCA_033576535.1 Allobates femoralis | reverse complement strand
GAATACTCAAACATCTAGGCGCCCATTCATCAAGATTAGAGTAGTGAACCTTGTGGTATGCTAGTTGTGCTGAAGTAGAAAGTGCCAAATTCATTAGGAGGGGCGCACCACTTAATGAATCTTGTGCCAATAATGCTACAAAATGCCGGCACATTTGATGAACATTGCCCCATCACACCCCTGCTTTACCCATCTTGTTAGAGCTGATACAAACTAGCAAGAAAACTCCAAGAGTCGCAGAATGTTTGCTTAAACACCTGTTACACAAAAAAATAGCAATTTTTAAAAGCTTTTACCGGGCTGTGGAGTCGGTGAGCCAGGAAAAACCGTAGAGAAGAAAGTGCACCTCAGACTGCACTCCCATTCCAATAAGACAATGGAGCCAATTCAGTTAGTTTATTCAACGCGTTTCAGAGCCTACAATCTGCTTCATAGGGAATACCAATATGTACCTCCTTTTATGCGTGGTATGCCTGATGAAGGGGATTGTAAACCCTGAAATGCGTTGAATACACAACCAGATGAATTCAAACTGAATTGGATCCATTGTCTTATTGGAGCGGAGCGCAGTCTGAAGACCACTTTCTTCTCTATGTTTTTTCCTGGATTACTACATGTGGGAAGACAGCAGCATAACACTATTGATATCGTGGATATCATATGCTTTTATTGTGGTTGTGATGTCTCACAACCAGCACAGGTGAGCCTGTAGATCACTTTTTCAGGCATTATTATCTGTCAGGTAACATACTATTGTGCGTCCTCTTCCTTCCAGTTTTTACTGCAGAGTCGGTAAGCCAAACAGCCGACTCTGACTAGAACTCCTCAGTTTCCCTGAATCCAGTTCCAACTCTGACTTTAACTTCACCAAAATGGATACCACCTCCGACTCCACAACCATGGCTGTGAAGTCAGTAAGCCAAACATCCTACTCCTCAACTTCCCTGAATCCGACTCCGGCTTCATCAAAATGGACAGCTACTCTGACTCCACCGCCCTTACTTTGACACCACTTTCTTGATTCAAAGGCTTTGATGAATCAACCACTTAGACTTATGAAATCTTTTTCCGCTCACATGTATGGGTGGTCATCAGTTCATTAAAAATAAAAAAAAATAATAATTTCGATGACAATCTTTCAGGTCATCAGTTGATGTCTTCATTTGTAAATCTCCAATTTTTTTACTTTCTATCACAATAGGCATTTATGATTCTCCAATAAAAAGAGGAAAACTATCTTAAATCTGCAACACCAGGAATCTATCTATATACAGCTGTTTTAGGCTCTACCCCCACTCAGTACAGGGTTCTGCTTGGCTTCATGTGACATTTTTAATGCAGCTTTTAAGGGAAGGGGGGGGGGCATAATTTGTGATAGTTTTTACATTCTGGGGAGAGCTTTTTTGCATACTATTTTCCATAGAGATTTGACTGTAAGTCTTCAAACACCAGCTGAGTCTCTTCAATGAGAAACCCCCAAAGAGATCATAATATGGATAAAAGAATGTAAAGGAAGGAGCTTATTTGTTTTAAATTACAGCAATGAACGCCTTAGCTGACGCCAGTGGCGTAACTTGAAGCTCATGGGCCCCGATGCGAAAGCTCCAACGGGGCCCCCAATTATTACAAATCTTTAACAGCAATAGTCTTTTTCTATAGGCCAAAGGGTCTTTTGGGGCCCCCTAGGCTCTGCGATCCCAACCCTGCACCTGTTGTAGTTACGCCCCTGGCTGACGCTCTACTGGGTATTACCATTTGTTTTTAATAATCTGAACTGCACTATCTTGGTAGCTGTCATTGTGGTGGGTACTACAGCTAAATCCTCTAACAACACAGGTTCTTCCAGTCCACCCTTAACTATGAATGAATGCAACTCAACACTCAGTAGGACAGAGGTAGTTTCCAACATGAGTCCCCAAATGCGTTAGCTGAAATAGTCGCTGTAATTAATGTTTTCTCTTTGCCGGTCGTTTTAACAGCCACCGATAACTCCTCATCCTTTGTTTCTATAAATTAAAAAATATTCACATGGTGTAATAGCATAATAACATTACAATTATTGAGCAAAGAACAGCAATTATACTCATACACAAACATGAGAAAAAGGTAGAAAAGTTAAAATTTCCATGGCAGCTGAATACTGAGCATGTCCCCAGGATTAGTTTTTTCCATACCTTTATCACACGTTGGTTTGTGAATATAATGACGGTTCTTTGCTTAATAAATTAGATGTTCTTACAATATTACACGTGGAGCTGATTTAATTTATAGACAGCACTATTGCCCTAAAGGATAAGGAATTATTGGTGGGCTAGGCTCCAAAATGAACTCTTCGATTATAGGGCATAGTGCAGACAAGGCCATTAGAAATATATTTTGGAAGCCACCCTTTTCTGGAGTTTGTAAGTTGCAACTCATATAGACTGTTATGTGCTGAGGGATCCCTTTAAAAAAACACATTGAAAATATTTCAGTATTTTATTTCCAGGCTTTCGACTCCATTCTGATTAAGTCCCTCTGGATTCATTTTCTCTACACTTACTAAAGTGTTTTGTACAACTAATAGGGGGGGTAGAGACATGGGAGACCTCTTCCCTGAATGCAGCAGACATGCTGCATTCAGTAGTGCTTTCACTTTGGAAATTGTAAAAAGTTTTTTTTCAATTTTTTTTTTTTTTTTCTTCAGTGACGTTGTGATCAAGGCCGTTATTAGGCCGAAACGTTAACCAGCTCTGTCACCATCTTCACTTTATTTGAAATAAATCCACACTAAGCAACCAAACAACAGTGCGAGTGCATTGATTATACTTTATTCTACATTGTGGGCCAAGCAGACCCTTTACAATTGCACCGCCACACTATCACCTAAGTGAGTGCTGGTCATTATACGAACTTATTACTGACTACATTTGACTTCAGCACCACCAACCCCAATGTCTGAGACTTTTGGATATGACGAATCCACTAGTACCTCTATTCTAGCCAAAATTAGGACGGACACCAATTTCCTAAGAATCCCTGCCCGAGACATTAAGACCAAAGACTGGGAGAAGGAGAGGAAGAAACTTATCTCATTCGATCTGCATTGCGCCACCTTGGGGGAATATTACCGCCAAAGCAAGATCCCTAGAGGACTAAGGTGCAACCTGCGACCAACTCTATTTTCAGACAACGAAAAGTACTGTGCTACATTTCAAAAAATACTGAACAAATGCTCACTAGATCTTATATTGCTCACCATTGAACATCTACAAGACGCAATCAAGGAATCAGAACTCAAAGTTGCGGCAATTGAGACTCAGCTGGCCTCCACCCTAAGCAACATAGAATTCACCAACCTGAAAAGTAAAGTTGAGTCTACACTTGCTACCCACACTAAAACACTACAAGAAAGGAAAAGGAACAAGTTCCAGAGGGATACGGAAGATTACCTCAACAACAAGGTCTACAGGTGGGACGACCCACCACAACCAAGACGCCCATGGCCAAAACCCAAAAAAAACAGCAGGTGGTCACCCACCATCTGTCGGCTCTACACCAGCAGGAGGATCCTCTGCGGGATCGGGAAGCGACACGGGGGGCTCTCCCCTGCCCCGCAGTACACCCCCCTTTTTTTAGGACAAGACGGAAGGCCAGCAGGAGGTCCAAGCGGACGAGATTCAGACCGCCAAATGGTACTGAGGTCACAGGTAGGAATCCAAATCTAGTTGTGAACATATCCGACTATTCTCTCTCTCCTGTAGAACTATCCGTTCTCAACAAGGGTCTTTCCTTTTGCCCCACGCCTAGGTGGATTCCTTCCAACTTGAGTGTGATTTAGAGCGCTTCTACCGCTCAATAAGACTAAAAGCACATTTTGATCAGCCAACTGTACCTACAATGAACACACTAGGCTCAGTGCATAGCCATACACCCACCAATAAGATAACCATTTCATTACTAGGCTTAAGAAACCCAAGTAATTTTAACCCACCGAAAGTAGATCATGCTGTTGAAACCTATATTAATATATTAAAACGAGACATTAAGGATGTTGTTCGTGAGCAACAGATCGGTCTCCTCCCTATCCGCACCAATTTGACTGCTCTAGAAAGAAAAGCCATCACCTCCCTAAAAGAAAACCCCAACATCACTATCAAACCAGCGGACAAGGGGGGTGCGATCGTTGTTATGAACAAATCCCAATACATCTCAGAGATCAAAAGACAATTATCGGACGAGGCAACATACCAAAGAGTTGGGAATGACCCTATCTTCAGCATACGCACAAAAATACACAGATTAGTGAATAAATATTACCATAACAACACGATCGATTAAAAAACCAAATCCTTCCTAATTAACGATAATCCCGTTACACCTGTACTGTACATTCTACCCAAGATCCACAAAAATCTACATGACCCACCAGGACGTCCTATCGTGGCAGGCACTGACTCAATACTCAGCCCACTATCTATCTTCTTAGAAAAGATTCTTACACCATACACGAGGTCTGTTAAATCGTTTATCTTAGATACAGGGGACTTTCTCAATAAAATCAAGAGCATTAACTCAATTCCCCCTGACAGCCTTTTGTGTACACTGGATGTAAACAGTCTATACACCTCTATCACTCATGATAAGGGGATGGAAGCAGTTAAACATACACTATCCCACAGTAACGTCGATATAAATATTAGGGATCTTTGCCTTGAACTCCTAGAATTGGTCCTCCGAGAAAACTATTTTCTTTTTGAGGACCATTTCTATGTACAGTCATGTGGTACTGCTATGGGGTCAAATGTAGCCCCAGCGTATGCAAATTTGTATATGGATCGATTTGAAGAGAGCTACATTATACACTAACGATCTGTTTAAGAAGCATGCCATTACATGGTACAGATACATCGACGATGTGTTCTGTATATGGAATGACACTGAAGAATCCTTAATGACATTCCTCAACGCCATCAACTCAATCAGACCAGAGCTGAAATTCACACTTAGCTCACATATCAATCAAATCTCGTTCCTAGACACTCTTATTCTCAAAGACACACATGGCCACTTGACGACAGATCTATACACTAAGCCTACGGACAAAAATGGTCTTCTGCTATACAACAGTTGTCACCCCAAACCGACGAGAAATAGTCTACCTAGGTCGCAATTCAAACGAGTAACCCGCATCGTATCCAATGAAACAACCAGAGTCACCAGATTGACAGAGATGTCTAACAAATTTCTAGCTAGGAATTACCCCCCCCTATTACTTGACAAAGAACTCAATATTGCCATCACCAATAACGAGAATGAGACACGACAACTTAGGGAACTAAACAGAATACCTTTTGTACACACATTCCACCCAATTATGCCAAAAGTGTATAACCTGGTAAGGAAGAACTGGCCACTACTAGGCAAGGCGCACCCTAAGATAACAGCTTTCCAAAATACACCTCTCATGTGCAGTAGACGGCCACCCAACATTAAAGACCGACTAGTTCGAGCAGACGTAGGATCAAAAAAGAAATCTTTGACCAGGACACTGACAGGTGGTCATAGACATGGCACCTTTCCCTGTCTGGGCTGTATGTGTTGCTCTAATGTGATTAAAGGATCTGAAATAGTCCATCCTCGTACTGGCAAATCTTACCATGCTAGGGGCTTCTATACCTGTGAAACGAGCTTTGTAGTCTATCTGATCAAGTGCCCATGTGGCCTCCTATACATAGGAGAAACCATTCAACCAATTAGAGATAGAATTGCTAGCCACAAATCGACTATACGTTGTGAAAAAACATGGTTACCACTTCCCTACCATTTTAAGGAAGCCAATCACAATGTGGCACAGCTTCGTTTCCAAGTCATAGAACATGTCCCCAGACCCCGAAGGGGTGGAGACCACATTAAACTCCTTAAAAAGCGAGAAAGCTACTGGATCTATACTCTGGACACCCTAACACCTAAGGGTTTGAATAGAGAAATGGATTGGTTAACCTAGATACCCCTCCCTTTCCCCCCCCCTTCTCTTTACAGATCCCCACCTAACCATCTATCGCCTCCATCGCACCATCCCACTGGGTAAGATTCAATAGTGTCCCTCGATTACTCCCAAGTTTTTAAGTTTTCTTTCTCCTTTTAACTTTTTCTTTTCGCCTAATTTGCTTGGATTTGGATTCCTATATACTAAGAAAACCTGTGACCAGTGTTAGAGAATATCCTTACCTTAATCTCGGTGGTTAATATTTGTTGTATATAAGACATACATGTGCACATTACTACATTGAATATATATTAAGACATGCTCTGATATTAGTCAAAAACATATTTCTAAACACATGTCAATTTAACATCATATATTGATGTTTTTATGCCTGTAAATCACTATAGTTGACCTATCAGTAATGTCTGCTACTGTTCCGTCGCAACGCAGTATATAGTATATGTGATAATGACTACTTATTTGTATATGATTTAATCTTGTATTCCACTCTATGTACAATCTAACTACCCTGTCAACCTCCATCTATTCTACCTCAGTACTTCAATTCCTAAGCACTTTATACTCTTTTGTCTTCTTTCTCCCTAAACTTGGGTGTCATCTATTCATCATATCACTAGGAGACAGATCGCTAATACCCAGACCGAATCGCTAGCGTTGTAACACGGCACATCACCGTGACAACGCACTAAGCAAACCGCAACGTCACTTCCGGTCGGATTACATGCGCTATGCGCATGCCTATTGACCGGACGCGTCACTTCCGGTCAGGTGACAGACCTGGCGCGGATAAAACACCGCAAAACACAGGGGCATACTGTCATTACCCGCCTAGGCACGGACCGTGCTGGCTACACAAGACCGCTCCCGGTATAGGACACACTCTGGACCCCCTGCACTATACTAAGATAAGTATCTCTCCATATACTGATAACTTTCTCTCCTTGTGCCTCAGAGACACTATTGACCCGTCTGGGACCCCTAGAGGGCTAACACACTACAACCTATGGGTTAACCCCTGGCTGTGGACTTAAGGTACATTATTTAATAGCACATACTCCACCAAAAGTATATTGGAACCCAGATGGAATTTAATGGTCACTTTATTTCCAGATATATAACCCTCCATCTGAGACATCTGTAAGAGCTAACAAGTACCACTACTCACTGGACAATCCAAGCCCTGGAACCACATATCCTCCATACATGATTTACTTGTTCAACATACCCTTACATCTCTCATGATTGGAATAGAGGTATATATGTACTACTTAGCAATACACCAATAACATAATAGCCTCTGAGTGACATTTTATGTGCTTTACCATAGGTAACATCTACTTACTTATACTCCACATAACACTCTATCTCTTTCAGTGGGAACCCGTACATTAAACCAAGACAGCAGGTAATAGGTTGTCCAAATCTACCTCTCTGTTCTTCATCATTTCTTCCTTGTTCCCCACCATGTCTTTGGCCTACTTCATGGCGTTTCCATTACTCGATACTATGGTGTCCCATTCTATATACTACAATCTAAAAGAGTCGACATTGGCCTTTGATGTATATTCTGTACATTTGTATATATTGGCTTTCTTTTCTTTTTAACACCTGTATATACTTCACATGATATCATTGTAAAAAGTTTTTTTTTCACTTTTTTTCTTCAGTGACGTTGTGATCAAGGCCGTTATTAGGCCGAAACGTTAACCAGCTCTGTCACCATCTTCACTTTATTTGAATAAATCCACACTAAGCAACCAAACAACAGTGCGAGTGCATTGATTATACTTTATTCTTCACTTTGGAAGGCACCAGGGGGGGGTGACAGGTCCTCTTTAAGATGTGTCAAGGCACCAATATTTTAAAGTGGTTAAAAATTAAGCCAACTAGTAGAAGTGCTACATTTACTAACTTTTGCTAAGTTTTTTAATTGTATCCTGCATGAGTAACTGTGATAAGTTAAATCATGTTTAAAATGTCCCCAACAATCATGGCCTTGAGAGCTACATTCATCTCTGACAGAGGGTTGCAAGTCATATTAAGCTCTAAAAGAGGGTCACCCATCTCGCATACCCCTCATGGTAGTAACACCAAGAGCCCCGATTACCGGTATAATAACAGCCAAAGCTTTTCCACAGAAATCAGACTGAGGCAGTATACCAAGATCCAAGGGTTCCTACCTTACCCCATTCAGATCTTCTACTATGTGGAGCTACTCACAGTCACCATCTGGAGACCTGCTCTTCATAGTTGTTTACTAGATCTGGTGCTAATGCAACAAGCTGAAAGACAGTCACGAGCCACACAAAATGGGCAAATTTTGGCTCCCGAGTCGCAGGTTTGGTACTCTTGGTCTCGTCTAGCAATTAGTCAGTAATATGAAATTTGCCTTAGTGTTTAAGAAATAAACAATTTCCTAACAAACAGAAAGCTTCTCAAGGAAGCCTGCATTTACGTCGTATCTTATAAACTGGAATGAAGCATGGTTGGCTTTTTATCTTCTTGCCATTCGGTGCCGTAGGTGATCTCCTAGTTCTCTCGCTGTTTGCCGTCACACATGAGAGGCCGTTACTCGGTTGTATATTTCTGAACACATGCACGTTTCGTGGAGCCTAAAGAAGTCTAATGTTAGTAATTTGTAGTCTGCGCTTTTCTCCTTCACCTTGTAAGTCACAAGGAATCAACACTTGCCATGTGCATATTGAGAATGGCAGCTGGCCTTGCCACTGGATTATTCTCTCCGTGTTTACAACACATAAAATAGCACCTCTCCAGGCATGATTAAGTAAGCAATTATATTTCCTGATCTATTAAGTCTTGATTGCTTATCAAAGCATTCAGCCAGATCATTTTCTTCCTGTCACTTCCAATTAATTGAGCACTTTCTTTAGTAAGAAAGCTTTTTTTCCCCAACATGTTTCCAGGATAGCACTGAGCTTCTCAGCCTGGTAAATGCACAGACTATCATAGCCATTCATTTGTCTTGTTAAGGGACCGTCCGTCGTGAATATATCTACACTGATAACCCCACCGTCAGTCCCTGTGATTGAACACAGGGCTCAGGTAGATGTGTGTTGAGTAAATATTAATACTTGGTTTTTCTCTAGACGTCTGTATGTTTTGGTATATTCTTAGAATATTGTCTTGGTAGGCTATGAAGAGACTTGGAGACCCTTAAGACTATGTGTGCGTGTTTATTATTCAACGAACAAATTTTCTGCATGAAATCAGAATCTTTTGGCAGAAGAATGCCCCAAAAATGCAATGAGATTTTGAAGCATTCATGAGTTTTAGGCAAGTTTTTGTGTCATGCGTTTTCTCATTAATTAAATAAAGGATATAAAATAAAGGAAGTCGGGTTTTGGAAGAATACAGAGGAGAGAGAGAATGGGAGAGGGAAAGAAGGAGAAAGAGAGAGCAGAGAAAGAGAGAAGAAAGAGAGAATGGGAGACGGAAAGAAGGAGAAAGAGAAAGACAGAGCAGAGAAAGAGAGGAGAAAGAGAATGAGAGAGGGAAAGAAGGAAAAAGATAGAGAGAGAGCAGATAAAGAGAGAGAAAAGAAAAAGAGAGAAGGAATGAGAAAGCAAGAGAGAAAGAGAGGAGAGAGAGAATGAGTGAGGAAATAGAGAGAGGAGAGAGGAAAAGAGACAGAGAGAAAGAGGAGAGAGATAGGAAAACAGAGAGATGGAGGGGTGAGAGAGAGGAAGAGAGAGGAAAAGGGAGACAAAGGAAGAAAGAGGAGAGGAGAGAGAATGGGAGAGGGAGAGAAGGAGAAAGAGATAGAGTAGAGAAAGAGAGGAGATAAAGAAGAAAGAGAGAGGGAATGAGAAAGCAAGAGAGGAGAGAGGAAAAGAAACAGAGAGTAAGAGGAGAGGGATAAGACGAGAGAGAGAAGAGAAAAAGATGCATGAGAGAGAGGAAGAGAGAGGAGAGTAGAAAGAGAAGAAAGAGAAGAGGGAGAGAGTAGAGAGAAAGGAAAGAGAGAAGGAGAGAAAGAGAGAGAGGAAGCGAGACTGAGATGAGAGAGAAAGAGACACAGAGAGAGGAGAGAGAAGACAGAGATGATGCATTTTTGTAACTTTTTTCATCACTTCATTGAAGTCAATGGGTGAAAAAACTTTGCAAAAACTTATGAAGAATTGACATGCTGAAGATTTTTTTTCTGCACCAAATCTGAAAGTAAAAAATAAGCACCATGTGCACAACAATTCAGGAATCCCATTGATTTGCTGGCTTCAGGATAGGCATGCAGATTCGCAACAAAATCACATCAAAACACATGAAAAATGCCCAGTGTGCACATTGCTTTAATCAGCTATTTACTGGGTTTTTGGACGAGGTCATCTATGAATCTGATGGCAAATCATCAAAGTTAAAGAAAAACCTTTTAAAGAATATGAACAATTTTTGACACTTTTTTACATGCGTGTTTTTTGGGCTGAAAATCATTTTTGCAGTTGGCTTTTAGGAAGAAATCTGCATAATTTCCCTGCCAAAGTCTCTGTGTTGCACTCTATATTGCTGGTTGCAGAATATGTACTATCTTCAGGAACGTGCCTCTTATCTTCCTCCAGGCTTTATGTTTGCCAGTGGCAGCACATTCCTGAAGGTTGACAGTTCAGAACAGTGGCATGGTCATGGTGGTGGTCCTAACTATGCTGTCTAAGCTATTAAAGAGATGCATAGGAGCACAGGGACATCTGCCCGGATCCAGCAATAGAGCAGCACTTGCAGGCTCTGTAAGAACTGTCCTCCTTGCCTTGACACGCTGCAGAAGTGGCCAGTCACCTGGGCAATGAGCAGTGAACTTTAAAATGAAAAATCTCTTTACTCTTGAGAGCGGAGAGACACTTTTAATAAGGAGTTGCAAAGTTGCTTATTTTTCACATTCACTTTGCAAATTTAACCATTTAAGATGTTAAGAAAACCCATATAATGGAGAATGTGTCAGTGATCTCCTTCTGATGAGAAGACATTACCTTTTTTGGAACTCCTCTGTGCTGATTTACGAACAAAGATATGCTGAACTTTATGGCCTCAAATAATGAACGAGGAGCTCAAAACCTAACTGTCATTTTTTAACAATTTTTAAAGAAACCAAATTGGAAAAAATCATTTTTGAGGGCAGAAAACACATGTATTTAAGTAAAAAATGGTTTTCATAACCTTTATTTACTTCTATGGTGTCTACTTACAAGTACGTATGTATGATATGCTAGACTGAAATGAACATAGATGCATTTATATTTATTTTATGTAGTTTTTTGAGGCAAAGCTAAGTTTATATTCAAAGCCAATAGGAAATGTAAAAAATTTACTGCATGGTCTACCTTTGACTTTGGATAAAAAAACTAAATCAATAAAATAGGATACAGTATATAACCTCTTAAACTGATAGCTGATTGTGGTATAATTTTGATAGAGATGAGCAAACCTTTCGAATCTTGTTGCCAAACTTAGTGGTGTTGAGCAAATCTGTTTGGGTTCAAAGTTTGGATGCATTACATTTCCAGTTCCCTGGAGCGAGCATCGCTGTGGTGCGGTACACTTGGTGCTTGGCCCAGTGCGAGCCATGTGCAGTGTTGGACTGGCTCACACTGCGGTTAAAAGCTCAGTTTTTGGGTGTAGTGTGTTTCCAAAATTTAAAATCTCCCTACCACCCCCTTTAGTGTTTTATTTATGGCTGGCTGTATGTCGGCAAAGAGCTGAACTGTCAGTCAATGACTTCCAACAAGGTTCGGGTCCCAAACAGTGCACAATAAAAGTCCAGCAACACAGACTGAACTGAACATCCATGAGTCCACTCATCTCTAATTTTGGATAATATGTAATAAATTGTAAGGATTAACTCAGTAATCTATTAGCAGTGGGAGCAAAGACACTCTGAGACCAAGTTTAAAGATGAACAAGTCTGCATTCAACACGTGGCAGATAACAAATGGGATGTGCAGCAAGTGAACATGATCATCAAAAGAAGCAGGAAACTGATTTCTAGAAATATTTCTTGCACGATGATACTAATAAGGAACTCTCTAGAAATAGTTCACACAGGGAGAAGCCAATGGAAATACAGTCAATGTGTAAAATACACCCAGGAGTCCTGGGAACAGAAAGCCTCAGAAAAACAAGTCCTGAACATTTGAAGTGCAGTGCAGCTTCAAGAAAGTCCCAAAGTCCAGAACGCTGCTACTGCACAATAAACAATATTAGCAGCTGCAAGTGCTAGCAGAGCACACAGGGCTTACATGACACAGAGCCAGCAGAACAGTGGCAGAATCAGGAACGCACAGCACAGGCAGCTTGTAGAGTAGCTGAAACCAGGTGTGGTTGCTGGAGTTCAAACTGCAGATGCTGGAAAAGCTGGAGTGGATTAGCAAGAAGTAGAGCAAACAAGAAAAGCAACAAGGAACCAAGAATTCAAACTAAATGCTTGAGCAGGGCTAGATGATAGACTAGGGCTTATAAAGGCAGGGAAGGAGGGTCACCTGAGCAGGAGCGAAGCAGCAGACGCCATCGTGGAAAAGACTTGGATGCACAAAAGGTCATATAAGAGATCCAGAGTCCTGAAAACATATTTGGAAGTCTTACAGCCCATGTAAGTCTCAATTTAACGCAACCTGCTCTATCAACTTTCTGCATCAAACCAGAAAACAATATTCATCATTAATCTGAATATTTGTGTTCTTCTTTGCTGTACCCATGACATTTATACATTTAATAACTGTAGCTTCCATTATGTAAATTTTGAATTGAACCCGTGTTTGCCTGGTGGCTAAAAGCTACTAATCAGAAATCTTTTTTTCAGCATCTTGTTCTAGTTTTTCCTACCCACCTGTCATTAAATAGAGACAATCGGGAATGCTTTATATTCCATTACATAGTTCTTATTCCGGAAACTTAAAGTGTAACTCCGGTTAAAACTTTTTCAGCCTAACCTGAGTGCATTTGGGCATCTCTTAGTAGCAGAAGATGTTGACCTCAAGTGACAAGGATGAATCTCTATTCCTTTGTGTAAATCTAATGCAGGAAGCATTGGTAAATGACTTCTGGTCTCAGCTGGGACGGAAGAGAAGATGTCAACTGTGACACAGGACTGGTTGCTAGGTTTTTAATGGATGGAGGCTAGTAAAGGTTCAGCAGGACCCGCTATATTCGCCTGCTGAAGTTTTTCTTAAAGTAACCAAAGAGCATGCACACTAGCATGACTACTACTTACGATGTGCTTCTCCTTATCTACGAGTTCTTGTCAAAGAATAAAAGCACTATAACTATAAAATCACAGCTAGGAAGCATTTATAGCTTAGAAATACCATTTATCGTCTTACCACAAAAAAAGTGTGGCATTCAAAAGGAAATGGACATAAAGTCTTAATTTAATGTCATCTTGACAAGATGGAAGAGTACATTAGTGAGAGTCCATCTGCCTTGTCTTGTATGGTTGAAGTGTCGTCTACCAACTTGTCTGTGTGACATGCCAGAAATATTATAGAAATATATAGACAAGGCAGATTTTCCCATTTTAGAACATTCCAAGCAAAAAATCAGTAGTGGTAGAATGTCTCATAGTCTTGAATTGGGCATGAGCCAAAAAAAAAATAGATAGAGGCAGCTCCTGCTATATGGCCAGGCCCAGGGAAGAGAAAGGTGAGGCCCATTCTAGGCTGGCTTCATCCCTACTGAGATGAGTGGCATTGGGAACCACAACATAAGAAAGACCTCCAATGACATCCATCTATATTATAATAGATTAGATGGATGATAAAAATAGGCACAATGCCCTCACATGTCAATATGCTCCATTATATATTTCAGACCACACTTGCCTACTCCTCCAAAATGTCAGGGAGACTCTTGAAAGGAGTTGGAAACTCTTCTTGGCACTGCAAAGGTCTCCTGCATGGCAAAATCTGCCAATTAATCATTTGTTATCCAATAGAGACGCTACTTTGTCAAATTCTACCTTGGTGTGATGTCTATCTGAGACAACAAGCACAAGAAGGCTATCTTGGACAGACCAGGAACAAGCCGCTTGGTTAGGCAGGACCCTGAGAATCTCTGACAGCCTTTAACCCCTATACAGGGATCAGGATTTACAACATGATCCAGGAGATTGCTGCCTATGGATGGGCTGCAGTACAGAGTCAGGAAGAGTAGCCAAGCAGGGTCAAAGTCAGAAGGACAAAATCAGGATCCAATAGCATAGCCAGGGAGGTGGGTCAAAACCAAGATGGCAGCAAAATACAAAATCGTGAGACAGGAGAAGAGTTAAAAAACAAACAGTCTGGGGTAAAACAGGAAAATCCTATTCAAGATAGAAGGCTTTGGGTGGCATGGTGACTCAGTCATTAGCAATGCAGCCTTGCAGTGCTGGGGTCCTGTGTTCTAATCCCTCCAAGAAAACATCTGCAAGGAGTCTGTCTCCTCTCCTTGTGTTTGTGTGAGTTTCCTCCCACACTCCAAAGACATACTGATAGGGAACTTAGATTTTGAGCCCCAATGGGGACTGTATTGCTGATGTATGTAAAGCACTGTGGAATTAATAGCACTATATTATTGAATACATATTAATATTATTATTGTCATTAAAGGGAAACCAAAAGATATTTCTGTCAGCTTGCAGAAGAAAGTTGAAAGTATTAGTAGGGTGTGGTGCTTTCCAATAGGCTGAAGCTTAGGAGTTAATGATTTCAGCTGAGCAGCACAGAGACTGCCGGGACCCGACCACCCAGTCACTTCCATAAAGTGATGTGACACAATTTTATTCAAACAAAAACAGCGTTAATATACATCATTTTTGGTCGCAGCTCAAACCAAGTAACCGATTTGCCTACCAAGCAGGATGTAGGGAGACTTTCTTCAATTCGGTCTTCCGGCACAGGTTTCTTTACCACCAAAAACACCACCCATTCTCCAGCTGCGACTTAAATAACAACAGGGAGGGAGGGAGCAAAACAGGTCCGGTTCTCACAGAGAAGATGGAAGCTGGAGGGCAGGGAGAAATATACATGAGGGGCGGGGACTGCCCCAGGAAGGGATGTGACTTCCCTCCGCATCACCCTCTTTAATCCCGGCGCAGGGCCCAGCAGTCAGGCGGCGGCAGCTGAATTACTGCTGCAGTACCCCTCACATACAGCTCCGCTCCTTCAGACAGTGAAGCACTACAGGTCCCAGACACTCTAACCTTAGACTGGTGTACATTACCTGATGAAGAAGTGGGGTTACGCCTCGAAATGTGTAGAATAAACCACCTTATGCTGCAACGAACACTTCAAACTGGATTATTTGGCAGCAGCATGGATTTGAAACAATATTCCCTGATATCTTGCATAAGAGATTTTAGCTCTGACTTCTCTATCACCAGCACCACCTAGAGGGTGAATACGGTGGGATCTGGTGACAGAAGCAGTGGGCAATGGGGCAGGCTCTGGTGGGGATGTAACACCTGGCATTTAGGGTGTGAAAACATGCTGAGGATGAGTTTAAATGGGGGGTGGCACCAGAAAGGGTCATGCTTATGCAACCCCAACCTTCTGGAAAAGAGAAATTGCAAAGTAAAGATCAGTGCTAGGTACACCCGAGTAAGACTTTTGTCCATCGGAGGAAATGATTCTTTTGGCACATTCTCCATCTATGCAGAGCCAGTGCACATCATCCAAGAGGTTATTTGTAAATCGATCCGTACAATTTGGACTCTTGGTCTCTAGTAGCAAGTGACTGGCTCCAAAGACAGGACCAAGTTAGATTGTCTTCTGCTGGACCTGTAGTGTCCTGTTGTAATAAGACCCCAGAGTGATCCCTTCCTTCTATAGAAATGCGTCAGTAAATAAAATAGTTCATTTTGATATTATAATAATAATAATAATAATAATGCTTTATTTATATAGCGCCAACATATTCCGCAGCGCTTTACAATGTAGGGTTAGAGTACAGAAAATATAATACAGTAAGTAATTACAGTAGAGAACAAATATAGTACAATAATTGATACAAAACAATAGGCATAGAATCAATGTAAAAAAGAAAATACAATAAATAAAGCAAGAAATGAAGGTGGCCCTGCTCAAAAGAGCTTACAATCTAAAGCGGGATAGAGGTTGCACAAGGTACAGGGGCTTATTGCACTGATGGTCCAGGCATCTTGAGGAAGTGGGGCACAGGACTAAGCTTACATGGATGGTCATTATACAGTCTGTGTAGACCTTTTTGGTTTGGTGGAGTTTGTAGAGGAGTAATGTCCAGAGGGATAGCCCATTCACTGTCTACAGTACAATGGACTTCTATTAGGGAGTATGATAGGCCGCCTTAAAAAGATGCGTTTTTAGGGATCGCCTGAAGCCATGCAAGTTGTGGATAGTCCTGATTTCTTGGGGTAAAGCATTCCAGAGGTTTGGTGCAGCTCTGGAGAAGTCTTGGAGTCGGGAGTGGGAGGATCGGATTAGTACGGATGTTAGTCGAAGGTCATTTGAGGAACGTAGAGAGCGGGTGGGGTGATAGACAGAGATGAGGGAGGAGAGGTAGGGGGGTGCTGCACTGTGAAGAGCTTTGTGGGTGAGAACAAGCAATTTGAATTTGATCCTGTAGTATACGGGCAGCCAGTGCAATGACTGGCAGAGAGCAGAGGCATCTGAGTAACGATTGGCCAGGTGGGTGATCCTGGCTGCTGCATTAAGGATGGACTGGAGAGGAGAAAGTCTGGTGAGGGGGAGGCCACTTAATAGAGAATTGCAATAGTCAAGGCGGGAATGGATTAGGGCCACAGTGAGGGTTTTTGTTGTTTCCATGGTGAGAAAGGGGCGGACTCTAGAGATATTCTTCAGGTGTAAGCGACAGGAGCGGACGAGACATTGTGTGTGGGAGGAGAAGGAGAGATCGGTGTCAAACATAACACCCAGACAACGAGCCTGCTGCCTAGGCGTTATCGTGGTGCCGCAAACTGAGAGAGAGATGTCCGATTTAGGGAGGTTAGTGGATGGGGGGAGCAGAAGAAGTTCAGTTTTGGAAAGGTTTAGTTTCAAATAGAGAGTGGACATGATATTGGAAACTGCAGCTAGACAGTCATTGGTGTTCTTTAATACCGCAGGGGTAAGGTCAGGGGCTGAAGTGTATAGTTGTGTGTCATCAGCATAAAGATGGTACTGAAAGCCAAATCTGCTGATGGTCTGTCCAATCGGGGCCGTGTAGAGAGAGAATAGGAGGGGGCCAAGGACTGAACCCTGAGGGACCCCAATAGTGAGGGGAAGAGGGGAGGAAGTGGAGCCAGCAAAAGATACACTGAAAGAGCGGTCAGAAAGATAGGAGGAGAGCCAGGAGAGAGCCGTGTCCTTTATGCCAATGGAATGCAGCATAGAGAGTAGGAGCTGATGGTCAACAGTGTCAAAAGCTGCAGAGAGATCAAGGAGAATAAGCAGAGAGTGGTTACCATTACGTTTTGCTGTCAGAAGGTCATTGGTCACTTTGATGAGGGCAGTTTCTGTAGAGTGAAGGGGGCGGAAACCAGACTGTAATGGATCTAGAAGAGAGTGAGCGGAGAGGTAACGGGTGAGGCGGGAATAGACCAGGCGCTCCAAGAGTTTAGAGGTGAAGGGGAGATTGGAGACTGGTCTGTAGTTATTATATTATATTATATTATATTATAATATATTATAATTGCTTTAGGGATGATAAGGCAGACAAATCGGTACCAGCTTCCTATAATTACGTTTGGATATTTGCACGGCCATAATGAGTACATATAAATACTATTACATGCCATTTGATTCTTATTTGTATTCTTACTTAAGCTTCGACATGAAAGAGAATACCTTCATGATGAGTACAGCACTATAGAGCGGACAATCCCTTCCTCTTCTACCGCCGTGCTCGATTAGGAATGCCTGATTTAACCCCTTTTTCCCCCAAGCTTGTTAGTTAATTGCCTTCAGAAGCCGGGGATCTCGGCGAGCGATGAAGTCATTTTCTTGGAGACGCAGTCTCTATTTGCATAGCAATGAAGGCCCCTCCGGTGATGCAGCTACAGTATCCTTTCAAGAACGCTCTAATCTCTCCTGTTTTTGCTGCTCACACTGTGAGGGGACTGGGGGCAACTTCTTTGAAAACTTGTTTGTAACATCTGCAAACAAATTGACCCCAGAGACATCAAAAGCTGTTGAACATTTCGGTAGGAGTTCAGAGCGTGTTTGTAGACGACGGAACGACTGGAGGAACCGAGTGACGACACTTCTGCCGCTTCCACGTTGGATCCTTACCACCTCGAGCCATGTAGTAGACAAGTGGATGAAGCTGACCATGAAACGCCACGGCTTTACGTGCATCAGTATCGTTTTGGCATCCCATCGCCCATACATACTTTACTATGCCAGGCACGTACAGTACACCGCGGCACACGCACATCTAAGCATCTAGTCATTCTGCCTTTGCAGAAAGTCAAAACTAATGTTCATTGCAGCTAATAAAAACTGCATTGTCATGTTACAGAATCAAACTAACGTCCTACACACTTTGTTTTCATTTCTTTTAATGCACTCAAGCTCAGAGAACAGACCGGATCAGAGCTATTGACAGAGGGAATAATGATATCTACGTTATACATCTATTCCAGTCCTGAGTGAAATACACACGAGGATTCTTTGTTTACTTGGGAGGCAAATTTTTATCCCTACGTTGCGAATAGCTGTTGACATGTCGCTAAAGAAGTCCATGAAATCATGACATTGCTTACTACAGAATCTACTACCATATAGGTCTCATTGAATATGGTGTCTGAACTTAGGTCAGAAGCTTATAGCGCGCAACCGGCTGAGCCGATTGATATATAGGTTGGTGGGAAAAGCTTCATCAGACCTTAAAATTTACTCATTTTAAGGGAATTTCTCACCCTATTTTTGTTACCCCAGCATGATGCAGCAGCCCAGATACTAATTCCATTGATGTGTCATTTACTGGGCTACGTGCTGCAGTTTTGGTAAAATTAGCTACCAGTCCTCTGACAGCTGACATCCCCACCCACACCACTGATAGGAAGCTTTCTGTGCGCACTGTGCATAGGCAGAATGCTGCCAATCAATGTTGGGGAAGGGGTTATACAAAGCTAACAAATATGGAGAACCATATGGCAGCAGCATTAATAGACCAGTGGTAATCTCTTTCAGTTATTTTATCAAAACTTCAACAAGCAGCCCAGTAAGTGACACATCACTAGAACAAGGGTCTTTGTACATCATGTTGCTCTCAGAATAGACGGCAAAATCTTAGTGACAGATTCCCTTTAAAGGGACTCTGTCACCAGGTTTGTGCCATCCCATCTGACAGCAGCATAATGTAGAGATAGAGACCCTGATTCCAGCAATGTGTCACTTACTGAGATCCTTGCAATCCTTTTGATAAATTACTGTTTTCTCTGCTGTAGATTTTGCAGCTCCTAAATATGACTGTTCAGTCCTCTAATGATAATCTCCAGCTGATTTAACAGTGATTTTATCGAAACTACACTGCGCAGGCCAGAAAGTGATACATCGCTGGAATAAGGATCTCTGTCTCTACATTATGTTGTTCTCAGATGAGATGGCAAAATCCTGGTGACAGATTCCCTTTAAATCTTTCACGACATCAAACGTACATGTACAGCACAAGTTGGAAGCGATTGTAAGGAGTAGACTCACAAGTGAGCTTGCCCATACCCTGCCAGTAATACCTGGGTTTTTTGTAACCAGGACCTGCCAATAACACTTGCAGGTGGAGCTCTGATCATAGTTGTTCACCTGTTAAATCCCGGTGTCAAACTCTGACAGTGGGATTTTAGGCTGGCTTCACACCACGGCAGAGTCTGGTCCGGGGCTGTCCGGTGTAAACCAGACAGCCCCAGACTGGATTTTGGACCCATAGTATCCTATGAGGCCAGATGGAGCCGGATGACAGCTCTCTGCCATCCGGTTTCCATCTCTCTGGCAGAATCCGAGAGAAATCGGATTTTTCTCACCGTACAGAAAAACATTGCTTGCAAGGTTTTTATGTCCGGGAGAAAAATCTCACCAAATTGCCGTATCCCGGATTCTCCCAGATTTCCCCAGATCCGGTGTAATCCGGCGCTTCCTAACATGGGAGCCTATGGGGCTGGATTGCCCCGGTCTGGGAGGATCTGGGAACCGGACACCTGCAGCTGCACACCGCTGCAATTTCAAGACCACGACTATCTCCCTGCGAGCCGCGGTCCTAATTAATCAACGGCGGCAGCTGCATCCGGCTGCACACTGGACCAGAGGGAATATTAGCCCTCCGGTTCTGTGTGCTGATCCGGCCCGGGGCTGTCAGGGTCATCCCTGACAGCCCCGGACCGGACTCTGCCGTGCTGTGAAGCCAGCCTAACACACACCAACATGGGGAATTGTCATTTTTAGCATGCATTTGCATGCCTGTGACGTGATTGTGGGTCGCTGATGGGTTGCTGTGACAGCAGGGAGTCTGCTGAAGACCCCTGTGCTTGTCATAGCAGCGCTCCTTCATAACCTGCCTGTGGGCAGGGCTTCAAAGGAGCCTGTGATTTTCACTACATGCAGCAATGCTGTGTCTGCTTTATGCATTGCTGTATATAGCACAAGCGATGAGATGATCCCAGCTTCAAGACTCCCAAAGGTGACTAAGAATAACAATAAAATGAAAAAAAAATGATTAAAAAAATATAAGTACGGTAAAATAAAAAACATAAAAGTTCAAATCAGCCCCCTTTTACCCCATCATAAATAAAAATAATTTTTTTTTTTTTTAAAACTACACATATGTTGTATTACCATATTTGGAAAACTCGAATCTATCAAAATATAAACCTAATTTACCTGATCGATAAACATAGTAAACAAAAAGAATGCCAAAGTTACATTTTTTTTGGTCACTAATAATACCACAAAAAATGACAAGCAATCGAGCCTAAAATGGTACCGTATTAATAAAAATGTGATCTTGTTCCCCAAAAAATGAGCCATCACACAGCTCCATCCACAGAAAAGTGAAAACGTTATGTGTCTTGGAAAATGAAGATACAACCCCCCTCAAATTTTTGGGTAAAATTCTTTTTTCTTTTCACAACTAAAATAACTAAAACACTGGACATGTTTGGTATCGCCATCATTTGTACTGATGAGGAGAATTTTATTGCCAGAGTTGTGTTTTTTTTTTTCACAATTTCTCCCCGTTTGGATTTTTTCCCGGTTTTCCAGTACGCTATGGTAAAATGAATGCTGTCGATCAAAAGTGGAACTCATCCTGCAAAAAAAATACCATTATTTGTCCATGTGGACAGAAAAAGAAAGGTTATGGCTCTGGGAAGAAGGGATGAAAAAATGAAAAGGCAAAAATGGAAATTGCCCGCTACGGGAAGGGTTTACTTTGTTACCCGGTGGCTCATATGTGACAGATACCTCTGTTACACTGATAAAAAAAGAAAAAGGTGTGCTCCCTGTATAACGTATCTGGTGAACTTATACCTGAGTAGGTTGTGCGCAGCCCAACTCCATTAAACATGAAAGTAATAAAGTATGAATGTGTTCCATCCTATGTGTGGAGGAAAGAATAAGTGGAGATGAGTAGAAGGGCTTTACATATTCGAGACGCTGCCGAATTATCATAAATCTTGAGGATAAAAAGCAAGTTTAGTATATAAAACGCTTTTCGGATTAGGTTTAAAGAGGACCTGTCACCCCCTTGGTGCATGGCATTCTAAATGCAGCACTGAATGCAGCATGTCTGCTGCATTCAGGGAAGGGGTCCCCCATGTGTCTGTGTGCTGTGTACCCCTTAGGCAAACTCACTGTTAAAAGTCAGGAGGGCATTTCCTGGTGCAGGAGTCAGGTCTATTCACGGGGGCCATTCCCTTCCCCTCTGCCTCTCTGTGCCGCCTCCTGCTGTGCTGTTTATGCTTTGTTCAGACAGCAGGGCAGGAATCTGAAACTGACGTCAGAATAAATGATTTGCATGCTGTGTGCGGCAGGATGAGTGACAGAGAGGAGGAGGGCAGAGCCGGCACAGCAGAAGCAGCACAGAGAGGCAGGGGGAGGGAATGGTCCCCATCAATTGAGCTGGCTCCTGCACCAGGGAATGCCCTCATGGCTTCTAACTGAGTTTTACTAAGGCTATATCTCGGGTACACACCACACAGACACATGGGGGACCCTCTGCTGCATTCAGTGCTGCATTTAGATTACCATGCACAGGTCCTCTTTAACTCCTTCCTCAATCATGGTTTTTATCCTTAAGATTAGTGATAATTTGATACACCGCCCGCTCCTCATCTTCAGACACCTCCGTAAAGCATTCATCGCAGTCTACAGTATGTTTAGGTCATAGTTGGGAGCTTCGCCCTGAACACATAAAAAAGAGACAAGAAATGCCACACACAGGCTGGTTATATTAAAATCAGGTTCGGACCACTATGAAAGCGTAGTGATAAATTATTCACGGAAACGTTTAGACCAATGTAAATGAAAAACAGACCTCTAATTTGAGCATTCACTGTAATTGCTGTAATGCCAGTAATGTAATGATTGTTGATGAGCGTATGGTAAATACTAATATATTCCGAAAGCAGGGGATAACATGAACACTGATATTACCGAGTCAGGAGGCTGCATATTCCTGGACTAAGCTTTAGCCTACAAAATTGCTGTTTATACAGTGCGAATACATCTGAAATATCAATTGAAAGGTCACAATCTCATAAATGTTATTAGATGAATGTGAAATGCAATAGCTTGGAAGCCCCTGTATGTCCAATAGATTGTCTCACGACATATTTAAGAGAGTAAGGCTAGGTTCACATTTGTACATTATGCCAACAGACATAAGGCATAGGCGTCTGACCTATCAGTTAAAAATGAATGCAAATGTATGCCATGCATCAACTACCTCCGCTTGAATTTTAATTTATATATTTGAAATATGCAATATGTCCATGTGTAGAGTTTTTTAGACTCTGTCTCCAGACCATGGAGGTCAGGGTGACCTAGGGATGGATGTCCGGGGTCCTTTTGCAGCTCTTCCCTGCAGAGAGCTCGACACAGCTCTGCCTGCAAGGACAGACTCCATCTTCTTCACCACACTACACTAAACTGAAACTAAACTCTCACTAACCCCTCCCCCTGACCATGACCAGGGAGTGTGTCACACACCCAAACCAGGCATCAAGTGCAAAATCTCCTAATAAGGGATCAGGTATCCTTTGTGAATGTTCCAGTCTCCAACAGAGAAATCATTACTCCCATCAGACTAACAGTACCATACAATACGACATGCAGTACCATTCTGTGGTGACCAGACTCAGGGGCGCAACACCAGCACATCTACACAGGAAGAAAAAATGTATCTTTAGTGCCAACCTTTGGAGGTATATTTTCCCCATGGGTCAATGTCCAGCCCTCTAACAGGTCTTAGAATGTAACTAAGTATATAGTCTTCCTTCTATTTGGGTGACTCTATTTTGAAGGAAACTCCAATTTGGTTTATATTTTTTAGTCAGGGGCAGGAGCTGCACTTGTATCAAAGCCGTGGATTAGATAAAAGCCCAAGATTCCCTAAGGCCCATCCCATGCGAGAAGACCAATACTACGGTATTAAAGACCTGTGATAGTTGACAGAGGAAAACACTAGAGTGAAACTGAATTGGGAGGAGACACAGATTAGATATTAGAACAAACTTTATGACAGTGAGGGTGATCAACAAGTGGAACAGGCGGCCACGAGAGGTGGTGAGTTCTCCTTCAATGGAAGTCCTCACACAGAGACTGGACTGACATCTGTCTGGGATGATTTAGTGAATCCTGCTTTGAGCAGAGGGTTGAATCACATGACCCAGAAGGTCTTTTCCAACTCTACCATTCTATGATTCCATTAACTTGTTTTAAATGTAGCATTGGTACGCATAAGCTCCAGCTAAGGCCCCCATATGAGTAAGGCTGGTTTCACACCACAGTTTTTTTTTGCCAGCACCAGTCTCTGCTGTTCACCCCCAGCACAGAGCGGTCACAGACTACTCCTGCTAAGGATACCATGGTGGTGTAAAATGAGGGTGGACACTTAGCTGATGCCACACTGATTCACAGCCGGCTCCCCGCTACATGATTGGGGGAGCCGGCTGTCAATCACCGTGATGTCGGGTATGCGTCCATCTACTCAGGGAAGGGAATCCTCCCCTGGGTAGTGGAGATGTCACCGGAAGTGCTAAGTCACCGGCAGGAGCAGTCTGTGATCACTCCGGTCGGCAATAAATGGTGCCAAGCACAACAGGTAGGTAGTTGCCAACTACCTGCCTGTTAGTGCTTAGGCACAATCTTTTTTGGTGTTATCCTGAATATGTCCTTTAATCTTCAGGTTAATACCATTCAGAAACTGCCATGCTGCCATGCTAAGAACCCAGCTACCAGAAGGAAATTAACTTTACTTCTCAGGCAGTCTCGGTCCTTCAGTCATAAAGGCGTGGCTGTAGCAGTTTCAGTCACGCTCAGTACATAGTGAGCGATGGATGTAATTATGCCCTGGCACTGACTGGCAGTCAGCACTGCATCCTATCTATACCAAGCTGTCTGTCAGTCAAGGACGTGGTACACAATGAGTGGTGATTGAAGCTGCACCGGCCATACTGTTATGGCTGCAGTCCACAGGTTTTCGGGAGGAATCCAAATTATTTTCTCCCAAGAGCCAAACGTTTAGTGCAGCGGCTTTTTTAGAATAACATTTACCCTCAGATTACCCCCATATCTGCAGGTTAAAAGCATTATTTAATATGACAGGTTCCCTTCAAACTTGCTGAGAATAATCTCTCTGCAAATAATTTTTCCTGGTAAAATCTACATGAACGGACAAATTCAAATTTTGTCAGATTTCCCACAACTGCTCTATAAGAGAGCTTTATGAGTTTTACATGGACACACGGTCTGTGTATAAAAAGGGACATATAGCCAGCACCATAGGGACACATGCGGTATCTGTGAAAAAAATGGCTGCCACTTATATCGGAAACATAGACATGTGAAGGAGGCCTAGAGATGAAAAGGATTGGGAATGTAAATTCGGACATGTTTATATCTCTCAACATCACCTGTTGATGGAGATTTGTGAAGCTACCATGCTTATTAGGCTTTTAGCCCTGACTATTGAAGTCAGCAGGTTAGGTTAATATTAGCCTAATGTGTGTGGAGAACCTTAAAAGGGTTCTCTGAGAATAAGATGTAATGGTGTTCCTTGTATAATTCACACTGAAACCAGTCCTAGTCAGGTGTCAGCGGAAGCTGCAGACCAATGATACCTAGCTCCCAAAACATGAGTGTCAATGGCAAGAGCTGTATCACACATACATCAGTCAGACTGTCATATATGATGAAATATATCTCTTTCTTGCTGAGCACAAAGTGGGTTATTTGCAGAATCTCCTGGTTCATCCCCCTCAATATGTATGTGTTTTCCAGTTGGGCACAGTCAGTCTCTGTGCACTGCTTTAAAGCAGACTGACAGATGGACGAGGGGGGTGAAGCTGAAGATCTCCTTTTTGAGCACAACATGAGTTGAAATATTACTTTAATCATCACAGTTGGCAGCTGACCGAGATATGTGTGACACCACTCCTGTATGTTGAAACACAGGTCTCCGTAGCTGTATATCTTCAGCTTGCAGCCCATTCAGATGCGTGACTAGCACGGGCTGCAGTTTGACCTATATCAGGGGCGCCATTTTAGCCCATTCTTGGAGAACTTCCTCAAACTTCCCAGGTCCTGTTATATTATACTTGTCTCCTCAACTCCTTAATGCGGTATATAAAACTCTGTAAAGGTACCTTTACACGCCGCCATGGCAGGCTGGATACATCCCGCTACTTCACGTGCACGAGCACGCTCAAACGGTTACAAACGGTCAACGCACCCTCTTTACACGCCGCCACAAGGTGCGCTACGCCACGCTACATCTATAGCTAGCTACATCGCCGGGTGTCTCAAGTAGCCAGCTGTTGCTCAATTACACACCGCTACAACCAGCTACTATGGGCGGACCTGGTGCAGCAGGGACAGCACATAGGCGTGCTACAATTGTGGATTACGAGCCGTCCGTACGCTGATAGGACGAAGCAATAACATCCTGATTGGGCAGGCATCGCAGGAGGCTGAGTAATACAGCACGCTCGAGCGATTGTGTAGTGTGACTCGTCAGCTCCTTAAATATGCCTCCCTATGCAGCGACTACCAATCGTCATGCAGCAGCTTCCACCAATGATCGAACATGGGGCGCGGTAACATGGAGCCGAGGTCACGCCTTAGCTACATTGCAGCTACAGCCCCGGGTGTCCAGAGTTCCCTTCCGTTGCTTCTTTACACGCCGATACAGCTCGCTACCATCGGCGATATAGCCATCTGTTTTCGAGCAGAGCCCATAAACAGATGTATCTGTCGCCGGCTGTAGCGTCGCGTCTTCAGACGCCGCTACGACGGGCTACATTGACGCTACAAGCTACATTTGTAGCCTGTAGCGGGATGTATCCAGCCTGCCGTCGCGGCGTGTAAAGGTACCATAAGGCTTGCTTACATCTGCGTTTAAAAAAATCGTTGTGATGGTGATGTATCCATAAAACATGGATGATCACGCACCCATAGACTTCTACTGGCGAGCATCGTCCATTTTACACGGCTAAGGAAAAAAATTGCAGATCAGCACTGCCTTATTATTTAACAATAGTGCGAGTGCAGTGCAAATTTTTTATAGGATTGCACTTGTATATGCAGATGTGAGCGAACCCTAATGCCAATATTCCCAGATCAGAGCATTTGCAGAGTGTTCCTTCAGGACGCCATGTTTTCTGAGATATCATTATGGGACTTTCTTCCACCCCCTGGTGAAAGTATCATCACGTTGGAGGCTGCACTACATGCTAAACTGGAGGAGTTGACAAATCTATGGCCACCCGGGTGATATTATTCACACCAATGCCATGTACTTATTTGTGAATGCCAATTCCTCTACCGGGTGGAGATAGAAAAGGGCAGACAAGGTGGGCCAGGCAGATCTCATCCCTTGTCACATCCTATAAGTCTTCCTACAAGCCCCGCATTTCCAATTACCTTTCATTGTACAAAGAGAAGCTAATTAGTGTCTTGTTCACATCAGTTTCTCATCAATATTTCTCCGAATTATTAAACTCGGAGTCAGAGTCCTCCATCTACCGGGTGAGAAGAGACAGAAGTATGTAATAAACAAATAAATATGCCTTTGTCAGAGACTAATGGGGAACAAGTAGACATTTCTTATTTAACCTGAGCACCTTCCTCGGAAATCGAAGTCTTATTTTGCTGTTTTACAGCCATATTAACAAACAAACAGTAAAATAATTAGGAGGTTTGGCAGATATTTTACTGAAATAATGTGTTTTGAAATTTCCTATGAATACATTTTGAAGAAAATACTTTTTTTTTTTCAATTATTTTCTTTCCTCGGCTTTAATATGTGGCTGTGATTTCTGTGATTCATTCCCTGTGCACGATATATTAACTCTGGAGAGAGCTGAATTCCTCTGGGAGTCACTGTTTTACAGCAAAATGTTTTTATTATGTTATTTTTTTTATTTTTTTCTCTAGAGTTTTCATGTCGGGAAGTTTGAACATGAACATTACTATTATTATGAGTAATATGATTTACTTGTAGATCACAGACATATAATGCTGGGGTGTACAGGCAATGCAATCATTCCTACAGGAACGCAATGTTCTCAATACTTGGCCACACACATATATACACCAGCGGTTATGGTAGGTGACACATTAGACCGGTCATCCATCTTGGATTGCAATGTGAAATCTTTTGCCAGGTCTATGGCACTGCCTCACTACAGATGTAACCTTTCTTACCTTCTCTCTTGGATCAACATATTGTATGGTAATACGAGTTAAATGAAATACCTTTAGAAAATAACACAATTTCATGCTACTCTGTCGGAATTTGTTGATGGTATATGTGTCTACGACTGTGTGACCAGTTGTGACGTGAGTTGCAACCTGTAGAGGGTTTTCTTTGCATCTCACAAGGTTGTTTGTAATATAAAAAATGGCCAAATGGCATATTCGTACTATGATTGAACATACAAAAAAACAAGACAGGGACTCCACACCCTTCACATCCTGGGAAGAAGGTAGCGGCACTTTTGCTTTTTTGTTTATGGCACGAGTACATTCAGCTTGTGTGCAAACATAGCAACACCGGTGGTGGCTCCATTGTCACATCTCCACCAGAGCCTCCTCCTGCGACGTCTGCTTCTGTCACCAGGCACTCCCGTATTTATTCTGAGGGGGGTGCTGGTGAGAGAAAAGTCAGAGCCAGAAAGGTTAGAGTGGCTGAGACCTGCAGTACTTTCCAGTCTGAGAGAGGGAATGTGTGTGCTGTCCAGCTGAAGTCATCAGCTTTGACTTCAGCCTAATAAAAGGCACCACACCCTGCTTAAGCTCTCGGATTTTCCTGGAACCTGCCAGATATAGCTCTGGCTTCCCTGGTTAGGTCTGATTAAGTGTTCTCCTAGCATGTATTGGTGTTTTGCCGTGTTACCTTGGTCTTGCATTTTTGGACAGTTCTAATGCCTGGTGATTTTGTACCTTGATCCTTCTCTGTTTTGAACCAGCTCCCCGACTACTCTAATGATCCTGATTTTGTACTTTTTATGACCTCATGACTTTGACCCCCGTTTGGTGATTATTCTGTCTCTGTTTCGTACCTCTGGAAGGCATCCCATCTCTAGGCAGCTATCTTCTGGACCCCTTTGTAAATCCAAATTCCTATATAAGGGTTAAAGGGTTTCTCGAAATTCTGCTGAAATGAATAGCCTTTGCCAAATCTCTCTGAGACAGCCATTTTGAACGTGTGGCCTCAGACAGACATTACAACATTCTTGTGCAGATTTTCACCCTTAATGACCGCATAAAAATGAAAAGATACATTTGGAATGGATCCCAATGCTCTATGGATCGAATATGGCATAGGCTACCAACATTGTATATGCCCTCTTAATGCCTAATCCCCTCATATAGAAAATAATATAGCACATAGTTACCAGAAATGTTTGCGGTTCCCTAGGAATTTGGGTATTTTGAGGTAGGTTAAAAGATTTTTGTTCCGTGTCAGCCAGTAGATAGAACAATATATTGCAATCTGAGAGTCCTCAGTGCTTGATACTTTTTAATGGCTAACTGAAAAGATGGTAAGCAAGCAAGCTTTCAGGACGCTGCAGCCCCTTCTTCAGGCTGGTAATGACACAAATTCTGAAGACACATAGATATACATAAGCAGGGTTAGATGCTGTAGTAAATACAATAGGTGATGTAAAGCAGAGTCAGGCTACAGAGGGGTAGAGGAGCTGGGAAGTTAAAGTCAAAATTGGTAGTGAAAAAGATAAATTAGGTCTAAATCTTAAGGCCTCTGCAATGAGAAAATTCATCCAAATTTGCCAGTTTTGGAAGAAATAGCCAGACCATCTTCACAGCTATCCCCAGACAGAATATTACGAGGACAAAGAGATCGCTAAAGGGAGTGTTACTGTGTATATGCAGTTGGAACGATCATTTGACTAACGGCTATGTACTGTGCATTGGGGTTTTAAAACTTGGCCTTAGTCTTTTCTGAAACGTAGGAATACAGTAGCTGATGAATAATCACTTTTATAAGTGGACAACAAAGAGGGATATTATAAAAATGGATATATTTAGTTAAATACATCATTGCAAAGGGTTTTAGAGATAAAAATATATTCATGGCAAGGAAATAAATATGGCAGAAAGTAAGATGTGATGAGCAACGTTAAACTGCTCACAGAAAACATCAAATGTAGGAGAGGGTGAGGGTGCAAAATAAATAATGATGGTGTTGTAAAGGTTACTAGTATATGGATTAATGCCTCTATGCATATATCATTCCTTATACCTTAGTTAAAAGCAGAAATCATGTAGCAATTAGTTAAATGACATGTCAAGAATAGTATATACTTAGCAAGAGGACATACAGATAAAGCAACACAACCACCGTGGATTCCCTGAAAATTTCTTGTACGTTTCGCTTAGTAACTTTTTCAGGAGTCTACTCCCAGAAGAAGCCAGCAAGTGAAACGTATATTGGAGCAGTGTGACCATGAGAGCCTGAAGAGTGGTAACGTCACTCAGAACAGTGTCGGAATCTGGAGATGTTATACTACCGTCACATATACATGATCTTAGTGAAAAAAAAAACTTCAATGGAGTGCTTCTTTAAGTGTCTGAATCTAGACTAATTAAAGAGGTGTCAACTTGTACCTTTCTATACACCTAATTAAAGACTACCATTTCGCAAAATCCAACTTCTTTATATTATTAAGACATGCAAGCAAAACTAATGTCAGGGTACAGTTACAACCACTGGGCGGCCATTACATAGACACAAATAGCATAACTATTTCCCAACAGAATCAGGATCTTTTTTTCCTAATCGTGTCACCTTGGGACTCATCTTGGCAGACCATGAGGAAAGATGAGGGAGGACACTAGGACACATCTGTATACACTGATATAGCATTTTCTGCATATTGGTGCGGCACATTTGTGTCGCTGTCAGAGCAGCCACATACTGTAGCTGATGATTTTTTTCTGCTCTGTTAACATAAAATAGTTCAGTTAATTTCCACAACATCTCCGTTGAGTTTGGACGCACGCACATTATAGAGATGATGTACTGACATTACCTGTGAGTGCTCTGACAGAGAAGGACAAACAAATGAAATGGGAACATACTGTTGCTGTAACGATAATTAAATCACTGGTTGCTGAGGATCCCTATGGTGACTCATTGCATACAATATCTGTCCAGCTGATACAAAATGTAAGATTACATTTTTAAGTTTAAGCTTAGATTATCATCCAGCGATAATAATAAATCATCAGAGTCACTCAAACAAGGGGAATGAATATCTAACACAATTTAATTATTTCTTATATATAAAGCTATAGGATTATACTGGCAGCAAAGTAAGAGAATTACTAGGGGTAGGACAAATATGCCAGAGTCATTTTTCCTTTTAAATGTCTATGTTATTTAATCCCACAGCCAAGAAGTGTCCTCTATGATATGCACTACAACCAGTGGCGTATGAGCTGCTGCTGCGGCCGCCGCCGCACTTCCTATGCCGCATGCAGAGCCGCCGATAGCAGGAGGAGAGGAGGAGCGGGCACAGCTGCAGGAAGTGCCACTTCACTTCCTCCCCGTCCTCCATCATCACCTCGGACACCGGTGGTCATGGCGGGCGGCTGGAGGCACGGGCCCCCCAACGGGGAGGTGCGGGCCCCCCTAAGGGGGCGGGCCCAGTCTCAACCGCGACCGCTGCGACCGCGGTAGTTGCGCCCCTGACTACAACACTTGTATTTATACAACTTTAGGGAATTAGTGGTATTTTTCCGAGCATGAATAGTCCTGATGATTTACAGGGTGGGCCATTTATGTGGATGCACCTAAATAAATTGGGATTGGTTGGTGATATCAACTTCCTGTTTGTGGCACATTAGTATATGGGAGGGGGGAAACTTTTCCAGATGGGTGGTGACCGTGGCGGCCATTTTGAAGTCGGAAATTTTGGATCCAACTTTATTTTTTTTCAATGGAAAGAGGGTCATGTGAGAATTTCATAAGAAAAACAATGGTGTGCTTGGTTTTAACATAACTTTATTCTTCATCAATGGAAACCTCAATGCCACTAGACATCTGAAATTGCTACATGATTTAGATAACCAGTGGCATTGAGGTTTCCATTGATGAAGAATGGCCATTATGCCTAATTGAGCAGCTCCCCCCTCCATCTCAATAAGATTCAATGTGTCTAATAACAGTTACTTCCTCATTCAATCACGTGGGCATGATGTCATGAAATGTCCTACACTGAGCTGATATCTGGACAAAGAGAAGGGGGTGTGACCACACCTCTCAGCACAGACTTTCACAATAGGACCTTATGTGACATCACGTCCATGTGATTGAATGAGGAAGAATTTGTTATTGGATGTGCTGAAGCTCACTGATGGAGAGGGGAGCTGCACAGTCAGGCATGACGCATTGTCCCCTATGGGAGGGGTGACTAGTAAGGAGCAGTTAGTGAATAAGGGATTTATATTAGTTCTAAATATATACAAGTGTAACAGGCAGCTCAGCATTATAGTATAGGACTGCAGGGACCAAACAAAACATTTTTACCTCCCCGGAGTTCTTTTTAAGCAGTAAAGTTATATGTCTTTACATTGTTATATTTGTAGATTTCTTCTCTCCTCTTGACTCTACAAATCTCAAAATGAGTAATTTGAGATTACTAACCTTGAAAAAATAAGAAAATACTCTGTTTGGGATGCTCTATCATTATCTTGTGTGGCCACCCAGTGGTTGTGATGTGTGCCCCAGTCCAAATGCTCCATAATTCTTTGCTGAGATTGCCTGCTGGCTCTTATGTGCAAAGAATATCAGTATTATAAAGGGACATTGTGACATTTTAGGTTATGCCAACATAATATGTACAGGGTTTTAGTAGCCTGGATAAGATTATGAAGTACCTCTGACTTCCATCTCATGAGATGAATGGTTCTCCTGATTGTGTGTTGGCTGCTGGTCAGGTATTGGTAGGTTTTGTCCTAAGGGCTCGCTCACACCACCATATATGCCATCCGACAACACATTGGAACTCACTCAGAACAATGTTATTCTATGTGGCCAAGCACATGACCAACTTGATCTAAGGAAAAAATTGCAGCATGTCCGAGTTTCATCTATGCAAACTCTTGATTCATAGACACTAATGATCGCCAAGTTCTTAACTATATGGTATATAAGGGTAAGACCTTACTTGAGAATGACCTGGAGAGAAGTGCCTTGTTCTATTTTATATTGAGACCTGGCAGGTGACTGATGGGCCCCACGTCAGCAGAACCACTCATTGTTATGAAATCCATCGAGCAGATTTCACCTTCAAGACTTGTCATTTTATATGGCAAACAGACTTCATATTAACATAGGACAATTCTTTACTGTAAGACCAGTGAAACTATGGAAATCTCTGGCATATGTTATATATGTTATAATGTTTAATTCTCTAAACTAATATAGGAAAACCTGGATGTCCATCTTGAAAAATATAATACTACCGGACATGTGTACTAGATTCAGTGATAGAATGTTACTCGTGGGAACTAGTCTGATTGCCGTATGTGTAGTCGGGAAGGAATTTTCCTCCTAATATGGGTTAGTTATCACCTGCCTCATTGGTTTTTGTATTCTCCTGGATCACTATTTTAGAGTATAGTGTAATCTCGATGGACTTGTCTTCTGTTTCACAGCTTCAAAGATGCGGTAGATGTCTAAACTATTCTATGCGGTGGTTGTTCGTATGGATCGTACTCACGTTCATGTCAAGGTGTCTCAATAGCTTAAAAGGAACTCGTCACCCCCTTTGGACGTGCTAAACTGTGCCCACCAGCTTTAAAATGATGTAATTGGGGTTCCTATATCTTCTCTATGTGCCAAGTTGTCCCCCTGCATACCTGTGAATTATACTTTTATTGCTGCTCGTGCTATATGGTAATCACACCTTAAAAGTCCGGGAGGTCTGCTCTCTGGTCTGGTGTATTTGGTCCTTGCCACACCCTGCCTGCAAAACCCGCCCCACTGTTGCAAAATTGCCGCCCCTCCTGTGTATGGCCACTGATTGACAGGCACTACTCGCGTCTGCGCAGTGGGGCAGGTCACCTTGCTACATTGAAGATGCACAGTGCCAGAAGTCTCGCAAGATTTGTGAAGTCTCTCGCCTGTGCAGTAGAATCTCGCAAGAATTCGGGACTGTGCATCTTCAATGGAGCATGGTGACCCACTCCACTGCGCAGGCGCGAGTAGTGCATGTCAATCAGCAGCCATACACAAGAATGGCAGCAATTTCACAACAGCTGGGCGGATTTTGCAGGTGAGGGCAGCGAGGACCAAATACACTAGTACAGAGAGCAGACCTCCTGGACCTTTTAAGGTGTGATTACCATAAAGTGTGGGAGACAGTAAAAGTATATTTCTGAGGTATACAGGGGTATCTGGGCACATAGAGGGGTTACAGGAACCCCAATTACATCATGTTAAAGCTGCTGGGCACAGTTTAGAACGCCCAAAAGGTGTGACAAGTTCTCTTTAACTCAGCCACACTGACACTATAATAAGAGTCTAGGAGAAGTGGAGATGCTTTTCACGCAAAATCTTGCTTTAATGTACAATACAACAGGTAAAAAGGGTGATTCTTCAAAGAGCATATAGTATGTGGGATCTCTAAGGGTATGTGCACACTGGGCGGGTTTTCGGCGGTTTACCTGTGTAAACCGCCGTTTTGCATACATTAGTTTTATTTAAATTTATGTTAATCCAAACCGACGTTTGGATTAACATTGAAACTAATGTAACCCGCCCAAGCCTGTGCACATACCGGCGGTTACCCAGCGTCATCCGTTGCTAACCCGCAGGTTTCCCAGCGGGTTAGCAAAGAATGACCATGTTCTAAAAACCGGCCGGTTCTGCAGCGGCTGCAAGCAGAATCATGTGCTGCTTCCAGCCGCTGCAGAATCGCCGCCGAGAACCCGCTGGGCAGCCGCCGGATACCGCCCGGCTCCCGCAGCTCATACCCGCCAAGAAGCCGGTGCACGGCGCCGGAGCTTCCTGGCGGGTCCCGCCAGCAGCCGCCGACAAACACGCCGGGTAATGTGCACTTACCCTTAGATGGATGGCAGGAACAAAATATGGGGAAGAAGGGAGGAGTTGCTGAGATTATAGAAGCTACAGGGATAGGAGAGGAACAAAAAAGTTTCTGCCTAGCAACACAGAAAATGCAATACATGGCATAAGGACAAGACAACATAGGACAAGACAACTTACATTTACTTTCAACCTTAAAACTATGAACCTATAATAAAAGTCCTAGAGGCAGGAAAAATTGCTTTCAGCTGAATGAAGATTTGTCCAAAAGCTATAAAGATATAGTGGGGATCTTATGACTGCATTTGGCATGGAGAATGATTATGATGATGGAACACTATCTCTGCACACCTACCCTTTAATAAATAGTCTTATAATGAACAAAGAGTTAATCAATATTGTAAAGTAAGCATAGCTCCTGAGCTGGGCACACAAAAAGTGTGCATTAAACTATAGGTATTTGGAAACTTTTGTATTTACCTTTAGGGAATGCATATAATCTCATAGAAACCCATTGTTACTTGGAACACTTCTTGGATTCCAAGCTGAATGAGATAACTTTTAAAGGTCACAGCTAAGTCTGCTGAGGAACGATCAAAAGATCAAGTGCTGAGTGGAATCTCCTCCTGACGGCCTTGTCACTCCTTCTATTTCCCTTGATGCCAGGGTTATCTGCTGGAGATATGGCCAGGGAGCTGCCTGAATACAAATTCTTGTGAAACCGGAGCAGCAAGTGGAGAAGGGAGGGGAACTGGATATACCATACTGGTCCCTTGAGCGCGTTTATTGTCACCTCTGGCATGTGCGGAGCATACTGATTGATTTCTAGATTTCATAGCAAAAATCCAATGTCAGCTTTATATAAACAAACAACAATAGCTTCCATCTAAAATTCAGAAAATTCATGTCCGAAATGTTTATCCAGTCATTCAACACTGGGAACCTGTAGAGGAAATGTCCTATTTTACGGCAGACTGGTTCATGCATTATGTTTGCACCTATACCCTTTCCTATTACTCCCTCGCATCCATTGGGTGAAAATGATGGACGTGTATTTTTTTCAATCCTAGTAATTATGCAACTATATAAATTTTGGATAAATTATTACCTGCCACTAAATGGCTAGGCCGCATTATATTCCCAGAATAAGTGGTGGTCTGAACCAATGACTCCTCCACCATAAGCTTCAAACATGTCTCAAAAAAAAGAACTTTGGGGTGTTTCGTTCATAAAGAGATATTCCAGACTGCCGAATTTACCAATAATAAACTGAATAGGTGTTAAATGCTACATTGAAGGGGCCTCGGCTGTTCTGTCACTGTCATAAGACATGAAAATTGGCTTGCACTCAATCCAGATATGGGAGGTACACGAAGACATGAGGGACCCCCAACGACCATATACTATAAACATATCACTGCACTCTCCATATACTGTAATTGCAATGAAGTGTATTTATTTACAAGTTGTGGAAAAAAGCGAGATGTTTCGACCCCACCGAGGTCTTTTTCAATAGACGTTGTGGACAACAGAATAATCAGATTACTAAACTTGCTCCCATGAAGGGTATCTGAGGGGTCCTTATTGTTATAAATTAAATAATAGTTAATCCCAAAGGTAATAATTTAAGGATGACACTCCTATAATCTGAGCTGATTAACAATGCTGGTATACCTTAAATTGTATGTCAATACGAATTCTGGTATGTTGCATATAGGGTAGGAAAGGTCAGATGCCTAGCAAAAAAAATGGAGCCAGAGAGGAGAGGCTGGTGCAGCCGTGCCAATGCAGATGTCGTGCAGGCACTGTGCGGGTGCAGGTCATGTGGTGCAGAGAGAACACGTCACAGGGTCACGCCTCTGGAATAGTGACCCGGATACACTAAACTTCATCGATACACACTGTGAATTCAAACAGTCTTTTAGTCAATTTTATCTCTACCTCACTTATGTGGATGCGTTCATAGTACCACTGGGGAACCAGCAAACAGTATTCCTTCACTGCGCTCACAATGGAGATCTTCCAACCTTTGCTCAGTATCCACAGAATCGACAACAAAGAGGACAGCCACTGTCCACGTAACCACCAGGGGCAGACGTCAAGCACCAACACCAGGGGAACATACTTAGCTGAGGTTCTCTTCCACAGTACAAATGCTGAGATGACTCCTGGAGTAACCCTTAGGGTCCAAACAATTTAGATGGGGCTTTGGTTACTAATATGCTTTCCTACTGAGGTCTCTCCTCCTGTCTTCCATGCTACAAACACATTTATTCACTATGGTCCATCCACAAGGAACACCCGCTATTAATATCCTTGATTGGCTAATAGAGTTCAGGAGCAGTGTGGCGCCCCTGCGACCAGGGTGGCCACATAGGGAACTGCAGTCAGGCAGGAAGATAGACAGTTTGTACAACAAACACCCTCACAGACACACACACACACCACTAGAGGCAGCACCCAACCCGGAGCCCAGGACTCTAGGCCGGAAAGGGGTGGTGGGTTTAGAGAAAAGTGGGTGGGAACGAATGGAGATTAGGTGACAGAGAGCATAAATAGAGGAGAAAGAGGAGGAAGGAGTTAGTAGGCCAGAGTGAGCCGAGCAGCACAGACATCAGAAAATCCCGGTGAGATTGGGCTCCCTGGAGACGCAGAATCCACACAGTCACAGAAACCATGGAGAGAAAGCTCGTCCATAGCCGGCATCCCAGGGGAGTGTGAGGAAAGAGACCGGACCAGCAGTACTGGGTCCAAGGAACACAGCAGCACCGACCAACTACCGGCGAAGTAGATTTCCCTAGTTTGGACTGGAATCACACGGGTTAGATGGAGTCTGATAACGCCTTGCAAGATAGGGTTACTGCAGACTAGGCATACACCAGAGTGTCGGCTCTGAGGGGAACAGAGATTACATACCGGCTTCCCAGATTAACCGATGGGGAGCTTTAACTCCAGGTTGGAGCTCCCACAACAAAGGTTGGAGGCACAACTGCAATCACGAGGACCCACAAGGGTCCGAGCTGCCGCCATACAACCCAGGGAGACAACAGAGAGAGACACAACAGCCTGGAAGGACTTAGGAGTGAGGGGTCTCAGAGTGACAGCCTGGCTGCAGAGGGTTTAGAGTACGGGAGTTAACTGACTGTAACCTGTGTTAAGAACTTTACTGAGAACTGCTGTAAATTGTCTGAAGAGCTGACAAGTAAACCCGGTGAACCCTGCCTGAGTGTCCGTGTTTGATTCCAGGTATATTGAACTGTGCATCATACCTTTTATCCTGTCAGGACCAACCTGACCCGCAGTGGGCTCATCCATCTGGCTGCAGCCCCATCATCCATCCTTCCTCCTGGCAGAGCAGCGCTGCAGTGGTGGTCCCATTACTGACCACAACACGAGGATGGCATCACAACAAACTTTATCCCTTGTAAATACACCCCTTTACTTGTGAGAACCCGGGACACGGTCCGGACCAGGACCTCCGTGACATCCCCAGCAGTACCCTGGTCTGGTACCGAGTACCCCGTCCCAGTGGGCTCCACAGCAGCCTTCACTTTTAACCTGTAGAGGGCCACATATGCATTAAGTACCTTAAAATTTTTCATTACAAATGCAAAACGCAAAGGTATCCCTTCGGTGACAGGATGATAACCTCTCTGACCCTCTTACATGAATTTGGACTGACAAACATGGCTGTGTGAATCTGGCTTAAGGAGTGGGGACCTCAATTTTACACTTTATGAGACACAATTTAAAAGATCTAAGTTCTAATAACACCTGTAACCAGGGTCGGACTGGCCCGCCGGAGGATCGGGAGAATACCCGGGGGGCCCCGACACTTCTTGGCCACGCCCCCGAAGCCCCGCCCCCTACCCCCCTGGGCCCTGTATGGGGAGAGGTGAGGCCCCCCACCCGGTAATATTGCTAATCATATCGGCGCACTGCCGATATGATTAGTGATTGTCCCTCTTTGCAGCGGCAGAGCAGGGAGAGCGATCTCCCTGCTTTGCCTGCTGTCAGTGCCGCTCTGACTCCTCTGCGCAGCGAGATAAGTGCCGGCGCGTGCGCAGGAAGTCAGACAGTCTCAGGGCGATGACGTCACGCCCTGAGACTGCTTCCTTCCTGAGCATGTGCCGGCGCTTATCTCGCTGCGGAGGTCGCCCCAGGCCAGGCTGCAGCCCATGTGAGTATGGAAGGCAGCCAGGTGGGTGGGGGATGAGCACGGGGGAAGATGAGCAGGGGGAATGATGAGCAGAGGGAGGATGAGCAGGGGGAATGATGAGCAGAGGGAGGATGAGCAGGGGGGAATGGTGAGCAGGGGGAATGATGAGCAGGGGGAATGATGAGCAGGGGGAATGATGAGCAGGGGGGATGAGCAGGGGGGAATGGTGAGCAGGGGGGAATGATGAGCAGGGGGGAATGATGAGCAGGGGGAATGATGAGCAGGGGGGAATGATGAGCAGGGGAATGATGAGCAGGGGGAATGATGAGCAGGGGGGAATGATGAGCAGGGGGGAATGATGAGCAGAGGGAGGATGAGCAGGGGGAATGATGAGCAGGGGGGAATGATGAGCAGAGGGAGGATGAGCAGGGGGGAATGATGAGCAGGGGGAATGATGAGCAGGGGGGAATGATGAGCAGAGGGAGGATGAGCAGGGGGGAATGATGAGCAGGGGGAATGATGAGCAGAGGGAGGATGAGCAGGGGGAATGATGAGCAGGGGGAATGATGAGCAGGGGGAATGATGAGCAGAGGGAGCATGAGCAGGGGGGAATGATGAGCAGGGGGAATGATGAGCAGGGGGGAATGATGAGCAGGGGGAGGATGAGCAGGGGGAATGGTGAGCAGGGGGAATGATGAGCAGGGGGAATGATGAGCAGGGGGGAATGATGAGCAGGGGGAGGATGAGCAGGGGGGAATGATGAGCAGAGGGAGGATGAGCAGGGGGGAATGATGAGCAGGGGAATGATGAGCAGGGGGGAATGATGAGCAGAGGGAGGATGAGCAGGGGGGAATGATGAGCAGGGGGAATGATGAGCAGAGGGAGGATGAGCAGGGGGGAATGATGAGCAGGGGGAATGATGAGCAGAGGGAGCATGAGCAGGGGGGAATGATGAGCAGGGGAATGATGAGCAGGGGGGAATGATGAGCAGGGGGAGGATGAGCAGGGGGGAATTATGAGCAGGGGGGAACATGAGCAGGGGTAAATGATGAGCACAGGGAAGATGAGCAGGGGGGGGGGTTCTGGTGGTTACTGAGGAGCCCATCTCTTCTGCCAGAAGAGATGAGCTCCTTAGTCAACAGCCTGGAGCCTAGGGTCCCAGGCAGTGCTCCACCTTCCCATTCCCATTTGTCCTGCTGCTGGCTGGGAGTCCTGTAGTGCAGCATCATGTAGTGTGATGTGATGCTGCTTCTACTACTGCCCCCAGTATGGTGCCCTCAGGGAGCTTCCACAGGGCATCACAGGCCACCTTAGTATAAAGCAAACACTGTGGGAGCTCCCTGAGGGCACCATACTGGGGAGCCCCGAGATCCTAACTTCACGGCGCCCCGTGATCTCTGTGTACGATCCCTGAGTGGGTCCCTGTGATCTCTGTGTCTGAACCCTGAGTGGGCCCCTGTGATCTCTGTGTGCGTTCCCTGAGTGGGCCCCGTGATCTCTGTTTGCGATCCCTGAGTGGGCCCCGTGATCTCTGTGTGCGATCCCTGAGTGGGCCCCTGTGATCTCTGTGTGCGATCCCTGAGTGGGCCCCTGTGATCTCTGTGTGCGATCCCTGAGTGGGCCCCTGTGATCTCTGTGTGCGATCCCTGAGTGGGCCCCTGTGATCTCTGTGCGATCCCTGAGTGGGCCCCTGTGATCTCTGTGCGATCCCTGAGTGGGCCCCTGTGATCTCTGTGTGCGATCCCTGAGTGGGCCCCTGTGATCTCTGTGTGCGATCCCTGAGTGGGCCCCTGTGATCTCTGTGTGCGATCCCTGAGTGGGCCCCTGTGATCTCTGTGTGCGATCCCTGAGTGGGCCCCTGTGATCTCTGTGTGCGATCCCTGAGTGGGCCCCTGTGATCTCTGTGTGCGATCCCTGAGTGGGCCCCTGTGATCTCTGTGTGCGATCCCTGAGTGGGCCCCTGTGATCTCTGTGTGCGATCCCTGAGTGGGCCCCTGTGATCTCTGTGTGCGATCCCTGAGTGGGCCCCTGTGATCTCTGTGTGCGATCCCTGAGTGGGCCCCTGTGATCTCTGTGTGCGATCCCTGAGTGGGCCCCTGTGATCTCTGTGTGCGATCCCTGAGTGGGCCCCTGTGATCTCTGTGTGCGATCCCTGAGTGGGCCCCTGTGATCTCTGTGTGCGATCCCTGAGTGGGCCCCTGTGATCTCTGTGTGCGATCCCTGAGTGGGCCCCTGTGATCTCTGTGTGCGATCCCTGAGTGGGCCCCTGTGATCTCTGTGTGCGATCCCTGAGTGGGCCCCTGTGATCTCTGTGTGCGATCCCTGAGTGGGCCCCTGTGATCTCTGTGTGCGATCCCTGAGTGGGCCCCTGTGATCTCTGTGTGCGATCCCTGAGTGGGCCCCTGTGATCTCTGTGTGCGATCCCTGAGTGGGCCCCTGTGATCTCTGTGTGCGATCCCTGAGTGGGCCCCTGTGATCTCTGTGTGCGATCCCTGAGTGGGCCCCTGTGATCTCTGTGTGCGATCCCTGAGTGGGCCCCTGTGATCTCTGTGTGCGATCCCTGAGTGGGCCCCTGTGATCTCTGTGTGCGATCCCTGAGTGGGCCCCTGTGATCTCTGTGTGCGATCCCTGAGTGGGCCCCTGTGATCTCTGTGTGCGATCCCTGAGTGGGCCCCTGTGATCTCTGTGTGCGATCCCTGAGTGGGCCCCTGTGATCTCTGTGTGCGATCCCTGAGTGGGCCCCTGTGATCTCTGTGTGCGATCCCTGAGTGGGCCCCTGTGATCTCTGTGTGCGATCCCTGAGTGGGCCCCTGTGATCTCTGTGTGCGATCCCTGAGTGGGCCCCTGTGATCTCTGTGTGCGATCCCTGAGTGGGCCCCTGTGATCTCTGTGTGCGATCCCTGAGTGGGCCCCTGTGATCTCTGTGTGCGATCCCTGAGTGGGCCCCGTGATCTCTGTGTGCGATCCCTGAGTGGGTGCTGCCGGGCCCCTGGTGATGCCTGGTGCTGCCGGGCCCCTGGGTGCCTGGTGCGACCGGGCCCTGGATGCCTAGTGGTGCCTGGTGCTGCCGGGCCCCTGGGTGCCTATTGCTGCCGGGCCCCTGGTGCTGCCGGGTGCCTGGTGCTGCCAGGTGCCGGAGACTGGGAGCCGCAGAGGAAGAAGCTGCTGGGTGCCAGATGCCTGGTGCCGGGGATCGGGAGCCACAGAGGAAGAAGCTGCCCGTTGCCTGGTGCCAGAGATTGGGAGCCGCAGAGGAAGAAGCTACCGGGTGCCTGGTGCCGGACACTGGGAGCAGCAGAAGAAGAAGGTTCCCGGTACCTGGTGCTGGAGACCGGGAGCTGCAGAGGACGAAGCTGCCTGGTGCCAGGTGCGGGTGAGCGGGAGACTTGGAGCCGCAGAGGAAGAAGCTGCCTGGCGCCCGCAAGCAGGAGACCAGGAGCCGCAGAAGAAGAAGCTGCCGGGATCAGGAGTGTGGAGTCAGGTAAGGCGCTGTTACAGCCGAAGATAGCAGCCTGGGGGAGACAGAGTGGGATGGATGAATGGATGGATGGATGGGGCGGCCTGGAAGAGGGGGCAGAATGGGATGGATGGGGGCGGCATGGAACAGGGGGGAGAAGATGGATGGATGGGGGGATAGAGGGAGAAGGTACATGGATGGATGTGAGGAGAAGCTACATGGAACATGGGGGGAGAAGCTACATGTATTACATATTCACACACACTGACTGTATATACAGAGTTCCTGTGTATAATGTCAATGGTGATCATTGCATTACCTGTAGACCGACACTATATACAGAGCTTCTGTGTATAATGTCACTGGTGATAACTGTATAGCTTGTACACTATATACAGACCTCGTGTGTATAATGTCACCGGTGATCACTGTATTACCTGTACACTGAAACTATATATAGAACTCCTGTGTATAATGTCACTGGTAATAACTGTATTACCTATACTCTAACCCAATATACAGAGCTTTTTTACATTTTTATTAATTTAGTGTTATTTGTCACTGTGGTGGCATTATGTGCTTTGGTCATGACATGACGGTATTTGTCCCTTGTATATGGTATTATTCGGTCACTATGTGGTGGTCATATGTGGTCTCATGGTGTGGCAGTATTTATACCTTGTATGTGGTAGTATTTTATCACTATGTGGTGGTATTATGTGCTTTCGTCATGGGGTGGCGGTATTTGTCTGGTATGTGGCATTATTTGGGCTCTATGTCGTGGTAGTATGTGATCTGGTCACGGTGTGGTGGTATTTCTGACTTCTATCTGATAATATTGGTCTTGGTAGAGTGGATTTTGGTCGGTCATTTATTTTATCTGATATCAATAAGTGGAAACTTTTTTATTTCCAATAGATATTAAATACTTAGATGTTTAACTCCTCCCTGTCCTGTGACACAGCAGCAGAGATGCAGAGGTTTGCCAGAGAAAGCAAGTTGAGCATTTGGTGACCTCGGTATTTATAAGACAAAACCAGAAGTGAGTGAGAAATGCATAAAATATTAGCTCTTATTGCTTTACTCCTGGTTTTGTCTTAGGCCGGCTTCACACCACGCATTTTCCCCTGTCAGGCTGTGTCCGATGCTTTGCAGGAGGCACTGGACACAGCCTGACAGGTCCGGACAAATAGAAGCGGAGGGTTAATATGCCCTCTGGTCCTGTTTGTAGCCAGATTCTGCAGAGCACAGCTTCAGGAGCTGTCCCCTACTGAAATGGTGCTGAACCTCTTCACCGGGGACAGCTCCTGGGGCTGAAGTTGAGTGGAGCTCACGCTGAACTGCAGCAGCCGGCGTCCGGGAACCTGACAGACTCTCTGTCAGGTCCGGCACGATCCGGCGCCCCATAGACTCTCATGTTAGGGGGTGCCGGATCATGTTAGGGGGTGCCGGATCGTGCTGGAACCGGGAGAATCTGGTGGAGGAATCTGGCTTGCTTAAATTTTTTGCCCCAGACACAAAAATGATGCAAGCTCCGTTTTTGTGTCCAGGGCAAAAATCATTTGCAGCCTGATGCTGCAGGACAGGGACAAAACCGGATGGCAGATAGCTGCCATCCGGCCCTGTTCAGCACCATAGGGCTGCATTATGTCAAAATCGGGTCCGGGGCTGTCTGATTCACATCGGGCAGCCCCGGACCTGATCACAACGTGGTGTGAAGTCGGCCTTACAAATACTGAGGTACAAAACTCACCAAATACTCAAAACTCCACATTCTTCTGATGGTGCGGATTCCACCAATAAATAAGTGATCACCTTCCTAACCTGTGCATAGCTGAGAACTTGTTTTCACCAAAAAATCCCTTTAATGCAAACTACAGTTATGATACATCGCAGTAATGGTGAGCGCACAGTGATGTGCAGGAGCCGCCTGTGTTTTACAGTCAATGCTACACTATAATGGGTATAACGGATAACAGGTATTTGCATATAGCTGAAGAATGGGTGGGCCCGGGTGGGTGGGCCCCTGGAGTCAATTTTCCTGGTGGGCCCCAGACACCCCAGTCCGCCGCTGCCTGTAACCCACCTGCCATGTCTTCAGACACCAGGTGCATCTGTTACCTCTGCACCTCTTTATACATATGTTGAAAAGCCTTTAGTTTCATTGCATTCATTCTATTATGTTAATGCAGCAGCATTTTACGTGAGCAATTTATGGAAAATCCATTACATAAATTATTGAACAAATGAGATTTCTTCTAAAACATTTCAGCATCTGAATCCGCACAGCCTTCTGGTGTATCGCAAGACCAAGTCACCTTACAATATGGCGAGTTCCCTCCAAGCAGCCGGAAGCTCCTTGATAGACACCTTAATATAACTGCTGCCGGAGAGGGATGCGGTGGTGAAAGGGTTGACAGACGACGACTCTTCCGCCCCCATAGCATTCTAGCTTGTGTTTTTCAGCTGAATCCCCGTTCTGTGGCCTCAGGTTTCGAGTTTTGGAGAGCCTTGGCAGATGAACACAGAGTTGCAGTACTTCTAAGACTTGGTAATTCTGCTAATTGGCAGAGAGATTCTGCTGTCAGACTGCAGGATCCACAGACTGGCACCAGCAGGCACATTTATTTTTATTATTTATTTTTTCCCATTCCTCTTCTTTTCACATCAACCACACACTTTGTTTCATCCAAAACACTTATCCTTTTTGAGGCAGCTACAGGAAGATCAGCGGCATAAAGTATGTTCTGACAAATTGTTTAGTACTCCATACACACACAGCGAGAGGCGCAAACAGGAGCTTCACTTTGATGGAGTTAAGTCTCTAAGCCATCCACTCAGAGGATGAATATGGCATGGCTAAGGCAGCGAGTGCTTACATAAAGAAAGGACGGGGCTGGCACAGAATTAATATGGGTTCCAATTTAGGTTCACTCAGAGTCTCCAAAATTCAACCATTGAACTCTCTACAGGAGATAAGGACCATCTGTGAGACGCAAGGGGCCTACCTTGATGCGGTAGATGTCATGAAATGCCGTAATCCTCAATTCAGTTCTCTCTGTTCCATAAATTCCTTAGAAAAAAACAAATCTAATTTTGCTCCATTTGTAAACTGTAAAATATTCACTTAATTTTAGAAGTGGCACTTAAAGATTAATTCATATCCTTGTAAGAGATTGGTCTGTGACCTACCCCCTGAAGATATCATTGTTTTATGTGTACTGTGTAGTTGTCTGTATAGTGGTAATAATGTGTTTAATTTCCCTGTGTGTCTATGGGCGCAGTGCTAGCAGCCACCAGTAGATATCACCAGCCCTGGGTATCATGTTTGGGGGGTGGAAGGTCAGGCCTCAGGTATGGTAACAGTTGTCCAGAAGAATGCCCAAAAGAAAAATGCCTACAGGGTTGAGGTTAGAGTTAGGGTGAGGTTTAGGGTTTAGGTGTTAGGGTTAGGGGTTTGATATTAGGGTTATGGGTTAGGTGTTAAGGTTAGCTGTTAGGGTGTTAGGTCTTAGGGGTAGGGGATAGGGTTAGGGCTATGGGTTAGGTATCAGGTGTTAAGGTTAGGGTTAGGGGTTAGGTGTTAGGGTTAGAGGTTAGGTCTTAGGGGTAGGGGATAGGGTTATGGGTTAAGTGTTAGGTGTTAAGGTTAGGTGTTATGGTAAGGGATTAGGTGTTAGGGATAGGGGATAGTGCTAGGGTTGCTGTGGGCATTTTTTCTTGGGCACATTTGTTAGGGAACCATAGTGACAGGGTTGAGAGAGTTAATGGGAGAAGCCAGCCCACAGTAAAGGGAACATAATGTTGGGTATTTCCTGGTGTTAGGAGAGTTGAGAGTTAAGAGCCGTGTATAGAGTGAGGAAGAAGAAATAAGGGTGGTATGGTAGCCAAGGCACAAGTATTGGCCAGGAGAAAGTGAAGGTAACTGGGACCGGATTGCAGCTTAACTCCAAAGAGGTGAATTGAGGGACCAGAGAGTGTTCCCCCATCAAGTGGCTACTTTACACAGTTTAGACAGTAACAGATTCAGTATTGACTGGCGGCTATTGACACTGGGGATAGACTCGAGGAGTGATTCTAAAGAAGAAGCATGGACGAGTAGTGTAGTCCAACCTCAGCAATGTACATTGACCCTTGTGGTTGGATACATAGGGAACAGCAAAGTGCCAGGTACTCTGTCCCATCTTTCTTGGTGGCTGTTGTGATCCATAATAGAAAAGACTATACTAAAATCTCAATGCTTGTTATGAGAAATCAAATGTGAAAACTGTTGTTAACAAAGTGAAATGATGCTTGAACCATGTCAAAAGTAAAGTGTGTGCAGATTTTAATCACTGAGGATTCATCTTTAATAACCCTGACTGTGGAACCACACTTTGTAAACTGGACAATGTGAAACTGGCTTGGGACCGGGAAGGACCGCTGCTACCAGTTTAAAACCTTCACAGCCACTCTACCACCTTTGTAGGGTGGTGGGGTGAGTGGAGGGGTGAAGCCCTCACCCATGACTACCGCCTTTGGTTATGTTACGCTTTACAGATGGATATTGTTTGTAAAAACAAGCACATGTATAGATCATGGTACCTTTACACGCCGCTACAGAAGGTTAGAAACAACGGGGTGTCGGAGAAAAATGTATCTTGCACCGTCAAAACACCGGTAGCGGCGTGTAAATCAGGTTGTCGCTACCCGTCACTGTCGACACCTGTTTTTTAGCAGTGGTCAAATACAGGTTGATTTCAACCCAATGGTAGCAGGCGTCTAAATAAGGAACAGGAAGGTTTTTTCGCCACCTAGTTAACTCCCTGGGGCGTGACACAGCCTCCGGGAAACCGCCCCCTTCAGTGATCATTGGTGGAAGCTCCTGTGTTACGATTAGTTGTCCCTGCATAGGGCGGCATATTTAAGGAGCTGACCAGTCACACTACACAATTGCAATAGCATCATATATTAGCCAGCCTTCCTTCGCTGGCTGGCCAATCATGATGCTATTGCTTTGTCCAATCACCATACGAGCGTCTCGTAATCCACAACTCTGGCACGCCTATGTGTTGTTCCTGCGGCCCCAGGTCCTCCCATATTACCTTCTGTAGCGGCGTGTAAATGAGAGAAGGTGCTCTACAGAAGGTAACCTGCGGCACCCGTCGGTGCCTCCAGGGATAGAAAAAAATTTCGGTAGAGCACCTTGTAGCGGCGTGTAAAGGCGGTATCGGGTACCATTAGCAACCGTTGGAACGTGCTCGTGCACGTGAGACACCCGGTTGTTTCTAACCTTCTGCAGCGGCGTGTAAAGGTACCATTACTGCTTATTAATGCAAGCAGCCAGTCCTGAGATATTACCAATTTTCTTTTTGCTTACATCATGTAGCTTAAGAGACCGACCACCTCTGCTATCTAGCTTGTAAACACTATACTGAAGCTCGATGGGATTAGGAGGTAACAATGCACTTCAGCTATACAGAGCAGCTTCAAAACAATGCTTACAAGCTTAATACAAAAGAATTTGTAAGCACTGTACATGTTCTGCTGCCTAGCAGAGGTGGTCGGTCTCCAACGCAAAGAGCTGTGGACAAAACAAAAAGTGTTAATATGTCAAGAACAGATGAAAATTTTAACAAGCAGTAAATTGCAAAATTACTTGTATTTACAGATTATATCCAACAATACTATTGTATAAAAATGAAAATAACCCCTTTAAGTGATCTTCTCTGAAAAAGCTGAAAATGCATCTTTTTTACAGGAGAAAGGGACCCACCTCACTACGATCATTGAAGTCATCACAAGTCAAGAGATTCATGTGACTACAGATGTGCCTAGTCGTAACTTTACATGAAATTGGTTGAGGACTCCAATTTCCCACAACACAAATTCAATCTAGTCATGACATACTAGAAAACACCTTTGGCAAACTGCAATCCACATTACAAGCGTTGGACACATACAAGCACATAAGATATTAACAAATATGGAATATCACTAAATAATTTTATCGTCAAACCTGGTCATCTGGCACCATTTATCTCAGGATATGTGGAGCAGGGCTGGACATATGATTGGTGCAACGTTTTTGGCCATACAGGGCCCAAGAGGTAAGGAGGTCACTTCTATCTCCAAAGCAGGTGAAACTGAGCCTTGTAATGAGTTCTTGGCCTCCAAACGGCCCATGTATTGCTCTTGCAAGGGGCCCTCTTCTGTCTGTGTCCACCAGTGATGTGGAGCAAATGGGAAAAGAAGGAAGACACACATCTGTACTTTGGGAATGTCCCAGTACCGAAAATAAATCCCATTCAATTGCTCCAGGATTTACTTTCTATGGCATTTTGTGATCATGTTTTGGAACTAAATCTGAAAGCATCATAATGTAGAGACAGAGAGGCTTATTCCAGCAGGAAATAATTTACTGTATAGATTGCTGTAGTTTGATAAAATTACTATTTTATTAAAAGGAGATTATCATGAGAGTTAAGCTGCTGCCAGGTAGTCCTCCATATTAATGAAGCCTGTGTATCCCTGCCCCATGTGGAGCCCACTGGGACGGGGTACTCGGTACCGGACCGGGGTACTGCTGGGGATATCACGGCAGTCTTGGTCCGGACCGTGTCCCGGGCTCCGCAATTAATGGGGGGTATATTTAAAGGGTAGTTTGTCGTGATGCCACCCACGGGTTGTGGTCAGGGTGACCATCGCTGCTGCAGAACCTCCGGGGATGATGTTGGGCAGCTGGGGATGTAATGGCTCTCCGCAGGTAGAGCTGGGCTCCTGTTGGAAGCCAACATGGACAATGTAAGTTTATTGGAATCGCTGAAATCCATATTGGAGTTTAGGAGAGCTGAATATTTCCAGAACTCTTCAATCATATACAAGATTGTGATCTGTTAGGCCAGAAGGCCTGTTTTCTTGTGTGTGAGATAGTAAAGGTTGCCTTTACATACAAAAAGAACATTGGCCCTGCAGGCTCCTGGACAATACAGGAATACACATCCTCTGTGGATCTTCAATATAGACGCTGTTTGCCAACTAATCTTATCTACATGTGTATACAGCCTTTGTGGATTTGGAGCATTGACCATTGCTCCTCAGGAAGACACCCAGTCTCCAGCCTATGGAGATGTATATTGCTATACAATGCTTGTGGTGTTTTGAATAATGAAACAATTATGCTTCAGATAGACATCTTGGAGCCAGTCAAGATGGAGGTAAACCCACCCTATACAAGGATTTCTTACCTAATGCAAGGACGCCATCAGCAGGCAGGTGATTACCACTGCAACCAATAATGTCACATAAGATTGCCACCGAAGATACTGAAAGAAGGGCGGAGTCGTGGGTTGTATGTGGGTGTGGATGTGAAATCTGTACTATAAATGGAGGTGAAATCAAGACACTCTCTCTCTTCTCTTTTCTACCTTGGACCATGGGATAAGACCATCTACATCTGGCCTAAGTATCATTTCTAATCCATATCTTCCATGTAACCTTTCTCTCACTATCTCTTTCTATCTCTCTCTCTCTCTCTGCCATGACTTTGATATATAGATGCATTTGTATTTTTCTCTGATTAGAGGACATTGAAGACAGGTTTTATTGTTATCTTTATTATAATTGTTATTTGAATTGTCTTATTTTCCTGTTATTAAACATCATTATTATTTTCCAACTTGAGTTATTAATCATATAGGAAATATTCAGGACAGGAGACAGTGCGGGAAATCACATCCAACAGCTCCCCAGGGTAGTGGTAGTAATAGTCTATAGATGGTGCTGTGGGTATTGCAGGATAGGGGTAAGAGTAGAGATGATGGTAGTTTGTGAGGGCACGCAGTGTTTGAGCACAAGGATCACACACACTCACGGTTTTGAAAATTTTCCACGGCTTTACTGATGATGCTATTCAGTAGAGTACTGTCCACAGAGTCTGTACCGGGGCCGGGTTGCTCCCACCCTGTCCGGGTCCTCAGCATCCTACTCCTGCGCCTTGTGTGTGGCCCTGCTGCTGCTTTAGCTGAACTGCTGGCCCTGTCTCTCCTCACAGGTACCCCCTTTTCTAGGCAACTTGAGTCTTTCAGTGTGCTTCTGACCCCGCCGTGTTGCTTCGCTGAGGTACAGTGTAGATCTACAACCTCCACTATCCCGGTGTTTTCTGTGCTGCGTGTTTCAGTCACAGATTCAGATCCAGTATCCGGCTTCTGCGCTCCTCTGGGGCGAGTTATGAGGTAACTCAGTCTCCCAGATGTGTTCCTCTGTTTCTTGTACTCCTCTCCTCAGACCCTGGCTTCAGGCCTGAAAATCGTCAGTGGTCCCTGTCAGCAGTGGCATAACTACTTTGATCCGGGCCCCGGTGCAGGATTTGCTCTGGGGTCCCTCATGTAAGGAGCGGGGGTGGGGGGGGGTGCTAGTAGAAATTTTTGGGTAATGAGCTTGTGCCCCCCTCACACGAGGAGCGGGGGGAGGGTGCTGGTGGAGTTTCGCCGCTGCCTGTCACTTACCGCTGCCGCCGTACGCCTATAACGTCCCGCCGTCAGCAGTTAGGAGGAGAGGAGGGGCGGGCAGAGCTGCAGGAAGTGAGGTTTCTCTCACTTCCCATCCTCACTCCTCTACCCAGCCGGCGCTATATCACCGCGGTAGTTACGCCACTGCCTGTCAGGAGCTCAGCACTGCTCCAATTTACAGGTTCTCCTCCTAGTGCTCCCTGCACTAAACTGAACTGTCAACTATCAACTAAATACTTCCTGCTCAGACCAGAATATATCAGGGAGCTGCTTGAGCTCCCCCTTCTGGTCTAGAGGTGCTAGTGCAGTGTCCAGTGTTGTGTGGGGAGTTAACCCTTGTGATGTTACTGTGGCACATTAACCCCTGGGATGCCACACCCCTTCCACTGATTGGCCGCTTTCTGCCTATGCACATTGTGCACAGAAAGCTGTCAACTGATAGGGAATTTACATTGTGAGCCCCAATGGAGACAGTGATAATCATGACTGTAAAGCACTACAGAATTAATGGTGCTATATAAGTGAATAAATAGTATATATTATTATATCTGCAGCAGATAAAACAGGGATTTTATCTAACCTGCAGTAAGCAGCCCAGTTAGGGAAACATCACTGGAATCAGGATCTCCTACATGATGCTGCTCCCAGATGAAATAACAAAAATCTGATTGTCGATTTAAGATTTAAAGACATTTAACCTCCTTAAACAGACCCTGATAGAGAAGAAGTTATATAGGAGTATTACTATACATCTGCAATTCAAATACTCATCTACAATAGCAGCTTCACTTTCTATCTCCAGTCTGCACATTCCCTGGGAAAACTATATTCTTTTATTACAGAGATCACAACACAACAGAAGACTGAAACCTAATAAAACTCCTTGGATGCGTCTGGTGAGCAAGATATCCGGAGAATCCGTCATGTCACAACATCTTAAAGCAAAACCGCTTGTTCTCTGGAATTCTTCGCTGCTCATATTACTTATCAGTTGTATGGGTCTTGGTGTATATCAGTTCTGCAGTTATTTTAATTATTGCAAATTTCATCCCCTGAGTGTCATCACTAATACATGTTCCCATCCTCTAGTCAAATACTCAGAAGACGCCACCTTCAGCTCTTCCCGGAACAGCTCTGGTCCCGCTCCATCAGTTTCTGATTGAGAGGAAGTCATAAGTAATGGTCACAAGCTCTAAATACAAGTCTATAGGGGCCTTACTCTGGCTCTCATAGACTTAAATTGAGAAGTGACCTCCAGTCCACCAAGAACACAGTATTATAGGGTATAGTGTATAAAGACAATTTGTCACCAAATATTACACTACAAACAGCACAAATTATTAAGCAGATGTCTTAGACCTGATCTACTTACCTGCTTACTTTGAAAATCTGGATCAGTATGGCTTTATAATTCTGTTAAAATGATAACTTTATGAGGGTGGAGCGGTGAGTATTGTTAAGACCTGGAAAGGGGTTTTCATTAAAAAGCTGATGAACCTTTAGAACACCAATGGACTCCATCTAATCTAAATAGGGCCACCATTTACAGAAGATCAACAATGGCACTACCAGGACTACTTTGGAGAATGATCGCCCAATACAAAGCATTTTATAGTTCCTCAAACCCAATTGTCGAGGTATAATTTATGTTATCTCTTATTTATAAAGAACATGAGAAAAGCACCGTACACTTCATATAGTGTGACCATAGTCTGATAAAGGAGCTAAAATGGTACAAGATGTTGCTAAATAATAAGGTTAATTTGGGCAAAACTGAACAAAGGCTTTAAACGGTGTCTAAAATCTTAGGTAAATGGGATGAGAAGGTTAATGACTGCAGGAAATAAAAGTGTCCCCTAGAGCTACAGTATTGTGTTGTTTGCCTACTGCATTGACCATGTTGTGTTTGGAAGCAAGAATAAAGCACAACTATTAAGAGGGTTATCTGGAATTTTGGATTATTTTTGGCTACGGGGCTAATAACTTTTCAGCGGGTAGTTTCTAACTACCTGCTTGTTCTGTTGTATGACAATCTGTTCCGGTTCTGACCAATCACAGACCAATCCTGTCAGCGGTACTCCTGCTCCCAATCATGTCATGTTGAGAGCAACTTCTTTTCTGCTTTGCTCTGTAGATAGGGTATCACTAACAATGTCTTGTTTATTGACAGCCACCACCCTGCTGCCTATGTGTGTGCAATGACAAACCATCGACAGGGCAGACTGGAAATGAAAGAGCTGCTCTGTTATCTTAAGGTTAATCACTACCTTACACTATTGCAAGGAAGAAAAGGCAGGTACTTAGAAACTACCTGCTGGTAAATTCTTAGCCCCATAGCTAAAAAAACAAAACTAATTTCCCAGATAACCCTTTTAATTTGATTTAATTCAACCTTTCCGCTGCCTTCGACACAGTCTACCCCTCTCTCCTACTTCAAATTCTAGAATCTCTTGGCATCACTGACCTAGCCCTCTCCTCAATCTCCTCTTACCTAACACACCAGACTTTCAGCGTCACCCACTCCACAACTCCTCCTCGCCCTACTCCCTATCTGTTGGAGTTCCCCAAGGCTGGGTCTTGGGACCACTAATCTACTCCATTTACACTCTCAGCCTAGACCAACTCATTGAGTCCCACGGCTTTCAATACCACCTCTACGCCGATGACACCCAGCTCTACCAGTCCGGCCCCGATATCACCTCCCTACTATCCAAAATTCTAAAATGCCTGTCCGCCATCTCATCCTTGTTCTCCGCTCGCTTCCTAACACTGAACATGGACAAAACAGATTTCATCGTCTTCCCCCCTAGTTGCTCTTCCCTCCTACCCGACCTATGCATCACTGTCAACAACTGCTCACTCTCACCTGTCCCCCACGACAAATGCATCGGGTAATCCTGGACTCTTCCCTCTCCTTCAAGCCCCATATCCAAGCCCTCGCCACTGCCTGTCGACTCCAGCTCAAAAACATTACCCGAATCTGCACTTTCCTTGACCAAAACACTGCTAAAACACTTGTCCATGCCCTCATCATCTCCTGCTTGACTACTGCAACCTCCTGCTCACCAGCCTACCCGCTACCTCCCTCGTACCTCTCCGAACCATCCTTAATTCCACTGCCCGACTCATCCACCTGTCTCCCCACTACTCCCCTACCTTCCCCCTCTGCCAAGTCCTTCACTGGCTCTCCACTTCCCAGAGATCCCGATTCAAAACCCTAACCCTTACATACAAAGCCATCACAACCTGTCCCTCCATACATCTCCGACCTCGTCTCCCGATACCTCCCCTCACAAATCTGCACTCCTCTCAAGAGCTCCTTCTCTTCTCCCCTCGCATCTCCTCCTCCCACAACGCATACAAGACTTCTCTCGTGCATCTGCATACTTTGGAACTCTCTCCCCCACCACATCAGACACTCCCCTACCCTGGTACCTTCAAGAGAAACCTGAAGACCCATCTCTTCCTTCAAGCCTACAAACCCACACTGAGACATAATCCATTGCACCACCTCATCCTCACCTCTCCCCCTCCTACTGTCTCCCCATCCCCTAAAGACTGTGAGCCCTCATGGACTGGATCCTCTGCCCTACTGTACTTGTAGGATTTAAGTGTTGTCATTTTATGATCTTTTCCTCGTCTGCCCCTACACATGTAAAATGTCATGGAACCTAATGGCGCTATATAAATATATAATAATAATAATAATTTCTACATATGTCCAGATTACACTACATACAAAACATGGGGGATGATTGCAACAATCAAAGCATACCCTTCTGGTTTTTGTCAATGAAGAAATTAAGGATTGTGAAGCTCTTCCCCTCTATACAATTTTCATGTCCCTCTAGACATATCCCCCACCCTTTCCACAGTTTCAATTCAGCTCCTCATGGGTGGGGAGTTTTACAGTTATAGGATGACACAAGTCCACCAAAGTCCAACCTACAGCCTAGTGTGTTATGCCCGCTTCCCACAAATGGTCCAACAAAGCTTATGGGACGTACTAGGTTATTCTTTTGAGCACAAAGACAGCCCCATGGTATGAATGTCCTTGAAAATATCTCAACAATGACACATTTAAAAAAAACTCTGCATCTGTCAATCAAATAAAAGGATTTCTTAAAAATAATGAGTAAAGTCTTTTGATTTAATTAGGGTTTGAATAAAGGCATTATGTAGACTTTGGATGCATGGGTTGGTGTGGGTGTCTTAAAACACCTAAAAGCATTATTTTTAATATTGTATAATCCTTTTTCTGAACTTTTTTCTCCTTTTTTCTTTTCAAAAGAAAATTAATTAATGTTTTACCGAAATAACCCCAGTGTAAAAATAAATATAAACATCAATACAATCTTTTAATCTTGATTTCTTCAGACGGTGTGCAGGGCTGTTAAGAACATCAAATGAGTCCAGCCGTGTATAAGTCAGAAAATTACTTAAGAATATGAGTAGTTTGGGGGAGGAGGAGGAGGAGCGGCGGTCCGGTCTTAGCTTCTTCCATTTAGATTTGGTTGAATGGCACAGATGGTTGACTTACCTCCTAGATGGCATTCTATTGAGCCCGCCATAAAGGAAACAGAATCCGCCATTCTTCTTAGACGGCAGGATTTATGGGCTTTTCTAATTATTTACGACTTTATAAAGTGCCAGCCACAAATAATTCCCGGTCTAATGTAATTGAGGGTTGGAACCCGGCGTGTGGAAACTGTTCTCCTTGGAATAATAAAAAGAAACGAAAGGGAGATTTCATCTCGGTGTGTAACTTAATAAAGAGGCTCTTTGAATCTGATCAAAGCTTTAACAAAGTCTTCACTTCGGGCCATTTTGAAGGGTTAATAAGAAGATGCACTGAGCCTGTACGGCTTGGAAAGACACGTGGCATATGCTAGACACTTCGCTATCTCATTTGCCGCTGCTATACTATTACTAAGATGAAGCGAGAAGGAAGACGGAGACTATAGCGCCAAGTTGCATTGCGTAAAGGATTATGTATATACTACAGCTGTGGCCGGTTATGGCTCCTTCTTTATCAAACCGAGCTGTGTGAAATATAATTGGGTAGAAAATGTTTGGCACATGTACCACAGACAAACCTAGGGCACAGATGTCTATGAAATACAGCTACTTAAATGTAAGCGTCTGTCAAAAAATATTCAATCTGCTTCAAAATAGAAATCTCACAATACTTCGTACTGGAAAAGAAACAGGACTTTTCACCATTTCTGTCTACATTGTGGTTTAATTACATATTCTCAGACCATGGTGTTCTTTAGTTATGTATGGTAGGTCCCAGGGGCATTACTACAACAGGTGGAGGGGTTGCAATCGCACCGGAGCCTAAAAGCCCCAAAAATCCCTTTGGACTATAGCAAAACCGTAATGGTATTAAAAATTGGCAATAATTAGGTGTGGTCCAAGAGTCCCTTCGGCTTATAGAAAAACACTAATGATACTAAAGATTTGAAATAATTGTTGCCCCGTTGGAACTTTCGCAACAGGGCCCATGAGCTTCAAGTTACGGCAATGGTAGGTCCCATATATTTTATCTTGGGTCCCATGTAGTTCACTTCTTAAAGAAACAATGTTGACAAGAAGAAATGACAAGGCCTTCACCGTAGGTATGATCATGTGTTTTTGTTTTATTTCAAAGTGTCACAGAGACATCCTAGGACATCGGCAGTGGAGAGGGGGTTTAGGGGACAAAGGATGGCGGCACCATTTGCCACCAGACTGGCGCTTCAACCCCCAAGATCATACGTACGGTAAGTGCCTTGTCTTTTCTTCGTGTCAACATTGTCTCGTGAAGTTTGGCTTTCTTGTGGAGGAGAGCCCCGCCCGATCTGTGCCCCAGCAGTCCGCGCTGAATTGCCCGCAGGTGTCTGCGTCCTATGGTGAGCGGTGCGGCTTTTCTTATTCATTTGCTTAAACCTAGTGGATAATTTAGTTTTTTCCTCCCCTTCTTCCAATGCTACGCACACTTCTTCGGTTCTCAGCCTTACACATAAGAATAATATGATTCATATAATATGCTCTATATATATGCTGCTTGTTCTAAAATTTTACTCACACATCCCTTTAACCCCTTCACCACCGGGCAATTTTCCATTTTTCGTTTTCGTTTTTTCCCTCCCCTTCTTCCAAGAGTCATCATTATTTTTCTTTCATCAACAGAGACATATGAGGGCTTGTTTTTTGCGGGGCTTGTTGTACTTTTGAACAACTAACATCATTCATGTTACCATATAGTGTACTGGATAAAGGGAAAGAAAATTCCCAATGAGGTGAAATTGCAAAAAAAAAAAACTGCAATTCACAATGGTTTGGGTGTTTTTCTATTAACCATGTTCACTACATGGTAAAGCTGACCTGCCAGAATGATTTCCCACATCAGTATGAGTTCATAGACACCAAACATGTATAGTTTTTTTTATTATTTAAGTAGTGAAAAAAATTCTTAAATTTGTAAAAAAAAAGTTTGTGGGCACACTTGTCTCCATTATCCAAGACCCATAATGTTCTCATTGTTCAGGATCTGGGGCTGTGATGGCTTATTTTTTGTGTCCTGAGCTGATGTGTTTAATTATGCCATGCTTCAATCGTGTGTTATTGCATTTTATTGTAATATTGTTGCGACCAAAAAAGTAATTCTGGCATTTTGAAATTTTTTTTTGTTACACAGTTTCATTTATTTTATATTTTGATAGATCAGACATTTATGATCGCCGCAATACCAAATATGTATTTTTATTGTAGTATTTTTAATGGGGCAAAAAGGGGGTGAGTAAAATTTTTGTGTTTTTTTTCATATTTTTTATTTTTTTGTGTTCAATTTTTATTGTTTTTACTGAAGATACGATCATCCGATTGCCTAAGCTGTACAGACCTAAGCATCAGCTCAGCTTTGCATAGCACAAATGATCATCACCTGTGAACGCTTAGCACTCAGCCGGTGTTCATTGGAAGTTCATCGTGAGAGAGACCCCCTGGCTGTCATGACAATCCATTGATGCCCAGCGATCTCGTCACAGGGGCCGCCAATGGAAGCAGGGAATGGCATGATCCCTGATTGCGGGTGTTAAATTGCACTGACAGTGGGATTTAACTAGTTAAAAGGTGCTGACAGATCTCCAATCCACCTACACCTGTTAACTGCACATATTGGCTGATCATATCGGTCGACATGTGCTGGGAAAGATGTGGCCTCAGCGTGATGTATATATACAACATTGGTCATTAAAAGGTTAAAGTAGGCAAGAAAAATAATGTCCTCACTGTATCGTAGTGTGCAGAATAATCCCGAAACACTCGGACCTTGGTTTATCAAAACCAGCCTTTTTCATGCCAATCTTGATGAGGGAGGTAGGATGGTGTTCAAGCTTACAGACTCATCAAGGGTCTGATGAACAGCAAGTGGAGTGAATGTCTCACCAGAAATGTTACTCCAGTCAGAGACTAGAGAAGGATTGCTGGCGTAGGAAATATAGTTTATCATAATGTAGACGACAAGTGGCCTTCTGCCACCAACGTGACCCTGTACCACTTTAGCTCCATCCACTTTGTTAGAGTTGGTGAAATCGGTATAACTAGCACTATATGATTAAAGATATGGTTATTTGATTTTATATATTTATAAAGGTCATTGGATACCCTATAAATAAATACTTCTCAGGTTGGGTGTTGGCCATATTATGGGCACACCTTATCACCGAATTCTTAACCTACTTCTTTTTTAAATGTTTTCATAACCAGTTTTTTCTCTAAGCCTTTTGTTTGCAATTATATTTTTTTATACATACGGTAGATCCTGAATCAGTTCCATACTTCTTTTTTACAATTTACTGTAAAAATAACAAAAGATGCAACAAATCTGCATTGCGCAACAATGTAGCAACTTTTCAAAGCTTTTTTATGTCAAAATGGGATAAAAGAATTAAAAAAGGAGATTAAGTGAGGAAACGCTGATTGGTTTATGTTGTGTTAATTTTTCTGTGTTTAATGATGCTTAAGGTTCAGGAAGGATTAAGGTGAAAACAGGTGCTACACATGTACCGTATTTTTTGCTTTATAAGACGCACCGGATTATAAGACGCACCCAGATTTTAGAGGTGGAAAATAGGGAAAAAAATATTTGTAGCAAAAAATGACTTTGATATGACACTCAGGCCCTGCGACCAGTCAGTGTTGGCGTCTGTTTCCTTCAGATGCAGGTGCAGCATGTGAGCAACACCAATGACTTCTGCTCCAGTGTCTGTTGGCGGGGAGACAGACGCCAGCACTGACTGGTCAGAGGGCTGAGTCTCATATCAATATCACATGGGACATGACTATGCAACTTCTGATAACGTTGGAACTGCTGCAGAATCAGGGGTATGGGTGCGTGCAGACGATGAGTATACGCAGCCTTTTGGACGCAGCGTCTTGCTGCTGTGTCCAAAATGCTGCGTAGTACAGTACAAGCATAGTGGATGGGATTTGTAGAAATCCCATACTCACTATGCTTCATCCGACCGCAGCATTCTGACAGCTGCGGTGCGGGTTGTCACCATTCCGCTCCTTCTCAGCATGTTCATTTCATGCTGTGGAGTTGGAAGCGGCTCCCATCGGGGGACTGCAGGGAGAAGCCGCCCTGCACCTGCCGCACATGGTGAGTACAGGGCAGCTGGGGTCTCCCTGCCTCCACATGTGGCTTGACTTATGTCCGGAGGAGCCGCGTCCAACACACAGCTACTCCCGACTGTGAGCGCACACCCTTAGTATGGTCTTTATTACTTTTACAAGGGCCAACAAGATGAATGAGATGGGATTTGTTCATGTAGTAACAATCCCTTTAAGAACTACCACTCCCAGCATGTACTGTAGATCCTATAGGGTCATTCCATGTCAAGTGAACCAATGATTATTACCTCTATATTTTTAATTCTTTTGAGATTTTGTTATTTGATAATAGCATGTCAGACAATGCAAAATGTGAAGAGAAAAATTTTTTAAAAAATTTATTTTTTTAAAAAATGATTTTCAAAGTTCGGAAAAAGTGTGAATTTCGCTGTTGCCTGCCTTTATGTTTCTCCTCATAACTAAGGCTAGGAATAAGATAGAGAGACAAAATAAACACCATTATACTCAGAACTATACAGGCTTTTACCAGATATGTCACTAGAGGATCTTTGTTAATATTTTACCCATGTGATCGCAAGCGCAAAACTTTAAAACGCATTTCCAAAAAATCGGCGCGCTTTAAATATTTCAAAAACTGCCCATGTGTCTGCTTTGCTCTTATCCACATCTGTACCAAATTTCAAGTTGGGATCACGATGGGATCATATTTTAAAATATTTTACTATTAATCGCTTCAATGGGTCATTCCATATCAAGTGATCTAACTAAGAATATTTTTTTTTACCTGACGTCTTTAGATTTTTTTTATTTTTTTTCCTTTATGAAGTACTACTTTAGTTAATTACAAATTAAAAGTTTAGAATTCTTTTCTTCATCAGTTAATTTTTTACAGATTTTTAAAGTTTAAAAAAAGTGTGAATTTTGGCCTGGTATGACTTTACATTTTTTTATCTTGGGCTAGAAATAAGATAGAGAAACAAAATAAACACCATTCTACTCAGAACTGTCCAGGCGTTCACCAGATATGTCACAAGAGTATATTTGTTAATTTTAATTTTTTACCCATGTGAACACAAACGCAACATTTTGAAACGCATTTCCGAAAAAAAGTTTTAATAAAAATTTTCCAAAACTGCCCACCTGTCTTTTATGCTCTTAGCCACATGTGTACCAAATTTCAAGTTGGGATCGTGATGGGATCATATTTTAAAATATTTAACTATTATAGTGTCAATTCAAAAATCTTGAATTCAGATTTGTTCAACCTGTGGTCTAAAAGCGTGGGGTCTATATTTATCAAATCCATTATTTTTAGACATTACTGTATTATTTTGATATGTTACAGCTTAGAAGCAGGAGAGGACATATAGGAAAAAGCTTTGTTAGGGCTCAACCTGAGAAAGCACAGGGATAGACAGTGAATGCAGAGCAGATGATAGGCCAGCAGCTCTGTCAATCATGTTAAGTGTCTACCCACTGCATTCAGGAAGTAAGACAGCTCGTTCAGACCTTTCATGTCCTGACATGTCTGGACATCTTCACTCCTGAACAAACAATAGTCTGTACAAAGCCATCAAGGCTGTGTACTAAAATATGGGTGAGTAAATATATTAATAGTTTAATGCTTTTATTAGTAAGGGCCAATACACACAGTGCTATTCTTAAGCATCATTATTCAGAAAAACTGCCCCATTGATTTCTATGGGGTTCACCACATGCAGTGTTTTTGGAAACACTCAAGAGTGAGTAAATCACTGCTTGAACTACTTTTTAATCGCTGCAATAAACGCAGCATTTATCATTTATATAAAAAAAGCTGCCATTTTATTCACTAGCGATTAAAAAAACTAACGCATATGTGGTAAAAACTTGGTAGAAAAACAAGCTGCCAAAACTGCAGCGTGTATCTGCAGACAGAAAAAACTGTGCGCGCTAGCCCTAAAACTCACTTTATAGTAATACAGTTCTATCTCAAGTGTACTGTAAATCTTTATTTTTATCACCTATCTTCCTTACTTAATATTAACTGTATTTTTCCCACACAGCAATGGCTGCTACTTCTCAAGAAACAGCATTTTATCATAGACACTGTTGCAATCCTTTTGAAAAAATATGAATATGATTGGCGCTGGTGGCTGGCTACTGTACTCTCCAAAGATTGTGAAAATGAAGAAGTAGAATTGACTTTATTGCATCCTTCTGGTCCAGCGCCATCCTTTGTTTATCCAAGAAAGCCAGACATTTTAAAAGTGCACAAAAATCAGATATTAACTCAGGCGGAGCCTAACACCGTGACAGGCCGGACATACTCTTTGACACACAAGGAAATGGCGATTGCTAGTAAGCGTTTATGGACAAGATTACATTTCACCCACTAGAAGGGACAAATTGATAAAATGCCACTTTAAAAACATACTATTAATTGTTTGATTAGTTCATAATTTATAGAACGATGATTTAACTACTGTACTATTCTTATTAAACACTTCATAAATCACATGTTTAGTGATAGAATAGAAAACAAATGTATATGTATAAATAGGGGTTAACATTTTTGGTTTTTTTAATCTTGTTTAATCAAACTTGAGGATATGATCACCTTTCTTCTTTTGGTTTGTTCAATACATTCAAGTTGAAAATGCTGAGCGTTGTGTTCTGATGATTAAGATGTATTTATCCTGGCACTTATGGGATTTGTTTTTTGTGTTTCTTTTTTGTTGCATATAAATGTTTTATTCAATAAGTTGTGATAACTCCTACAACCATAAAATAAAAAATACATAAATTTGACATGTCCCTAGTTGAATCTCTGCACAAATATAACCAAGAACACAATCAGTCATTTTTTCACAATTGCCCATCAATAGTTTGAATTTGATATAAAGAAACATAGTCTTGTAACATCTCAAATGAAAGCTGTTACCGTTCTGAGTAAAATGATGCCTCTCCCACTTCATTATCTTATTTCTAGCCTGAGATAAAAAAAAATGTAAAGTCATACCAGGCCAAAATTCACACTTTTTTTAAACTTTAAAAATCTGTAAAAAATTAACTGATGAAGAAAAAAATTCTAAACTTTTAATTTGTAATTAACTAAAGTAGTACTTCATAAAGAAAAGGAATAAAAAAAATCTAAAGACGTCAGGTAAAAAAAAATATTCATATTTAGATCACTTGATATAGAACGACCCATTGACGCTATTAATATTAAAATATTTTAAAATATGATCCCATCGCGATCCCAACTTGAAATTTGGTACAGATGTGGCTAAGAGCAAAGCAGACACATGGGCAGTTTTTGAAATATTTAAAGCGCGCCGATTTTTCGGAAATGCGTTTTAAAGTTTTGCGCTTGCGATCACATGGGTAAAATATTAACAAAGATCCTCTTGTGACATATCTCGTGAAAGCCTGCACAGTTCTGAGTAGATTGGTGTTTATTTTGTTTCTCTATCTTATTTCTAGCCCGAGATATGATAGAAAATGTAAAGCCATACCAGGCCAAAATTCGTACTTTTTTAAAACTTAAAAAATCTGTAAAAAATTAACTGATAAAGAAAAAAATTCAAAACTTTTTTTTTGTAATTAACTAAAGTTGTTCTTCATATAGAAAAACAATTAAAAAAATCTGAGGACGTCAGGGAAAAAAAATATTCATTTTTGGATCACTTGACATGGAATGACCCTATAGCATGCTTGGAGTTCTAGTTAAGCACAGTATTAGTAGTGTTTACTTTATTAGTTATGTTACATATATGTTATGTTACATATACATGTGGACTCACTTTAATGTGTCCTGCTTTGCCATCACCCTGCTGAAATGAAGGAAGTGGCCAGTCTGTATATAAAGATCTGATGTGATGTACTATATGAGGGAGGGCCAGGGAGGGGGGCTGTACACTGTGCTGAAATATGATACTCTAGCCCTGTCTCCTAATTACAAGTCACCACAGAGCTTGACCTGTATGCAGGGCCAGGGGAGCTGTACACTGCTGTTATATGCAGGCTCCAGCCTGCTCTAATACACTGAAGCTCCTGAACTGCAGACCGACCTTCCTGCATTTCTGCTTGGTGTCAGGGCTCAGCAGGACACATTACACTGAGCAGAGGGAGTGAGGCAGGACACTGACAAACAAGGTACCTGCTGTGATAAAGTGCCGATCTGCCCTGCTCTGCCCCTGTCTTCATGGCAGTGAATCAGCACAAAGCTCAGTGCTGATTCACTTGCCACAGCTGCACCCGGCTCCTCAGTTCTCACTATCTGCAGCACACAATGTCCCCAGCAGCTGCAGGAGAGACCATGTGTGCTGGCTAAGCAGCTTCTCCTGCTCCCCGTGCTCTCACCTCTCGTGCTGTCTTCAGTGCAGAGAGGTGGGTGGGGACTGGGAGCAGTGAAGTGAATATTTAAGTAGAAAATGAGCCGGGGACACGTGGTGCTCCTGCCACCCCGGATTCTTCAGCAGGGACCATTCCCTGTCACTTCTGTCCCCAATTCACTGCTGTCTCCCCCACCCCAGCAACTGAGGATGCTAGAATGTTATATTCCTTTTATAAGACGCACCCCCACTTTCCTCCAAAACTTGGAGGAAAAAAAGTGCGTCTTATAAAAGGAAAAATACGGTAATTTGTGTTCTATTTTCTGCATTACAGCTGTTAAATGGAAATTGGTAGACACTATGTAAGGGTATAATCTATGTAGGCCTTCCTAGAAGAAGAAAAATTGGATAACGTAATTTAAAAGTACGTTGGCTGTAAAAAGAGTGGGAATCACACTAGTAAAATTACTGTGGAAACTTTATACACTATATATATACTAGTAAGTAGGCCAGCAAAACACTACTCTTACTACTAATATAAAAATAACACGAGGAAGAAGAGACAAATAAAGGGAACAGATACAAACAAAGAAATGTAATTCTTCTCCAGAGAGAAACTCCACCACATCCACTGGAAATATCATTACAGCTTTCTCCAGAAACAACCTTGCACTGGTCAGCATAGAATAATCTATAGCCGGCATAGGAAGGAGTAAGGAATGGGTTTATAAAGCGGATAAGGGTGGCTGCAGTTGACAGTATAAATACATGTTAATCACATCAGGATAGACAAGGAACCTTAACCCTTTCTCTATATAGAAGTAGATAATCTCCTAATCAGAATAAATGACAAGCAGGCACTGAAGAGGATCTGCAATCAACTAAATCCTTCAACCTTCTAATCCCAGATCCCCCTGAGGTCTCATCAGTCCACGAAACACTCGTGACAAGTATTACCAAGGGGTGGCTGCCGAACCAGAGCACTGTAAACCTTCTCCAATCCGATGGTATCTCCAGCTCTCCTTCTGATTAGTAGACTTGGCTCAAAGTCAGGCAATCATCCCCTCACACCCAACAATTATATCACATCAGGCCTACTAACAAAAAGTGGTGTCGGGGATGAAGGCAGAAAGGAAGTGCTTCACAGCACTCAACCATGGACTACCAAAGCCCGGCAGCCTTGGGCTACCAAAGTGGCCACTGGAAAACTCTTCATATCTAATAGTTAGGTAAATAGGTGTCAGACTCTCATTAGAATATTTCCAAAGTGTTTACTATCACATACCATGTTCTTTTTTTGTCCTGCTTTGAAAGCCATTCCTCAGTCATGACTACAATTAAATCATTGCGTCTTCCTTTCTGGTCTGTATGAAATGATCAGAGCTCAACGAATCTAAACAGATTGGTAAAAAATATATTAAGAGAAAATTCCTCTATGGAATATTTGAAAGCATATTTTTTTTGAGTAAAGGACGTTTGCTCAGACTCCAGTGTACAATGAATTGTGTGTCACCCAACAGTGGAGCCAGATATTGTGACAAGTGCTTCTCATTTGCAAAAAAAAGCATTCTTCTGTAGACATTAATCCCACCACAAACATGCAGAAACGGATAAATAAAAAGTGCACCGTGCTCAGTTTTGTACCTGAAAAGGTCTATAAATAAGGATTCAGAGAAAAGCTCAACTGATTGATGATGATACAAACAACTGCGGTTGGAAGGTGCTCGGCTCTCCTGAGGCTCTGTTTGAAGTATTGAGATTCACACAAAATCCATCACTTTTCTGGGACTGCAGCTCTAATTCACATAAAATAAAAGCACTGGACAAAGACTGAGATGGAAGCTGGAGATAACCAGAGATGGGAAAGAGAACGAGGCATGGATTCTTAATTTCTCAGTTCGGACTAGATGAAATGATAAAGATGCCAAACTCCGAAGGTCAGGCAGATTCTGCGTAACACTGACAATTCCTACATTAAAAAAATCCACTCTTTCCATTGTGGATCTACGCCAATCACAAGGCACACAACTACTATTCAACCAATTGCCATTGTGGATCTACGCCAATCACAATGCACAAAACTACTATTCAACCAATTGCCATTGTGGATCTATGCCAATCACAATGCACACAACTACTATTCAACCAATTGCCATTGTGGATCTACGCCAATCACAATGCACACAACTACTATTCACCTATTGTGATGCTCAATCAAAGAAACTCCCTTCTTTCAATGGAGCACGTTGTATAAATTTACAGGAGGTAAAATGAATATATTATGCAACGTTTATCAGGAGCATTTGATCTACTTCCCTACTGAAAGATTGGTGCTTGAAGCCTTGAACAGTGTTTGATCAGCTTGCACTGGGCTTAAAAGCACAGTTTTGAGGTGTAGTGCATGTCCAAAATTACTTTGGAAAAAAAAAACCTGCCCTCACATCCCCGGAAGTGTGTTACTTATGGCTGGCTGTATGTGGGCGGAAGCTGAACTGACAATCAGTGATTTCCATCAAGGGATTCAGAAAAGTTTAGGGTCAAAAATAATGAGCCAAAAAGCTTGCACCGCCCGAACAAGAACTTCAAACGATTTGCTTATCTCTAGTCACTATCCCTGGTCTAGTGACCAATTGTCTTTCCTATGAGCAATTTTTGACTAACTCCTACACCACAAGACTTCTCAAATTTAAAATACTCTCACCTACTAGTCTAGTTATCAGAATATGACTCTTGTGAAACTCAAATCAAGTTATGGTTGTAACCGCTCCAGATAGCAGCTAATACCCAAGAGTTAGTAAAAAACCCTTCCCAACCCTTCATCCTTCTCACTCCCATGTCCAAGAGATGAGAACCTGTCTTTTTTCTTGCATATGCATTAATTAAACCAAATCCAGGCCCCAAGGGCCGCCAACAGTGCAGGTTTTCATGATCTCCTCAGTATTGCACAGGGGTTGGAATCATTAGATGTGCATTTGATCACATTAGCACCTGTGCAATACTAAGGAAATCCTGAAATCCTGCACTGTTGGCGGCCCTCGAGGCCCGGAGTTGGAGACCTCTGGTTTACACTAATGTATTAATTGGCATTATGATAGCAACATGTTAAAATCTTTAATAAAAAAAATCCTTAAGCTTGCCTATATTCCCTGCTTCCAACACATCAACTGACTGTTCACTTGCCTAATATTTCCCGCCCCTTGACATCACCTTTATGGTTAAATAACCATGTAGTGTTTACTGCTATGGCTGATCCGTGTCCTTCTTGCAGTACTTTTTTGCCATCAAAAAAAGAACGACTTTTGGTCCCTGATGGACCACACTGGATGGAGAGGTCTGTTGGGCACCGGTGCTGGGGTTCATGGGATGTATGTGGCGTTGAGCTGTGTTTCCATTTTTAGATAAATATCCTTTGTATATACAGGGGTGAAAATTAATGTTATACGCTCCCGTTTGATATTCTGTCATTATTGTAATTGACAGCCTATTTGTGGATGCATTAAACGTAGCCTAATGCAGATTAATGTAATTACAGTGTTGTGGCTTGTAACTTATTCTCTGGACAATCCCTCGAGTCTCCTTGCCTAGTCCTGACAAGGAAAGTACAAGAGAACACAAGAGAAATGCAAGAGATAAATGCCCAGCGAATGCTTCAAAATCAGAATATTTATCGATAAACCCCACTGTGAAGGTTTGATCCGAGCCGAGCGCTGGCTGGGAGCTGTCAATAACCATAGTGATTATTGAAAAACACAGTTTGACCGATGAGGACTCATTTGTATTCTCCTAAGGTTTTGCTTGTTCTGTGTTCTGTCTGCACAGAGACCTCTCACTGCGATGTCATCTAGGACCGAGCTCCACCAGCCACTCATAATGTGTGATTGTTGCATTTTTGGTTGAATAAAGCTGATTATAGAAATAACTTAGTGTTCTACATTAGACTGTAAAATGTAACGACCTGGATATAAAAAAAAGCCTACTAAACCTGATCCTTAATATTTACATAGGAGATTTATATACCATTGTTACATTAAAAAATGGGAGTGCAGACAAAATGCAGATATGCACACCCTTTGTTATAGACTCCAATTTCTCACAATATATGATAAAGTGATGAGCTATCCTCACAATAGTCATCAATATCAGATCGATGTGGGGTCAGACACTTGGTGCTCACTGATCAACTGTTTGCAGCTACGGTGGCTCAATGTGAAAAGTGTATGGTTCAGATTAGCACAACTCCATACACATTTAATGGCCAATTTCTGGTGCTGCAGCTGGTAACATTTGATTGGTTGAGGTGCTGCATGTCACACTTCGACCAGTTTGATATTGATGACCTAATCGGTCATCAACATAATTGCACAATTATTAGGCAATTTGTTTTTTGATGATTTATTTTACTATTGAACAACTGTAAGGAGGTGGACAAGCTGTCACATTCTCCCCTTAAGACACCAATTGTATTCATGTAATGTGAATTGTGATGGTTAATGTTTAAATGGGTTTTCTGGACTAAGATAGAGTTAATGTTTGCTGCATAATGTTATGCATTGCCATGCGAGGAAGCTGTGTTCTGCCCAGCAACAAGCAGTGAACAAGGACAGTTAGAGTTAGGCTGGTTTCACGCCACAGTTTTTTCACTGATCAGTGTCCATCAGTGTTTGGGTGCAAAACCAGGAGAGGAACTTGCAGAGAAAAAGTATAATTGAAAGATTAACACCTGTTCTGAGTTTTGGAGACACTCCTCGTTTTTTACATACAAACCTGATCAAACCTGATCAGGGAAAAAACTGCATGGTGAAACCAGCCTAAACAGCTGGGGCTAGCCCACAGTAGGAGAGGCCGGAGTGCAGGGAATGAGACTTTTTTGTTAGGAGTTGTTGGTGGTGAGCAAGAAAGAAGAAAGGACACCCTCTGAGGAAGAAGAACAACTTTGACTATGTGTGACAAGGACAAAGGAGAAAGTCTCAGCAAGGAACCTACAGTGATGGCAGTTCTCTGAAGCAGTTCTCTGGGTACTTTGGTTTACCCAGTTCTGGGGGACTATCTTGAAGAGAAGGTGGATTCAGCCAGACTGGTGGTATGTCTAGACAGGTGGTAGCTAGCAAGAGCATCCTTATGTTAGTTCCCAATATTATGGAGTCACCCCCATTGCCATGCTGTTCTTCCATAACTTTCACAAGTATTGAGCTGCCGTCCAGCGTGCTGGGATGTGGTGAATGAGTGCTTCGCCCACATCTACTAGCTTGAGGTATGTTGTACAATATGTTGCTGATGGTCAATCAAAAAGATAAATAAACCTGATACCTGAAATGATGAAGAGGAGGACGACTCAGAGCAGAGGCCATGAGGCCAGAGGTTCCTCGCCTCGGCAGCCAGTTCTCTGTTCGTCACTATGACTGTACACATTTCCAGACATGGGGGATTTGGGAAGAATTGTTCCCCCGTTAATTTAGTGATAAGAAAAATAAAAAAAAACCTGAAACCTGAATAGTCAAGATATTAAAAGTGAGATTTTGTCTTTTCTTGTATATCTATGTTTGCAGAATTATTGGGCAACTAAAAGTGTGCAGAATTATTATGCTACTAATGAAAAACAGCGGCTTCTTTTCTGCCATTCTCTGGTGCCTTTCTCAAAGTTAAAAACCATAATTTGGTTGTTAACATTGAGAAAGATACTGGCCCAGTGCCAAAACACGTTGGTATGAATAAAAACCTTGTTTACACTCCCTGGATCTCTCATCCTTTCCGTGAATGCAGCTCACAGATTGTGAAAATGGCAATTTTGCCAAACTACTATTTGGACAATATTCTCTTCCAAATACAAAGCTCCAGCTATGGCACACAGTCGTCTAAAGGTGTTGTGTCATTACACAATACTTATAGGTGAGCGCCATCATCATCCTCACCTCTGTCTTGTTCCTTATGGTACAACTCTGTCTGTGAACATTAGTTCCATCTAGATCTTCCTGTTATGGTCAAATACTCAATTTCCTAATAATTGTGACCATAGTGTAAGTCCTGGACAATCCTGTTCAATATAAATATGTTACACACTATAAAAACCCTTGACACACTACAATCCATATTACAACTACTTGGTGGCCACATATAGACACAAAAATTATAAATAACTCTCGACAAAGTACCATAAAATACTGTATTTTTTTTAAAGCTGGTTATCTTGTACCAATCATTTGGGAAAGGACAAGCCAAGTGGAAAGGTAAAAAAGAAGACATCCCTATGTTGGAGGCATGGTGTGGTGCAGTAGTCGATGGAGCGACTCCATACTGGCCTTTGGTGATAGTCCTCACTCTGGCCACCTCCCCAGTGCTGACATATTGGCTTACAGCATATGACTTCCCAAAGGAAGACACAGACAAGGATGTTCTCTTTAACTTTAATGGTGCTTTAGTTTCAAATCATGCAACAGTGGCTGAACATGATCCCTTTAATGTCACTGGTACACTTTGCAAAGTCAAATAGTCCTTGTTATCCTGTCCCACCCACAGGGATTAGTAAAGCTAGTGGGCCAGCCAATGGACAGAGCTCATCCACAATAGAGTTTGGCCATGCAAACTTGTGTCTAAATTAAAGGGGTCCTCAGAAAGGCAGCCAGAAATCGCAGTAGCTCCCCTGTGGAAAGAGATTCTCCATGGAATCTGTAAACCGTAATGTGGACGGCAGGCTGTTCTGACCTTTCCCTTGATAAATGCATGAATTCAAACCCAAGGTTGACCCAGAGGGTCCGGCAGAATTTTCCTTTGGTCTGTTATTTGTCACACCTCTCACAGATGCTACTTTCACTATTCTCTCTCACTCTCCTGCCTGAACATGTCCGCAGGCCAGCTATAACCATACTCTCCACCCATAATGGATGGGCTGATTGTATATTAACACTATCCATTCCTGAGTAAACCAGGGAAACAGTATCATAAACGACCACTAGATGGCCACCATAAATCTTAACACACAATACACAATTTAATATACTTTTCATGACTCAATTTAAGCTCCAATACACTCTGTCCTAGAATCAGTGCAAGGTGAAGAGGCAGCAGCACTTTGCACCCCTTTACACCTATATAACAATTTTTTGTATCCATTTTTTTTCTCTTTTGATAAAAAGAACTAAAGACCAGGAAGGTCGCCACTTATAGCCTGTGTGCTATATATATCCAAGGTTTATGCAAAGGTAAATATCTGCTATGGTACAATGTCACTTATTGACCCAAATGAAGTCCCCAGAGACAACTCCCTTACCTTGTAACCACTAATGGTCGTGTCCTCTACTCACATCTTCCGCTGGTGTCTTGCAGAGCGTGATCTCATCTTGGTTACATTGCATTGAATAAACTTGCATTTTCTCCAGGACGTGTCGAGATGCTGTCAGCTTAAAGCTTTGGCAGCTCACTTAAATAAATATTATTGATCATAGCTGGGGGCAGTGTCAGTCTAGTAGCACATCACTTCTTTCTAGAAGATTGCCGACCATTTTCCTTTACCCATGCAGTTTGCAAAATTTGAAAAGCATAACATCACTTTAATTTAGTAAATGAGGAGGTCATCATTGTTGGAATCCTCCGAGCTCTTCAATACAGAACCCCAAAAAGGACGGAAACCTCAGCTTAATAGGCGGCAAAGTGAGAATCTTTAACAGGGTCTATAAATGTTTTATGACCCACTCTAGGTGGGTTTTTCATGGTTTGCAATAAAATGCAACATTGATTGGCAAGACCTTTATGCACGTTTCCAACCTTAGAACCTTTAAGTGCTTGGCAACTAAAGGGCTAAACCTTCTTTTGGGGGAGGGAATTTACAATAAAGCACATTTATTGCCTATATGTTTTGCTGTAAATTGTGGAGGACTGAAGTGGAAGATTGTCAGCAGCATCCTTCCATCATGAGGATGAAAAGTCTACAAATAAAAGTATCCCAAATTGTAACAACGCAATCAAGAAGATGGCATCCAAATGAGTAGGAACATAAAATCAAGTACAAAAAAAACATTTATTTTACCTCATACGTGATAGCTATGTTTCAAACTGATATAGGCCTTTATTACGCCTGATAGAGACCTATACAGGTCAAAAAACTACTATCATGTATTAAGGTACGTTCACACATGGCTTTTTTGCAGCGTTCTTGTCTGCAGCTAAAACATTTCTCTTGTCAGTTTCAGGTACACAATTTAAAAGAAGTAGTGCTAACAATGTGTCATCCTAGCTAGCCCCTGGACTCCAGTGCAATCAGGTCTATGTTACTCTTCAATTTCCTTAATTCTGGTGGGGGGCTGTGAGTCATTGTTCCTCCCTGGCCAGAAACTTCAGAGAACTTCTTTAACTTTTTAAATTGAATGTATCTGATGGTTAAAAGGGTTGGATGTTCTTACCTTTGCTTAAATTCAGGGCTTATTCAAAGAAAAGGGCAGAAAAGAGGAAGACATGTGCTTGGGGAAGATTAGTTGGTGCTATGAATTGGAAGTGAAAGGATCTGTACTGAGGCCAGATCCTGAGCTTATGGGTGGACTATAGAGTTGGGAGTTGGAAGCACATGGTAATGTAATGATATCTACTGCCAGTATTTATGAAACTATTGTAAGGACTATTGTGGAGCTGAATACATGTGCTACAGTCATGATAACTATCATAGGGATTTGAGGAATTATCCTGAGGACTATTGTGGAGCTGAATACATGTGCTACAGTCGTGATATCTACCGCCAGTATTTAAGAAACTATTCTAAGGACTATTGTGGAACTGAATGCATGTGCTACAGTCATGAATATACTAACCGTTGGCATTTAAGGAACTATCTATTCTAAGGACTACTGTGGAGTTGAATACATGTGCTACAGTCGTGATATCTACTGTCTGGGATTTAAGGAACTACCCTAAGGACTATTGTGGAGCACGACAACACACGTGCTATGGTCATGATATCCATAGTTTGTAGGAACTTAAGGACTATTGTTGCCAGCTGGTTTATGATCTTGTGAACTGGGGGCGACACATTGTGGCCATCTACCTGGAGTTTCTGTAATACCTTGTACAGATACAAATAAACCTTTTTGCATTGTTAACCTGCCTAGGTGATTATTACAACCAACAACTTCAGATCTTCACATAGTGCAGTTGTGAAACTAAGGCCGGGGTTCACCCAGAATTAGATCAATAATGGTAATGACAGTCTGATCAAACTATAAAAAGAGTGTCAGCTTAGTGTGCAATGCGATTCTCTTGCACGGGAGAATCAGAGCACAATGTCAGGAGAAGGTAGGGACAAAATGTCTCCATCTTCTCCATTCTGTAAGTTCATGGAAATCTGACTGCACTCAGATGTCATCTGAGTGTAATTAGATTATTTCGATGCACCCATAGACTTCGGTGGTTGAATATATGCTACCACTCACCGTATACAGCGTTTTTTTATGCCAAATTGGTACCGCCCACAAAATAACTGAGTGTATTCCAATAAAAAATCAAGTTATATAGTGTGAGCGAGCCCTACGTCAGAAATATAAGCTGTGAGTGGATGAGATTTCAGTTATTGTAAAATACAGCTTGTTTCCTGCAGAAAAAAATGCAGCAAAAAAAGCTCCAAAATGCCACATGTGAACATACCTTTAGGCAGAATAATGCTTTTTTTCACACTTTTTTACCTGTTTGGTCACTTACTACTTTTTTGCATTGTGAAGTGGAGGATTGATCTTGGTTTGTTGTACTGCCAATTTCTTGATAAATGTTGATAACAGGAGAAAATACAGCAGATCTGATATATATTGGAATACACTTTTATGATCTACTCTTACCATAGACCAGCAGGAATCTGACCATTAGGACCTGCACTGATCCACACAGGAAGGATCCTTTTTCATTTTAAGTTAGGTGAAGTTTCTCAATCTATAGGTTCATCCGTCGTCTATCTGCCCTGTCATCCAATCTTTTTGGAAAATAGTGGAAGAGACGATCCTGGCAGTTTTGAACAAAAAAGCTTCCCTAACTCCGGAGGTGCTATTTCTAAATTCCCACTCTGGCCAGAAAACAAAAGGGCCTCTTGGCTTGCGAGTTTTTATACTGGCAGCCGGAAAGTCTTTGATCCCCACTTTTTGGCGTACACCCACAATTCCCAATAAATTGCAGTTACTTCACAAAATTGGCCTCCTTTATTATACGTCCGAACTAGCTGCAGCGGTCAACCACTCCTTACCATCCCTCCAAGACCTATGCTTACCCTGGACCTGCTATAGATCTCTCACATCCTTCCATGCTTTTATTGCTCCCTAACCGGCCTATTTGAGTCCGCCCGAGGTGCACCTCCCCTTCTCCTCCTCTCCCTCCCCTTTTTTTTCTATTCTTCTTTTAACTCTCAACTTTTCTAACAATCTTTCTTGAACAAGGACTACCTTTTCTTAACTAGCCTAATGTATAGTCTAATCAGCCTCTCCTCTTCACCTCTGGACCCTCCCAGAACCCCCCGCTGAAGTAGCTTCAAATAACGAAACTTCGCCGTCACAAATGTAGTAACTTTCCCTGCTTTGGGCTCAACTCTCGGTAGGGTACCTTTACACGCGGCTACATTTGTAGGGTGGCTACAGGTAACTTACTGGTTGCAGTGAAATCATGGAGACAAGGTTCTATCTTGTTGCTGTGTACAAATGGAATAATCTCTCCATGATTATACTGCAACCAGTAAGTTACCTGTAGCCACCCTAGAAATGTAGCCGCGTGTAAAGGTACCCGTAAAGCTACAGCCCAATTCGTCTCCTGTAGCTGGACATTCTACTTCTAAGGGTACCTTTACACATGGCTACATTTGTAGCTTGTCACCAGGTAACTTACTGGTTGCAGTGAAATCATGGATACATGGTTCTATCTTGTTGCTGTGTACAAATGGAATCATGTATCCATGATTTCACTGCAACCAGTAAGTTACTGGTGACAAGCTACAAATGTAGCCGTGTGTAAAGGTACCCTAAGTTCCAATTTCCTTGTTCAATATTCTATACTATTTTTGTATTGGATTATTCATATTTTTGTATTATATTATTCATATACTTGTATTTGCAACATTTTCTTATCAATTAAAAGCTGAAAAGAAAAAGAAAACGTAAGAAAAACAAAAAGAAAAGATGCGTCCGTCGTTACCTTTCTACAAAACTTGATAAAAGATTCCAATCCCTCATATCTACTATGTAAAAGCCCTTTCTAGTCTGTCTGTTTGTCTGTGTGTCTGTCTGTCAGTTTGTCCAAAAACAGCACCACCTGTAGGACATTGTGTAATTTACAGTTAAACTGGGACATTACAGTTAAACAGCCCATAAATTTGATTGAACAGTCAAGTTTGGTTGACCAGGCAAAGAAAACAGCCCCACCTATGAGACATCTGTGATGGGGGACACTGGCCACAATGCAGGCATTCATTATCGCCTCTGTCTGGGTCTGTTCCATAATACCCTTGGAGCAGACCCATCCTGCTGCTGCCACAGCTCCTTAGCATACAGGGGGGAAGGGAAGTTGCTCAGGGTTTGTGAGGCAGTGTATAATAAGGAGACAGAGAGCAGACAGGGGAAAAGAAAGCACAAGGGAAGAGAGAGAGCACAGGGGGAAGAGACAGCACAGGGGGAGAGACAGCACAAGGGGAGAGAGCACAGGTGGATTATGAGCAGCAGCGCCTGCAAAGTCATGGCAACCCTGTGGAGCAGCCTCTCCCTGCCTTCCTCAGCGGTGCTGCAATTAGTATTGGGAGTAGTAGGACTAATACATAATCGCACATCTTCTAGAATAACCTAATGTGATAGAATCCAGCCACCATCTAGTTATAATTATAACACTTTATTGCAACATTCAAGCAAAATGCTCAACAGGCTGCAATCTACATCACCACCACTGGATGGCCGCTCACAGACACCTATATCATAGACATCTCCTGGTAAAGTATCACAAAATAATATAATTTTTTTCTAAACCTTGTAATCTTGATGAAGACAATTTATGATATGTTGAGACAATGAAAAATGTAATGATGGACACAACTGTGCCCTGATTCTATCCAGCAAATACTGAGCAACAGTGTAACGAGAGATATTGAAGCCTGGCCTATGAATAGCCCTCGCCAGCTACATGTTTCATTATCACACATTACTTTTAGATTGTGGTTAAGTACAGACATGACAAATAAATTGTTTATCTTCCATTTTTTGGGATTGCATGCCTCATGCCTCACTGCCTCCTCTTTCTCATCAACCCTTCCCCCATCCACCTTCCATTAATTTAATCAGATTGTAATGAGAATCATATTGGTGTTTGACTTGCCGACCTGGACAGACATCTGATTAATTGGAATCTCTGCAAAGCATGACTAATCTGTGCAGGATGACCCGCGCCGCACCACAATACATTACCTCTCCCAACCAGTAAATATTTCGCTACAGGGAAAACCCGCGGCTCTTGTGTCAGCTTTCAATAAATCTTTTTCGGAATAACCTACAGATACCCTGCAGCTCTCATGAAGTAATTTTTCACAAATGGTCAGTGATGTTCCCAGCGTATGTAGCATATCTTATAGGGGACATTGTATATTGCCGCCATATGGTGGCAGAAAGGCGATCAGATTGTCTATAGAGTGAGATCTATTACGCTGATCGTTAAATACAATTTACTTCATAGAATCAAATGAATGTCCTTGGACAATGTCATAAGAAGAAAATAATTAATGCAGCTTATTAATTATGCATCAATAGCCACCAAATCGATGGCCCTTCGGCGGCCGTCACACGCCACGATATAGATAACGATGTTTGAAACGATGTCCGATTTGCGCATCATCCGTACGATATGTGTAATTGATCGTCGTTACGTTACACGCATAGACATCGCTCAGTCGACTCCCCGATGCAGCGATCCAGCGGTCGTATGAGCTTATCATCTGTGCACATCGTTAGCAAACACACAGAAGCCTCGTAAACGATTTAGGGGTAAATGTGGGCGTATTTGTAGGTCAATTGGAGCACATAGGCGTGCTACATGTTTTACAATCCGCGCCCCTCACTCCATCATTGGTGGCTACTACTGCGTCCTCATTGGTCAGACGTCCTTGCAAACATGGCGGACTCATTTTCCGGATGTCCTGTGATGTGCATCTCAATCCATATGTGTAACCACGGTGTGCTATCCAAAAAACCTTACATGCCACTACCGAAAGTTAGAAAACGCCATCCCCCTTGTGCGCCGTGCACAATCGGAACACTTCTGCGGCACCTACGGGACAAGAACCCGGGGGCGTGGCGTAACGCCACGTTGTGTGCTGCGTAACACAAGATCGTTTTGGGGTATGAGAGTGTGCAGACTATATTGGGTCCATACCAATACTTGACTAATTTGAGCTTGGCGCCCTTGTGTGGGCCCATAAATTCAAAGCAACAACGCATGATCAGACAAACGGCGCCTATGTGTACTAGTGCTGAAGTGACAGCTCATACAAAATGGCGCCCTGTGAAGAAAGAACCAATCGTAACGCAGGAGCTTCCACCAATAATAGCTGATGTGGCGCCAGCCAATAGGAACGCATGAGGGTTAGCAACTCACAACTGAGGAGGTGAGACCACAGATGAATACCCGCCACGCCTAAGTGCTGGATTTCAATATCGCTCACTTCACAGTTTTCGAACGATATCGTTCGTTTACACACATCAATTGTGCTTATCCAGTGAGCCGACATCGTCTGATATGAGGTCCGGATCTGATATCTGGATCTAACGATCTGATCATTTCTCGTTGGTAGTGTCGTGCCGTCACACGCACAGACATCGTTCGTGCGATGTATAATCGGGCACATGCAAGCGATATCTAACCATATATCGTTGCGTGTGACGGCCGCCTAATAGCGATTTTACAGTGATGAAGTCAACATGAGGGACAGAGGGTTCTCTCGTCCACTGGTCTAGATGTCTTTAGAAAGACCACATGGACTAGGGCTCATCCCACTAAATCCCCGAAACCCTTCCCTGTGGACAAAACACTACTCAGGCAACAAAGGGTGAGGGTACCACACTCTGGTAAGACTTTATTGGGTTCCCAACAGTCAATAGTATATAGTACATTCCCAGCAAGACACAAGACGGTGGAAGTGACTGTCTCACCCTTTCGCTGGCTTACCAGAGATTAGAACCTTCGTATCTTTTGGGCATACAAGGCCAACTGCTCCAGCCAACAGCAACCCGCTAGCACCCACTGAGAGAAGGTAGCGGCAAGCTTAGAAAGCTTAGAAAGCTGACTGAGCATAGCAATGTTTGTGGTAAAAAGACCAGATTGTCCCAACCGGGGTTCTCCAAACAAATGTGTGGACTCAATGTTGGGCAGTGGGCAGTTCAGTAACCGTATAGCTGGAACCATGGTCACCAAGCTAAAATCCAGTAAAATCACCAGGGATAGTAGAAGGCCCCTTTTTATATCCGTCAGATTCCATTTCAGAACATTCTGTCCCTCAGAAATAATCATGTTGGTTCCCTCATTGTGCAGATGATGCAGACTAGTACACTGCAGGGGTCTGATGCAATCCACAATCAACAGGCATTCTACAGGTTTGCAGACAAAAAGGGAACCGGATTGTTTCACAGGAAACAATAGTTCCATGATTCTTGACTCACTGAACAAAGGAACAATACGTCTGGCATTATTAGGAATCGCTCACCCCCACACAAGTGGCCAGCCATTCCCCCTTAACGCTGAGTCATCACAGGCGCCTTATAAGGTTTCTGTAGGTTTAGAAAATTTTGATTGGTTGAGTGTCTGGCTATGGAGATACTGACCGGTTACTAAAACAAAGCCATAAGTGCCCGGCTGAGCGATGTTCCCCTCCGGCTGTGGCCCGTTCATCTCTCCATACAGAACTTTGTATTGATGATTCTGCAAACTGTCTAAGGAAAGTCGAGCAGAGCTGATCAGACCCCTTGGCTTCAAGGACTGATGGCGATCTCAGCTTTACTAAGACATGTCATAAGTTTTCAGAAACTATATGTACAGTTTAAAGTAAAACCCAAGTGTAATCATTGCTGATGATAAGAGGATCATGTCCTGCCCAGTGACACCGATCACCATCAATAGAGCCTTGATTCAGACTCCAGTAGTGGGGATTCCCAGTTTAATCAATTCAGCTCCTCATTGAAAATAGCCACAATGTGTACTCACATCCCGCGGTGGTCTTGGCGATGCTATTTCCGGGGCTTGGGGTGACACCATTTTGACCGCTGCAGCCAGTCTGCAGATGCTGATTGACCGCAGCTCATCGTATTCCAGCCGATGTCTCCTCTTCACAAATAGTGATGGCTGAGGCTGGTCACCCTCCACTGATTAACTGCAGCTCATCGTATTCCAGCCGATGTCTCCTCTGCACAAATAGTGATGGCTGAGGCTGGTCACCCTCCACTGATTGACCGCAGCTCATCGTATTCCAGCCGATGTCTCCTCTGCACAAATAGTGATGGCTGAGGCTGGTCACCCTCCACTGATTATGTGTGAAAACAATTATGAGCGCACTCCTCTTATTATATAGTGGGTGCTAGCTTCAGAAATACATGTAATTATTAAACCAATAAATCCACTGCACACCACAAAACTTGGAATTGCCAAAATGGCTGTGTGAATATATTTCATCTATGTATAGGAATCTAGGAAATATTAGTAAGATATCAAAAGCTGTCCCTGGTCTAAAAGGAAAAATACGTGAAAGCATTAGTTTGATTCCATAGCTATGATATCATAAGCCCAGAAGCTATTTACAGAGCTCTCTCACCTGTTCTGGGTCCTGTCTCACCCTCTGGACTGCAACTGTGAAATGTGGAATGGGAAAATGCCCTAATGTAATTAAAATCGTGCATCTTAAAGGGATGTACCTAGTGTCTTAGTACATCCCCTTTAAGATGCACGATTTTAATTACATTAGGGCATTTTCCCATTCCACATTTCACAGTTGCAGTCCAGAGGGTGAGACAGGACCCAGAACAGGTGAGAGAGCTCTGTAAATAGCTTCTGGGCTTATGATATCATAGCTATGGAATCAAACTAATGCTTTCACGTATTTTTCCTTTTAGACCAGGGACAGCTTTTGATATCTTACTAATATTTCCTAGATTCCTATACATAGATGAAATATATTCACACAGCCATTTTGGCAATTCCAAGTTTTGTGGTGTGCAGTGGATTTATTGGTTTAATTAATACCCTCCACTGATTGACAGCAGCTCATCTTATTCCAGCCGATGTCTCCTCTGCACAAATAGTGATGGCTGAGGCTGGTCACCGTCCCCTGATTGACCGCAGCTCATCGTATTCCAGCCGATGTCTCCTCTTCACAAATAGTGATGGCTGAGGCTGGTCACCCTCCACTGATTGACAGCAGCTCATCTTATTCCAGCCGATGTCTCCTCTGCACAAATAGTGATGGCTGAGGCTGGTCACCGTCCCCTGATTGACCGCAGCTCATCGTATTCCAGCCGATGTCTCCTCTTCACAAATAGTGATGGCTGAGGCTGGTCACCCTCCACTGATTGACTGCAGCTCATCGTATTCCAGCCGATGTCTCCTCTGCACAAATAGTGATGGCTGAGGCTGGTCACCCTCCACTGATTGACTGCAGCTCATCGTATTCCAGCCGATGTCTCCTCTTCACAAATAGTGATGGCTGAGGCTGGTCACCCTCCACTGATTGACCGCAGCTCATCGTATTCCAGCCGATGTCTCCTCTTCACAAATAGTGATGGCTGAGGCTGGTCACCCTCCACTGATTGACCGCAGCTCATCGTATTCCAGCCGATGTCTCCTCTGCACAAATAGTGATGGCTGAGGCTGGTCACCCTCCACTGATTGACTGCAGCTCATCTTATTCCAGCCGATGTCTCCTCTGCACAAATAGTGATGGCTGAGGCTGTCACCCTCCACTGATTGACTGCAGCTCATTATATTCCAGCCGATGTCTCCTCTGCACAAATAGTGATGGCTGAGGCTGGTCACCCTCCACTGATTGACCGCAGCTCATCGTATTCCAGCCGATGTCTCCTCTTCACAAATAGTGATGGCTGAGTCTGGTCACCGTCCACTGATTGACTGCAGCTCATCTTATTCCAGCCGATGTCTCCTCTGCACAAATAGTGATGGCTGAGGCTGTCACCCTCCACTGATTGACTGCAGCTCATTATATTCCAGCCGATGTCTCCTCTGCACAAATAGTGATGGCTGAGGCTGGTCACCGTCCACTGATTGACCGCAGCTCATCGTATTCCAGCCGATGTCTCCTCTGCACAAATAGTGATGGCTGAGGCTGTCACCCTCCACTGATTGACTGCAGCTCATTATATTCCAGCCGATGTCTCCTCTGCACAAATAGTGATGGCTGAGGCTGGTCACCGTCCACTGATTGACCGCAGCTCATCGTATTCCAGCCGATGTCTCCTCTGCACAAATAGTGATGGCTGAGGCTGGTGGTCACCCTCCACTGATTGACTGCAGCAGTAGAACATTTCAACCACAAACTGGTCTGTTTCAAGGATGTCTGTGTGATTGCTGGCCAGTCCTATATCTGAGCATGTCTGGGCCTAGATGTCCTGTAAGTGGTGTCACACAATGACTGACAGCCCACTCCATAGCCATGTTACTGACCATATCAGTAACTACATTTGTAAAAAAGCCCCTTCAAGGCGGCAGATAAGGAACATAGAGTGCAGTATGGCCCAAGAGAACAGACACAAGCCCCCTTAGCTCTTGTGAAGATTAGGAACTGTCTCTCATTGTATGGATGGGCGGGTGGTACAGAAGGATGGCGGTCAGGACCCAGATTGGTATTAGGGTTAGGGTTGAGGGGGGATTATTTTATCTGTGTATTTGTGAAGGTGGAGTGCCACTGGCAATGATAAAATACTAATATGCCATTCTGTAGTCATAGTTATTACTTTATATAACAAATCTGCAGATCTGAAATCCTCTATAAACTGTACACACACAGGTGTGAGTGATATCAGTGCTAACTAAATGTTGAGATACAAAGATGATCCACTACTACAGGCTGCTGTTCTCAATGTGGCCACTAGGTGGAGAGCAGATTATCAGTCCTCAGTACTGTATTGCAATCTGTGTATTCTAAATTCTGCTTCTCATATTTCATTTGTTCACGCTATGTACATGTATAATCCATGCACAAACTATGTATGCATATATAATCTATGCACACACTATATGCATATAAATAATCTATGCACATACTATATGTGTATATATAATCTATGCACACACTATATGTGTAAATATAATCTATGCACATACTATATGTGTATATATAATCTATGCACACAATATATGTGTATATATAATCTATGCACACAATATATGTGTATATATAATCTATGCACATGACTCACCACGGCCGGCTGACTCCGGTTTAGACAGGCGATTCTTCTCCTTCCTTGTCACGGGTGGACCGCGCCTGCCGGTAGTGGGGCCCGGTGTAGTGCAGATCAAAAGTGAAGACGTCTTGCGGGAACAGATTAAAGGGGTTTTAATTTGTTTTCTTCGTGACGCCACTTATGAGTAGTTCGGTAAGGACTACCGACGCTGCGGAGCCCCCGGGGGATGGATAGCAGCAAGATGTTACGCTCCCCACAGGCTGAGCGGTGATCCCCGGGGGCTGGAGCTGCTCAAGATGTTGTACGGAAGCTGCGGTTACCTTCTAGTTAATGACGGACAGTTCATAAGGAATCACGGACACAGACAGTCTCTATAACGGTCTTTACTGTAACCAGCAGGCAATACATGGTATACAGTGGTTGAGTAGTAGACCGGGTGGACTCAGCAGTGATGGTGTCCCTTAGAAATCCGTAGTGCTCCTCCATTCTTAACTAAGTAATTGCCAATGTCGCCCAGGAATACCAGATCGGGTACGGGGAGGCTGCTTCAATGCCCTATCCATGCTGTACGTTCTGGATGTTTTGGGGAGCCTTGGGTCCCTCAGTGGGTACACCGCTGGTTAGACGACTGGAAATTGGCTGTTGGTGGGGTGCTCCTGTAAAGCTGATCCTCCACTCTTCTGGTTCGCGTAGCAGAGGTGAACTGCTGCCAGCTTCGGTACCAGTGAACCGGCTGTGAGTTGTGGGCACGGGAGTCTTTTGGGAACCCGTGTAGATATGCCCAATCCCGGTGGTTAAGGCCTCAGGTGCTGACACCCGACCGGTGAAGGCCCAGGGCCCGCACGGGGTGCGGAGCCCCCGCTCCTCTCCAAGTTCTAGTCTGCTCTCGTCAGGTTCTAGACTTCTTCAACTATCTAGACCATTGTGTGTTCTCCTGCACTACCCTAGCACTCCGCCCACCAGGACCTAGGATTGGCCCTCTATTCTAGGTGATGTATGCTGGGTTGGATTTCTAAATTAACCAGGTCATTGCTGAGTCAGAGGATATTGCGGCTGCATTTGTGGCTGCAATACCCTCCTGTGACGCACTCGTTGCGGGGCGCCACACACACACTATATGTGTATATATAACACTGGGGAACAATTTGAAAAAAAATTTCTGTTGAGTTAGGTTTTTGAGCTGATTTACACTAAAATTGGCATGCTGATTCCAAAAATGTAGTCAGTTTTTTTCTAGCACGTCAAGTTTTTCCTCCACAACTTACCTGCCAGAGAAGCACAATTGCACTGATATCTGTGATAAGACTTGTTATCTACCGTATATACTCATGTATAAGCCGAGTTTTTCAGCCCAAAATTTGGGCTGAAAAGTCCCCCCCTTGGCTTATACACGGGTCATATACGGGGGGGCTGTGTCCCGGGGGCTGTGGAGGCTGGAGGAGGCGGGGGGGGCTGCTGTATGAGCGGCCCCGTCACGTGGGGCCGCTCATTATATATGCACTGCTTCCCCCTGTCAGCGGCAGGGGGAAGCAGTGCATATGGCCCCTCCAAAAGCTGGCACTGTCCCCCCTTGTAAGGCCTCCCCCCCGCTGCTTATACATTACCAACCCGGTGTTCTGATCGGCGCCGCTCCACGGTGCTGCGTCTTCATCCTCCCGTCCGCTGGCTGGGCTGTTGGTACCCCCTGGGGGCTGTTGGTACCCCCAGGGGGCTGTTGGTACCCCCTGGGGGCTGTTGGTACCCCCAGGGGGCTGCTGGGTACCCCCTAGGGGCTGTTGGTACCCCCTGGGGGCTGTTGGTACCCCCAGGGGGCTGCTGGTACCCCCTGGGGGCTGCTGGGTACCCCCTGGGGGCTGCTGGGTACCCCCAGGGGGCTGTTGGTACCCCCAGGGGGCTGCTGGGTACCCCCTGGGGGCTGTTGGTACCCCCTCGGGGCTGTTGGTACCCCCAGGGGGCTGTTGGTACCCCCAGGGGGCTGCTGGGTACCCCCTGGGGGCTGTTGGTACCCCCTGGGGGCTGTTGGGTACCCCCTGGGGGCTGTTGGTACCCCCTGGGGGCTGTTGGTACCCCCAGGGGGCTGTTGGTACCCCCAGGGGGCTGCTGGTACCCCCAGGGGGCTGCTGGGTACCCCCTGGGGGCTGTTTGGTACCCCCAGGGGGCTGCTGGTACCCCCAGGGGGCTGCTGGGTACCCCCTGGGGGCTGCTATATGTACCCCTGGGGGCCTGCTGTATACCACTGGGGCTGCTGTATACTACCACTGGGGCTGCTGGGGCTCCTGTATACTACCACTGGGGCTGCTGTATACTACCACTGGGGCTGCTGGGGCTCCTGTATACTACCACTGGGGCTGCTGGGGCTCCTGTATACTACCACTGGGGCTGCTGGGGCTCCTGTATACTACCACTGGGGCTGCTGTATACTACCACTGGGGCTGCTGGGGCTCCTGTATACTACCACTGGGGCTGCTGGGGCTCCTGTATACTACCACTGGGGCTGCTGGGGCTCCTGTATACTACCACTGGGGCTGCTGGGGCTCCTGTATACTACCACTGGGGCTGCTGTATACTACCACTGGGGCTGCTGGGGCTCCTGTATACTACCACTGGGGCTGCTGGCGAATCTGTATACTACCACTGGGGCTGCTGGGGCTCCTGTATACTACCACTGGGGCTGCTGTATACTACCACTGGGGGGCCTGTATACCACACTGCTGGGGGCTGTATACCTGTGCTGGGGTCCACCCTCGGCTTATACACGAGTCAATAGGTTTTTCCAGATTTTTGGGGCAAAAGTAGGGGGGTCGGCTTATACACGGGTCGGCTTATACACGAGTATATACGGTAATTACAATTCGACTCATATATGTTTGTAAAAAACATGATAGTGTTAAAAAACATATTTGTCATGCCTATTTCTTATATATTTCATTTTTTTGTTCATATTTGTACTATTTAAAAAGAAAAAAACACTTTTTAGGTACAGTAGTTTACATATTTTTGAGAAGACAAAAATCCTATAGTTCAAAAACTTGACGTGATAGAGAAAAACTGAGATCATTTCTGGATTCAGCATCCAAAAATTAATTAAGAACAATTGTCTGACCTAACTCCTAAAAAATTGTGTTCCCCAGTGTAATCTATGCACACACTATATGTGTATATATAATCTATGCACACACAATATGTGAATATATAATCTATGCACACACTATATGTGTATATATAATCTATGCACACACTATATGTGAATATATAATCTATGCACACACTATATGTGTATATATAATCTATGCACACACTATATGTGTATATATAATCTATGCACACACTATATGTGAATATATAATCTATGCACACACTATATGTGTATATATAATCTATGCACACACTATATGTGTATATATAATCTATGCACACACTATATGTGAATATATAATCTATGCACACACTATATGTGTATATATAATCTATGCACACACTATATGTGTATATATAATCTATGCACACAATATATGTGTATAAATAATCTATGCACACATATATATGTGTATAAATAATCTATGCACACACTATATGTGAATATATAATCTATGCACACACTATATGTGTATATATAATCTATGCACACACTATATGTGTATATATAATCTATGCACACACTATATGTGAATATATAATCTATGCACACACTATATGTGTATATATAATCTATGCACACACTATATGTGTATATATAATCTATGCACACACTATATGTGAATATATAATCTATGCACACAATATATGTGTATAAATAATCTATGCACACACTATATGTGTATATATAATCTATGCACACACTATATGTGTATATATAATCTATGCACACACTATCTACGTGTATAATGTGTATACACACTATATACATAAATATATATATGTAATCTTTGCACACACTATATAAATATACCGTATGTATAATCTATTCACACACTATGCACGTGTATAATCTATGCACACTCTCTCTCTCTCTATATATATATATATATACCGTATATATATATATATATATATATATATATATATAAAATCTATGCACACACTATGACTGTGTACAGTATAATGTATGCACACGCTATACACATATGTATGATCTATGCACACACTCCACTCTCTCTCTATCTGTCTATTTATATATATATATATATATATATATATATATATATTTATATATATAAATAAATAAAATCTATGCACACACTATGTACATGTATAATCTATGCGCACATCTACTTACATATAATCTAAGATCACACTATGTGTGTGTATAATGTATACATACACTATACATGTATGGATAATCTATACACACGCTGTATACATATATATAATCTTTGCACACACTATGTACATATATATGATCTATGCACACTATGTATGGGTACAATTTATATATACACTACATAGGTATATATAATCTATACACGCACTATATACGTATATATAATCTATGTGCACCCTATGTACGTGTATAATCTATGCACACATCTACTGTTATATAATCTATGATCACACCACAGTATGTATGTGTGTAATCTATACACACACTATATCTGTATAAATAATCTATACACACATTTTAGGCGGCCGTCACACGCTACGATATATGGTTAGATATCGGTTGTACGCGCCAGATTAGACATCGATCGAACGATGTCTGTGCGTGTGACGGCACGACACGACCAACGAGAAATGATCAGATCGTAAGATCGAGATATGAGATCCGGACCTCATATCCCACGACATCGGCTCATTGGATCTGCACAATTGACGTGTCTAACTGAACTATGTCGTTTGAAAGCTGTGAATTGAGCGATGCCGAAATCTAACACGTAGGCATGCCGGGTATTCACCTGAGTCACACCTCCTCATTTGTGATTCGTTAACCCTCATGCGTTCCTATTGGCTGGTGCCACATCAGCTATTATTGGTGGAAGCTCCTGCGTTACGATTGGTTCATTCTTCACAGGGCGCCATTTTGGATGAGCTGTCACTTCAGCACTACTACACATAGGCGCCGTTTGGCTGATCATGCATTGTTTCTTTGAATTTACGGGCACACACAAGGGCGGCAAGCTCAAAAACTCAAGTCTTGGTATGGGCCCAATATAGTCTGCACACTCTCATACCCCCAAACGATCTTGCGTTACGCAGTACACAACGTGGCATTCTGCCACGTCGCCGTGTTCTTGGCCCGTAGGTGCCGCATAAGTGTTCGGATTGTGCACGGCGCAGAAGGGGGAGGGCGCTTTCTACCTTTTGGTAGTGGCATGTAAGGTTTTTGGTATAGCACTCCGTGCTTACACATGTGCATTCAGATGCACATCATAGGACATTCGGTAAATGATGGCGCCATGTTTGCAAGAACGTCTGACCAATGGGGAAACAGTAGTGGCCACCAATGATGGACAGAGGGGCGCGGATTGTAAAGCATGTAGCACGCCTATGTGCTCAAATTGACCAACAGGCACGCCCATATTTACCACCGAGTCTTGCACGAGCCTTGTGTGTGACGGCGTTTCGAACGATATGTATATCTGATCTGTAGGTCGTCCGCACGATCGCGGATCCAGAGATCGTTCAGTTGGTTTAGCAATGTCTAGCGGTGTAACGTGCCGGCGAACGACCCTACACATCGTACGGACTATGTGCAAAATTGATATCGTTAACGACATCATTATGTAGATCGTAGCGTGTGACGGCCGCCTTATATGTATATAAAATATTTGCACACATTATGTACATATATATTATATATGCACACACTATGTACGTGTAGAATCTATACACATGTACACATATAATCTATGCACACATCTGTATGTAATCTAAAACTATGTATGAGTATCATCTATATACACACTGTATACATATACGGTATATAATATATGTACATATTATGTATGTGTATAATCTATGCTGGTGGAAGAGGGTACAATGTAAAGGCTAGGGGCATGGTTACCTGACAAACACATCTCCTACACCTGCAGAGTCACCTACACAAAGACAGAAACACAGCAGTATCTACACATTAACTACGGACCGTAAGAAATTAACTCCCATTAAAACTAAAGAGATCTTTACGCATACTCTGCAGCTGTCAACACGTGACATATAAACTTGTTGCCAGTTAGTCGAACCACTCCCCCAACACTGATTGGCAGCTCTCTGTCTATGCACAGTGTACACAGAGAGATGCCAATCAGTGCTGGGGGTGGGGTTATACAGAGCTTAGCATTCAGAGAACTGCTAGATCTGCAGCAGAGATATCAGGGATTTTATCAAAACTGCAGCAAGCAGCCCAGCAAGTGACACATCGCTGGACTCAGGGTCTCTGCTGACTGATTTTCTTGACTCCTCATGCAGCAAACATTTTATAAATTTTGCATCTCTTCATTACAAATATGATATCAGAGATCTGCCCCATAAATCCGCAGTCTGAGCGCCTTCTTGAACATTATCTCAGGTTTTCCAGTGTTTTTCATACAGAACTCTCTGCATCTCCCACTCCTTTCACAAGATCATGAAATCCCCAGTCACAGCTTGACTTGTTAAAAAGACAGATGAAGTGGCTTTCTTGAATGGGGCTGTCTGTAGCATACATAATTCATTCCGAATAATTGAATTTAGTGACAACCTGCTGGCATGTGGAGGTTTACCAAACAAGCTCCTCACAAATGACTGTAATGGTGATGCATATTCCGGCAAATAGTAATAACATGCAAACAGTGCGGAGAGTGGGGATCGGTATCCTGCGAGATATATCAATATAGTGTATGACACTCAGAACTCCCCCCCTCCCCCCCCCGCTGTCACCGTATAATTCACTGAGTGCGCTCCGCTCCTGGCCGGGCGACGGCATGCATGGAGGTCCCATGATTCATCATGGACTAATTCCCAATCCCGCACACTGTATATCTCCTGCTTACAGGAAGAAAAATGGAGAATGTCAACATCAGCCTAAATAAAAAGGGATGAATAATCTGGATACATGGGGCCGACTTCACATAGACTGCTTACAATGAGAGAATGGCACCCGAAGGGGATGCACATAAAGACTCGGACACCAAGCCGCCCACGTGAGCCCATGATTAGTGTGGCTGGGTATCACGTATCGAGACGTTCTGAAAGCTTTAGAATTCTATGATCTTCACCTTTTCTTAGTATCAGAGCCTCAACTATGCCGGGAACCTCACTGGCAGAAAAGAGGTATGTGCCAAAAAGAGGAAAGTACAATATAGAAAAGCCCGGCACGTCTGTCTAGGGGGGTTCAGGTGAGATCCAGCCCCGTAACTCTAGAGACGTTATATACAAGCACGTATACATATATACAGTATAAGGATGATCTATTAAGTCCAGTATATGGAGATACAACTTGACCTTCATCATTTCACATACTGCTATGAGATACTTTGGAGCGGATAGGCGGTGTCCACCACAATGGTAAATAATGCCAAAATAAATGTACTAACATCTACACTTATCCAAACCTCCCATTATTGGCTCCAAGATTTCTCCCGAGCTGCACCAATTCTCTGGAATGCTCTACCCTAAGAAATTAGGTCTATCCACAACTTACATAGTTTCAGGCACTCTATAAAAACACATCTCTTTAACTCCTTGCCGACACAGGACGTTGTACAACGTCCTGGGCCGGTAAGGGGGCTTTGATGTGAGCTCCAGCGCGACGCTCTCATCAAAGCCCTGACATCTCAGCTGATCTCATCAGCTGAGATGTCGGGGTAACAGCACCGATTGGATCCGAGATCTGATCGGCGCTGTTAACGCTTTGGATCCCGCCGTCAATCTCTCACAGCGGGATTCAAGGAGGCCGCGGCAGGGAACGCGCTGTTCTACGCCTGCTCCGGAGATCCCGCAATAGTATCGCGGGATCTCTGGCGCTCACATGACAGCCCGGGGTCCTGGCTAGACCCCGGATGCTGTTAGAGCGCAGTTTCCTGTTGTGGTTGGCAGGCGCTGCCAACCACAACAGGTCCGCGATTCGGGGAGATACAGATGAGCTGTAGCTCATCTGTATCTCCCAGAAGCGATCGGACTGTGCAGCAAGGTGCCCCTTAAAGAGGCAGTGTAAAAAAAGAATGAATTGATAAATAAAGTTTTAAAAACCTGTAAAAAAAAAAAACATAAAAGTTCAAATCACCCCCCTTTTCCCCCAATCACAATAAAAGTATTAAAAAAATAAAAAAAATACACATGTTTGTATTCGCCGCGTTCATAATCGCCCGATCTATCATCATATTAAATCCGTTAATGAGAGCCATAAACTCCGTAACAGAAAAAATGGTCCAAACGCCAAAATTCCGTTTTTTTGGTCACCACAACATTGCTATAAAATGCAATAACAGCGATTAAAACTGCAGATCCCCCCAAAAAGGGTATCACTAGAAATGATAGCTCAAGACGCAAAAAATAAGCCATAACACAGCCCCAGATCCCAAAAATGAGGACGCTACTGGTCACAGAACATGGCGCAAAAAGTCTGTTTTTGTTTTATTGCAAACTTCAGAATTTTTTTTCACCACCTAGATACCAGTAAAGCTATACATGTTGGGTGTCTACGAACTCGTACTGACACAATACATCACCCCGTCACGTCGCTTTTACCATATAGTGAACATGGCGCCTAAAATACCCAAAAAACAAACGTGTTATTGCACTTTTTTTGCAATTTCACTGCATTTAGAATTTTATTTGCAATTTCCCTGTACACTATATGGTAAAATAAATTATTGCATATGAAACTACATCTCGTCCTGCCAAAAACAAGCCATCATATGTCTATATTGACGGAAAAATAAAAAAGTTATGGCTCTTGGAAGCAGGGGAGCAAAAAACGAAAATGAAAAATTCCCAGGTCATGAAGGGGTTAAGGTGGCTTATCATTCTCCCTGGTTGAAGTCATTTATATACAGACAATTCAACATAACTCTCCATCAAACCCCATCCCACCCAAAAGCTCTACACAGATTGGCTGGTGATGACTCACACAGCTTTTATTTATCCCCTATTTCTCAACAATAGCTGGATCATCGTTGTAAATAAGCTCCTTTACTTTGTGTCACCCCCACCTCATTGTAGATGGTTGGCGCTTAACATTATTTTTGATGTAATTATTGTAATTTTATCATTGTTACTTATTACTGTTTGTATAGGAAACTCTCAGTTGTACAGAGCTGCGGAATATGTTGGCATGTAAGAAAACTCATAATTCCTGTTCTGTATAGATTACTTTTCAGTTATCTCATTATCATCACAGCCAGGATTACGATGACACATTTGCCTTTATACAAAGCTGATGACACAAGATTCCTCATTTATACAGGTTAAGCCACAGCTCACCTCCTCCTCCCAGCTTCACAATCACCAGTAACAGGACTCATGTGTCTAGTATAGTATTCTCTCTCGTACAGATAGTACAGTATTCGTGACACTCTTTACTCGGTGACTATCGCTGGTGCTCGTGAGTGATATGGCCTTTGTTATCGATCTGATACAAATTGACAGCTCCCTTCAGTACACAAAGAGAGCTGGCACCTCAGTGAGAGCAGATTGGATGTTAGGCTCTCACTGGGGGGCATTGCAAGGTGTTTTATGCATTGAAAATGCAAAAAAGTACACGCTCCCGACACTTTATGTGGTGGCTGTGGGAGGCATCGTATGTGTGGAGGGGACAATTGATGGCATCATACTATATTGAGAGGATAACTGAGGGCATCTCACTATGTGTGTGGACTGTGGAGCCACAAACTGTGTGGCCTGGACTATGGAAGGCATCATACTATATTGGTGCCATTGTGAGTCTCCTACTGTATATTGGGGGTGCTGTTGGGGTCCTGAAGCGGTATCATACTGTGTGGCATTCACCAGGAGAAGTATCTCCATGTGGACTCATATAAAGGACTGGGTGAGGATACCTATGTGATTGAACGTAAAATAAATATTGTGACTGCATCCACCAATCTCTGTGATATAGAGTGGGGGGTGCGGGATATTTGGTCTCCTTTGTGTTCTCCCCATTACACTCATAGAAATTAGTTATTGTCCTGTTTTTATTATGTTTATGTTAAAATGGAAAATGTTTGGGAAGTGATTTGTATAATAAAATAATCTGATTAGTTACAGTTTATATTTCAATGTTAGTATAACTCACAACAAGAGCCAAGATGTAAAGTGAATCTCCAAGAATATCCTCCAGTATAAGTGCGAATAATCATAGTTATATAATTCAATATAGTATATCACAAATACACTGGGGTACAGTCATGTGGGTACGGCACAGAGCCAACATGGATGAGAACAAACCTTTATTACAATGTATGTGTTGAGTAAAGTTATGCACTTATATACTGTATTTTGCTGTTATTGTACTTTTGATGTTGATATCAATTAAAAATATGTTTAAAAAATAAAAAAAATAAATTACAACTGCGCACCACATTCAGTACGTGTCCCTCCTTCCTATCTATCAAAATTGGTAGCTAAGGCTTTAGTCACATCTTATCCCAATCGGAAGCACATCCAATGCCAACAGCCATTTGTGGATGGGTTTGTGTAATTCCTGCTCCTTTTCAGAACAGGGCACAGGATGGTTTACAAAAAATTGGCATTGGGGTTGGCATGTATGCATCTAACAATCTCAGCTCTGCTGCATCTGACCCACCCCAAGGCTGGGGGAACTTGGATCCCGGGCGTTGATTACGGTTGCTGTCACTGGTGGCCGTTACCCGGGTCTGTGGCCCTGGTGGTCGATGAAAAGTTCAGAAAATAAAATAATAAAAGTGTAATGTTCGTGACGCCACCTACGGTTTCTGGTGAACGCACCAACACTGCTCTCAGACCTCCGGGGATGATGTTATTTCAGCTAGATGGTGTTGCTCCCGCACATGGAGCAGAATCCCCAGGGATGAAGCTGTAGTATTTGTTGTCGTGGTCACAGGCACAGGGAGACAGCTCTGCAGGCGAGAGACTGAGTGATTTGTAACAGCAGGAAAGAATGACACACCATCCGTTGCCGTTGCTGACTCTCTGTACTGGTTTATTGATAACCGTCAGGCACTAAACAGGTTTACAGTCTTGGGTAGCTTGCCTGGGTAGTTACCAGTGGATGAGGTGTCTTTCTGTGGCTTTCAATTGTGTTACTTTCAGCTTCCCCATCTGTCCTCACTTCCTCTATCTGCGCTGCTCCTACTTCCTTAGCGCAGCCCTGCAGTGACCCATTGTTCTGCACCAAGCCCAGGGTCTGCTAGAGGTTACTCTTCTTACCCTGAGGGAATCCTTCCCTGGAAGGGGCTCAAACCCTGTACGGAGATCCTGGTGGGGATGTGCTTGGACCCAGGCCAGGTCTGCCTGAAGACCCACGACCCTCCGGTGTTGGCGGCTCAGAGTTGAACTTTCCTGCACCGCACTCGGAGCCAGTTCTCCACTATTCCCCCTGACCGGGTATTAGAATGGTCTGACGCCAGGTGTTACCAACACCCTCGGGCTCCCCCTTCTCGTCTGGGTCACCACTCTTTCTGGGTGCCCTCCCACAGCGTCCCTTGAAGGGTCCTCCTCTACTTCACTCCTTGCTACTTCTCAACTCAGCTCCACTCAACTCAACTGCTTTCCCGCTTTTCACTAAACACTCCCACTGGGACGGTTACCCTGGTAATGGGTTTAACCAATTGGCCCCCTGGCTCTAAGTGTGTGAATGCGTAGGTGAAAGTCATATGCAAATCTCCCCATCTACTGGCCACTGGGATACTACATACACTGGTCTGAGTGCAGTACCCCTTCGTGGCGCACTGACCAGTGGGGTGCCACACATCTAGCAATATCTGCTATACTACATCTAACAATCTTTTCTATGCTGTATCTAGCAATCTCTGCTTCGCTGTATCTAACAATCCCTCTCTGCTGCTTCTATTAAACTTTGCTGCATCGAACAAACAATCCCTGCTCTGCTGTATCTAACAATTTCTGCTTTGTGGCATCTAAAGATCTCTGCTGTATCTAACAATTTCTGCTTTGTGGCATCTAACGATCTCTGCTACATCTAACAATCTCTGCTTTTCTGCACCTAACAATCTTTGCTCTGCTCCATCTAGCAATCCCTTCTTAGCTGCGTCTGACACTCTCAGCTCTGCTGCATCTATCAATCTCCGCTCTGTTACCTTGGACCAGCTCAGGTGTTCTGTAGCAGAATGTGGCACTGCTGTCCATGCCAGGTCTCCTGTAGCCCCTCCCCACTCACACTGCACACCATGCACCCCCTCTCTGCTCACACTGCACACTGTGCAACTCGTCCCTGCTCACACTGCACACCGTGCATCCCTCTGATCACACTGCACATCATGCACCACTCCCTGCTCACACTATACACCACTTCCCTACTCACACTGCACACCGTGCATCCCCCGTGCTCACACTGCACACCATGCACCCATTCCCTGCTCACACTGCACACCGTGCACCCTTCCCTGCTCACACTACACATCGTGCACCCCCTCCCTGCTCACACTGCACACCGTGCACCCCTTCCCTGCTCACACTGCACACCGTTCAACCCTCCCTGCTCACACTGCACAGCATTCACCCCTCCATGCTCACACTGCACACCATGCACCCCCTCCCTGCTCATACTGCACACCGTTCACCCCTCATTGCTCACATTGCACACTGTTCACCCCTCATTGCTCACACTGCACACTGTTCACCTCTTCCCTGCTCACACTGCATACCGTGCACCCCCTCCCTGCTCCCTGCTCACACTGCACACTGTTCACCCCCTCCCTGCTCACACTGCACACCATTCACCCACTCCCTGCTCCCGCTGCACACTGTGCACCCACTCCCTGCTCACACTGCACACCGTGTACCCCCTCCCTGCTCACACCGTACATCCCCTCACATGCTTGCCCTGTACCGTGTATCTCAGCAGAGCAGTCCGACAATATATCAGACTGGTCAGCACTGAGCCATTTCTCTGACCATTAAATTGGCACAGTCCACTTGCTCTCAGTGCGTCCTCTGTCGCCGCAGGCAGGGGAAGTGTTAAATACAATGTAATGATAAACGCTGTGGATTTCTGTGTACTTTCTGATTTATTTAAGGTAAATGTCGGGGTTGTTGGAGGATATTCTGAGCCGCCCCGGGGGGCAGAAGATGTTTTATTTCCAGCTTTACCTTAGACGGAGCCGCACCTCTCACAAACCGTTCTGCTAATGACAGCGGCAAGAATAAGAGTGAAATCTTTTATTTTCAGGGTTTTATTTAAGACTTCTTTATCAGGAGGTTGTGAAAAATGAGAAAAACCCAGAGAGGACTGCGAGTAACCGATCCCTAATCCCTGATTTCCCCTTTTTATTAACAGCGGTGGTGCCGCAGTGTGCCGTGACTGACAGCCCAATAACACAACATCTAAGGCTCATACATCTCCCTGTAGTTATTACCATCAATCTAATTGACTGAGGGATGGAAGCAAAGTGCCGAGATTGCATGTCAAGTGTGTGCTCAGTCGGTGAGAGCGATGCAGCGTCTACAGCGCAGGTGACAAACATGCCGGAGTTTTTATTTTTTTTTTTATTGCTTTACAGCTTTGCATATTCCTTTGAACATATTCCAGCACGGCGATAATCAAGACGAAAATACAAGTAATTGTCAGCAGTGAAAGAATGAAGCGGGTCCATCCAGACTGCGCTTTGTTCTGGGAAAATACTGGGGAGAAAGCAAAACTTTCTTCAGAAAAGTTCACTCTATAAATTAGTAATAGAGCAGCTTTAGCGGGATTTAAAGGGAACCTGTCATGTCCTTTTTTGCTTTTAAACTGCCCCCAATGTTATTTAGATCATGCACTGTGCATCACTAACCATCACTAATCCATGTATTTATCATAAAAAAGCACTTTAGATGCTGCACGTTCAGTCATCGGGGCGGTGCTTCACTTATGGCATCAGTCACGTCAATCCACATTCAGTCATGCAATTTTTGATATGTAGTCACGCCCCCTGCATTGTAATAGACTGACATCACCTATGCTTGTACAAGGACCTGTGGTGATGTCACGACCATGTGACCGGACATAAGCCTACATTTCCTTCATGTCAGGACTGCTTAGCTCATGGTCGTGACATCACCACAGGTCCTTCTACAGCATAAGTAAATTTATGAAGGTCCCTCAGTGACGTCAATATATTACAACGCAGGGGGCATAACTATATATAAAAAAGTTCGAGCTGTATATCAGGAAAAAGTGAGCTTCAGCTACCAAGAAGATTTTGGTCATTTATCTACACTGAATCTTCATCCTTTTTAAATAAGCTAAAAAAAAAACAAACTATGTTGTAATTAATTAAATCTCTGCCTCTTTTGCCATTTATTACATCTTACTGATAGATGCAGCAGAAAGGACAGTGTTATGGCTGTCTCACATCCATCGGAGACCTTTGACAAATCTGGGACTTGAGGATTCCTATGCTTTGTAAAACTGTTTTTAAATGTATGTTCTTTCTTTTGGTGCTGCAGGTGTAAAAGACTCTTTCCTTGCTGATAGTTCTTTGTTAGTCCTATTTCAGGTGTAGTATTTTTGCAACCACTCCCCTCCACTTTAAATAGTCACGTGTTCCACCATCTGATACCGATTATTGAATAATTTCTATGCTGACTGCAAAGTTTCTGGACTTTGCATCACTTGCAGCCCTGGTGCTTCGCTGCAATTGTGGAATTGTAGTGCATCCTTTTTGTCTATGTCCCTCTGTCTGTCCTCCTTCCCCTCTGTCTTATTTCCACAGTGGTGAAGACTAATGCGCTAGTGTCACGTTTCGACTCAAGGTACCGTCAGATGGCTTGACATCGTTAACGACATCGCTGATACGTCACGGGTTTAGAGGCGTACCAGCGATGTCGTTGCGACCTCCTTGCGTGTGACTCTTGCAAGTTGCTACGATAAATCGTTGGATCGGAGTTGACAGGTTTACCAACATGTTGCAAAACCTGACGAGATCAACTCAAGCAACCTGCTTCATCGTTCTATGTGACACCGCGATAACGATGTCATGGATGACTTAGTCTATTCACAGTAATGAGCAGGGATCGTTTGCGGGGTTTGCGAATGATATCTGCTCACAACACCGTTGGTGAGTTGTCCACGATATCTAGATGTGTGACATCTTGCCAGCGATGTTGAAATGATGTCAAAAACAACCGCGCGCCCCCGCGATCATTGCCGACATCGTTTCAACGTCATGCCGTCTGACGGTACCTTCAGGGAGATGTCCTGCTATGGTTTGTGACAGTGACGCACGAACCAACGATGTCCGGCACACAACACAAAACAACAGACAGGGAGGAACTGGGGGAAACAAATACAGTGGAGGGCCATGCTTACAGGGAATGCGGAAGATGTGACCTCCTGCACTTGCCTGTGGCTGTGCCCTGATCTCTCTACCGTCCCTATATAGGTTCTTTCAAGTCGTCGCCGAGCAGGATACCTAGACCCTCGCTGGCTATGATATTAACCCTTAATAGCGAATGGCTGACAGGAGCACTAGTCCCAACCACTGCAATAAAACAAGAGGGAGGGGGAAACAGACAAGGAACAAGGCAACTTCGCGCCTGCTTCCATGCTCCTTGACAGCAGACGGCTAAGCCGTAGACAGCTCTCCAGAGAGCTTCCCTCTCATCTGGAAGGTTGGCCAGGAATGGGTTCAATCACCAGCAAAGCATGCTGGAACCATGTGACCATATACAGGGGATGGGAGTGATCACAAAGTATCCACACCTGGTAAGAAAACTAAGGGGTCTCCTAGCAGCAGAAAACCGACATTAACTCCTGAACTGCCAAAGGAAAGAAACACATTTAAAATGGAGTCTCAATAAAGGAAGGTCCCAAACCAGTCACAAGTCTCCCAGCTAAGAGAGACCATCATGACGGCTAGATCCAGAGAGAAATACACATCGGCACAAAGGTTTCTGATTGCGGTTTCTTTCTTTCTTTTTTGAGCAAATAAGACCAGTATCAATACATGAGCAGGGTGGAATACACGTTGATGCATTTCGGCTCACAAACGAGCCTTATTTATAGTCATTTGTGATCCAAAATGCATCAATGTTTATTCCATCCTGCTCATGTATTGATACTGGTCTTATTTACTTAATAAAGAAAGAAACAGCAATTGGAATCCTTTGGTTCCAATATCTATTTTTCTCTGGATCTCATGCTAGCCCAGCCGACGAGCAATGATAAATGACCTGGATACTGCTGTGGCCTGTCCTACTGCATCTACTTGGTGAGCGGATTGCTTTCCCTTTAGCTCAAAAGACTAATGCGCCCACCTCCTTTGCACTATCCAGTGTTAGTGAGGGATAGTGAAGTATTACACAAGTGATGGCAACAGGGGGAAGGACCTGTATAGGGAAGTTAGGGGGGCTCAGGGTTTAGTTTAGTGTCAGGAGGTGACCTGTCTCCCCTCTCCCTACACTAGGGCCTTCTTTCCTTTCCATTTCTGTTGCCATTTCTTTGATGCACCATGCGTAGGACGTTCCCTCATCTGAGCGTGACAGAGGGCCAATTATTACTCCAAGGGTCCGGCTTATTGTGATATACATATCGGGGCTCTCAGACTTCTCTGCCATGTGCAGTGGCTAGCTCCAAATAATAAAATATCATGGCTGAACCAGCTGCTGACAAGTGAATCATTCCTCCAAATTGAGGACTTGCAGCTATGCTTGAGTTGCACAGTTTGAGACCTTGGTATTAAATGCACAAAGGAGACTTAATTTCTATTTTTTGTAATGTAAAACATCATGTAGCGGCAAAAAAAAAAATCACCCAAAACTGCATTAGATCGCGAGTCTAACGATACACGCTGGGTGTTTTTTGGTAATTGATTACAGTATAAATACCACTCTGGGGCTCGGAGAATATATAAGATTTTAGTTGGAATCGGTTTGTGTTTTGTCGCCAACTAGGGTAATAGTCATTGCTCTATTTACATAGGACTGCAATGGAAGCCCCCCGTAAGACTCCCCCAATTTACATGACCCCTCTTCTATTTCCCCGGCCAGGCTCCTCTCTAATACACAATACGGCTCTAAAGTATCAGGCGGAAAAAAGCAAGTCCTATCAAACAGGCGGCCAATTATCAGCGTGCCAAGAGATTGTGAAGTGTCCGAGCAAATAATTAGCCAAGGCCGGCTCTTTGCTTTGCAGAACGAGATGGGTGTTAATTAACGTATTCTGTGGAAGCTGCAGCCAGCAACGGAGAATCAAACGCGGGGAGCGTCGTCTGCGCTGGCGGGAACATCACAAGGGCCTGTGTTCAGAGGCTTTCATCTTTAAGATTTATTAAGGCTACTAATGATAACCTTTCATGCTTTGTGCAAAGGGAGCAAGTCTCAGGAATGTTATTTTGGGGGGACAAAGACGTCTCGCCTTGGCTCCGGCTCATTCTGGCCCAGGAGTAATTAGGCCGAATCATTCAAATCCAGAAACTCGGGAAAAAGGCAATTTTCAAAGTCACAAGTCTGGAGAAATAGGAGAAATGAGCCTCCTCCTGCAGAAATACAAACAAATAAGATTGGACGGGCTTTTTTTTAATTTACTCAAAATAAAACCAAGGGTGTCCGACATACATTATGGATTAACTGATCTTACCAGGGGCAGGCTGGGCCGGGGAGGGGGGGTGCAGTTATTGCCAAAGCCTAAAAGGTTTTCCACAAAAGTTACTTTTAATCAATTGATCTTTGAATAGTAATATTTGCCACAATTCAATTGGATGTGATTAACAAAAATGTTCCTGTGCTGAGATAATCTTTATATATGTGTCCCTGTGTACTGTGTAATGCTGTGTCTGATTACAGGACGGTCGTCATACCGCATCTCGATGATACTCTATATATTGTCCCTATGTACTGTAATGGATGTGCTACCACAGATAGGTCTAATCATACCACATCTCCTATGCTCCGATAATCTTATATATGTGTCCCTGCTATGTACTGTGTAATGGATGTGTCTGACCATACAGGACATGGTCTAATCATACCACATCTCCTATGCTCGATAATCTTATATATGTGTCCCTGCTATGTACTGTGTAATGGATGTGTCTACCATACAGGACATGGTCTGAATCATACCACATCTCCTGTGCTGAGATAATCTTATATTGTCCCTGATATGTACTGTGTAATGGATGTGTCTGACCGTACAGGACATGGTCTGATCATACCACATCTCCTGTGCTGAGATAATCTTATATATGTGTCCCTGCTATATACTGTGTAATGATGTTCTGACCATACAGGACATGGTCTGATCATACCACATCTCCTGTGATGAGATAATCTTATATGTGTCCCTGCTATGACTGTGTAATGGATGTGTCTGACCATACGAGGACATGGTCTGATCATACCACATCTCCTGTGCTGAGATAATCTTATATATGTGTCCCTGCTATATACTGTGTAATGGATGTGTCTGACTGTACAGGACATGGTCTGATCATACCACATCTCCTGTGATGAGATAATCTTATATATTGTCCCTGCTATATACTGTGTAATAGATGTGTCTGACCATACGAGGACATGGTGTGATCATACCACATCTCCTGTGCTGAGATAATCTTATATATATGTGTCCCTGCTATGTACTGTGTAATGGTCACCCTACAGCTGGACTCATAAAGGGCTCAGTTCTGTATCACGATTACACAGCCATCCTGACATAGCTTTTCAATGTAACTACAGTAGTCTTATCAGGTCTAAAAGATATTTATTATTGCAGTCTGGACTATGAAGTCGGGTGACAAATCCAATATAAGAAGAGCTTTTTTGCTTTAGTATTGGGTTAAGGCCGGGTTCTTACAATGTACGACCTGTAAGTCTCCTGACCTGAACTCACCAGTATCGCGGGTGTATATGAGGCTATCGGTCCATGTACTGCAGTCAATACTCGGACCACATAGCACAGAAGTGTATATATCTAGCTAAGTCTTGCTCATTTTTCTGACCTTATGTTTCAGACTCACAAGCAGCGGAAGGTAAAAGGAGAAATGTCTGCTTCCATGGCCAAATATAGATTTTTTTTAGTCTTTGCATTATAATAGGGGACAGAAGATGGTCAAAAGTTATGATTTGATGGCGTAGTGATATATAGTTTAACTTCTTTTTTGCCCTTTCAAAAGTATTGTCCAATATTAAAAAAACATTGCCATTATGTGGCTGACTTAATCTTAGCCATATTTACTTTAATGGAGCTCAGCTGCAATACCAGATGCAACCTGTAGACAGGTGTGGCACTGTTTTTGGAAATTGTCAGTCTCAGAAAACTGTTTCTGGCTACTGTGACGACACAGCATTGTACAATGTGTGTCATGGGTTAAATATTCTTAATTAGAACAGACATATTGTTCTTTTGTTTGATAATTCATGAGAAGTAAGTCATTGTTTCTTGCCAGTCTGCCCAGAGCCCCCAATGTCTTAGTTTGTGGATTGTAAACTAAATGTAAATTGCCTCATCCCCTTTGTCTACATCAGTCAGATAGGGAAAATGATGCAGTTGGATTGATCTGCTGAACACTAATGGTGGGTTTACACGTCGCGATATCGGGTCGATATCGTAGCCAACGAAGCGGGAGCGCGCTTTTTGAGCGTGCTTTTCCCGCTATCGCATCGCCGGTTTAGACAGCCCGATATCGGGATACAAGTCCCGACGATGTGTAGCCCCCCAACCCAGGAACGACCATTTAAGATTGGGATAATGGGTGACGTGGCAGTACACATCAGAGTTGGGCTGTCAGACGGGACGATGCGGCTACAACTGGCATCCGATATCGGGCGGTTGAATAGCACGCTCATTCGACCCCCGATATCGGTTTGCCATCGTTCCTGCATCGTATTGGATGTCAGACCATACAACGCAGGAACGATATCGGGTCCAACTCCCGAACCTACGTGACTTTTGGTCGGAGTTGGGTCGGAGTTGGACGCAGATATGCGACGTGTAAACCCACAGTAAGAGAACAGCCTTACCCACCAATCCTATAAGAACCCAATACCCTGAGGTAAAGGTTCGGGGTATAAAAAGAACTTGTTTCAGTCACCAGTGGAGATATTCTACATGTCGTCAGCCTAATGGCCACTTTACACACGACTACATTTCTAGCTTATTCCACAGGTAACTTACTGGCTGCAGTGAAATCATGGAGACATGGTTCTATCTTGTTGCTGTGTACAAATGGAATAATGTCTCCATGATTTTACTGCAGCCAGTAAGTTACCTGTGGATAAGCTAGAAATGTAGCCGTGGCCATAAGGGCTTCAATCCTGACTACCAGTATCACTTCGTGTCTTCACAGTCTACATGACTTTCAGCCTAGGTGCTTCATTCCCGGTTAGAAGGCCATAACATGAATCATATTCTACATGAGTTCAGCCTGGGATCCTAGGATTTGGCTGGAAGAAATCCACGTTGGGACAATTCAGTTACCTGACTACAGGCTTTGCTGTACTCGGTTAGTTTCTTAACTATTCCTTTCTGGGTGCCTGCCAAAAGCGGGGCGAAGCTGGACCGGAGTAGTTGGCCCTGGAAGCTCCAAAAGCACGATTATTCTAATCTCTGGTGAGCCATCAGAAGGGTGACACTCTGTTACCTGTTAGGCTATTTTCACACCAGCATGAGTCCACTAGGCTGACAAATCCGTTTAAAACATAGAATTTTGCAGCCTGAGCGCATAGCGTTAACATAAAGTAACGCTTTGCTCAGGCTGCCTACTCATCCCTATGTTAACCGGTAAATAAGCGCTGCCGATAGCTTGATACAGAAGGACTGGATATGCACTTTTGCTGAGCGCACAAGAAAATGATGCAAACCGCGTTTCCTGTGTGCTCAGCAAATGCGCATATCCGGTCCTTCTATATCAAGCTATCGGTGGCGCTTGTTTACCGGTAAACATAGGGAGGAGTAGGCAGCCGTAACACAGCGTTACATTACCTTACCGCTATGCGCTCAGGCTGCAAAATTCTATGTTTTAAACGGCCTAATGGCTGATGCTGGTCGACCCTAGCCTAACATTATGTGTTCTTGTTGGTTATGTGTTATATGCCTTTCACTGTTGGGGATCCAATAAAGTCTTACAAGTGTGTGGTTCCCTCACCCTGTGTTGTCTGAATAATGGTCTGCTTACGGGTAAGGAGTTCGGGCGTTTAATGGGGAGAGCCCTGGTCCATGCGGTCTAATGGTGTTCAGCCAGCGGATGAGAGCACCCACTGACCCTTATGTCTCCACAGCTACCATTACTATTCACAGCAAACATCTCATCAAGACTATCCTGTGTACATGTGAGAACTTGGATATCATTGCAAGGAGGTCGCAACGATGAGCAGGGTGGAGGGTTGCTAAAAAAGGAGCCGTTCTCAGTGTGGTATCCATGTATGCTATTCCTCTGGCCGCCGCTGGTGAGGTGGTCGGAGGACACTTTGCTGGTTCTTCTAGAACAAGACCTACTTAAGAATCAACTGATGTTCTCAAGACCAGCGAAGAGTCGCTGTGTGGCGTCCTGACATGTTCGTGTGGCCGTAGACATCCTCCATTCATTTTCAGCAGTGCCATTTACATTTGATGGACACAGTGGGTTCCTGCAATATTTAATGTTTCCTTCTAAAACGATCCTTTTGGAAAATGTCAGTGTGATGTTTACCGAAAATATGGAAAATACGTGCAAAACCTCGGCAGCATTAATGATGTCCAGAAGTTTGTAGCCAGCGCAGCACCACGTGACGGCACTTGTGATGTGGAGAGAGACTGCCTGGATATCGCTCCCAGCAAATGTGTCATTATTACACTCAAAGGAATGTACATAGTCTGGACGGCGCTATATTTGTTCTCTCATGGGGCCATCATGCCATGAGGAATGTAGATGAAAATGGATGGCGGTATTATTACGTCACTTTGTGGTTACTGTATGGTGGTAATATTATTCACTGTGGTGGTAAAACGTGGTTACTGTATGATGGTATTATAAGTCACTATATGATGCTAATATGGGGTTACTGTATAACGGGATTATTAGTCTCTATATGGTGGTAATATGGGGTTAGTGTATAATAGTATTATTAATCACTATATGGTGTTAATAGAGATTACTTTATAATGTTAGTATAAATCGCTATATGATGGTAATACGTGTGACTGTATTACGGTATTATTAGTCACTATATGGTGGTAATATGTGGTTAGTGTATAATAGTATTATTAGTCACTATATGGTGGTAATATGTGGTTACTGTTTAACAGTATATTAGACACTAAATGGTTGTAATATGTGGTTACTGCATAACGGTATTATTAATCACTATAGTGTTAATATTGGTTACTGTATAAAGGTATTATTAGTCACTATGTGTGGTAATATTTGTTTACTGTATAATGGTCTTATAAGACACTATATGGTGGTAATATGTGGTTACTGTATAACGGTATTATTAGTCACTATACTGTGGTTATATATGGTGACTGTATAATGGTATTATATGTCACGATATGGTTATAATATTGTGGCTGATGTATGATTGTAATAATATATATAATAATATTTAGTCACTATATGGTGGTATTGTGTAGTTAATGTATGGTTGTATTATTTCAGGCTGAATTTATTTGGACCCTACAAAGGTGTCACACTTAATGAATTTGGATGGTATATCACAGATTCGCCTTATGTATTAAAGGGATATTCTAAAATGTTGAAGCTATCTCCCATTCCCATGGGATTGGGAATAACTTCTTCATTATTGAGGTCCAACTTCTGGGACCCTCCTTGATCCCGAGTACCAGGGCTCGAAAGATTCCTGTGTGAATGGGGGTGGGGCAATCATGTTAGGGGGATAGGCAGGGGATATCTTTGATCACATATGAGAGACCCATTAAAGATCTGTTATAGTTGCGGCCCCATTAGAGACTTTATGATACATTATGCCCCTGACTTGTGTAAGCGCTCATTTACACTCTCGCCCATATTGGGGTGAGGAGGATCCAATGTTTATTTGTTCCTGTTCATTTTACTTCAGATATTACCCACAAAACTCAACAGAACACAAATCCTCTCCAAGCCGATCCCGGGAGCTTGTTGTGTGAGGTGCACCGCCCCCCTGAAGAGGCAATGAAACGTTCGTCCATCCTTCTTATTCATCCCCCAGGTGCTGCCATTTCTTCTCTGTTTCTCATGGCGGCTCCTTCTTGATCAGTGTCATTATTCCACCACCTTTCTCTACGTCTTCTTGTCATAAACAATGCAAGTCTTTTTCTCTGTATCCTAAATCTTGTACCAATGTGATCGCTCGGCGTTTCACTTTACAACGACTATTAATTCATCACATCGGTTTCCCATATCTCTATCTCTTGCTGTCTGTCTAATGTATTTCTCCCTCCGTCAATACTAAATCCTGTATAGGAACGTGGAGGAGAGAGGAGGTGTGAATCATCTGCTGCTTCCTGCTGATGCTCCAGAGACCCTAACATCATCATTACCGGAGCCCACATAAAAAATACAGAGTCTGACGTCACCAGAGTGGACGTCCTCCCTCATCACCTGATGGATTCTCATATCTAAGGTCATTAATCACCTGCAGTACGAAGGATCCTTCCCTGTGTACGTCATCTGCTGCCAAAGTTGCTCCCATAGCTGTCGGGGAAATTTTACAGTAGCCACAAAAATATGCATCTCACTATTTGTCATCCATCCATCTATCCATCCTTCCACCCATCCATCATCCACCCAGCCATCTATAATCCATTCACTTATCCATCCACCCATCCATCCATCCAACCAACCATCCATTGACCTATCTATCATCCATCCATCCATCCATCCATCCGTCCTTCCTTCCATCCACCAACCCATCCATCCCATTCATCCATCCATCTATCTCTGTTTCTCTCTCTTTTTGCCTGTTTACACATTACACTGAAATTGCAACACCAAGAAGCAAAAATTGGAGAATTGATGAAATTACAGAATGGACAGACAAGTTATTGATATGGTAATGATGAAAGAATGGAAATAAAATTTCCAAACATCTCGACGTACTTAGTATAAGCCCCGCGCAAAGGAATCCCCACCCTGACATGCATTGGCTGTTGTCAATGAGGTTATTAATGGCTGTCTGAGGAAGGTCTTCAGCACTCACTGCACTTGGGCAAATCATCAAGATCAGGCCATGGTAGCGCGTTTAGGCCACACAGTTGCTCATAGTAAAGCATTGGTGTTATCATTTTTAAAAATGGCTTCCTACGACAATTTGGAGAAATGGCTTCACCACTGATTCCACATCCAAATCAACACTGGTAATGTACCTGGTATGAAAAGCAGATTGGTCCGGAGACTGTATAATATGCCACCCAACACCATGATCCTGAAAGTAGGACCAGTGTTATGTTTCCTCATAAAGGTCATTTCTTTGATTTCAAGCCACGATTTTCTTAGGCGAAATAATATCATGTGGGGTGGCTTAATGTACATCAGCTGGGCCTCTCGCCTCTTTATTACAGGTGTAGGGGGTTGAAGGGGTTAACCTCTCTGTATCATGTGTTCTAGCATTGTGTTTAACGTGTTGAATTTGTGTATGTCCCTAATGACCACAGGTCAAGGTTGTTCCCCGATCCACACTAGATTATGATACTTACTGGGAAGAGTTCTCAATTCCTTCGGGGCAAGGCTTGGCTTATAAAAGGGGTTAGTATGCAGCTGGCAGACAGGAGAGTCCCAAGTAGAGGCAACCATTCAGGAACTGTAACATCCCCTCTTAATTAGACTGACCCATCTGATTTGTTCCAAGGGTCCAGACCGTGGGTGGAAAGCAAAATTGTGTGCCACTCTGATGTCGCATTTGTCTCTTACCTCTGGCAAGGTGCCCAAAAAGCAGTTATCCCCTCTGGTGTCGGTTTGACAGGTTGTCATCAAAGACCTCAATAAATTTGTCTCCACTTTTATCAGTGATGTCGGAAATTGTGAGCCAGGAGGTATCATGACAAGGGGGACAGCCTGCTACTAATTATGTAATTGTAAATAACCCTTCTCATGCAATGTTCAAGTATTGTACCCGTGTTTCACAAGATTGTTCTAGTAAACTTGTTCTGAAGACTAATTGACTCTACAAATAATTTGTCCTTCCATGAGGACACTTTGCAAACGTACTGTAATTGTTGAGTGGCGAGACAGACAGAACAGGCTCACCAGGCACAGACAGCACTGCCCTGCCTCAACATTGACTACCAAGGGCCCCTGGCAATGGCAACCCAACACAGGTACAATAACAGCTTGGCATTATGCTGATTTGATGCTAGAGCCTGTGGTGCTGCCATTTTGTCTTAAAGTCGCTACATGAAGTTGTCTTTGGTATCATGCACAATGTGCTATTATGGCCTGCAGGCGCTCAGGACTTGTCACCCATTGATCACATTTGGGATTCAAAAGGAGCTGCCACCAGCTGATCTTGATGATTTGTTGCCTAATTGCATTCATGGCGAAAATCTTCCTCCGACAACTATTAAAAAGCTCATTGATCGCAGCCAAGGTGTGTAAGTGCGGTGATTTCTGTGTGGCGCTCATATTCCATATGAAAATGTTGTTTATCATTTTTCATCATTCGCATATCATTAACATATCTATCCTGTGATTCCAAAAATTCCATAACTTTTCTCTGTTCAGCAGTCTAGCCAATCCATCCATCCTTCCAACCATTACATCCATCCTTCGTCCGTACATCCATCTATCCTTGCCCATCCATCCATCCAATATTCATTTACTACGTATGAGCCTCCTTAGCACATCCTAAATGAAAGACCACAAACTGAACACTTTAAATCCACCCTGAAGGAGCATTTTCTAGTACATAACAGTGATAAAATAAAAACTTTCCTAAACAGAAATCATTTCTTTCCATTGACCCCCCATCTGCTTGCTCTCAGCGCCATCCAGAACATGTGCCCATCACATCTCGGTGCTTCATGGTGCCACTTCCTGTTTCCAGGACGTGAGCCAAGATGGAAGATCCAGATAGCTGGAAGAACGTAGCCCTAGGAATCCGATTGCTGTTTCAACTGTTATTAATTAACAATTTGCTAATTAGTTTCACTATGATGAGCATCAAACCGCTGACTAATTAAAGTGCATTTGACTAAAAGCAGATGGTTCTCGCTGCTCCTGCGCCGTGTAAAAGGGACTAAACATTAGAAATGTTTATGAAGAGAGTCACCAATACAACACCCAGTGCATTGTCTTATCGGGGTCTTGCTGCTTAAATGCTCAGACTTTTCGGAAGTCCCCAATGATGGGATCCAGATATAAATCCTTAGAAGAATTCTGGAGCTCATCGGCACAATGGACAAGATAAGTGCAAAGGGGATATTACTTATTTTATTATTATTATTATTATTATTATTTATTTATATAGCGCCATTAGGTTCCATGGCGCTTTACATGAGGATAAGGGAGACAAGAACAAGTACACTAAATCTAGGCGATCAGGACGTACAGGTACAGGAGGGGCAGGGACCCTGTCTACGAGGGCTCACAGTCTATGAGGGATACAGTAGGATGGGGGAATGTCAGGTATGGGGCGGTCGACTGGGTCTCATGGCAGGTTGTAGGCTTCACGGAATAGGTGAGTCTTCAGGTGACACTTGAAGCTACTCAGGGTAGGAGAGTGTCTGACGTGTTCGGGCAGGGAGTTCCACAGTAAGGCAGATGCCCGGTAGAAGTCCTGGACTCGGTTGTACGAAGAGGTGATGAGGGGGGAGCAGAGGAGGAGTTCTTGGGAGGAGCGGAGGTTGCGTGAAGGTAGGTATCGGGAGACCAGGTCGGAGATGTATGGTGGGGCCAGGTTGTGTATGGCTTTGTACGCCATGGTTAGTGTTTTGAATTGGGATCTCTTGGAGGTGGGGAGCCAGTGAAGGGCTTGGCAGAGGGAGTAGCTGAGATATTACCTGTAAAGTATTACATGCATATTCATGTTCAGCCCTGGAGTATTCTTATTTTGTTAAATACATTTTTGAAAAATTGGCACTTTTTTAATATGTTTTGATATTTTACTCATACTTTTTATGCTGTAAAGGGCATTTTTCAGACATCTGATAACACAGGACCCACAAATCACAATAAGCGATGTCACAGCTCCTTCTTCTCTCATGGTCTTTGCACACGCTCATTAGATGCTTCTGCTGCTAATGTACATGTTCGTTTCCCAAATTCATAGGAACCCAGTGACCAGAGTGAAAATTGCCACATTTCATTTTTTTATTATTTTATAATACAGATTTTGATATTAAAAGAAAAACATTTAACATAAAGAACTGATTTAAATAGATCTTATTCTGACAACAGTTTTCCTTTAGGAACTGTAATGTGATTCTAGGTTATTCTCCAGTAATGTTCACAGCTAGATGAAGAACCCATATTTCCTAAGTTTCTAGTTTTTGAGACAGCGGTGCATTGTGGGATATCTTGCAAACCAATCAGCTTCCAGATTAGAAAAAGGGTAGAGTCAGCGCTCACTTTAATTAAAATAGGTGTTTCTGTCTAATTTGGAGGCTGAAATGTTCCACAATTTGGGATTCATCTTTTAATGGGTAAAAGTAAAAAGGTGTTCTGATTGGCTCCATAATTATTATAGTGAAGACATACACTTCAGTGTGAAGAATAGTGATGAGTGAGCGCTACCCTGCTTGGGTGCTTGGGTGCGCGTTGTTTATAATGGGAATTTGGATGCTCGGATAGTTTCAACTCGAACACCCGAGTATAATGGAAGTCAATAGGGAACTTGAGCATTGTTCTGGAATAATTTCCAGAAAAATGCTCAAGTTTCTCATTGACTTCAATTATACTTACGTCACGCCCATCCGAGCATCCAACTTCCCGTTATAAGTACCGCGCACCCAAGCACCGAAGCACGGTAGCGCTCAATCATCACTAGTGAAGAATAATTGGTTTCACATGAGTACTTAGTAGGGAGTCACTGTGATATTATAGGTCTACGTTCCCACCATGAGATTTTGGTGAGTTTTTGATGCTGCATTAAACAGTTCCTGCAAGTGTAATCTGACACATCAAGTGTGTTTTAATTTCAGAACCTGCACATTTCTCCTGCGGTCACACTAAGCTTTTTCATGCACAATTTTCCCATTGACTTGTGCAGGAAATTCACAAGTTAAATGTACATGCGTTTTTAGTGTGTTTCTGCAGTGGAAACAAATCACAAATGCAAGTAATCCTCACCTAAAAAAGTCAATAAAGATTTGTCAAAGCCAAAAGCTAGGAGGTTTCTAAAGCAAAGTTGCTTTATTTAAAGCCTGACACACCAGAAACTAAAATCATAGCTTGAAAACACGATAGCAACATGTTACAAAAACATACACAAAAACACAATAACAAATGCAAATAACCTAATATACACAGTAGGTGCAGAAATTCTGCAACCTCAAAAACTCACAAAAAGCTCATTGTGGTGCAATCAACATCACTCCCACTAGGTGGTGGCTGCAATCCCCATCTCTTAAACTGGGTGGACTAGGTGCAATCCACATCACTCCCACTAGGTGAGGGTGCAATGCACATCACTCCCACTAGGTGGTGGCTGCAATCCCCATCTCTTAAACTGGGTGGATTAGGTGCAATCCACATTACTCCCACTAGGTGGGGGGTGCAATGCACATGACTCCCACTAGGTGGGGGGTGCAATGCACATCACTACCACTACATGGGGGGTGCAATCTACATCACTCCCACTAGGTGGAGGGTGCAATCCCCATCTCTCCCACTATGTGGGGGGTGCAATCCCCATCTCTCCCACTAGGTGGGGGGTGCAATCCCCATCTCCCACTAGATGGGCTGGGTGAAATCCACACCACTCCCACTAGGTGGGGGGTGCAATCCCCATCTCTCCCACTGGGTGGGCTGTGTGCAATTCACATCACCATCTCTGAGTGGTGGCTGCAATCCCCATCTCTCCCACTGGATGAAGGGCTGAAATCCCCATCTCTCCCACTGGGTGGGGGTGCAATCCCCATTTCTCCCACAAGGTGGGTGGGCTGCAATCCCCATCTCTCCTATTGGATAGGGGAGTGCAATCAACATCACTCCCACTGAGTAGGGGCTGCAATCCCTATCTCTCCCACTGGATGGGGGGATGCAATCCCTATCTCCCACTTTGTCGGCAAGCTGAAATACACATCTCTCCCAGTAGGTGGCCTCTTATAGACCCATACAACATACCCATCTCCCAGCAGAGTATCACAGAAACAGTCATGGTGGGATATGTTGGACCAGGAGAAAAGGAAAGGAAGGAAACATCTGTACTATTACATAAAATATTAATTATTAAATAAGAAACACACGCTAAAGTTTTCCTTTACAGGGAATATAGCACCAGAAAATGACCTATTGTCTTTTTTTTTTTTTTTTTTGTTCAATGTACTGTATATAAAAGCAATGCCAAACATTAAAAGAAATAAAGAATAGCACAAATCCCTGGTATAAACAATAGTTGATTTCTGATGACACATCCCCTTTAAGCGGTAATGTCAGCACTTTGCTGGCATGTTCCTGTCCGTAGCTCGTTACGTCCCAGGTGGAGCTGCTATCCGGAATAACAATGTGACAAAGCGGAGCGCTGTGTAGGGGCGGCTGCAGGACGTCAGACTGCAGTATATTCACAATGCAATGAAGCTTGCAGAGCTGAGGAAATCACATCTCGCTGATTGTATATGGGGAGGCAAATTATGCAGATCACATTGACAACCACAGGATAAATTCAGAACTTTTTTTATTTGTTTCCAGTAACAGAACAGATCCGCCGTCCAGCGTTCTGCAGCAGCTCCGATGTATATACATCACTTGTGTCTTATCCTGATCTTTGTTAATATGTAACCAACAAACGTAGCGGCAGACGACTCGTGCACCTCCGACGAGCAGCCGCGTACACAAGTATCCATTCATCACCCAAATGCAGCTTTATGGCGGAGAAATGTACAGTGAATATTGCAATCCCCAGAATCGGCTCCTCCGCCGCTCACAGACAGCCCTGGATGCTTTTCTCCCACAATATTTCATTTACTATTTAGGAAACAGTCAACATTTCTGCTGTTTTCATTGTGACAATTATTGTCCTAATGTATCGCCTTTAAAGCTCACTTGTAATTATAAGAAAATACACAATCATTCCTCATTTATATGGAGATATTAAAGGGTTATTCTCATCATCCTAAATGGGTAAAATGGAAAAATGCTGCTACATTTTTATTTATTTTTTATTACCGCTGGTTGATGAGTTTCCCGAGCTTTTCCCTATTGAGCTTTCTCTGCTATTAAGCCAAATTTCTGCACATCACTGTTGTCCCCTGATCCGGCAGCGTCACCACACTTCTCTGATGCTGCAGAGACAAGCTTATCCCTGCAGACAACATTGGGAAATGAACAATCATGATGGCACTGATCCAAAATGTCAATCAATCAAGAATAAGTAGGAAGCCAGGAGGATTGGTTTGGTGTGAATGAAACAATTTATTAAAGGGGTTGTCCAGCCTTGGGGCTCAAGTCTGCAGTCATTCTATGTGACAGCAGACTTGTAAATCCTCATAGCATGCACAATGCTCTCAGTGAGGATTTGCATACCTCCAGCCACATTCCAACTAGACTTTCACTTGAATCGAGCAAGTGTGTGCACGTCTAGTCAGCATGTGGCCACATATATGCAAATCACATACTTTCCCTTCCAGTACCAGCATTGGAAAAGCCTGACATTGTGCACAGTGCGTGCAGGGAGGATTCTATGGGAGCGATTTGCATTCTTCCAGCCACAATTTAACTAGACTTTCATTTGTATTGAGCAAGAGTGTGCATGTCTAGTCGACACATTACCACATCTATGTAAATCATATACTAACCCTCCCAGTACCAGCACTGAAAAAAACTAACAGTGTGCACACTAAGCATTGTTAGGATTCACAAGTCTGCAGTTACAAAGAGTGACTGCAGACTTGTAACCCAAGGCCGGACAACCCCTTTATGCAGTGGCGGACCTTGCATCCCGGGGGCCCTGGTGCAGCAGCAGATGATGGTGAGGAGCGAGTGGGGATGGAGTGCTAACGGACGGTCGGCGAGCCGCGCTGGGAGCCGCGCTAGGAGCCGGGTAGAGGATAGGAGGAGCGGGCTCAGCCAGGGGAAGCTGGGAGCTCCCCCTCGGTTAACCCCCTCTCCTCTGCCACACTGGCACAGGGTCATGGGGGTCAGCTGGGGGCCCCCCTGCAGGCTTCAGGGGCCCTAGCCGCTCGGGGCCCTGGCGCAGCTGCTCCAGCTGCACCACGGTAGGTCCGCCCCTGCCTTTATGTACTGCCAGAAATATGTGTAGTATTTTACAGACAAGGCAGGCCACATCTGTCTTGTGCTTTTGTTTTCACTTTCATGTAGTGATGGGCGAATCCTAAATTACTCGGAATCACTTGACTCTAGCGAGTCCGAGCCCGGGACTCGCTACTCATTGCAAGTCTAGCGAGTCCAATGTTAATGAATGGGGAAGCGAGTAATAGCGAGTAATGTGCGATTTACAAATTGCAGATGTGTCTCGGAAGCTTCAGGCTCTATCTGCTAGGACTCGTTACTCTGCGAGTTTCCCAGCGTTTACTCACAGTAACGAGTCCAATGCAAATCAATGGCAATCCTAGTTTTGTCAAAGACTCTGACAAAAGTAGGATTGCCATTGTCTTGCATTGGACTCACTACTGTGCCAGTGATGGCAGGCAAACTCGCAGAGTAAGAGCTGTCTGCTCTGTGCAGCTCCAGGGTCCTAGAGCCCGCCTGCTGCCTGATGTAGCAGAGCTGAGATTGTTCTCAGTCTGCTCATTCCCTGTGCATAGACATCTATATCTATGCACAGGGGATGTAGCAGAGAGGACATCGCGTTTTGGACTACGTCTGACGCAAGAGGACTTTTTTAATTAAAGATGGAGTCCCTAATGGCTTTTTTTTAAATTTCTAATAAAACATTTTCTCTGTGTGGTGTTTTTTTTAACCCTTTATTGGAGATTCTTAGTGGCCGGGTCAAACGTGGCCTGACATTAAGAATCTCGGGCTTAATACCAGCTTGTATAACAAAGCTGGTATTAACCCCTTTATTACCCAGCGTGCCACCGCCACCAGGGCCGCTAGAAGAGCGGGGTTCAGCGCCAGAGGATGGCGCTTCAATGAACGCGCCATCTTCTGGGGCGGCTGCGGGCTGCAATTTGCAGCGGGGGGTGCCCAGAAAGCTTGGGCCTCCCTGCGCTGCGGATTCCAGCCCCCAGCTGCTTAGCTGTACCTGGCTAGACATAGAAATTGCGTGGAGCCCCACGCGTTTTTTTTTATTATTTCATGAAATTCATGAAATAATAAAAAAAAAATGGCTCCCCTATATTCATGTGTCTGGCCAGGTACAAATAGGCACCTGGGGGTTGGGGGCAGCCCGTCGCTGCCTGCTGGATCCGGCTGGTTCCAGAAATACGGCGAAGCCCACGTGAAACCACGTGGACCATGGGCGAGGGGTTAATAAAGATGCAGTCACTTTTTTTAGGATTGTTTTATTGATTTATAAAAAAAAAAAATTACATGGGCTTTGCCGTATTTCTGGATCCAGCCGGATCCAGCAGGCAGCGACGGGCTGCCCCCAACCCCCAGGTGCCTATTTGTACCTGGCCAGACACAAGAATATAGGGGAGCCCTTTTTTTTTATTATTTCATGAATTTCATGAAATAATAAAAAAAAATGCGTGGGGCTCCGCGCAATTTCTATGTCTAGCCAGGTACAGCTAATCAGCTGGGGGCTGGAATCCGCAGCGCAGGGAGGCCCAAGCTTTCTGGGCACCCCCCGCTGCAAATTGCAGCCCGCAGCCGCCCCAGAAGATGGCGCATTCATTGAAGCGCCATCCTCTGGCGCTGAACCCTGCTCTTCCAGCGGCCCTGGTGGTGGTGGCACGCTGGGTAATAAAGGGGTTAATACCACCTTTGTTATACAAGCTGGTATTAAGCCCAGGATTCTTAATGTCAGGCCAGGTTTGACCCGGCCACTAAGAATCTCCAATAAAGGGTTAAAAAAAACACCACACAGAGAAATTTTTTTATTAGAAATAAAAAAAAAAAGCCATTAGGGACTCCATCTTTAATTAAAAAAATCCTCTTCCGTCCGACGTAGTCCAAAACGCGATGTCCTCTCTGCTACATCCCCTGTGCATAGATATAGATGTCTATGCACAGGGAATGAGCAGACTGAGAACAATCTCAGCTCTGCTACATCAGGCAGCAGGCAGGCTCTAGGACCCTGGAGCTGCACAGAGCAGACAGCTCTTACTCTGCGAGTTTCCCAGCGTTTACTCACACAGTAACGAGTCCAATGCAAGACAATTGCAATCCTAGTTTTGTCAGAGTCTCTGACAAAACTAGGATTGCCATTAATTTGCATTGGACTCGTTACTGTGTGAGTAAACGCTGGGAAACTCGCAGAGTACCGAGTCCTGCGAGTCCCTTACTACTCGCAGAGTAACGAGTCCTAGCGGGTAGATTCGCCCATCCCTACTTTCATGGCATGAGTCTCAAACAGGCTGAGGCAGCATCTGTAACAACCACCCAGGAGTGTAACTACAATAGGTGCAGGTTTTGTAATCACACCCGGTCCCTGGAGCCTAGAAGGCCCCAAAAGTCCTACTGCCCTAAAGCAAAATAATGCTATTAAAGACTTGCAATAATTGGGGGCACCACTGAAGCTTTTGCATCAGGGCCCATGAGCTTCAAGGTACGCCACTGATCTCACGCTTCATCCATCTTCTTTTTCACTCCAAACATCCTCAAGTACGTGGACTGCGACAGCAATATGCTCAGGAAGCAAAACCACTGTGCAAGAATACATTTGGACCTAAAATTATATTGCTGAGTGATGAGGCTACAAGGATTAAACGCCACCAGTAACCATTAAAGGTCTATGTTAGGCTAGGGTCACACTTTTACAGTGAATTGCGTTCACCGCATCCAGATCCGGATGCGGTGAACGCAATTAGCTTTAGACACATTTTTCATGAAAAATGTGTTGCTGAAGCCGCTATCCGGTAACAGGATTGCTCAGGATGTGTAATCCAGAGCAATCCGGTTACCGTACAGTTTGCTCATCCCTGCTGCTGCAGGGATGAGCAAACTGTTAAATCTGTGAAAAAAGCTTTAATATTAATAATAATTGTGCCCTTCATGTCTCTAGGAGGTGCCCACCCCCAAAATACATGCTGCATACTCTGGTGGGAATGTGAGGGGTTAAAAACCCCTGTACAGTAAGCCGGCCCTTGTCGGCTCTGTATAATTTTGTGAATGAAGCCACCTGCTCCTCTGACAGCTGTACGCATACCATACGTAATGTACGTATAGTATGTGCGCTGTCCTAGGTGCTGTAGGCTTTTACAGTAGATCTATGGGCTGCGCACAGCTGTCAGAGGAGCAGGCGGCTTCATTCACAAAACTGTACAGAGCCGATAGGAGCCGGCTTACTGTACAGGGTTTTTTAACCCCTCACATGCCCACCTGAGTATGCAGCATGTCTCTAGGGGGGTGGGCACCCCCTAGAGACATGAAGGGCACAATTTTTATTAATATTAAAGCTTTCTTTAACAGTTAAACACTTTACTTATCCCGGCAGCAGCCGGGATAAGCAAAGTATATACGGTTACTGCATTGCTCAGGATTACACATCCTGAGCAATGCGGTTACCGCATTGCGGATGCTAGAACCGCTGCAAAAATTGCAGCCTGCATGATTTTTAACGCAGGCTGCAGATCCTGAGCCGGTAACCGGATTGCTTGTAAAGCAATCCAGTTACCATAATGGGCTCCTATGAGGAGCGTTTCCTGCTCCGGTTTTGAGCTTTTTGAAAAGCATTTAAAGGGGTTATCCTGTCTAAACTGATAATTCTGCAGTTAATTAATGTGACTAGAGACCTATCAATCCTCCCAGTGGCCGCACTGTTCACTGCAAGGAGTTGCGGTTTCTAAACTAGGAAAGGACCACAATTTTGTGATATGCATGTTCCTGGCCAGGACCTGACTAGTGGGCGTGGCCTCGCTCTATACAAATGTATGGAGTGGTTGTGGATGACTTGTGGGTGCAGCCTTGCTCTATACAAGTGTATGGGATGGGCGTGGCTGACTAGTGGGTGCGGCTTTGCTGTATACAAGTGTATGGGGTGGGCGTGGATGACTAGTGGGTGTGGCTTCGCTCTATACAAGTGTATGAAGTGGGCGTGCCTGACTAGTGGGTGTGGCCTCGCTCTATACAAGTGTATAGGGTTGGCATGTCTGACTAGTGTGTGCAGCCTCACAAAATACAAGTGTATGGAGCAAGGCCATGCCCACTAGACGTCCACTCCCACTAGTCAGTCATGCCCACACCTTACACTTGTATTAAGTGAGGCCACACCTAATCATGTTGTTGCTGCGAACATGTATATTGCATATTTGCAGTCTGTTCCCGGTTTAAAACAGTGATTCCTTGCAGCCAACAGAGCGGGCGCTGGGAGGATTAATATTTCTGCAGTCACATAGGGTATCACATAGCTTGCCGAATTATCAGTTTACACCGGACAACACCTTTTACATAAAAAACCCTATTTATCTGCAGATATAGGGTTATCCTGCAGGTAAATAGCAGTAACACCCTGTGTAGCCAACTCTCTTGAACTGCGGCTAGATAGAGAGAGTGCCACTTTACGTAAGGTGGAATGACCTCGACTCTCTCTGATTTACAGGGGGTGCAGGGGAGTGAATACGTCACTGCTCACTATACTAGGAGTGTGGCTGTCATTACGCACTGTCACTTTGACTGACAGCTTGCTCTGCGCACACACACTGCAGGCAGGCCTAGGCTCCCAGTATAGTGGCTGGTGAATATTCACATCCTCAATATTATTTTCTAAAAACTAAATATTTTAATTCTTAACTTTTTACTGATCTTGAGGGAATTAAATAACTCTCTGCATATTTGGAATGAGAAAGACTCCTCCGATAACCGTGGTGCAGCACGGAGTCTTCTCCGAGCTCCATGACAGACCTGACATGCTCCATCCGGAGAGGGAAAGTACAGAAGAGCTGTCTGTGCACTTGGCAAGATTCGGAGATGGGGGAGGACATATTTTTTCGTGTTCCGCATTATGTTTATGTTGCATCCAAGTTTGAATTACAGAAAAAAAAGCTTTCCTTTGAAATATTGAGAGGCTAATTGACAGTGAGAGCACTAATGAGGAAAAAAAATAAATGAATCTGCAAATGTTTCTGGGAAGGAAATAATTAGGACAGATGATGGTGTAAATCACTGGAGATAGGAACTATCCATTACCATTTTGTGAAACTGTGACTGGGGGCTGTTTAGATCGTAACGCAGGAGGCTGCGCGTAGGGTTAACCCTTTCTAAGGGTGCGAGGTAAACAACACCTTCACCTGCTCCTGTTATTCCTGATTACCACATTTTGAGTAAATGTGTTACAGATTTCTTAATTACAATTATCTCATCTCCATTTATTTACATATGTTGTTCTAAAGCACTATCTGTCCATGCCCAGTTCTTGCCCCGTGAATGCCCATCTGGACACCAGGGTGGAGTCTCATTATATTGCATCCCGATACTATGGCAAACACAGCACTGAAGTCCCCTTTTCTGGACCCTTTTCACCTCTCCTGGGTAGATTTGGTAAGTATTGGTTCAGCATCAGACTCTAGTAGCTAACATAATGTGGAAAATGATGAAACCAGGCCTCTCAATATATAGAAATCAATCAAATTCTTAAAGGGAATCTGTCAGCAGTTTTTTTTTACCATGAAATCTAAGGACAGATGAAGGTAGGGGCTGAAACACTGATTTCAGGGATGTGTCACTAAACTGTGTGCTGTTATTTCAATAACATGAGTGTTTTATCAGCAAGAGATTATCACCGCTAGACTAGCTGTTCATGTGCCTCCATGTCTAACCATGACCCATAGCACTGATTAGCAGTTTACTATCAATATACATTGTACATTTAAAGATACAAAGGAGGAACTGTGAAGATTAAAAATCCTATAAAATTATCATATTTTATTTAATACACAAAATTCAAGACTCAACGTAAACAAGCATAAGCAACAACAGCAAACAGTTGACCATGCACTGAGTGCACGTAAAGACACATACAGGGGAATGAGCACAATTCATTCCTGGAATGTGCTTCTAATCCAAATCACTTGTATATCAAAGCAAATGTTCCCATAAGAAATAATTGAAATACAGATGATTTGTTCCACAACCCAAAGATATCTACTGTATTCATATAAAATTATTATAGTTCTGCAAAGAATTCCAGTTGTATAGTATATACGGTATACATATGTGGAGGAAGTTAATCAGTTACAATAACTAAAGTTGGTTTAGCAGCGGTGTCACACATGTACAGTATCAAGTATGGAGGCTTCATGTTCAGAGTGCGGTGAACACCCAAAGGCCGGAACCCAGAAGTGAGGAAAAGACCAAGATTGATCGTTTATGTGCATGCCCTAGAAGGGGTGAGTATTACTAGTACTGTACTCTGTATCTGCGTAGGGGGGGAGGCACAGTACTGTAAAGGGGTGGGGAGAGCTTGTACTGTATCTGTGCCAGGAGGGAGGTACTGTACTGTAGAGGGGTGGGGAGAGCTCGTACTCTATTGTATCTGGGCAGGGGGGGTACATTACTGTAGAGGGGTGGGGAAAGCTTGTACTGTATCTGTGCAGGGAGGGGGTACAGTACTGTAGAGGGGTGGGGAAATCTTGTACTGTACTGTATCTGTGCAGTGAGGGAGGCACCGTACTATAGAGGGGTGGGGAGAGCTTGTACTGTACTGTATCTGCAGGGAGGGAGGTACAGTACTGTAGAGGAGTGGGGCTAGCTCGTACTGTACTGTATCTGTGCAGGGAGGGAGGCACAGTACTGAAGAGGGGTGGCGAGAGCTTGTACTGTACTGTATCTGTGCAGGGAGGGAGGTACATTATTGTAGAGGGGTGGGGAGACCTTGTACTGTATCTGTGCAAGGAGGTGGTACTGTACTGTAGAAGGGTGGGGAGAGCTCGTACTCTACTGTATCTGTGCAGGGAGGAAGGTACGGTATCTGTAGTGGGATGGGGAGAGCTCACATGATGCTCTTAATGCAAATCTTGCTTGTATACCAAGTTAGGCTAGGGTCACACTTCTTTTTTTTTTTTAAAAACCTGATGGCTCCTCATAGGAGCCTATTATAAAAACTGGATTGCTTTACAAGCAATCCGGTTACCACCTCTGGCTCTGCAGCCTGCATGAAAAATCAGTTTTCGGAGCGGTTCTAAGCCCCGCAATGCGGTAACCGGATTGTTCAGGATGTGTAATCCTGAGCAATGCGGTAACCGTATATACTTTGCTTATCCCGGCTGCTGCCGGGATAAGCATAGTGTTATCAGTGTTTAAAAAGAATAAATCTTATTAATAATTGTGGCCATAATGTCTTAATTGCAGATGTACAGTAAGCTGACTCCTGTCAGCTCTGTACATTTTTATGAATGAAGCCGCCGGCTCCCCTGTGAGCAGCGCTCATACTATACATAATGTACGCATAGTATGTCCAGGGTCCTGTAGGCATTTACAGTAGATCTATGGCGCTGCGCAGCACCATAGATCTACTGTAAATGCGTACAGGACCTCAGACAGTGCACATACTATACGTACATTACGTACAGTATGAGCGATGCTCACAGGGGAGCCGGCGGCTTCATTCATAAAAATGTACAGAGCTGACAGAAGTCGGCTTACTGTACATTTGCAATTAACACATTATATGCCCACCTGAGTGGGTGGTATGTCTCTAGGGGAGGTAGGCACCCCCTAGAGACATTATGGCCACAATTATTAATAATATTTATTCTTTTTTTACAGAGCTAACAGTTTGCTCATCCCTGCAGTAGCAGGGATGAGCAAACTGTACGGTAACCGGATTGCAGCTTCAGCCACACATTTTGCTTGCAAAATGTGTGGGAAGCCAATTGCGTTCACCGCTGCTTCAGCAATCCAGTTACCGGATTGCGGCTTGTCTGAAGCCAATTGCGTTCACCGCATCCGGATCTGGATTTGGTGAACGCAATTCTATGAAAAAGTGTGATCCTAGCCTTATAATTTGTTATAAATGTTAGCTTGTCTTGGAAAATGCTCTCAAACCAAGTTACTTGTAATCCAAGGATCCACTACATAAGAATACAGGTTATGCTATCAAGTGTCCATATAAAAATTAATATATCAGTGTACAGTTTAAATACTCATAGTTACACATAAGACAGTTCGCATAATGCGCTACTAGATTATGCATGGAAAGTTCCCCCATACCACAGAAGGAGAACACCGCAGTACCCCAACGTGTGTTTCATATTCTCAGTTTGTCTGCTCCTTCTGGGGATCCTAACTGTTGTACCTGGTAAAAAATACTTCATTGGATTCAGGTTCTCTATCCAAACATTATGATTCCCTCAGATGAAGTAGCAAAATTCTAGTAACAGATTCCCTGTAAAAAACATTGTGGTATAGTGATAGCCCATGTGGCTGCAATGGAGTAGACACCACGAAGTGTTGTCCCATTCCCATCAGAAATTGTCTCTTTCAAGAGCGCAGCTAATGGGGTTGTATTGATAATAGCTCTGCACTTTGGTGCTTAAGGGGACATCTCTGCCACATGAGATTACAAATGAAACTTGGTAGGTGGGAACCTCTGGTATAGATCTTACATTGGGGTCCAGGACATATAGGTTATGCCTCAGGTGCCTCTTATTTTTTGCGTGATGACTGGTTGAGGTCTCCATTCTCATGCACAATTAGTAAACAATGAACAATCAGCTCATGGAGGGGGATAAAGCAGCACCTGGCTGTATGTCCTGTGTGGTACCTTGCATCTGGAAGGATATACACTTCTTAATCCTTACTCTTATGGTACATTTACATGCGGCCACAGGAAGGTAGGAACAGGCAGGCATCGGACACAATTGTGCCTGTTGCCTTGAAAAGACCATGATGTGGCAGCGTGTAATTCAGGACTGTCCTTCCTGTGTCTTCCCTGAAGGAAGGAAAGTCCTGAATTACACGCAGCCACATCGTGGTCTTTTCAAGGCAACAGGCACAATTGTGTCCGATGCCTGCCTGTTCCTACCTTCCTGTGGCCGCGTGTAAATGGACCATAAGGGTTAACACAAATAACTCAGTGATGCATGTATTATTGAATTTTGCGTTAATGTTTACCCACAATGTTTGTTTTAGCACCAGTAGATTATCATTGTTTGGACACAGCACAGTGAGCCCAAGTCTGGTATGAGCCCTGGTGTCATTAGCAACTCACTGTCTATAGACTATGTATACACAACCTGGTATGGGTGGGGGCAGCTTTCTCAGCTCTGCTACATGGCTAAATCTAAAATGTTTGATTGTGTCAGATTGGCTGCACCCAGTAATCTAAGTGACACATTGCTGGATTCAGGGTCTCTACATCATGCTGCTCTCAGGTGAGGTAGCAATATCAAGCTGACAGATTCCCTTTACAGATTCAAGGATCTGAAATCAGTTTGAATACTATAATATATAATAATATTATTATAATATTATTAAAAGCAAAATCAGTAGCCAAGGGATGTGGAGACAGAGTGGTACATCTACATGAAAGCTGAGGCACCCTGCTGCATCATGGCTCATCACAAACTGTGAGATGAACAGAGCTGTAATACAAAACCGAAACAAATGTACAAAGACGCTCAGAGGTGTCCTCCCTCGCCGTTCTGGACATTTTGCACAGAATTCTAGTTTCTCACAACACAAATTCAATATATTATCACAACTGTACTGCGCCTCTGTGTCAGTCGCAATTGCCAGGTTACTCGGCAGCTGGGCCAAAGTTCAGTTCACAATAGCCGTGCCCAGATGTTATGGTCCTAACCACACACATATGAAGGGGTATTGGGGTATTATTGTTATAAGGGAGTAAATTATATTTGTGATGCCAGTTGGGATTATCAGCCTGATGTGCCTTGCACTGGGGTAAGGTGGTATAGCAGTGCAGATGAAAAACCTTTCCCAACTAGGGCTGACCCCAGGATAATGATGAGGGTAGTGGTGCAGTGGGATTAAAGCAGCAGAAGACAAGGTAGTCACTTTACCATTTACTGAGCAGTCCAACAGGTTAAAAGGACACAGTACTTCCTTCCTAGGCTTTCAATCTGGCTGCTATGATGGGAGTTTCCCTTCTCTGCTCAGTGGTAATGTGGGCCTTCCTGCTATATCAATTCCCTATTCTGGAACACAGGTTTCTTGAAGCATGAAACTTTCAATATTGCCTAAAGGCCCCGTCACACCTGGCGACGGGGCTGGGGATGTCGGTGGCGACTGGCGGGTGCGCGCACGTTTTTGACACCCCGCCAGCGTCGCCGTCCCCCATTTACATGGGGCGACTTCTCTAGCCCTGCGCCAGCGAGCTGACAGGCGGCATCGCCGCTGAGGTGACTGAAAACCCCAGCGGCGATGCAGGACAATGGGAGCTTATGGCTCCCATCGCCTGACAGGTCGCCGGCGGCCGGTTACATGAGGTGATGTGTGCACATTGCCCCAGATTGGTCGCCTGGTTTCAGAGCACTGCTCTGAAACCAGGCAACCTCCCAGCGGCCCCGACATCGCCCCTTTACATGAGGCGATGTAGGGGCGATGTCGCCGCCGATAGGCCACGCCCCTACATCACCTATGTAATCGGTGGAGATGTGGCCTGGTGTAACAGGGCCTTAAGATCCAATCTGTGCACTTTCCAACACTCTGGCAGCGCAGATCATGTAAAGACACATGCTTGGCCGCAATAGTAATCTTCTGACCTTTCTATGCTGCTGAAGATGTGGAATCAGTGCTTCACTATTGGCTATCCAAACCACACAGCTTTCAGCTTGCCACTGGGCCCTGCAAGCCTGAGTATCCTAGGAGCTGAGATCCTGGTTCTTTTAGCTGTGCCTGCACAGAGTAGCACATGTGCTCTACCCTCAGGTGTCCTCCATTATTAACAACTTCTTCGGTATACACTCTGACTAAGTGCCTCCATCCTCCCAGGGACTGTATACAAGCCCAAAATAGGTGAAAAGTGCACAGCCTCCAGTGGGTATAAATATGTGGATGGGTATAAATGTGTGGATGGGTATAAATGTGTGGATGCTCGTTATACAGCAGAGAAATAGAAACTCACATCAAAGACCCAAACTGGGACTTTCTATGGATTCCTGGTCATTAACATATGTATTCTTTACACTCTCCAGTATGTGTAGCGAGCTGAGCTTTTCCTTCTCTCACATGTTAAATATTGTAGCAATCTTTGACAAGCCACCATGAAATTGTCAATTTATCCTTTGATCGTGATTTTTATTAAAAGTATCTCATGGTGGAAGTAATAATAACCTTTTCTACATTCTTTTTGCCTTTCTTAAATTCAGCTGCTCTATAATTTCACAGTGGGTTCTTCACAAAGAAGGAATTGATTAGGAAGGATTAAAGTGTAGCAATAAAAAATGTTAGATCCTTTACCCGGGTTGTACTTGTAGACATTGTGTCCGTGTGTATGGTTCTTAAGAAAAAGTAATCAATCGAGCAAGGTCAACAGAATGTTTAGCACGAAGTCTCAGGTTGGGCTTTGTATGCTCGCTGGCTAATTTCCTCTGGATTAAATCATGCTATTAGAGTTGTCTGAGGATGCAAAGTTACAATCAGGTATGAAAAATAAAGACAAAAGTATTATACTCATAAATACAAGTTGGCTTCATTGTCCCCCCCCATCCTTACCCCTCATCCCTCCTCCCCCACACAATTTTTCCTGGATCTGCATGTAAACAATACCACATGTCTTTATGTCCAGAAAAAGACTGGAGCTGGTAGACCATGTCCTGGTTGTATGGCATGAGACCGCTGCAGTCAAGCATTGGCCGAAATGGTGCTATTGATTACAGCTGCTGTCAGTGATTGGCTGCAGCGGTCCCATTCTAGTCCTAGTTGGCAGAGGAAGTTTAAAGACTGTTGAGGGACTCAGCGTTATGAAAAAAGCCCCCATGGATCAGTATGTGAGTATGTAAAGCCAAAAAGTAAGGAGCTCACCTAGAAATGTACTGAATGGTGCAGTCCAGCCGAAAACATGAAAAAACATGGGATTGATGCGGCTCAATCACTCAAGATAGATTCATATCCAGTAGTTTATTTCATCATAGTTACAAGACGAATAACATCACCGTGACAAACCATTGAAAACTGACGCGTTTCTGGCTCGTTTTGTGCCTTTGATCATCGTAACACTTTGATCAAGGACACAAGATACATTAAGAATGCGTCCGTTTTCAATGGTTTTTCACAATGATGTTATTCGTCTTGTAACTATGATAAAATAAACTACTGGATATGAATCTACCTTGAGTGATTGTGCCACATCAATACCATGTTCTTTCATATGTGAGTATAAAGTATTTTTATTTTTAGACCAAGCTGGGCCAAGTAGTTATTGTCAATTCTAAAACAGCGATCCGGCCTCTAGGAGTTAATAAAGATGCAGTTCCTAAATTTATTTTTTTTAATGAATTTTTCCCAAAAAATTTGACGTGGGCTTTGCCGTATTTTTGTGTCCAGCCGGGTACAGCAGGCAGAAATGGGCTGCCCCCAACCCCCAGGTGCCTATTTGTACCTGCCTGGAAACAGAATATAAGGAAGCCCTTTTTTTTTATTATTTCATTAATTTAATGAAATAATAAAAAAAAAATGTGTGGGGATTCGCGCTATTTCTATGTCCAGCCAGGTACAGCTAGGCAGCTGGGGGCTGGAATCCGCAGCGCAGGGATGCCCAAGCTTTCTGGGCACCCCTACTGCGAATTGCAGCCCGCAGCCACCTTAGAAAATGGTGCGTTCATTGAACCGCCATTTTCTGGTGCTGTATCCAGCTCATCCAGGGCCCTGGTGCCATGGCTCACTGGGTAATAAAGGGATTAGGGCCAGCTTTGTGTTATCAGCTGGCCCTAAGCCCAAAATTCATAGGGTCACGCCAATATTAGACATGACTGCCATGAATTTCTAGTGAATTTTTTACAAAAAAACACAACACAGAGAAAAAATATTTTATTAGAAATAAAACAAAAAAGACACTTAGAGACTCCATCTTTTTTATAAATCCTCTTCCATCCGACATAGTCCACTCGAGGGTTCTTCTTTAGCTCTGCTACATCTTTAGTAGAGAACCTCTACCAGAGATGTAGCAGAGCTGTGCACCCGTGGTAAAGTTCATGTGCGGTCTAGCAGGCAAGCATGAACTCACATGAACCCTGCCAGCACTGCGCTACTTCAAATGAACAGCTGACCTGAATCAGCTGTTCTTTTCACACTACAGGCGGGAAAGCCGGCAGTGAGACTTCACCGCCGGCTTACCTGGTCTGTGCTGCGCTCCCCGCTCACTGATGCCCCCTCCCTGCTCACTGATGCCCCCTCCCACACCTGATCCTAAGTTAGGACTGGGTGGGGAGCGAAGCACTAGGCAGCGGGGAGGAGGCATCAGTGAGCGGAGAGCGCAGCACAGACAGGGAAAGCCGACAGTGAAGTCTTCTCATCGCCAGCTTCCCCGCCTGGCTCCTGCGCTCCCCGCTCACTGGTGCTGCACTCCCCGCCCGGTCCTAATTTGGTGGGGAGGCGGCGGGAGGAGTGGAGCATCAGTATGGGAGGCCGCGGGGAAGCGAGTAGTGAGCTTAATAATTGTTTAAAACCTGGCGGGTTTTTACTGCTGGCATTTAAACAATCATGTGGCCATTGCAGCCTTTTCCACTGCTGCCAGACCTCTTTATAGGGTCAGGCAGCAGAGGAATTACTCGCATTACTCGCTTCCCCATTGACTTACATTTGACTCACTATATTCATAACGAGTATCGGGACCTACTCGTTACGAGTATAGCGAGTCCGAATATTTCAGTACTCGCTCATCCCTAGTCTCTACTTATCAGCCAACTCTTCTCTTCTTTTGGCTGATAACTATTAAAGTGTGGCTGCATTGCCAAATCACTGAGAGATCAGATTACAACAGCCCATTGAGGTCTATGGAGAGGAATGTTGAAGGAAGAGCAGAGAGATGCATTGTTTTTTATTGCTTTTATTCTGACCCCAGTGCTGGATTTACAGCTACAATGCTCAGTACTGATGTATTATGTCCTCCAAGCTGCTGCTGCTGCTCCTAAACATATGCCACATCAGATCAGAATACCAGAAATCCCTCATGTCTGTGTGTAATATAATAGATATTAAAGCAGCTAGTCTTCACCTTCTAGATCAGAAACAACAGAAAATGAAAACTACATACCACAGAGGAGAAAACTGAAGGAGAAACAGTAGATGACAAGTCATTAAATGGCCCCAAATCATGTTGTTTCTCATGCACACATAAAGTATAGCTGTAAGGAGCTGGACATGGACTAATATCTATAGCACTTTTTCAGCATGGATCACTTGTTATGTCTATTTTATTGTTCTCAAGTTGAAGGGGGAAAAGGATGTACCAGAGTGTCACTTCCAGCCTATTTTCATAGACCATAATGCAATCATGTCTACTTTACCATTCAATGTCCTGCATCTGGTGGGGAGTGGTGCATCTTTGCTCCTCTCTGCAGGGAGTTTCCCCAATACACATCCTGCAGACAGGGCAGGAGACAGGGCTTCTGGAACAATAAGCCACATGTTAAAGTTAGTCAGTTGGAGTTGTGAATTAGAAGCCAGAGTATTAATGTTTCTAGGCCAAGTCCTGAAACCCATGGATGGGTGATAGAGACTGGAGCTGGATTCACTTGCTACATTTGCGATATCTCCCTTCTGAATTTTAGGAACTAAGGACTATTCTTCCAGCTGGACCTGGATACATGTGCTACAGTTGTGATAACCATCGTCCTGGAGGAACTTAAGGACTATTGTTGTTGGTGGACTTCTGATCTTGTGGACTAGGAGTATCGCATTGAGGTCATCTACCTGGAGTTGCTATAATCTGTTTACAGATACAAGTAAAAATTGTTGCATCGGTAACCTGCTTCGGTGTATAATACACCCACAACCTCAGATGTTCACAATAGCTTATTCTGGAATGTCACCTAAAGCAACAATTACGCTATAGGGCCCACAGCAATTTGTTATATAATGCATTCATTGTCAAGTTAACATTTTACTACATCTGTTTTGGAGATGGGCTGAATGTGTTTTTTTAATGTTACTTTCAAAATGTTACGTAACAAGAAGACAAACTCATCTCTGCTTACATCTACAGTATCTGTCTACAGACATAATGTCTACAAGTAGAAAGTGCATGAATACATGCTTCCTCGGCTTCTCCCGCTATCTTACAGCTGACCTCGCTTTTCTTCTAGCAGAACACAGAGATGTTCTCCCGGCGTTTCTTCAGCGATGCACAAAAATATAATCTTGTGATATGAAAACTTCTGTCTGGGTTGAGGAGCAGGACGAGATGTTTGATGAGTTATCGGAGATGATGGTTTATATTTCCAGGGTTACTTGCTGGTTTGCCTTGTTCAGATATACAATCTAGAGTTTTGGTGGCCCGGTCTACCGGCTGTAGAACACCAGCGCTCAATGGTAGAAATCCGGTTTAGCTTGTGTTTTTTGTAGATCGAACCCTCTTCAAGTTGCTATAGCTTAATTAATAGAAACAAGTTCTATTTTACTTATTAAATCATGAATTATAATAGTAGTGATGATTCTGAGTTCCGTCCTGTATTGAAACCAATATCTGCATTACAATTTGTTAAGGCTTCAGAGCTGAAATCTTGACTTCAAACATTCCTTCTTTGTTCGAAGTCTACGCAAAGCTTACTTTAGGAAATCACATTAAGAAAGTATAATTTTTACCCCAAGAATAGATAATACAATTTGTCTAACTAGCAATCATATTTACTATTTTCTTTGACAATGAGCAGATTGTTAAATACGGCCCTGGGATTTAGGGGAATCTATCAGCAGGTTTTTGCTACCTCATCTGACCCAAACATAATGTGGCAAGGGAAGAATTTAACTCAATCAACGTATCACATAGCTTACTTGGTTCAGCCGTTCTCACATTATCAAAGCAGTGAGTTTAAAGTGTACTTGCCGTTTAAGTTTTTTGTTTAATAATAATGTAGAGCAAGTAATTATAGTAAACTTTTAACTATACTTCATTAGACAATTCTGGTTGAAAACCATTCATAAACCTTCCACAAGGTGTCCCCACTACACTGTGTGTAAAGCAGACATATGTTCATTATTATTCAGATCTGTCTTCACACTGAATATGGGCATGTAACCGTATAAGGTAAAGGGGGCATGGCTAGGGATGAGCGACTATACTCGCTACTATTCGGAACTCGCCGTAATAGTAGCGATATTCGGCTACTCGCTACTCTCCGAGTATTTATGAGTACTCGGGAGTAGCGAGTAGTCCGATTACTTTCGCAGTGTATCTATAGATACAGTACAAAAGTACCCTAAAAGTGAATAAAAGTTGTTAAAAATAATAAAATTACATACCTATCTGACGCCTGCAACTGGCAAAGAAGACCTGCGATCACCGGACAAGGACCTGTGATTTCCAGCCAATCAGATGGCCGGTAGCGATCTGGCCAATCAGATGGCGACACGTCACAACCATGTGATCGCTAGCGGCCACCTGATTGGCCAGATTGCAAGGTCCTGGAAGCAGGCGTCGGATAAGCAGAGCCCAATCCACGTCAATTTAATGAATGGCTGGATAAGGCCAAAGGGGACAAAGAGTACGTCGCCCGACAGGGTCCGAGGACATTGGCACGGGACACTGAACGTGAGGTGCAGGGCAGGAGGGAGGGAGCTAACACAGGAGAGAGACGACCCCGAGAAGGAACCGAGAACAGGGTGCCAGCTAAGTGTTTACATTCTACCTGGGAGTGGCTGGACCCCTTGCTCGTAGGACACAGCACCCGGCTGGACGGTACCACCTGAGAACAGTGAGTAAAACATGTGGAACTGCACCAGCTGTGTCCTTGTAATATTCCAGCGTACCCTGCCCTGCACTACAACTTTACAACCATCTATACATTGACTCATATACCTGCCCCGGGGTATCTCTCCACCTATGGCCGAATCCGGCAAGTCGGCCGTCAGGCGGCAGATTCGGCAGATGCGGCGCCAGCTGATGTGAAAGGAGCCTTAGATGAGTAAAACAGCGCTGCACAATTTTTTCTTTCACAATTTTTTATGTTATACATAATAGAGCAGGGATTGGCAATTAATTTTCCCCAGGGCCAAATGAGAGAACATGACTGTTGGGAAAGGCTGAGACAATATGCTGAAATTAATTCTGCTCAATAATAATATATTAATTGTAATTATTGTTTTAGGTTAACATTGAATCACTTAATATTGAGCAGAATAAAGTATGCTGATATGTCCCTATATACAGTATGAGCCCACACACAGCCACCTTACAGTATATACAGCATGTGCCCTCACATAACCTCCTTTTTATACTGTAGTATGATCACCCACATAGCCTTTATATACAGTACAAGGCCCCCAAAGCCCCTATATACATTATTAGCACCAACAAAGACCTATATATGGTATGAACCTCGCATAGCCCCATATTTACAGGATGAACCCTCACATAGCTATGTAAATACAGTATCAGCCCACACATAGCCTCTTATATACAGTATGAGCACCCACATAGCCACTATGTACAGTATAAGGTCCCCAAAGCCCCTATACACATTATGAGCCCCACAAAGCCTCATATATAGTATGAACCTCACATTTATTATTATTATTATTATTATTTATTTATATAGCGCCATTGGGTTCCATGGCGCTTTACATGAGGATGAGGGAGACAAGAACAAGTACACTAAATCTAGGCGATCAGGACGTACAGGTACAGGAGGGGCAGGGACCCTGTCCACGAGGGCTCACAGTCTATGAGGGGTGGGTAAGGATACAGTAGGATGGGGGAATGTCATGTATGGGGCGTTCGCCTGGGTCTCATGGCAGGTTGTAGGCTTGACGGAACAGGTGAGTCTTCAGGTGACACTTGAAGTTACTCAGGGTAGGAGAGTGTCTGACGTGTTCGGGTAGGGAGTTCCAGAGTAAGGCAGATGCCCGGGAGAAGTCCTGGACTCGGTTGTGTGAAGAGGTGATGAGGGGGGAGCAGAGGAGGAGTTCTTGGGAGGAGCGGAGGTTGCGTGAGGGTAGGTATCGGGAGACCAGGTCGGAGATGTATGGTGGGGCCAGGTTGTGTATGGCTTTGTAGGTCATGGTTAGTGTTTTGAATTGGGATCTCTTGGAGACGGGGAGCCAGTGAAGGGCTTGGCAGAGGGGGGAGACAGGGGAGTAGCGGGAGGACATATAGATGAGTCGGGCAGCGGAGTTGAGGATAGACTGGAGAGGTGTGAGGGAGTTAGCCGGGAGGCCATTGAGAAGGAGGTTGCAGTAGTCAAGGCGGGAGATGATAAGAGCATGGATGAGTGTTTTAGCGGTGTCGTGGGTGAGGAAGGAGCGGATCCGTGAGATGTTCTTGAGCTGGAGCCGGAGGGATGTGGTGAGGGCCTCGATGTGGGGTTTGAAGGATAGGGAGGAGTCAAGGATTACCCCGAGGCACTTGGCTTGGGGGACTGGGGAGAGGGCGCAGTCGTTGATGCAGATGGATAGGTTGGGAGGTGGGGTGGAATTTCTTGGGGGGAAGACTATGAATTCAGTTTTGTCCATGTTGAGTTTAAGGAAGCGAGCAGAGAAGAAGGATGAGATGGCGGAAAGGCATTGAGGGATTTTCGAGAGTAGGGAGGTGATGTCAGGGCCGGACAGGTAGATTTGGGTGTCATCGGCGTAGAGGTGGTACTGGAGGCCATGGGACTCGATGAGTTGCCCTAGGCCGAGAGTGTAAATGGAGAAAAGTAGGGGTCCCAGGACGGAACCTTGGGGGACTCCGACAGAAAGGGGGTAGGGTGAGGAGGAGGTGTGGGAGTGGGAGACGCTGAAGGTCCGATCTGCTAGGTATGAGGAGATCCAGGAGAGGGCAAGGTGGGTGATGCCAAGGGATTCCAGGATCCGGAGAAGAAGGGAGTGGTCAACCGTGTCGAAGGCGGCAGACAGGTCAAGGAGTAGCAGGATGGAGTAGTGGTGTTTGTTCTTGGCGGTCAGTAGGTCGTTGGTGACTTTGGTCAGGGCTGTTTCGGTGGAATGGAGGGGTCGAAAGCCGGACTGTAGGCGGTCGAAGTGGGAGCACGAGGAGAGGTGAGAGGACAGTTCGGAGTGGACGTGTTGTTCAAGTAGCTTAGAGGCGAATGGGAGAAGAGATATGGGGCGATAGTTAGAGACAGAGGTAGGGTCAAGTGAGGGTTTTTTTAGGATGGGCGTGATTAGGGCGTGTTTGGAGGCCGAGGGAAGGTACCAGTGCGAAGTGAAAGGTTAAAGAGGTGGGTGAGGGCTGGGATGAAAATGGAGGTGTGGTTGGGAATGAGGTGGGATGGGAGTGGGTCGTGGGCGCTGGTGGTGAGGTGTGATTTTGACAGGAGGGAGGAAAGTTGGTCTTCAGTTATGGGGGGGAAGTGGCTGATGGAGGAGGAGGGCAGTGTAGGTGGGAAGGGGAGTTGTGGGGATAGTGGACTGAAGCTGCTTCTGATCTTGTCGATCTTCTCCTTGAAGAAGGTCGCAAAGTCTTCAGCAGAGATGAGGGGAGAAGGGGGAGGAGCAGGTGGGCGAAGTAAGGAGTTGAAAGTTTTGAAGAGCTGTTTGGGGTTGCGGGACAGAGAGGTTATAAGGGATGAGAAGAACACTTGCTTGGCTGTAGCGAGTGCCGTCTTGAAGTCAGTGATGGATTGCTTGAACAGAGCAAAGTGCTCGGGGGTGTGAGACTTTTTCCATCTCCTCTCGGCGACTCTGGACGCCCGTCTCAGGTTTTTAGTGAGGGTGGTGTGCCAGGGTTGCCTGTTAATGCGTGGAGCATGGAGAGTGAGGGGGGCGGCTAGGTCGAGAGCGTTCATTATGGTGGTGTTGTATAGGGTGGTGGCAATGTCAATGTCGTCAGCGCAGAGTAGGTCGGTGAGAGGGAGGAGTGATTCAGAGAATAAAGGAAGATCAAGATCTTTTAGGTTTCGGCGAGGGTGATCAAGTTTGCGGAGAGGGGGTAGTGTGGCAGGGGAGGAGAGGGCGGAGAAGGTCAAGAGATGGTGGTCGGACAGTGTGAGTACTGAGGTTGTGAGGTTAGAGAGGGAGCAAAGGCGGGTAAAGATGAGGTCAAGCGTGTGGCCTTGTTCGTGGGTGGGAGAGGAGGACCATTGGGAGAGCCCTAGGGAAGTGGTCAAGGAAAGAAGGTTGGAGGCGGCTGGGCGGGGAGTGTCAATGGGGATATTGAAGTCGCCCATGATGATGGAGGGGATGTCAGTGGAGAGGAAGTGAAGTAGCCAGGTGGTGAAGTGGTCAAGGAAGGAGCCAAATATACAGAATGAACCCTTACATAGCTCCTTACATATAACATGAGCCCTTACATAGCCGCCTATATGCAGTATGAGCACCCACATAGCCACTATATACAGTACAAGGCCCCCAAAGCCCCTATATGCAGTATGAGCCCCCACAAAGCCCCATAAATAGTATGAACCTCACGTAGCCCCATATATACAGGATGAACCCTCACACATAGTTCCCTACATAATGCAAGAGCCCTCACATAGCCCACTATATACAGTATGAGCTCCCATGAAACCCTCCTATAAACAGTATGAGCATCCATACCGCCTCCTTGTATACAGGATGAGCACTCACATATACCCATATATACAATATGTGCCCCACATAGTCCTCTGTATACAGTATAACTCCCCACATCGCTGATATATGCAGTATGAGCTCACACTAATTTCCCCCTATATACAGTATGAGCCACCTTATAGTTCCTACATACGGTATGAGCCGCCACGTAGCTCCCTATATACAGCATGAGCCCTCATTAGAGAGGAACAAATCACTTTATGCAACCCTCTACCCACTGTTCAGGTCAATGAATAGGATATGTGCGAATCTCCTTACCCTTTGGGTTGGGCGAAGTGATCCGCTCAACTCTACCGCCATTGATCAAAACTTTTGCCAATTTTTTTGTTTATTGACATCTGCACTGTGACCTATGTTGGCTTTAGTGCCTGTCTCTATACACATCAGTGTTTTATGTCCTAATGACTAATATGCTAAAGCCTCTTTAAGAATATTGTTTCTAGCTATTAAAACATTTTGCATTCGCCTCCTCTGTATCATCTGTTTATCATGCAGACGGGGTTTATAAACTTTTTGATAACTTATGAAAAGATCTATTGTTTTCCTTTCCACCTGATAAATCTAGGCCATTATGTTCTTGTAATTTTCCTGCGGTTAGAAGAAGAATGATGAACAGGAATGATCATATAATTATCCCGGGGCCGTAAACATTTTAAAGGTAATTTTTAAAACCTTTATTTCTCCCAAGTTATGTAGGCATGAATAATTTTATAGACCCTTGACAATATTATGGCACAGAAAATGCTCTGCAGCTACAGAGAATAGGCATTAAACTGGAGATTAAGCCAACGTAAATAGGAAAGCAATGCAGGAGCTTACATTATGGTCCAGAAAGGTTAGGGCTGCGCAGTGTAACATATCCGCATTTTACCTCCTGTGTTAAGATGTAAGTTCCTGACCCTAAACAGTGCCACTAAAGCAAATCTAGATCATATTAATGATCTGAGTACAGTTTACTACAGCGCAATGATTACATGGGTGTCTAAAATCATCCCAAAACTGTATGTGCCATAGATAGAGGTAGCACAACTCATCTGCCATTTGTAGGGGCCAAACTATCATTGGTGCAACCTATGCAGCCGCTTAGCGACCCAAGAGGTAAGAGAACCATTTCTACCTCCATTGTGCATTTTGATGAGCTCTTAGATTGCAAAGGGCTCATATATTGTTCTTGCACAGCTTGTGATGAGCTGGCCACGGACTAATGACTATCAGACTTTTCCAGCATGGATCACTCGGTACATCGATTTCATTATTCACAAGTTGAAGAGGGAAAGGGATGTACCAGAGTGTCACTTCCAGCCTGTTTCCATAGACCATAGTGAAATCAAGTCTACATTACTATTCAATGTCTTGCATCTGGTAGGGGGTGGTGCATCTTTGCTCCTCTTTGCAGACAGGACAGGAGACTGGGCTTCTGGAGCAATAAGCCAAATGTTAAAGGGACACTGTCAGGTCATTTTTCAGTATAATACTAATATTACCCTTGAATACGGCCTGGGCAGACTTTTTAAAAACATGTAAAATCATTATTGCACCGTTTGTAGTTTCCAAGTTATCAGCATTGTCAGACCCTGCAGAGAGCTGCTGCATTAGTCCTGTCCCATTATAAGCAGAGACGATTAGTCCTGTGCTGTATAAACTGTCAAGTAATTATGCACTCTCTCTCAGTAGCTCTCTCCTCCCTCCTCCCTCTGCTCTCTGGGCACTGTGGTTTCACTTTTAGGAGATTTATTCTGCTGAGAACACAGGGAGAGAGAGATTGCAGGTCTGCCTTATCTTATCTAGATTCCATCTATTTCTGTAAGCAGGTATCCTGCTATGACAGTTTCTATGTTGTATTTCACTTCTTTCCTGCTGCAGACACAGAGAGCAGAGGGGAGAATACAGTCCCACCCAGTCATCTCCTGTGTAGTGATGTGGTGTGAGTATGTGACATGCATATTCATGTATGGAGAGTGGACAGCAGAGAACTAAGTGTGAGTGACAGATGAAATGAATCTCCTTATTTGATGTTTACAGAAGATAGGGGGGAATATAAATAAAAGAAATACATGAATAGAGAGAGTTTAGAGAAAGGAATTAGAAAATGATAGCAGTTAAATATGGATTTTTATCCTGACAGTTTTCCTTTAAAGTTAGTCAGTTGGTGCTGTGAATTGGAAGTGAGAGGATCTGTTGCTAGGCCAAGTCCTGAATTCCATGAATAGACTATAGAAATTGGAGTTGGATAAATGTGCTACGGCCATGATATCTACCTTCTGGATTTTAGGAAGTATCCTAAGGAATATTCTTGCCAACTGGACTTGGATACACCCTCATTAGTTGTGATATCCATCGTCTGGAGGAACTAAAGAACTATTGTTGCCGGCTGATTTCTCATCTGTGCACTGAAGGCATCACATTGTGACCATCGACCTGGAGTTGCTGTAATACCGTGTAGGAATACAAATAAAAATAGTTGCATTGTTAAGCTGCCTAGGTGATTATTACAACCCACAACTGCAGATCCTCAACGGCGCCCTTTTCTGTCTGGGTCCACCAGTGAACAACACATTACAATTTAGCAATATTTTATCTATGTGAATGGTGTATAAAAAAAAAATCAAATCCACTTCCTCTAATAAATCCTGTTTTGTAAAACACCTTAGGACATTACTCACACTGGTGCCGTGACAAGGTGAAGTGACCTCTGTAAGAAACGCTCTCTACAGGGAGAGATCAATACGGGGCAATCTGTACAATGTGAGAACGGCATGTCTCTGTTGACCACATGGATGTACATAGAGGAGAGAACTGTGGTGGAATTGGCCAGAATATTTATTGAAAGTTGCAAATTATTCGCTACAAAGAACATATTTAGAATCTAAGTGATTACTGTCTGGAGGTTACACATTGGAGGCCATCAGATGTAGCATCCTATATGGGACACAAGAGTGTCAGAATTCTTCTGCACAACGCATCTAGGATACAGTGAGAGATATTGCTGTGCTTAGTATCTGGTGTGCTGAGCTGTCAGCAGTTGATTGACAGCACAGGCCTCTTTCTGATTCTGGGAGGTGTTGGTCTCCTCAGGTGTTCCACCTTCCCTGTGGAGTGCTCTGCTACTTTACTGAGCAGCCTCTCCCATAACTCTGCCAGTTGTACATTCTATGTGAGCTTTGTTTGGCCTGCACTCCTGTGTTTGGAGACAGATAACAACGATCCAAACTAGACAAACTGCTAACTGATTACTCTTCTGTCTGCACCCTGTACTAGACGTAATCTCCTGGTATTTTAACCCTGGACCAGTACCTGACTGCACCTCAGTTGACTGCCTGAATTCCCTTTGTGATCTCCTGGAAACCTAACCCTGGACAGTTGTGTGACTATGCCTCTGTCTACTCCCTGAATATACTACAAGCTTGCCTGGAACCTGACCCTGGATTACCTGACTTCCTGTTGTCTGATCTACCTGTAAGTAGTGACTGTGCCACATCCCACTGGTAAGTAGTTACTAGCGTCACAAAGAGCATATTCTGGGGTTATCAATCACTTGTATTTTATTCAGTTTGGTTGAGGACTTTACAATACATCACATATTTAATGCAAAAATGAATAGAAGAAAACTAGTCATCTCACTTATTATAGGTTGTTATCAGAGAGTATGGACATTGTTCTGTGCATGGTGATGAATAGCTTGATTGCAGAAAAGAGGAAAGAGTCCAGTTGCATCCAAATTAAAAAAAATATATATTTATTGCAACTTAGTTACAGTGTAAATGTCATTTCATTGAAAAAAAAAATACTGCACTGGTTGTTAATGATGAGCCACATAGCAGCTAGGATAATGCTTTTTTGTGCCATATGACTTGATCTCTCACATTTTTCTGTGCTCTTTTAAAAACTGAATTTTATGGCTCTGAGGGCGTGGCCAGTGAATGATGGGGAACAGTGCAGTGTGTGTGTATTTTCACAGCTTCTGAGGGCAGGCTGATAGTGAGCAGTGTGGGGAGCCAGCAGACAAGGGGTTAACAAAGATTGTGACCATGCTGTGTGGAGCCAGATGACAGATCTTTCCTTGGCACAAATTTCTGAGGCGTTTGCACTGATCCTGACAGTCTGACATTGCTTAGCAACTGTGCTGTATGCTGAGCTAATCTGATACATTGTTTCCTCACCAGTTGCAGTCAGCAGTGTAGGCCACGCCCCCTCCCTTATATGGTTACATGCCCTGAAGACAGATCTGAGTGATAATAAACATGCGTCTGTTTCACACATAGTGTGTTATGAATGGTTTTCCACCAGAATTTTCTAGTGAAGTATATTAGAAAGTTTATTAAAATCACTTGCTCTACATTATTATTAAAAAATAAATAAACTGTGTTTACACTTTAAGGTTCATAGTCATGTGGTACAATAAAAGATATAATACCAACGCATTTTGAGTGTGTTCCTAGCCCTGATGTCAGGTTGTTTTAAGGTTTGACACCAGGTCTGAGAAGGCACATTGTGTTGTTTTTTTTTATCTTCTTTGTAACACATGACTATGGATTTTAACTAAGGGCCACGTCACACACACAGATACCTGTGCAGATATTGTTTGCAGATCTCTGGTTGCAGTGAAATCATGGACACATGGCTCCATTTGTACACAGCCACAAAATGGAACAATGTGTGCATGATTTCACTGCAACCAGAGATCTGTGAACAATATCTGCACAGATATCTGTGTGTGTGACGTGGCCCTTAAGATGCAATACATATACTTTTGAGTGAAGCTGGACAATTTACTTTTTTCTACTGCAATCACATATTTATCATGAGTTGCTAGCAAAATCCTTGATACAATGCAATTCTTACCACCACCACTGGGTGGCTTTGGTTTAATACATATATAGCAAAAACATCTCCCAACAGAGTACTGTAAAATCATGTTTTTTCAAAATCTGGCCATCTCTCGTCACTCTACACGGGATATGTGGAGGCATATGAAAAGGTAATGTAGATAAAGTATATAGCATTAAATACTGAATATATTATGTTTATCTGTCTCTATATATGTGTTGATAAAAGTAAGGTTGTAGTCTATTATCTTGATATTTCAATATTATAATATCCTTAAACAACTTGTCTCTTGAGTTACAATAGAATTGATGATTTATAGATTGATGTTTGGAATCCTAGACAGATCTGTATTGTATGGGTGACATGTACATGTGAGTGTTGTGCCTGCAGGAGGAGCTGTATACAAGACTTTATTCCCTAAGGTATTTTTTTATAATATTAATTGTGTAAATGCTATAAACACCAGCTGTACATTATGGCTGCTCGTCTATCACCACTAGAATACTACACTTACTAAACAGGCAAACAAATTCAGGGATTCCATAGAAACAATGCAAAAACGTAGAAGTGCTGAGTGCTCCTATGTCAGGGATTCTACATGTGTACAAACTCTCACAATACAAATTCAATGTATTATCACCATATGATACCAAAACTGGCCGCAATCTACATAACAACCACTGGGTGGGCACATATAAACACATAAAGCATACATACTTCGTGACAGAGTATCAGAAAATCTCTTTTTTTTCAAAGCTGATCATCTGCCACGCATGTCAGGATATGTTAAGCCAAGAAGAAAAGTAATGACTATGTGGAAGGTAATAGCTCACCTAAGAATCTCTACCGACTGGCAGCACTGGCATCCCATTAACAAACCAGGAAGATTTGGAATCTGCCCGGCAAACTTGCAAATTGAACCCGCCTGACTGCCGGGAGGAAAGCAACTTTAATCCTCCTGGAAACGTTCAGGTTTCAGTCATAGAGGCAACGCTGCCGTGGGTTCAGTCTCCACTCTGTGTTTGGAGATAGGCGGGTGTAACTGCGCCCCGCACTGACCGACAGCCACTCAGTATTACAACCAGCTGTCGGTTAGTGGAGGAGTCGGTTACACCCGCCGTTTTCCATACACAGAGCGGTGACTGAGCCTGTGCCGGTGCCTCCTTCATGACTGAAACCGGAACGCTGCTGAGAGGAATAAAGTTCTTTTCCTCCAAGAGCGGGGTTCAATTTGCAGACGCGGGAAAGTTTCAATTGCTGTAAACTGCAGATTAACCTCATATTTGCAAGTTCATAGCGTTTTTTCACATAACAGGTCGCTTTAACCTCTTAAGGGCTAGGCCTAAATTATATTTGTCAGTGGTGTTCATATAACCTTCATTATCACCTAACGTTCGTTAACTTTTTATTGGGAGAAATTGCAAATAAAGTAACATTTCTGCCATTCCATGTTGACGTTTTAAACTTTGCACTATTCACCAACTGCACAAATGTAATTATAACTGTAATTATGACGAAAGTAGATTACTATAGTTTTATACATGCTTTTATTGCATTTTGGAACCTCACACCAATTGCTAGAATGGGGCACTTTTATTTTCGTTAGAATGGAGCAGTTTGTTTGTGCGTCCTCCGCTCTCTTCATTCTCTGTTTCGGACTGCTGGAGGACGATCCTCGGCATTCTCAGCCAGTGCCACACCAAAAAAGTTATTAAAACAGGGGTCAAGCATGCACTCTGTCACTCAATTTGAGTGGGGAATAAATTGCCTATTCTGGTGCTCAGTGGTGGTCCCAGCAGTCAGACCCCCACTAATCTAGATTATATCACCTATCCCATAGAGGTGTGATAAGGTCTACCTACTGGAATGCCTTTTAAGGTTACTGCATAACAGGATGTACATCTATTTCATTTTATGTTAAAGGGAATCTGTCAGCAGGATTTTGCTATGTAAGCTGAGGACAGTATGCTGTTAGAATTAAAAAGCCAACTGTGCTTCTTATCTGTGTGTACAATTGTATATATAAACTAAATGGTTTATTTTCCTGTGATAACCAGTCTGATATCCCCTTGCTGTGATTTATTTAGGCTTTAGTCCTATAACAGGTGTCTCTCATTTGAGCAGAATTTTATAATCTATGCTTAGGGATATGGTCTTCACACTAAGTTGATCAATTTTGCAAATTAAATCCTTGTTTTCATTTTGCAGCCTATATTAAAGGGAATCTGTTAGCATGATTTTGATATGTAAGCTAAGGACAGCATGCTGTAAGGGTTAAATGACAAAATGCAACTGTGCCTCTCTAATCAGTGTGCCTGCTATTGTTTACTTAAACGAAAGGGTTTATTACGCTGTGATTAACATTACAAGCCTAGACACTTACACCACCTGCTGTGATTCACACCCTACAGTGAATGTACAATCTCTATTGAGAGCCTGGTGTGGGTGGGAGGAGCTCTCCCAACTCACCTAAATGCTTAAAACTTAATTCTTTTATAGTGTCAGAAAGACTGAAGCCAGTACTCTATGTAATACATCGTTGGATTCGGAATCTCCTTGTCTACATTATGTTGCTATCAGATGAGGTAGCAAAACACGGTGACAGATTCCCTTTAAGGGGTTAATTGAATAATTCCATCTTGTGAGTGACGAAATGTTGCTAGGATGAACTCTCAATTAATGATGAATATATATCAAACCATAAAACTGTGAAAATCAAGGGTCCAGCTTCATAGCTTTTCCTCTGGAGAATGGCTCTATTCAAGTAAATGGGATTAGAGGCAGTCCTCTGCTCAGCTGGATGACCTGGAGCACTGCCCCGCAGGACTAAAATTTTAGGACATGAAGATCTCAGAAGTCAGATCCCCAGCAATTATTAAAGGGATAGCCTCAAGTTTTGAAATGATCAAGTTTTGAAGTTATTCAGCATTAGTTGGATAGAGGATAACTCCGATTGCTGGGGGTTTGACCACTGGAACCCCTTTCCCCCAGTAATTCTAAAACTTATGGGATCACCATGTGAATGGAATGGTGGTCGATCATATGCATCATTCTTATAGGAGTGCTGATGACGAGCCAAGTGCTCCACTTGGCTATGAACGGTGATCCCATTAAGAATGAATCAACCTGTGATGATCTCCTCTACATACTCAAGGGGCTCTTCGATATGTGCCTTTTTGGAATTGGTAGGGGCCCTTGTGGTCAGACCCCCAATGATCAGGAAGTTATCCCTAAATCCATGAATGGGGAATACCTTTCAAACTTGAGTGATAGCGTCAACATGTATTATGCCATTACGTATCAAGGTGGGTTTACCCATTTTGGGCCATCCTTTACTTTGAGTCATATCATGTGTCCTCTTTTCTGACATCAGTTTGGAGTTCTGTCAGCTTCCTGTTACTACTGCAAAGAATTGTGGGATTTAAGAACAAAATTTGAGCCAACTTGACAAATCACATGACTTGGAGCGTCAGACTTCATACATCACCCAGTAGAATGTCTCCCACTTAGAATGTGATAGGAGATAAACCATGGAAAATAGTAAGCAGAAAAGTCTTGAATATACTGTGCAGAGCTTTCCTTCTGTCGGGGTATAATTTATTATTTATTGTAACATTTAGGATTAGGACAAAAGTTTGTGTCTATTATAATGTTGGAATCAGTGTGCGGTTATTGTGAATGTTGTGTAATAGGCTTAAGGCTCCGTCTAAGATCCCTGAGCATCCAAAAACGTCGAACTCAGCAAGGAACTAAGAACAAAATGCGCTACTTGCTTCAAATCTTTTTAATGGGCAAATAAGTATAGATAGATCTTTACCGCTATACACAAGGTTTTATTTCAGTAAAGCTGTAAGGTAAAATCAACCAAGCCTTAAATTGTAGTGTCTGGGTAGTTAGCGCCGCACAGTCCCGGTGCGCCCTCCTCCGAGCCTCGCAGATGCTCCTTCTCTCTCTTGTACATATCACATGCATGTAATCTCCATGGGAATGAACGGTTCCATCTCTGCAATCAGCTCCTCACATCTCTTTAGTGAGAATGTTAATTATTAGCGGTTATTGACTGTTTTCTATTACTGCCCATTTAACTAGGAAAAGCTTGTTTTTTTCAAATCCAATTAAATTCTTGTTTTTAAACACCACAATAAGCAAGCTTACAAGTGCGTCTCTATGATAGGAGCCCTCTTGCCATATTAATTCCCTGACAATTGCATAATTATGATCTGCGAATAGATATGAGCTAATTGACTCTCAGGACCCAGGTCCAGTGGCCACATCAGCATTCTATGACTGCCGGTCGGGAACACTGTTTACCGCCTCCTGCTTGCCGCCATTCTCAGAGTCTCTTCTGATTCATTGTCCTGGACATTGTAATGTCATTGTAGTGGCATGACTTGATGCCATTGGGCTTACTAATAGGTGGTTGAGAGGCATTTTGCATGGCACCCATACCAATGTGGCCATAGGACTACAAATTTAGTCGCTCATCCATATTTTTGTCATATAATGTTAGGCCTCATACACATTACAGAACCATTGTATGGAGTTTGTATGGAGGCACATGTAGACTTTAAGTTGTATGGATCAGTAGGCATTGTGTACGTGCTTGTGTATATATATAGCGCCGATAGGAGTATGTTAAGATTTAGTTCTTTGAGATTCCATGGTTCAGAGACATACAGGGTTACATGAAGGCCCCATAGACTTCTATTGGCACTGTAGTAAGTAGAGCACAATGCAGCATTGGCGTAAGTACTGCGGGAGCTAATAAAAACACTGACAGGCAAATCCTATATTAAGTAATGCAGAGAATGAAAGATAGAAAAAACTGCGCTCACCAGTCATCGATGCGTGTGAGGAAGTTTTATTCCAAATTACGGGTACATAATGTAGGGAGGGAGGGTTGCAGTGAAGGACGACGGCACACCGTTTTGCGCTGGAGGCGCTTAGACTGGTTCACAGGACCAGCCGAAGCGCCTCCAGTGCGAAACAGTGTGCCGTCGTCCTTCACTGCAACCCTCCTCTCCCTGCATTATGTACCCGTAATTTGGAATAAAACTTCCTCACACGCATCGATGACTGGTTAGTGCGTTTTTTTCTAACTTTTGTTGCTAAACACTGTGATTCAAGCTGCACCACTCATCGGACTTGCTTGCCTAACAACCACACGGGCATTAATTACCCCCTGAAGAGAGTTAGTTGCCCGGCTTTTTTCTATTATATTGAATGCAGAGAATGATCTCTTAATCTACTATGGTCATGGGTGTCTTCACCATTACCTTTCATTAAAGGAAATCTGTCAAGCGGTTTCCTACAATACAATACAAATAGTATCCTGGAATGGGGCTTGAGCAGCTTTTTCAGGATCAGTAACTTTTATTGCTCTACCTCACAGGTTGGCAACTTCAGGCCTGGAGGGCTGGATCCACTGCAGATTTTTAAGATTTCCTTAGTATTTGACAGTTGATAATTTAATCTTCCGCTGTCAAATGCTAAGGAAATCCTGAAACCACAAACTGTTTGCGACTCTTGAGGACTGGAGTTCTCCACCCCTGTTCTACCTTCTCCTTTTATCTTGCTGTAAGCCCCAGAGAACTAAGTATCATGGCACTGGCCAGTCAAGTTATGTAAATCCAAATTGATTATTCCCCGCTTCCCACACCCATAATCCCACCCACCTCTCAGCAGTGATAGTAAATGACAGTGAAGACTTTTATGATCACTGATGCCAAAACGTAAAAGGCCGGCAGGATTGCTGGCATGGGGAGCAGTACATAATCAGTTTGGATTTACATATGCTTGACTGAATTCTTCATAAGCAAGATAACAAGAGAAGTTAGATCAATAACAGTTACTGATCCTGAAAGGGCAGTCCAAGTTCTATTCTAAGATACTATTAATATTGTACTAGAAATTCACCTGACAGATTCCCTTTAAAGAGGTTATACACTACTTCCTATGTAGGCCTTGTACCACTTTAGGCCATAGATGTAAGTAATTTTTTAATAATTTTTAACACATGACCGTTTCATTCCTATATTTTATACAAAAAACTCAATATAGTCCTATAAACTAATGCTCCAATTTATCCAAATTTTATAACAAAAAACCTGAATAAAAAGCTTTGAAAAGTCTCAACATTGTGCGTGAGAAAATGTTCTGATCTTTGGCATTTTCACTCCATTTTCACCCAACTTACACACAGATGGGATGACCCTGACTCATCAAAGTCATGAAGAACAGTAGTGTTGCTTATGCCAAATATCTTACTCCAATTCAATGCCTGATTAAGATCTATGGCAAGGTGCATTTTGGTGTATACTACTTGCCGATCAGATCACTTTTTTTTGCACTAGTCTCCATATTTTGGAAAATGTTCATATATTCAAGCCCATGGGTGTGCAAAAAAATATCAAATCCCCTATGGATCATCCGCTTTTAGAGACACATTGTCTTTTTTTACACAGGAAACTGCTTTGGAGTTGTAAATGTTCTTTCATTGCTGATGGATAAAAATGAATGATAATATAGATGAAATATCGTCTATATATCTCTATCTGGATGAACATCAGACGATTTATATTAACCTCGTGTGAACTTCGCCTTACTCATCGGTTAATATTGGGGCCTTATGTGCTACAAAAATTCTGAGTTCAGTCCAAGCAATGAATAATGCTGACTTAATCCTTAATACTTCCAAACACTCAAACACAGCTAATGTCTTAATGACTTATTCTAGCACTGATCTCAGCATCATGCCGGTTGTCTGGGAAGATATACAAACAGCAAAAAGCAAGAAGTACAGTAAATTCTCCAAGATGCCTGAAGCCACCTTAGAACCATTGTATTCCTATACCGCTGTCTGGCAGAATACATAGGAGGAGCGCTGCTGTGTTTGCTAAGTGTAGTCATTTACTTTATATAACTGTTTACCGCCCTTTATAGTAAAGAATAACGTATTGAAAGACATCCCATAATGTTGTTTTTCACAAACGGTACTTTGTGTCTTTGAAGTGCTTTGGAAGCAACAGGCAATTTCTCGTCTGTTAAAGAGCCAAGGTCAAAATGATGAATACGACTTATTGTTACGTACACATTGTAACATCAGATCCAATGTTAACTCATACCAGACAATAACGAGCACCGTTATATAGGCAGCACCGTTATATCAGGTCTGCACATCTCCGTCATGTAGTGGAACGAGCAAGATACGCGAAATGGAAAGTGAAGAAATCTTGCAGCACTCGTCTTCATAAAAACAATCCAATCTTTATTAAAGGGGTTGTCCAGTCTAAACTGATAATTCTGAAGTCACTCTGTGTGACTGCAGACTTATCAATCCTCACAGCGCCTGCAGTGTGCGCTGCGAGGGTTTGCAGTTTCTAAATCGGGAACAGACCGCAGTTATGCAGTATGCATATTCCTGGCAAGAGCCCCAAACTACTGGGCACAGCCTCGCTCAATACAAGTGTATGGCGCAAGGCCTTGACCAATAGACAGTCACTCCCTCTCTCTAGTCGGACATATCCAATGTCACTCTTAGGGGGTGAGGGAATTAGAAAACCAGATGGTGAGATAGGTGATGGGATTCAGGGAGAATTAATCTGACCCTTATACTGGGGGTTCCTGGCTAGCCCAGATATTGGAGGTACCTCTGAAAGTGAGGAGGTCCAAGTAGCCTCCCTTCTAAGCTCCTGAAAAGCCCTAGTCTGAGGCCCCTACCTCCACCCACGGATCAGGAATCACCGCTACTCCCAAGAAAAGGAAACTCCAGGAAAGACTTCAGCATGACCGCACATGCGTCTTCACAGCTCAGTGACCAAAAAGTGTCTAAAGGGCCTGTCACACGCGTCAATGTCGTCAGTGAGATGATCGCTGACGACATTGACGGCTGATGGCTGGTGAGCTGTCACACAGACAGACTCACCAGCGATCAATTGACCAGAAACATCGTGGAAACGATTTAAATATCGTTTCCACGATGTCTTGCTCCCGCTGCCAGGCTGCTGGAAGCGGGAGCAGGCTGGTCTCCAAGGTAAACTGCGGGTATCTAGGCAGCACGCGCCGCCTGGATACCCGACGTGTACCTTAGTTACCAGCCTCCTCCGCTCACCGGCTGGTATCTAAGGTACACAGCGGGTAACTAGGGACCCTAGTTACCCGCTGTGTACCTTAGATACCAGCCGGTGAGCCAAGGGCGGACCTTGCTGCCCGGGGGCCCTGGTGCAGCCTTTGAGGGGGGGCCCTGGTTTGAGAAAGGGGGGGAGGGGGTGCTATCAGGGGCCCCGGAGCAGCGGCAGAGAGAGGAGGGGCGGGCTCAGCAGGGGGAAGCAGGAAGCTTCCCTGGTTAACCCCCTCTCCTCTGCCACACTGGCACAGGGACATGGGGGGCGGCTGGGGACCCCCCTGCAGGGCTAACCTGCGTCCAGCGGGGCCCCTGTGAGCCGGAGCAGCAGAAGAGAGAGGACGGGCGGGCTCAGCCGGGGGAAGCAGGAAGCTTCCCTGGTTAACCCCCTCTCCTCTGCCACACTGGCACAGGGACAGCGGAGCGGAGGAGGCTGGTAACTAAGGTACACGTCGGGTATCTAGGCAGCGCGCGCTGCCTAGATACCCGCAGTTTACCTTAGTTACCAGCTCCCAGCGCTTGTGAGAGGCGCTGGGAGCTGGAATATCGCTACTCCTGGTGTCACACGCAGCGATGCTGCGTGTACACCGGGCGACAATCGCCAGGTTTTAGAGCAGCTTCTAAAACCTGGCGATCATCAACCAGCGATTTATCGCTGGTTGATTCAGTATGTCACACGCGTCAATATCGCTGCAACGTCACGTGCAGCCGATATCGTGCAGGCGATATTGACGCGTGTGACAGGCCCTTAACTCTATCAACAGCATCTGATAGAGGAAAGGGAAGGCTATCTAAAGCCCAGGGGAGGAGATTCCAAGTGAGTCACATCTAATCTTCACATCATCCAGCAGCTGAGCACAGCTCACAGCAAAACTGACATTAACTCATGAAGTTCCTGAAGAAATTCACACACACTCAATTACAGCAGCATCCAACATAGACTACAGAGAGTCAGAGCAAATCAGTGCGTGACACCAGCTCTATACACTCGTATTGAGCAAGGCCGCCCTCACTAGTTGTGTTGTTGTGGGAAACATGCATACTGTATAATTTTGGTCCGTTGTCAGCTTACAAAATGGTGAATTCCCACAGCGTACAATGCAGGCACTGTGAGGATTGCTAAGTCTGCAGTCATATTCAGTGAGTGCAGAATTATCAGTTTTAGAATCGACAACCCATTTAAAGACTTTAGAAGAAAACTCACAGCCGAATCATGGCAGTGTGAGGGGGAAAGGTGGCCCAGGTGTGCCAGGCGCACAGAAGACCTAACAGACTACGGCTGTTTCACGCATGTGTATGCTTTAACGGGCTGTACCCATTGAAGCATGCATTCAAGCGAAATGGCCGTAGTCTGTTAGCTCTTCTCTGCACCTGGTGCACGTGGACTCTCTTTTCCCCTAACACTGCCATGACTCTGCTGTGAGTTTTGTTTTAAAGTCTAGGATTGGATTGTTTTTATGAAGACGGGCTGCACAGAATTTCTTCACTTTTAATTGGTTACTTCTTACCAATATTTGGTTTACTGGCTCAGCACCGCTTTAATACTATCCAACTTTCCGTGGATTAACAAGATGTGGTGAGTGACCAACATCTGATGCCAAGGTGCCAGGTTTGCAGCATGTGCCAAGTTGTGCCATGATCTATGCATCTCATTTGTCAAAAATATATCAATTTTGCAAATAGTCTTACTAAAAAAAAAATTTTTCCTGCCTACATTCCCTACCGAGATTTGTGTTTCCGTGATAACAGAGTATAAATAAACTTTGCGTAGCTTAATTTTATGGCTAGCCTACCATCCATACTGCCATGCATATTTTATATTTCGTAAATTGATCATATGTATTGATGCCAAGATCTCAGATTTTGGTAGGACAGAACTGTAGTAATGGTCATATTGATGGCAACCGTAGCAATGGCCATAGTGATGGGAACTGAAGTAATGGCCATATTATTGGGAACTTTAGTAATGGTCATATTGATGGGAACTGTAGCAATGGCCATAGTGGTGGGAACTGAAGTAATGGCCATATTATTGGGGACTGTAGTAATGTTCATATTGGTGGGATCTGTAGTATGTCCTTATTGATGGAAAACTGTAGTAATGGCCTTATTGGTGGGAACCATGGTATGTCCTCAATGATTGAAACTGTAGTAATGGCCATATAGAAGTAATAACCCATGAGGGAACTGTGGTAATTGTTATTTTGGAGGGAACCCTAGTGAAAGCCATACTGGATTGGAAACCCATAAGGGACATGTAGAAATGGCCAAATTTCTTGAAACTGTAGTAATCGCCATATTGGTGGGTACTGGCCAAACTGGATTGAAATTCCATAAGAGACCTGTCGTAATGGCCATATAAGTAGGAACTGTGGTAATGGTCATATTGATGAGAACTAGAACAATGACCATATTGGTTTGAGAGCCCATGAGAGAACTGTGGTAATGGCCATTTCGGAGGGAACCCTAGTAATAGCCATATCGGATTGGAAACCCATAAGGGACATATAGAAATAGTCATAGTGCTTGAAACTGTAGTAAAAGCCATATTGATGGTAACTTTCTAGGACAGGATTATAAGAGTACTAATTTGAAGATAACCCTATGAAATTTGAGTTTTGTGATTCTACTCTTGATCATGGTAAAATCTATGCTAGAATGACTTTAAGCTGGAATCTCCAAGCATTGCATCCATGTGTGACATGCAGAGCATGATACAGGTGTAGATTTGCAGTAAGGAAAGTCACAGGGTGGAGGTCAGTGAACAAGTGTTGAAGGTTGTCTCCATGGTCTGCGAATGGTAATATTAACAAAAGGAGCAGGAGAAGTGGAGACCCTGTAACCCCCATACATCCACATCCGCTGTGGGGGCACTTCACTGTCTTATGTATTTCTATCAGTTCCTGGGTGACCTCTGCTGCTCACAATCCGTGCAATCAAAGATCTGCTGCCCCTGAAGCAAGGAACTGATTTATAGGTTTAAGAAGTGGGCTGCAAGAAAGCTGCTGTTTATAAATATCCTTTTAATCCAGTTTTACAATAATTGCTGCAGGCTGAAAGCTCGCGAGCACCCCGGTGATTTGCATAATCATTTCTGTTATGTGATTGTATTGATCTTCTGCTGAGAAGTAATCTTTTAATTTGGCTGAATATAGCGCCTCTGGCAAACTTCACCTGTTTACCTGGAACTGACAAGAAAGAGGCATGTCAGTGTGTCCTGGAGGGGGCAGCACTGAGCCCGCAGGCAGCTGTGGGCATAGGGGAACATGTGTACAACACATCATTGCTTCTCTAACAACAGGTAGAAGTTGTTTCTTGTCTGGAGTACAATATTCAATTTAATCTATCTAGCTGCCTGCTGATCGGTGTGTCTGCTGGCCTGCCTGCCTGTCTGTCTGTCTATTAATCTATCATCTGTCAATCTAACCAGTGAAAAACTGATCCAAAGAGTGATATAGAGAAAAATCCTCAGGAAATCACTGCTATAATGTTTCGCTCCATGAGCAAATTAAAAGACGTTATAAATAAACTAGAGCACTACCTGCAATTTCATTACAGACTCCAGCAATTTCCTATGCTTTATATTGATACAAACTGAGTTAATTCTTTCAGCATGTTAGCAAAGCCCACAACAGACTGCAGTTCACATCACAACCACTGGGAGGCAACATATAGACACATATAACATAAACATCTCCTGACAAAGTAACGCAAAATACTGTTTGCATCCTTCTTGATCTATCTATCTATCTATCTATCTATCTATCTATCTATCTATCTATCTTTCTGTCTGTCTGTCTGTCTGTCTATCCATCCTATTCCTATCTAACCAATACCTATCCAACTAATGTCTAACTAATATCTATTTAACCAACCAATGCCTACATTCTATCTGTATATCCATCCAATATCTATCTATCTGTCTAAGGCGGCCGTCACACATAAAGATCTATCTAACGATATCGTTAACGACGTCAGATTTGCATATCGTCCGAACGACGCGCGAGATCGCTCATCACAACGCTACACCCACAGACATCGCTCAGACGATTCCCCGATCCAGCCATCCAGCGATCGTCTGAGCGATGCACTTATCATCAGTGGACATCGTTCAGCAAAGAGTCACACAGAAATCTCCTAAACGATGCTGTAGCAAATGTGGGCGTCTTTCAATGTTTTCTTGGAGCCCATAGGCGTGGCACATGGTCTCCAAGCTGCGCCCCTCACTACACCATTGGTGCTCAGTACTGCGTCCTCATTGGTCAGATGTCCTTTGAAACATGCCGGCCTCATCTCCAGAATGTCCTGTGATGTGGGTCGCAATGTATATGTATAAACACGGTGTGCTCTACCACATAACTAATTTTGAATGTTGAAAAGGTAGAGAACGCAATCCCCCCCGTGTTGCGTTGTGCAATTAGTGTAGTGTAAAGATGCGTTTCAATTAATCAGCCTGTAGCGAGCTGTGTGTGCGCCGTGCCTGGCAACATTGTTTGGGTGTAGGACAAGGTGGACGCTATAGCAGGGTCGTGTACCACGCAGATTCGATTATCAAGTCGATGCACTTGTGTGTGCACAGTTCTGATAAATTGTGCAGCCGACGCCGATGTGTGGTGCTGAAGACAGCTCTTTCAAAATGGCGCCCTGTGAGGACAGCCAATGGCAACGCATCATCCTCCACCTATGCGAGCCAATCCTAAACCATTATGGTGCACGAATCGCAACTGGGGAGGCGAGGCACTAGTAAACTCCTGCCACGCCTACGTGATGGATTTAGGCATCGCGCAGTCCAAAACGTGCATGCGATCTCGGTTGTTTAGAAACGCCGATTCAGTTGATCTTAACACACGACATCGTTAGATCTAAGAACCTGACCTCAGATCACGATTTAGCGATTTGATCAGATATCGCTCGTCGTATCGCACGCGCAGACATCGCTCACGCGATGTTTGATCTGCCGCGTTTAGTCGACATCTTGCGCGATATCTGTGCGTGTGACGGCCGCCTAAGGCGGGCGTCACACGCTACGATATATGTAAAGATATCGCTGGAAAGTGCCTGATTTGGCATCGCTCCTACGATTGTGTGTGACAGGTTGATCTGACTAGCGATAAGTGGTGAGATCGTTATATACAGATATGGGAAGCGGATCCCATATCAGACGATGTCGATCATCCAATCTGTTGCATCATTCTGTGATAACGATCTCCTTTATGATTTTTTCCTATTCACATCATTGACAAGCATCAATCGCTGGTTGCGTGAATGATCCCTGCACGTAATATCGCTGCTGCGTCCTGAACGTTATCTATACATGTGACACCTCACTAACGATATTGTCCACAAGCGCGAACCCCTGACATCGTTATTGAGTTCCCACACAAAATCGTAGTGTGTGACGCCCGCCTAACTAATATCTATATATTCATCTATATGTCCATTCAATATCTATCTATCTATCTATCTATCTATCTATCTATCTATCTATCTATCTATCTATCTATCTATCATGAAAATCTCAGCAACTGATCCAATATGCAAGGGAAAAGCACCTCCAGGATTAAAGAGATAGAATATGTAGTTAGTCTTGAAGGATGATGTCAGTGATTACGGTATCACTAATGCTAATATCCATAGTGTCTAAAATTGTTGTTACCTTCTCCACTTACTTTTCTCCTAAAGGGGTTGTCCAGTCTTAAGCTATAAGTCTGCAGTAATTCTATGTGGCTGCAGACTTGTGAATACTCATATTATGTGCAGTGTAAGGATTCTCCGGTGCCAGTGCCAGGAGTAGCCATGTGTCCATAATTATGTGATAGGCATACTCCTGGCCTTGTTCCGACTAGTTGTGCAAGACCTCACTAAATGCAAATGCAAGTCTAGATGGAGTGTGTCCGACCATACACATACACATACACACCTTGCCAAACAGACCTACTCCACCACCCTGGTCTCCTCACTATCCAACAATCCAAAAAAACTCTTTGACACCTTTCACTCTCTCCTCAGTCCTAAAGTGCAGGCCCCCATCACTGACCTCTGTGCTGATGACCTGGCTTCCTACTTCATGGAGAAAATAGACAACATCCGACAGGAAATCAGCTCTCAGCCTCCAAGCGCTGCCACCCCCATTCTTCCCCACATCTCCTCCGGTTCACTCTCCACATTTGACCCAGTCACAGAAGAAGAAGTCTCCAGGCTCCTTTCTTCCTCTAGTCCCACCACATGCACTACTGACCCCATTCCCTCACACCTGCTCCAGTCCCTCTCTCCAGTCGTCACCACTCATCTAACCAAAATCTTCAATCTCTCCCTCTCTTCTGGCATCTTCCCCTCCTCCTTCAAACACTCGATCATTACTCCATTATTAAAGAAAACCACTCTCGACCCAACCTGCACTAATAACTACAGACCAGTCTCCAATCTCCCCTTGATCTCTAAACTCTTGGAGCGCCTGGTCTATTCCCGCCTCACCCGTTACCTCTCCGCTCACTCTCTTCTAGATCCATTAAAGTCTGGTTTCCGCCCCCTTCACTCTACAGAAACTGCCCTCATCAAAGTGACCAATGACCTTCTGACAGCAAAACGTAATGGTGACCACTCTCTGCTTATTCTCCTTGATCTCTCTGCAGCTTTTGACACTGTCGACCATCAGCTCCTACTCTCTATGCTGCACTCCATTGGCATAAAGGACACTGCTCTCTCCTGGCTCTCCTCCTATATTTCTGACCACTCTTTCAGTGTATCTTTTGCTGGCTCCACTTCCTCCCCTCTTCCCTTCACTATTGGGGTCCCTCAGGGTTCAGTCCTTGGCCCTCTCCTCTTCTCTCTCTACACGGCCCCGATTGGACAGACCATCAGCAGATTTGGCTTCCAGTACCATCTTTATGCTGATGACACACAACTATACACTTCAGCCCCTGACCTTACCCCTGCGGTATTAAAGAACACCAATGACTGTCTAGCTGCAGTTTCCAATATCATGTCCACTCTCTATTTGAAACTAAACCTTTCCAAAACTGAACTTCTTCTGCTCCGCCCATCCACTAACCTCCCTAAATCGGACATCTCTCTCTCAGTTTGCAGCACCACGATAACGCCTAGACAGCAGGCTCGCTGTCTGGGTGTTATGTTTGACACCGATCTCTCCTTCTCCTCCCACACGCAATCTCTCGTCCGCTCCTGTCGCTTACACCTGAAGAATATCTCTAGAGTCCGCCCCTTTCTCACCCTGGAAACAACAAAAACCCTCACCGTGTCCCTAATCCATTCCCGCCTTGACTATTGCAACTCTCTATTAAGCGGCCTCCCCCTCACCAGACTTTCTCCTCTCCAGTCCATCCTTAATGCAGCAGCCAGGATCACCCATCTGGCCAATCGTTACTCAGATGCCTCTGCTCTGTGCCAGTCATTGCACTGGCTGCCCGTATACTACAGGATCAAATTCAAATTGCTTGTTCTCACCCACAAAGTTCTTCACAGAGCAGCACCCCCCTACATCTCCTCCCTCATCTCTGTCTATCACCCCACCCGCTCTCTACGTTCCTCAAATGACCTTCGACTAACATCTGCACTAATCCGATCCTCCCACTCCCGGCTCCAAGACTTCTCCAGAGCTGCACCAAACCTCTGGAATGCTTTACCCCAAGAAATCAGGACTATCCACAACTTGCATGGCTTCAGACGATCCCTAAAAATGCATCTTTTTAAGGCGGCCTATCATACTCCCTAATAGAAGTCCATTGTACTGTAGACAGTGAATGGGCTATCCCTCTGGACATTACTCTTCTACAAACTCCACCAAACCATAAAGGTCTACACACACTGTATAATGACCATCCATGTAAGCTTAGCCCTATGCCCCATTTCCTCAAGATGCCTGGACCATCAGTGCAATAAGCCCCTGTACCTTGTGCAACCCCTATCCCGTTGTAGATTGTAAGCTCCTTTGAGCAGGGTCACCTTCATTTCTTGCTTTATTTATTGTATTTTTTTTCACATTGATTCTATGCCTATTGTTTTGTATCCAATTATTGTACTTTATTTGTTCTCTACTCTAATTACTTACTGTATATTTTCTGTACTCTAACCCTACATTGTAAAGCGCTGCGGAATATGTTGGCGCTATATAAATAAAGCTTTATTATTATTATTATTATATTCCATATTTACGGTCACATGACCGCCCGCTCCTGGCACTGGCACCGGAGAACCCTCACACCGAGCAGTGCAGATGATATGAGGATTCAAGTGTCTGCAGTTATATGTAATGATTGCAGACTTGTAGCAGAAGACTGAACAATACCTTTAATACACATTTACATAATGAACCAAAATGTGGACATTTAAGCTCGTTGTCCCTTATAAGCAGATTTAAATAGCCTCTAATTTTGACGACGTTACGCCTAAGTACAAAAGATTCCCAATAAGCAGATTCAATTGATGGCAGACATATACATTTTATAGGTCATTAAGCTTATCTTGTCCGTGGATATAGTTTTCCTTTAAGTCAGACTGCAGCAAAAATCTGCATTTCTGTAGCTCGTCAGCTAAACGAGTCCAGCAGGAGGGCAACCGTGAATGAGTTCACAAAGTTGAAGTTTCAGAAACTTTCTGCCAGCTTCCAGCAAACGTGGCAATTTAACCCAGAACCTCTGATGCCCAGAAAACAATGAGCTTTTCTTTGTAGTAATTGTCTGCAGGATTGAATTGGCAGCCTTAATTGGAGCAGTCTATGAATATTATAGAGAAAACAGTCTTGTTACTCGGGCTATTAAATGACATTCATGCATTGGATGAATTAATTATAACCCGTTAATTGATTACATGATAAGAATCTGCCTATAAAGCAATGGAGCGCTCCGGGTGACAGACTTATCTGCATATACAAATATATATTTATGACTTGTAAGGCGGCAGCTACATGGCGACTTTGGTTATGAACTAGATTGCACACAAAATACTGTTATATGTAGTTAATATCATAGCTTAATGCAGGTGAATAGGTCATAATCAGACCCGTAAGGAACCACGACAAGCAAGTGGTAAAGAATCGAAATAACTCCAACTTTTTAGGACTTGCTTGTCATGTTATGATACCGTGCAAATAGCAATACAACCACCAGTGGCGTAGCTAGAGTCTGGCGGGCCCCGGTGCGAAATTTAGACCTGCACCCCCCTTACCCCACCCACGCACACATTGGTCAGGTGTATGGGCCCGTGTAATGTTCTAAATACTTTAAAGACTCACAGATTGACCCCTCTCTCCCTTCATTATGTATTAATGTCCCTCATTCAGCTCTATATGGCCCTCCTCATGGAATATAGACCTTATTGTGGTATATATGTCCCTCATCATGATTTATATGGTCTTCCTCCTCCCGCCACCATACATTACAATGTACCCCCAGAGTCCTTTATGTATTATAATGCATCCCATAGTCCCGCATTCATAAGCTAGCCACTATAGTCATCCAATTATTATAATGCACCTCCATTATCCTCCATATAGTATAATGCAGCATCACATCCCTCCATATGTATAATGGAGCCTCATAGCACCTCCATATAGAATAATGAAGCCTCATAGCCCTTCATATAGAATAATGCAGCCTCAAAACTCTCCATATAGTGCAGATTCAAAACTCTCCATATAGTACAGCCTCATAAGCCCTCCATATAGTGCAGCATCATAGCCCCTCTATATAGTGCAGCCTCATGGCCCCTCCATATAGTGCAGCCTCATAGCCCCTCTATATAGTGCAGCCTCATAGGGCTTCCATATAGTGCAGCCTCATAGTCCTCCATATAATGCAGCCTCATAGCCTCTCCAATCTCCATATAGTAAATGATCCCCCTTCCTTCCCATAATCTTTCAGCCACGTTGCACTGATTATAAAATAAAATAAATCTTATTTACCTATCCTGGTTCCCTCACTGCTCCGTCTCCTTACAAAGTCAGACTCAGCAGGAAGAGGAGGCGGCGGTTTTGTCAGCAAAGCAGGAAGTGATGTCTTCTCCTAGTGTGGAGGAGGCAGCACCAGCCTGCTTTACATGTGTTCCGCAGTGGAACGCAAGCTAGCAAAGCCGCCTCCCCTCCCTGACACACAGGCCGCACAGTCACATGGATGTGTGTCCTTGGAAACACGTATCCATGTGAATCGGGCACCTGGCGCTGGGATCAGCCGTCGCAGGGGGCTGGGACGGCCTGGGCCCCTTATAAGTCCGGGCTCCGTCACACCTGTGACCCCTGTGACCGCAATCGTTACACCACTGACAACCATGTTCCCTGTATCACAAGCATTAGCATGCAGCGATTGGGCTGTGCAAACTATGGCGAGGCCAAAGGCATGGTGTAACCACAGCCTAAAAAATAACAGAATCATAGAATGGTGGAGCTGGAAGGGACCTCCTGGGTCATCTGCTCCAACCCCCTGCTCAAAGCAGGATTCACTAAATCATCCCGGACAGATTTCTGTCCAGCCTCTGTGTGAAACTTCAATTGAAGAAGAATTCACCACCCTCTGGCCGCCTGTTCCATTCATTGATCACCCTCACTGCCAAAAAGTTTTTTCTAATATCTAATCTGTGTCCCCCCCATTCAGTTTCATCCCATTGCTTCTAATCTTTCCTTGTGCAATTGAGACTAAAACTGATCCCTCTACAGTGTGACAGCCCTTGAGATATTTGTAGGCAGCTATTAAGTCTCCTCTTAGTCTTTTTTTGGCAAGCTAAACATTCTCAAATCCTGTAACAGTTTCTCATAGGACATGGTTTGAGACCGGTCAACATTCTGGTCGCTCTTCTCTGAACTTGCTCCAGTTTGTTGATGTCTTGTAAAAATGTGGTGGCCAGGCAAGGTAATCAAACCATAGTGTATATAAATTTAGTGATGTGTGATAATAAGAAATTATACAGGGAAAAATTATTGAAGAAATTAAGATAAGAGAGGTGCATAAATAAATCCATTGAAAGTCATGACACCAGTTGAAATCTATCAGTAATAAGAAACCAATCCTGACACTTTGTGAAAAATAATAACAGCTGGTTCAACTGATGGCCTATAAAAATGTGCCTCACTACCAAGGTGCCATATAAGAAACATCTCATGACGGGTAAAACAAGTGAGCTGTCTCAAGACTTTACAACCTGATTGTTACAAAACATACTGATGACATTGGTTACAGAAGAATTTCTAAACTGCTGAAGGTTCCAGTGAGTACTGATAGGGACATAATCTGGAAGCAGCAAGAATATCATTTCAACATGAACCGGCCACAACCAGGTGCTCTCAGACAGAGGAGTGAAGAGAATTATCAGAAGAGTTGTCCAAGAGCCAAGAACCACCTGTAGAGAGCAACAGTAATATCTGGAATCAGCAGGTACAACTTGTTTGAAAGAAAACACTAAGGCCGGTTTCACATTGCGGGTCAGATCCGATCCGAGGCTGTCAGGGTGAACCTGACAGCCCCGGATCGGATCAGCACACAGAACGAAGGGCTAATATGCCCTCTGGTCCGGTGTGAACCCGCACGCAGCTGCCCCACTGATGAATCAGGACCACGGCTGGCAGGGAGCTAGCCGCGGTCCTGAAACATCTGCGGCGTGCAGCCACAGGTGTCGGGTTCCCGATCCTCCCGAACCTTGCAATCCGGCCACATAGGCTCCCATGTTAGGGAGCGCCGGATTGCCCTTGATCCGGGAGGATCCGGGCGAATCCGGGGAATCCGGGAATTGCCAACTAGAGGAGACATTCTCCTCTCGGACACAAAAATGCTGTAAGCAGTGTTTTTGTGTCCGTGAGAGAATTCAGAATTCTCCTGGATTGTCCCGGACAGATAGAAACCGGATGGTAGAAAGCTGCCATCCGGCTTCCATCCGGCCCCATAGCTACTATGGGGCCAAAAACCGTCCGGGCGTCGGTTTACACGGACAGCCTCGGATCAGAACCATCCCGCCAATATGAACCCGTCCTAAGTAATGCACTCACCCTCCATGGCCTGTGTGTACGCTCACCAGGCAAGAACCCATTGCTGAACAAAAAGCAGGTTTGAGCATGTTTAAAGTTTGTTTAAAACATTTAGACAAGGCTTGGAAATACTGGAGAATATACTCTGGTAAGATTAGACCAAATTGAACTCTTTGCATGCCATAATACACACCATCTTTGGAGGCCAAAAGACACTGTATATCATCCCCAATCCCCATACCAACAGTGATGTTTGGAGGTGGGAACATCATGGTGTGCCACTGTTATTCAGCATACGGCACTGGTAAACTTAATATCATTGAAGGAATGATGAATGGACAAATGTACTGGGACATTCCTGATAAACATCTGCTGCCATTTACCACGATGATGAAGATGAGATGGGTGGACTAATTCAGCAAGACAATGATCCCAAATACACAGCCAAGGAACTCTCAATGTTCAGAATAGAAATAAAACTGCTAGAATGCGAGCGATCCAGGCTGAATCGAACATTTATGGAAGGAACTAAAGCTCAGAGTTCATAGAAGGAGCCAACAGGATCTTCAGGATTTGAGGAGTGTTTGTTTGGAAGAATGGGCCAAAATCACACCTGAGCAATGCATTCAGCTAGTTTCTCCATACAGAAGATGTCTTGAAACTCTCATCATAACAAAGACTTTTGTACAAAGTATTCATTAAATTTCAGAAAGTGTGTTCAATACTATTTCTGGTGTATTTCTTCTTATTAAACATAACTTAATTTATGGACATCTATGGTTTGTTTTCTTGCCTGGTTGGATTGGATGGGTTGTAACTGACATCTGGTGTGAATTTCATATAATAGCACCTTTAGAAATACGTATACAGTATTTACTAAGAAAATTGGTGACGTGTTCAATACTTACTTTTACCTCTGAATTTCTACCTAATGATGGCCATGGTATTTGTATCTGCACATAAGCCCTGCAAGACCTATCACTGCTGGCACATGGAGTAGCGGGTGACACATGCAGCATATAATCACAGCCCCTTTACATACTTCATCTCTAGAAATACTGACTATTCCACACACCAATTATCTGACTATCCATCTGAATATTCTGTTGCTCTGTGCTGCCCCCACCAGGACACAATACAAAATTCTTATTCTCTACAGAAGACCAGAACAATCGTTGGATACAATGAAAATACCAGTGAATATGGACTGTGCACAGACACAGGCGGCTGCACAGCAACTGGACTTAGAGATAGATCACAACACTAATTCTCTTATGGCTTACTAAAGAAATCATATTAATTTATCAGATATGACCTTAGATATGATTTTCAGTGTAGTGAAGTGAACTACAAGGGTTAGGCTCCGTCCTGATTGAATACACCTTGACTCGGTGGGATGATCTTCATACAATGCCCTTTAAGTCCCTTATGTTATTACATGTTGTGATAACTCACACTTTATATTACGGTTATACTCCCTCGCTTACTGGTCCTCAAGGTAGCAAAAGGAATCACTTCTCCATTTAAAGGTTCATCTGGTTTATTCACCCCTCCATAAACCATATACTCCAAAATAAACTGGAGCTTTCCTTTGGCTTTACAGCAATATCCACACACAGTATACAGTCCTTTAACCCACTCATGTGTCCTCCCGTATAAGGTCACATACACTTCACCAGAAATGTCTCAGTGGAGCACCTCAAACTCCATTCATCGACTCCATTCAGTAGGCACACAGTTTCAGACCGTTGTCCTCCAGGAGGTTTGGGCAGCGTTCACACACTGACTCCAGGACTTTGCACAGAGGCTCCTTTTCACAGCACATCAATCTCCATATTGGCTGCAGTCTCTCTTCCACATGTCAAACACAGACACATCTAACATCAACACATCATTGTGAGGATGTGTTAGTCAACACCCATTGGTGGAGGTATGTGTTTAGTCAGACACACCCATTGGTGGAGGTATGTGTTTAGTCAGACACACCCATTGGTGGAGGTATGTGTTTAGTCAGACATACCCATTGGGAGATATGTGTTCAACACCATTGGTGGAGATATGTGTTTAGTTAGACACACCATTGTTGTAGGTATGTGTTTAGTCAGACACACCCATTGGTGGAGGTATGTGTTTAGTACACACATTGGGAGGTTGTTAGTCAAATACACCATTGGTGAGGATGTTTTATTCAGATACACAGTTTCTACAACATCAACTGGACCTGAATGCACTTAAACTAGTGATGAGCGAGTAGTTCGGTATTCAGGTTTGGATAAGTCTAACCGATTTCTTTTTACTATTCGGATAGTCATCAGGATTAGTGAACTTAATTCAAGTCAATGGGGAACTCGGATGTATTCATGGGAATCTTATACACAAATAGTATTTGTGTAAAAAGTTCTCCAGAAAAATATCTGAGTTCTCCACTGACTTTTATTATGTTCACTAATCCTGATGACTATCCGAATAGTAAAAAGAAATCGGTTAGACTTATCCAAACCTGAATACTGAACTACTCGCTCATCACTAATTAAAACCTTGTGGCACCACAGATAGAACCTTCAGATTTATGCCACCTAGGACACCATCTCTCTATTGTATATCGGCCATTTACAGTGCAGCTGGTCCCACAATTACCATGTACTATTACTATTTATTTACTTACTGCAGGGTAGTTGTTTATTGCTTTATTCTAGGTTGTGTCTGTTAATGACCACAGTGTGAATGTGCACCTATACATTTCCCTAATATAATGGGTGTGCCGCTCATTTCTGTTTTTCCCCTTTAAAACTAGAAATGAATGATTCAATTAAACAGCGAGTATATTAGTCCTCTCTGGTGTACACATACACTGGCTGATATTTAGTAACAGGCTTTCCTGGAAACTCATATTTCCCAATAATTGTCCTGTCCATCGCCTGACAAACAAATCAAGTACTTGTTCATTGGTTAAATGATTTCTCGGCAGCACATTGTCCTGTAAAAAGGTGCTTCTGAGAAGAAAGGTATACTATGTGTACAGAACAATATATTACTCATTCTGCACCCATGGTAGAGTGGTCAACCTGTCTAAACAGGCTATTAAGTGACCATCGATTAGCTTCCATGTAGCTGGTTAAAGGCCATTGAATGGGCACCATCAGCTATTGTAATCACACCATTATTTTGCAGCAGAGCTGAGCAATTTAGTACCCGCAGATCTGATCCAGACTAGAGATGAGTAAACCTTTTGAAGTTAGAGTTCGGGCCGTACAGCCAAACTTTTGCCCCCAAACGTGATCTGTACTGCAATAAAAGTCTTTTACTATCTCATCTGAGAGCAGCATGTTGTAGGCAAAGCGATCCTAAATCCAACAATTTAGATTACTGGGGTCAGCTGTTCTGACACAATCAAAGCATTTAACTTTAGCCATGCAGCAGAATGTGGAGAGCTGCCCCCGCCCACACCAGATCTCTACAGAGATTGTGCATTGACTACAAGCTGTCAATCAGAGGAGGGTGTGTCGGACTGCTGTGCACGTGCCAATGTAGTCCAGTAATGGTAAACCCTAGAGATCAAGCCATTAGTTTAATAAATCAATAGCACACAGCCTGATAAGAGAGGTATAGATGACTTTTGTTTTTTAACCCTTACAGCATGCTTTTGTCAGTTTACATAGCTTAAACCTGCTGACAGATTCCCTTGAATGCCCTTTGAAGTTTTTCTGCGGTATCTTTCTATTCAGATGTAGCAGAGCTGGGTTGGCCACTGAGTCTTTCAATTTCATTGACACAAATCTACAATTTAATGATTGAAATTGTAGATAAATCTATCTCATTCTCTTAATTCTACAGATCCAATCAGTGACCAGTCCAGCTTTACTTATAGGAGTTGCTGAGACATTAGACTCCCATACCCTCCGTACTGTATCTATCACTTAGGTGGTATGAAGCCGTCACCGCGTTTGAGTATAGGCGCTCCGTGTTATGCCTTGGACGAACAGCCTGCAGCCAAAAGGTTAATCTGAGTGATGTCTTTCGGAGCGAGGAGCCGGTATCCTGGATGTGCCGGTTTCTCGGCGGAGTGCATGTGTTTATGTTCCTTTTCACAAAGCTATAAATACAGGTTTCCATAGTGAGCAGATCTTTTTTGCCGCCTTTATAATTGGCGCATATTTTTATAGCAGTTACAGACGGCTCAAGGAGTGGAATGGAAATGAGCGCCTCGCCTTGGAATAAACGGTGATAACGCAGGCCAGACAATGAGCCAATGTCATCAGCAGAGTCCTTAAACCCAACAAGTGTCTGCGATGTGATGTTTGGCCGCAAAAAAGATTTCCAGATTGATTGAGAAGACACATACACAGTGACTCCGCGAGGTGAACGCCGCACTTGACAGCGGGTAACCTTATTTACACATGAAACCTACTTCAATGTAACAAGCCTTTAGCTTTTATTCTTGCTGCTTCTTTCTAGTGACTGCTGCGCTTATTGATGATCATTGTGAGCAGCTATCATGGAGAGATTAGAGGCAGAAGCAATGAAAGACACACTTATGGGAACGCTATGGCTGGGAAATATGGCGGCACGGTATTTGTCACACTTCATAGCACTGTGGCTGAAACTGGAGGAATTCTAACACAGCCATGATGCACATACAGATCTGGCCTTTATTTTTCACTCAAAATATCCCCATATTTAATGCCACAAGATGATCAGCTTTGAAAAGAGATCAAAACCTGATTTTGAGATACTCTGTTGGGATATATCTATGCTATATGTTTCTATATGCATCCATGCAGTGGTTGTGATCAGAGTCAGCCCCCAACATTATTGACCTCTGTTTTTCCTAAGGAGAGGGCTTTGAAAGGCCCCATCAGAATAGAGCGTTGACGTGCATGTGCATCAACCATCCGGATTGGTGTTTCAAAACCCCACTCTTGGCAATGATGGAAGTTCCAGTGGTCAGATTTGCACCAATCCTCAAGTTTTTACCTGTTCTATGGATAAGTGATTAGAGATGAGCGAACCTGTTCTGGGCTGACGTTTGAGTGCCTGACATATCCAAAGTGCTGGAGTATGCAGCACTGTGCTCCGGTAGGCTTGGTGCTGGGCCCACTGCGAGCCACAGGATGTGGTTGATCTACTGATGCACTGCAGGTAACTGCTGAGATATTGGATGTAGTGTGTTCTCCAATTAAAACCTTTCCCACCCTCCTGCCTAGTGGCGTAACTTGAAGCTCATGTGCGCCGATGCGAAAGCTCTAATGGGGTCCCCTTTGGTCTATTGGAAAAAGGGACTTTTGGGATCTCCCAAGGTGCCAGGGCCCAGGTGCTATTTCAACCCCTTCACCAGTTGTAGTTACCCCGCTCCTGCCCCGGAAGTGTTTCACTGGTGGCTGGATGTATATGGGGGGAGGCCCAACAGCCAATCAGTGACTTCCAGTGAAGGTCAGGTCAAAGTTTGGGACCTGAACAGTGGCACTCATCCAAAAATCCACTTGTTTCGCTCATCTCTATATGTGATAACTTTAAATTAAGAAAAACATTCTTTGAGGTTTTGAAGACTTTTATCTATTGACTTCTTGTGTCTTCTAGCAATTCTTTCTAATGGCATAACTCCCAATGGTGGGAGTATTATAGTTCCTCCTAGCAATGGGAGATTTACGGTTGAGGTTGTGCACAGTAAATGTAATTTCCGTTTTAATATATGTGAGTTCTCCATATGAAGACTCCTCATCATTATCTGCTGGGTTCTATTAATCATACAACATCTGTTCGCATATGAAGAAGACATTAACAAGCGTCGCCCTATTGTTTTATTGCTGGGGAAAGGTTGAAACAACATTATTCGTGAACTCGGTGCCACGCTGGAGACGATTCCACTGTCCTCGTGTAATAAAACGAACACCCAATCTTGTGTTTTCATCTTGAAATCTCCTTCTGTCCATACAGAGGAGAAGAAAACTGAGTTATGGAGAATAAACTGAGCAGAAGAGGAGATGTTATTACATTGTATTGTCGCCCGGTGAAATGTCACAGCCTGTCAGATTTCTTCCTGGCAGAAGACAAAGGAGTCTAGAGTTTTTAAATGACATTGAGGAAGCGCAGAAGAGAAGGATGAGCAGCTCTAGAGAAGCCTCTATGGCTAAGAAGAAAATGCTGAGCCAGGACCCCACAAAAACGCAAGACTAATTATAATTACTCAGAAGACAACTAGGTTATATCTATTATCTATATCTATATATCTATTATCTATCTATCTATCTATCATCCATCTATCCATCATCATCATCTGCTATTTACTGTATCCATCAATATCTATATCTATTAATCTATTTTGTTTCTATGTATTAAAGTGAATCTGTCAGCAGGTTGTTGCTATGTAATCTGAGATCAGTACAATGTAGGGACGGAGACCCTGATTCCAGTGATTTGTCATTTACTCAGCAGCTATCTGCCACATTCACAGAGTCTGCTCCTGTGACTTCTGATTTTACGCCAGGTGTTCATTCCAATGGTGGTGTTGGTGATGTAGTAGTCTGACTGTCTGGATGTGTTTGTATGGATGCCCAGCTGGAGTTATAAACTCTTGGCTTCTGCTAATTAAGAAGTATTGCACCCTATTTGTATCTTCAGTCTGTTGTTGCTTGTGGCCAGAAATAATATAACGTCTGTCCGAATTACAGGTATAAAGGGTCATCTTGGACAGACTAAATGCAAGCTGCACCATTAGGCAGAACTCCAAGATACCCCAATACCAGTAACAGTGCAGGAGTTGCCCCAGGTCCCTTCATGTGAGGGAGGGGAAATTTTTTAGTGATGAAGTCGTCCCCCCCTCACATGAGATGAGGACCGGGGGGGGGTGCTGGTAGAATTTTCAGAGCTGTCTGTTACCTACTGCTAGCGCCATAGCCTCCAGCGTCCCGCGGTCAGCAGTAAGGAGGAGAGGTGGGGCGGGCAGAGCTGCAGGAAGTGAGGCTTCTCTCACTTCCCGTCCTCCCTCCTCTCCTCGTCTCGGCCAACGCTATCACGGTCTCGGCTGCCGGCTGTAAGCACGGGACAGCCGCGACGCGATAGTTACGCCACTGCCCAATACCCTTTAACCATTATACAGGAATCTGGCTTGTCTACAAGGTCCAGGGTGTTGCTGCCTATAGATGGGTCGCAGTCCAGGAATAAAAAAGTTGCCAAGCAGGGTCAAACCCGAGAGGTCAGAAAAGTACAAAATCGTCAGGCTGGAGAATAGTAAAAAAAGAAAGGCAGAGGTCAATCCGGAAGATCAATAATAGCAACCAGATACAAGTGAACCAGGGAATATATCTGGCAGCTAGTAGCAACAAACCAAATATACAAATAAGGGGTAGTACTTCCTAATTGGCTGAAGCCAGGAGTTAATGACCCCAGCTGGGCAGCCATACAAACACATCCACAAGTCAGACTGCTCTATCACCAGTCCCACCTTCGGCACGCTCCACAAGGAGAACAGTTCCCCCTTAGACTGCATATACAGTATCTCGGCAAACACATTGGCTGCTGCACTTTTGGTAGTAGATATATAGAGGATAGATATGGAATAAATGGTTTTCCCATCACTTGGACCCACAACTATGTTGAGCGGACCCTATCTTGCACTGTAGGGAGCAGAAACACTGTTGCCCATGCACAGTTCTCTTCCATCATACATTTTGGAAGTTTAGGAGTTAAACCTAGCCCCCAGTGTATGGATCTTTTCAGTGATTTGAAGTTCCTCCGACTGATGAGAGAAGAATAAGTGTTTCGGTGTATTTTTTGGCTGCGGTTTTAGACTGAGGCTGAGCGTGGAGCTCCTCTCCGCCTCCTCTCCTATCCCCTGCCGTTTGTGCCTTCTCCTCTGATTTTGCCCTGTGCCGCTCTCTCTGTCTCCGTCTTTACATCTCCACTTACTTATTGGCAGTAAACTGATTCTGGAAACGTGCGAGCTAAACAATGCTAGAAAGAAGCAATGGTTTTGAACAGAGCTAAATGTTTTCTTGTGTGCAGTGAGTTTTACAATAGAAAGAAAGAGATTACTATTATTAGTATTATTTCTTTTCTATATTTTCGGCTAATCTTGAAAGTGTCAAACGCCGGCCTTTTTCTGTCTCCCCCCCCCCACCCCTCCAATGTCTCTGATAGAGTTTAATGGCTTTGAGAAAAACCTGCTGTGTTTCATAATTACATATTTTGGCTTTCTTAGCATTGCTGTGCACACATCATAATAAAAATCATTAAAACATTTCCAAGGAACACAGTTATTGTACAAAAAGGCTTTCCTCCAGAAAGGAAATGGCCTCGACTCTTTAATGACTCTTGCATAAGGTGAAGTTGTATATTAGAGCAGACTGAGCGGAGAATTACTGTTGACGACCCCATGGTTGGTCGGGGACCACTTACTATGACACACTCAATGTATGTATTTACTAAATGATTGGAGATATTTCTCCTGCCAATCGGAGCCTGATCTCCCCTTTCTTCTGGTGCTTGAGTGCGTCTACCTGTATCTACCCCAAGACCTCATTCACATGGCAGTGATTTTTTGTGTACGAAGAGTTTCATCACTTATCGATCAGTTTCATCAGAGTTTGGTATGTGTCAATTGTACCATTTAGTGCCATGTATTTTTGCATGAGTTTCCCATAGGGCTCCATGTTACAAAAATGCATACGTTTTTGAAAATCACCAAAAAAAAAACAAAAAACCCAGCATGCAACGTTTTTTGGTGCTGAGCCAAAAAACGCATCCAAAAAATGCATGGCACTTTAGCCATGCATTTTTTGCATTGGGGCCCATGGATGCGTTTTTTCATAAAAGACAAGTGTGAAAAACGCATGGAAAAAATCCATCCACGACACCAGTGTGACCCTGGCCTAACACTGCAAGTATGCCTACTAGTCGTTGGCTTCATTCCAAATTTTACTGTAGGGTCCAAGAGCTTTAAATGGGTTGCCCACTACTTTGAAGATCCCTGCTCATTCTCTCATTCTCCAAAGCCTATACTCACCTCTAGTGACGGTGCTCTTTCAGCGATGCTAGAACTTGCATTCCCAGGGTCCACTTGTAATGACATGCAATACCCATGAGCAATCAGTGCCAACTTCTTTCTTCCACCTTCTTCTGCCTTCAGTTAGGTAATTAATGGGAATTGAGCGCTGCAGCTGCCACTCACTTCCTGTTAATTGCTCTGTGTTCTGCACATTTGGGCTCAGTAAAAAACAGCAGCTGTAGTTTGACACTTGGCATAACATGTGAGACAGTATGATTCGGCCAGGGGTCTATGGGAACTCGGAACTCGGGCGTGGAGTTGGGGGGATGTCACTGGTGGCCTGTCCAGACCAATAGCCCTGGTGGTTAACTGAAAATTGGGGGAAAATGAAAGGGATAAAAAAAGAATAAATGTCTCCTGACGCCACCTGTGGTTTCTGGTGATTTCACCAGTGCTGCCCTGGGCCTCTGGGGATGATGCATGGGCAGCTGGATGGTATAGCTCCCCACAGGCGGAGCAGAGTCCCCGGGGTTGTGATGAAGTGACAGGGATTTGCACAGAAAGCGAGTAGGGGGCTTAATGATTGTTTAAAACCCGGCGGTAAAAAGCTTTTAACCTGTTAACGACAGCCGTACGTCTCTAGACGTCGGCCGTCATTATCCCCGTGTTTGAAGTGAGCTCTGGCGTGGAGCTCACTTCAAACCTTCGACATCTCAGCTGATCTCACTAGCTGAGATGTCGGTCTAACAGCACCGATCGGTCCCGCCATCCGATAGGTGCTGTTAACCCCTTAGATCCTGCCCTCAATCTCTGAGAGCGGGATCTAAGGGAGCCGGAGCCGGCAGCGCGCGGTTACCGGGCTCCAGGGGAGATCTCGCGATAGTATCGCGGGATCTCCCGTGCTGATGTGACAGGCCAGGGTCCTGGCTTGACCCTGGAACCTGTCGTGGAGCATTTCCTGCTTGTGGTTGGCAGGGGCCAACCACAACAGGTCCGCGATTCTGACACATACAGAGGAGCTGCAGCTCCTCTGTATGTGTCAGAAGTGATCGGACTGTGCATCTGCATGCCTCTCTATGGGGCAGTGTAAAATTAAGAATCAATAAACAAATAAAGTTTTTACAAAGTTGAAAAAAAAACAAAAAACTTAAAAGTTCAAATCACCCCCCTTTTCTCCCATCCACAATAAAAGTATTAAAAAATTAAATAAAATACACATATTTGGTATCGCCGCGTTCAGAATCGCCCGATCTATCAATATAAATAATCAAATAATGAGAGCCGTAAACTGCGTAGCGCAAAAAATGGTTCAAATGCCAGAATTACGTTTTTTTGGTCGCTGCAACAATGGTAAAAAATGCAATAACGGGCGATCAAAACAGCGCATCCACCCAAGTATGGTATCATTAAAAACGTCAGCTCGAGACGCAAAAAAATAAGCCATCACCCAGCCCCAGATCCCGAAAAATGAGGACGCTACGGGTCGCAGAACATGGCGCAAAAAGTGCAATGGTTTTTTTTTCATGCTTTTGAATTTTTTTCCACCACCTAGATACCAATAAAGGTATACATGTTTGGTATCTACAAACTCGTACTGACCCGAGGCATCACACGGTCACGTCGGTTTTACCATATAGTGAACACGGCGACTAAAAAATCCAAAAAGCAAACGTGTAATTGCACTTTTTTTGCAATTTCACTGCACTTGGAATTTTTTTGCAATTTCCTTGTACACTATATGGTAAAACAAATTATTCCATATGAAAGTACAACTTGTCCCGGAAAAAACAAGCCATCATATGTCTATATTGACAGAAAAATAAAAACGTTATGGCTCTTGGAAGCCGAGGAGCGAAAAAACGAAAATGAAAAATGACAAATTTCTTCGTCACTAAGGGGTTTAAACAATCATGTGGCCATTGCAGCCTTTTCCTCTGCTGCCATACCTCTTTATAGGGTCTGGCAGCAGAGGAATTACTCGCATTCCCCATTGACATACATTGTACTCGTTACTTAGCGAGTAATTGCAAGGATACTCGCAGAGTAACGAGTAGCCCGAGAACCGTACTATTCGGCGAGTAACGAATAGTAACGAATATACTCGCTCATCCCTAAGCATTATATATCTGAATTTCTGATTGTACAGCAGGTATACTCAGTTCTCTCGGTTTTGTTATCACCGTCTATTGGGTATAGAAGTGTAGACGGTAGTTTAATCAAACAGACAGGGAAGACGAGAAGGTGGATGATTCAGATGCTGCTAACTTCACAAGTTGGAGTCTTGTTCCATTTACACTCTGTCCTTCACTCATTTTGCATTTGCAAAACTCATGTCTGAAGACGTGACGAGATATTAAATGTTAAAAATGACATTGATGAATAATTAATGGGATGAAGCAATTACAAAAAATGTGTAGACATAGACAAAGAAACCTGTGAAGAACACCAGATACATCTCCAGACCTGTCATGTGGAGGACGTTGTTGGATATCAGGGTCACCAACTATCCAGAGATTCCAGGACAGTCCGGAAAAATAGGGCACGTGTTAGTACTGTCCATAAAAAACTTTAATCTGTGATGTTTTTTAAGATGAAGAAACTTTTATAGATTTTTTATCTGTAATAATCATTATGTTTACAGTTTACAGTGAATACAGCAGATGTCTTCGTATCAGAATTATGGGCTGATGACATGGATCACTTATAATCAGGGCTGTGGAGTTGGAGTTAAAGTCATGGAGTCGGAGTCGGTGTCCATTTTGGTGTAGCTGGAGTCTGATTCAGAGAATTTGAGGAGTCGGATTTTCAGCTTACTGATTTCACAGCCCTGGTTGTAGAGTCGGAGTCGTGGAGTTGGAGTCTATATTGATGGAGTCGGAGTTGGTGTCTATTTTGGTGGAGTTGGAGACAGATTCAGGGAAGTTGAGAAGTCTGAGTCAGATGTTTGGCTTACTGACTTCACAGCCCTGGTTGTAGAGTCAGAGTCATGGACTCGGAGTCAGTGTCTATATTGGTGGAGTTGGAATCAGATTCAGGGAAGCAGAGAAGTCAAAGTCAAATATTTGGCTTAGGGTACTTTCACATCAGCGGTTTTTGCCGTTCGCGGTAGATGCGGTGAAAAAACTGCCGCAATTAACGCATAACCGCTGCACTTGCGGCACAGTTGCGGCAAGCCCCATGCAGTGTCTATGGGGCTTGCGGTAAGTGTGCGGCAAGTGCGGCAAATGCAGTTTCGGCACTTGCGGCAGGTGCGGCCGCGAAAAATACCGCGGTCAGCCGTGTTTTTTTTGCAGCCGCACCTGCCGCAAGCCCCATAGACATTCTATGGGGCTTGCCACAAGTGCAGCGGTTATGCGGTAATCGTGGCAGATGCGTTTTTTTCACCGCATCTGCCGCGATCGGCAAAAAACGCTGATGTGAAAGCAGCCTTACAGACTCCACAGCCCTGGTTGTAGATTCAGAGTCATGGAGTTGTAGTTGGTGTCTATTTTGGTGGAGTTGGAGTTGGATTCAGTGAAATTAAGAAGTCTGAGTCAGATGTTTATCTAAAAAATGAGAATGCGCATAGGGTCTTATCCTAATTAGGAAACAAATCCCATACAGTATGAAAACTGCTCACCTGGTTCGGTTGTGTAGCCCACAACCAGCTTGATCACTCAAACACAGCAGCCGCAGCAGGGACCGCACTTCCACAACGTGGGGGTGAAACTCTATCCGGGACCAAGTGTCTTTCGGTCCGCGCTGCTGCTCCAAGAAAGTATCAGAAACACCGGAATGTTTTGAACCAAGAAATCATCTGTTTTACTTTCCGACGTGTTTCGATGCTAATACCCAGCTCCTTCCTTCCGGTGTTTCTGATACTTTCTTGGAGCAGCGGCACGGACCGAAAGACACTTGGTCCCGGATAGTGAGTAAGATGTTTGGCTTACTGACTTCACAGCCCTGGTGTAAGTCAGAGTCATGGAGTCGGAGTTGGTGTCTATTTTGGTGGAGTTGGATTCAGGGAAATGTAGGTGTTGGAGTCAGATGATCGTCTTATGGACTTCACAGCCATGGTTATGGAATCAGTGACCAGTTTCATGGAGTTGGAGTCAGATTCAGGGAAATGAGTTGTTGGTTGTTGAGTTGGAGTTGGAGTCAGTGTCCATTTTGTCTGAGTTGGAGTCAGGGTCAGATTCAGGGAAACTGAGGAGTCGAGTTGGATATTTGGCTTACTGGCTTAATAGCCCTGGTTGTGGAATTGGAGTTGTGGAGTCAGTGTCCGTTTTGGTGGAGGTGGAGTTGATTGGAGAAATCGTGGAGAGATGCACACACATTCTGTCAGGTGCTCCGCTATATGGCACCATATCGGTAATCCTCAATGAAAGCAGAGTTTCTAAAGGGGGGTCATTCATTCTATCAATCATCATGTGATGGAGCACGGCAGGGACTGGTTCTGTGTGATCGGTATTAGAGTTTTATTTTTATGGTTCCATGCAAAAGTGTAGGTGCAGGAGAGCCCTACAGACATCTTTGGGGATGGTGTTACAGCTTGTCCACTTTGAGGATCTCTAGAACATGACTGTAGGTAAGAAATATATCAGAATCTATTGTAATATAAATGTAAAACTGAAGACCTGGATTTTCAGCCGTTCAGAAATCCCAGGACAATCGATAAAAGTAAGTCATATTTTTTGTCCTGTTATTATAAAAATAAAAGGCGTCCGTGATTTTTTGTATTTAAAGGACCTTATAGAGATCATTTTGACTCTATTTATCATCATTTTACAGTGAATGTAGTTAAATTCATCTCCACATGATCTCTTATAATCAGAATCTTTTATCATGGTTTTTCAATGTTCCATAAAAATATTGTCTGTCCGTGATTTTTTGGATAAGCAGAAAAAATATAAAGTTAACTTGGCACCGTGCGAGGACGGGAAGCAAATCACATGTGTGGTTATGTCGTTCTACTGAGACAATAGAGAGCAATCCTTCCTCTTACTAAATACACTGGAATACGGGTAACTATAATTGGAGAGGAAAATAGCCAACTCCACTCATTCCTATTTATAGACGTCTTAGGTGGTTTCCAGAAACTAAAATATCTTCTCTTTATTGTCCTCCAATAACTTCATGGTGCTTGTAGGTATGTGTCCATGAAGAGGTTAAACACCAAGCTGCCATAGGATAAAACCAGGTCCAAAAATAATGAAGAAACGGATCTTTAATGTCAATGCATTTCAGAGGTAAAACACTCCTTCTTCAGGACTAAATAACTTAGTGAAGACTTTTCTGACCTGAGGAAGGAGTGAAACACATTGACATTAAAGATCCTGTTTCTGCATTATTTTTGGACCTGGTTTCATCCGTATGGCAATGTGGTGTTTAATTTCTTCTTGCTAGTATACCTGTAATCGTTCATCGGGTGGCTGATCATATCTCACATAACACCCTATCTATGCTTTTTGTCTCCCCTATCTTCATTTACAACTTTATGATTATACAGGTGTAGAAATATATGGAATGTGTATTGGGTTGACTTAGTTTGTTTGTATGCCCTCTTACCCATAGCTAAGGTTAATGGAAAACAAATACCTCTTATTAAAAGGAGAAAAGAGAAATATCAATCTTCAGTTCATACAGCTTTAATTTCCTATTATAGTTGAGAACAATGGAGGTTAAGAACCATTAGACCCCGATGACCGATGGGAGCTGTATCGTGGCATGAGCCTAACTTCTATTCTTGCTTTGTACTTCTATCGGCCATGTATGCTCCTCATGGAAAGAACCAGAATTTTAGAGAGGTTTTCGAAACCATGAGTTAAGGAGTTCAATGCGGGATCCCAAGGAAGAGGTTCTGCAGAGCCTCGTCTTGAATAGGGATGCGCTATTTTATGAAAATGCTGGAGAAAGCCAAGTACAGCACTCTACTATTGTGCATGATATAGACAATGACTAGAATGGAGGCCAAGCATTTCCATCTTTGCTTCCTTCAGGATGGGCTCCGCAGAGCTCCGCTCTCAGGATTGCTGAGTTTCCCTCCAATGTAGTCAGTAACGGATAGAGCTCAACTTATGTTTTGGAAAAAACCCTTTACCAGTAGACACAAAGACAACCTTAGGGTCAGAGCTATCCTTAGTCTGGGGTCACACAACAGTATCGAAAAATTGGTCCAATTTCCATCCAGAAAAGTGGTACATTTTTCTCTCACTTGTCATCACTGTTTTTTTACAGTAGAAGTGATTAATCTTTATAGGACCATTTACAGTTTCCTATGTTACTATTTTGTAATGTGCCTGTATATCAGATGCTAAACTGTGGCTCCATATTGATCCTATTTTTTCTTGCACCCACCTAATTTCGGAGTTATATCAATTAGATACTAAATATTTGGAAATGAGAGGACGACATCTAAAAATATACGAAGAGAAAATTTCCAGAGAACACATTTTATAACCATGCATGAATTAAAGGTGTTAATCCATAAGCAACATACTGTATATCATCACCTACCCACAGGATAAGAGAGAAATGTTTGATTGAGGGTGGGCTTCCAACGATAACAAAAACAGGGGTCCTAAAGTCAATAGTAAGCACATGGGACCTCTGACCCCTTCACTATGTATAGGAGTGGCAGTCACACCGGCCCATCCATTCATAAAGATATTGATAGGCCAGCGTGAGGTTCCGGTAATAGTCACTGGCAGTGCCGAGTCTCAGCTGCACAGCAGCCCTAGATTAGCAATGCTCGTCCCGGCCAGTTCCCAAGTGCAATAGTTCCTCATACAGTCTTGTTCTTCTAGAGATAACACAGATATGGAGCCTAAAATCCTTGCAAACAGTCTTATACTTAAACAGTTGTGAACGTCAAAAGCACACCTCATCAATGTTACTTTCACAGAGTGGTTTAGGGATATGTTATTTAAAGTAGACTGCTGCCCTCGTTCCGGTACCTCTACAGCTAATTCTAGCCCGTTGGTCTCTCTTTCCAACACCATTGTGTTTCCCGGTGAAATCCTACAGTCTCTCATGGCTCCAGCCTTGTCCCAGTCACAGGGCACCATTTAGAGAACAATAAGGTGACCTTCAGACAAAGTTCATTAACCGTTTGCAGCATGATGACCCGTTTGCCCGAAGTCTATGTTGAAGTTCACTGCACCAGGTACTGAAAGGGTCAGTTGCATCCCTAGTGCACACCAAATTCAGGGCAAGAGCACCATCGCAGAGAGGATTACACTCACGCGGATCCTGGGACCATGTCTAAATTCTTGTACATCAATTCCATAGCAACTTGAAGAGTCCGGTTGAATTAAATGCTGGGCTTTTCACCATTTTGTTATCTAGGTCCCATCCATAAGTGGTGTACAGCTATTCTTAACTTCTTCCCTACCTCTGTAACCCGGGGAGCAGTTTTAATTTCAGCCACTAGGGGACCACCTACACATCATTTCACATATCACTCTACAGTACATATACATGTATAACATTTCAGCACAGGTACATATACACAAAGTACCCTCCAGAGAAGAGGCAGAACCCATAACCTCCTACACAGGGAACATATTATATGCATTGTCTCCGGATCTCTGGGGGTCTCTACACTTGTTTATTTCATGCATGATGTGCTGCCATATTTCCCTATGATATACAATGCAAGGACTAATTTTTCCGCACCACAAATGTACATTTTTGGTAAAATGTTGCTGCATCTCTGAGAACATGCACAAGTCTTCATCTATCCTTTATTCTCCTCTCTCCTCCGATCTGCCCAGAATATTATGCTTTCGTTTTTTTCCTGATACTTTCATCGAGAACTTGTTTATGGTGTCTATTCATTACAGGGGATGAATACACGTCTAGCAACTAAAATTGGGTTGCTTAGAAACATGCCGAATATCAATTAAACAGTTCTCGCTTACCAAGCCAGGGGAAAAATGAATTTGTAGGTAGCAATTTGGTTCCAGCTGTGGGTTGATAATAAAATGGGATTTTTTTGGATTAATAAAACTGTTGCATAAAAAAAAGGAGCGGCAAAAACATCCGTAAATACTTGTGATCTAGAAGTGGATGAAGCACAGTCCATGACAATGGAGGGACGAGTCAATGAAAAATATGCAGGGACTACGAAGAGATTGGAAAGGTTCTGTGCCCATAATCCCTGAAAGCAACTGGAAATTCTTCTTCTAAACAAATAATCAGTTTTCATTGTATTCTACTTGTAAAAGGATCAATTCAAGGTTAAGATCATTTTACAACATTAGGAAGAACATTTTTGAGTTTATGTCGTGATTATAAGGAGATGCAGAAGGTCCTAACCATGATGTGTTATAGTCAAAGGCCAGGTTTAATTTTTCATTGACTTTGAAGGGATTGATGACTAAGGCTATGTTCACTCAGGGTGTTTTGGTGCAATTTTGGTGCAGTTTTTAGCATGGTTTTATGGAAATACACGCTAAGAAAAAAAAGCGTTTTTCATCCCCAGCAAAACTTATGTGATTCCAGAAAAGTCATGCACACACATTGCTTTTTTTTTGCTGATGGAAACAAAAACCTCCTTGGTTTTCGCATAATTTTTTTAAAAAATGTTGAGAGAGAAAGAGACAGAGAGTGACCGAGAGGGAGCGAGACCAAGAGAGAGAGGGAGAAAGAGACCGAGAGAGGGAAAACGAGAGAAAGACCAAGAGAGAAAGATAGAGACTGAGGGAGAGAGACCAAAGAGAGAGACCAGAAAGAAAGATAGAGACTGAGAGAGTGAAACTGAGAGAGGAGGGAGAAGAGAGAGACTGACAGAGAGAGACTGAGAGAGGGAGAGAGAGACCAAGAAAGAGAGATAGAGACAGAGAGACCGAGACACCAAGACAGGGAGAGAGAGACTGAGAGAGGCAAGAGAGAGCAAGAGAGAGATAGAGACTGAGAGAGAGGCCAAGAGAGAGAGAGTCCAAGTGAGAGAGAGACCGAGAGAGAGAAGGAGAGACCAAGAGGGAGAGAGACGAGAGAGAAAGGCAGGGAGAGACTGAGAGGGAGACTGAGGAACCGAGAGGGAGACTGAGAGATTGAGAGAGACTGAGAGAGAGAGACCGAGAGAGAGAGACTCAGATAGGGAGGTAGAGACAGAGACTGAGAGAGAGACACCGAGAGAGAAACAAAGATAGAGACTGACAGAGACCAAGAGAAAGAGACCCAGAGACCAAGAGAGACAAAGAGAGAGAAAGCGAGAGAGAGATGGAGAGACCAAAAGAAAGAGATCGAGAAAGAGATAGAGACCGAGAGAGGCTAAGAGACAGAGATCAAGAGAGAAAGTCTGAGAAAGACTGAGAGAGAGACCAAGAGAGAGACCGAGCGAGAGACAGAGAGACCAAGAGAGAGACCGAGAGAGAGACAGAGAGACCAAGAGAGAGAATGTGAGAGAGACAGAGAGAGAAACTGAAACTGAATTTGAAACAGAGAGAGAGAGAAAGGCTGAGAGAGAACCGTGCAAAAAAATGAAAATTAACCCAGAATAAAAACCTTCGACAAAACTACAGGAAACTTTCTGCCAGGAGATCTTAACAAGAAAAGACTGATGCCACTCCTTAACATTCAGTGTGAACAGGTGCATAACTGAACAAAACATATTATAACAAATAATGAGACAGTTGCACTCTTAAATGCTGGGCTATGTAAACCTTGAATATAAGAATATAGAACTGCATAATAGCTATTTCAATATCTGCCCAGTCTCCTTATTGGGTACCTACACTAAGTCAATGCCTCACTCTGGGTTTAAAAAAAAACACTATTAGATTATGGGGACATGTCTTCTGTCTGTGCAACTCTCCCTCATAAGCCGTAAGTGACTTTATCCATTGGCAGGTTCCTACTCGCCCATACATAAAGAGGTTTTTTAAACCAAGATCTGTAGTAATATGTAGTGGTTGAATAACATTTACATATATTGTCTAAATAATAGTGGTTAGAATTAATATTGTAGTATCTGAAGCATCTGGTACCAGGTCCTTTGTGGTGTCACGTTCAGCTGGGATGATTGATGTGTCCAATGTGATTGTCTTGGTTGCAGAACTCAACAGCCCTTTTCATACAATGTATATACTGTATATATTCAAACCAAGCAGACCATAAATTGCTAATGTTTTTCCCGGATTATGTAATGATATTGCTGTAGCGATGGGTCATTTATAGTACTGGGAACTGATCTCATGCAGCCGCTTGATAAGCAAGAGGTCAGTTACCATCAAGTCGCTATCAACTCATGATCCGTTAACATTTGATCTGTGCCCCCCTCACCTCCCTCCCTGACTCCCCTGTCAGCTCCCCTTTTGTTCAGATTTCATATTAAATAAGAGACTGTCTCAGCCTGAAATTTAATTAGAAGGGATTTTGAGCTCCTGGGAGCAGCCACGTCCACCAGCCAAAGCTCATATGTCTGCGCCGTCTCTGCACTCCGCTGGAATCTGGACAGAATGGGAAGTATTATCCCTTCTACAAAATGATGTTTGAGGAAGGATTTTATAGACTTTATCTTGGGGCCTGCTGAATAGATGTGTGATGGGAATTGCAACCTTTAGGACTTCAACCGTATAAGCTGCACCTCTCATGATGTCCTGCAGCCAATTGAAAACACAGTTTATTATCAAGAAGAGCCTCATCCGAAAATGACTCTGTGTCTGATCTAAGTCTTCTCATATCCACATGCAGGATCTGATGTTTGACAGGCCAGTCATTTGTAAAAGGGCCAGTGCACAGCGGATAATACCAGTGGGCTTTAAGAAAACGGCAAAAAAGTATGAAGAGTTTCAATGACTTTTACTCATGATCTCAAGAACTTTCACATTTTACATGTATTAAATATGTAGTGGAGGTGATCTTGTTGTTGAAGTGGAATCCCTATAGGCACATTTATTTAATATGCTTTAAATATCTGTGGCCCGGGGTAGTAACCAAGGTCAAGGCTTGATCATCAGACACCCAGTGTTTGGTGGTGTGGTGGACCTGCTTGGGTGGAAGGTATGAGTGGGTCAGGTCGTATTTTTAATGTGGCTGCATACCACCAATGTTTTGGGTGAACATGGTCCTTTCCACAGTGAAGATAGAACTCTTTGCCTTGTTGTCTTTCTCAAAGTTTTTTTTAGTTCAACACATTCAACTGTAAGTGTGAGATAGCCAGCAGAGTTCTTATGTACATTCTCTTCATATAACTTCTGATACACTGCAATAAAGTCTCCTAAGTTTCGTTCCCTACCCCTAGAACGCATACCCATAGAAATCTACAAATTCACGCACCTGGGGCCTTTTAGGCCCGTTTTCAATTATCATGGAATAACTAAAAAAAATACTTTTCAAAGTTTATTGCAAAGTAAGGATGCATTCCCACTAGCGCTGGAGTCCGCCAGGACGGGATTCCGTAATGGATCTGACCTCCTGGTGACCCCAGCTAAGGCTGGCGGACGCATACCTGGGGCCTCGCAGGCCTGCCAGGTTACCTGTTTTCTATTTTCTGTAAAATTACTTTAGTTAGATTTTTGAATCTCTAGGTATTCCTCAGGTATATAGTTGTTAGTAATTTCCAGTTGTTCATATATTTTTATGCTATAGGCATTTCGGTATAACAACCTTTTTTTGGGACTACCCCATATTCACGCACCTGGGGCCTTTTAGGCCTGTGTGCAAATAACACGGAATAACTCAAATAAAAATACTTTTCAAAATTTATTTTACAATTGCAAAGTAAGGATGCATTCCCAGTAGCGCTGGGGTCCGCCAGGAGGGGATCCGTAATGGATCTGACCTCTTGGTGACCCCAGCTAAGGCTGGCGGAATGACTGTGCCATTGTAATTTTAGATGTCAGTAAACTAAAAAGAAAAAAAGAAAAAGATTACAATCAGGCTTGTGCACTGTAAACAGTATGTGATAAGACTCTTTGTTAGGGTCCCAGCACACCAAGCGATATAAAGCAGGTAAAGTGCAGCCCCCTCCTCTTACCTCCAACAGATCACTTTCTTGTAGTGCAGTAGAAGCCTCTGGTTTTGGAGCTCAGAAAGTTTCTATTTCCAGACAAAAGAAAGCTGACTTCTTCCTCCAAAGCTCCAGCAATTAGGACAAAAAGACCTGCGATGAGGTCAGAGACACATGACTTTGTGAGAGAGCCTCCCTTCCAAGATCACATGACCATGTTGTCATGCAGAATCCACACTCTTCCCAGAGTCATAAAAGTTCTTCCCCAGCAACAATACGGACAAAAAGACTGAATATCACATGTAAACCTAGTACGGGCCTAAAAGGCCCCAGGTGCGTGAATATGGGGTAGTCCCAAAAAAAGGTTGTTATACTGAAATGTCTGTAACATAAAAATATATGAATTACTGGAAATTACTAACAACTATATACCTGAGGATTACCTAGATTTTCAAAATTCAAACTAAAGTACTTTTACAGAAAATAGAAAACAAGTAACCTGGCGGGCCTGCGAGGCCCCAGGTATGCGTTCTAGGGCTACCTAATGGTCCACCTTCTCTTCCCTTTTCTCCAAGGGGCACACTTACTATGGCGGGGATCAAATACAGGCCCTTAGATAAAACAAGTCCTATCTTCTCAGGCACTTCCTCTGGGAGCCCTATCCTCATTAGACAAGAGCGGTTAGGTTAAGGGGGTTAAGAATCCTTTGCCAGTAGTTGGTGCCAAAGTTCCACACCACAATGTTGATCACTGCCTTTCAAGAGTTGTTGCTTACCTCTGCCAGGAAGGGTCAGGGGCTCGGCTTACAGTACGTCCACTAGCTCCGCCTCTAGTATTGGGGCCATCCACCCTTTCCTAGCACTTAGCTCTCTAATCTGAAGTTCCAGCAATTAGGACTTCACACTACCTTACAGCCATTTTGCTGCTTCAGAGCTACCGAGATAAACAACTAACTGAAGCCTTTTTAGGTCCAGCTCGTCCTGCACGTCCAAGCTCAATTGTCATCAAACCCTACGTTATACAACATTTCTAACACAACTACACTACACTCTTATCACTCTACTGTACACATTACAAATATGCCTTTAGCTTTCAGGGGCAAGAATCTGACCACCTCCTCACATATCGACTAGTAGAAGCCTGACTGCTGGGACCCCCAGAGATCCAGGTGCAAAGGTGCCAGGTCTCCATTTATAGTGCCATTGTGGAGGAGGTCGTTTAGTGTGAGTGGTCACAATTCATTAAAATATATGACAGCAACAGATGCAGACTACAATGGAGTATGATCACCTGAGGCCAACTCCATCACTATGTGTGGTCACCTCTATCAGAATAATAATTATTATTATTATTAATAAGTATTTATATAGCGCTATTAGGATACATAGCGCTTTACAATTTAGAGGGTTGACATAGACAAGTGGTCGAAGACGACGACCACAAACGGCGACAAACGATGACAGATCACAAGTAGTAATACAAGTACAATGGGGCCGGGGATCCTGTCCGCGAGGGCTCACAGTCTACTGGAGATGATAATCTATATGCCTTAAACGCCTCATTTACAATATATTAATTATTTAATTATTATTTTTTTATGCTAGAGTTGCTGGATTACCTTTTGGTTTTTGTGTCAGTTTTTATAACCTTTCGTTTTTTTGGGATGGAAAAAATAATCTGTAGACATTTTTCAAGGCTTTTCCTATCAACTTCTTAATGAAAAACTGACAGCAGTAGGGTGACACATGGATGTATACAAGGGATATCAGCTTTTTGGACCCTTTCTGTTAAATGAGTGACTCTAAATCTGAAATTTGGATGACATGCCTCTGTTTGTTTGCACGTAAATCAAATTTTATTAGTATTTGAATTTAGAAACTGTTACGTCTTTCATAAGAAGGGTCAGAACACCTCGAAATTCCCATCGCCCTAATTGATCGTCCACTTCGGTAATCAGTGGCAGCTGGATCAGGGCTATGCAGACTACCTCAGTCAGCGCTAAAATATGCTGGCACCATGGATGACTTCTAGTGGATAGGTCTTATGTAGTGTCATGACATTGCAGGGGTCTTGTAAGTGCAAAAGATGCCCAGGATGGCGGCATTCAAGTGCTGGCAGGGGACGTTCGCAGAATCCTGGTCCGGATAAGAAGGGAGGAGTGATGAGTGAAGATTTTGAAGTTCGGGTTCGGGCGGTGCAGCCACACCTTTCTGACGCACTGTTCATGACCTCAGACTTGACCTGATCCTCAATGGAAGTCACTGGTTCAGCTCTCAGATCACATACATCCAGCCATAAGTAAAACACTTTCTTTAAATTAAGGTAATACACACTACACCCAAAAACGATACTTTTAAGTCCAGTATGAGCCGATCGGACACTGCACGCGGCTCACACTGTCCCACGCACCAACTGTACCTGACCACAGCGATACTCACTCCAGCTCCCAAACTCCGAACCTGAACAGGTTTAATCAAAACCGGGAAGTTCGACGACTCGTACCGAACCTTGAAAGATTCACTCATCTCTATCAGGGAGTACCAAATGTGGACACGTCATCCCCCACAGTATAAGGCCATCAGGCGCCAGTGGCTATCTTTACATAAAGCTATGGACATAGATATATAACACATTTATCAAAATGATAATAAACCTGTAATTATCACATCTATTTTAGTTGGCCAAAAATGACAAATTTCATTAACTTTCGCCCGCCACGGGGATTGTGCCATGTAAATTGGATGTATCTGCTGCCATTTGGTAAAGCCTTCCACACTGTATGACTACATACAAATACTTGGTGGCTCTTCTGTATTTCAGCAGTTTAGAGCCACCGGCAGGACAATGACGGCAGAGTCCTTGACTGTTCTGCTGACAGGCGAGCCGCTGTGTATAGAGCAGAATCTGCGAGTCCTGATATCTCGATTATCATATCTCAATTATCCGAGGATCTGATAATCTGCGGGGAATATTTTATGTGAAGTTATTAGTGCTGCTTTTATGTAAATAACCTGCGCTTTATGTTCTTCTCTCTAGTGATATTCCGAGGACGCCCGGGGGGAATCATTTACATGGCTTGTGCTTCCGTCAATTAGTTAAAGAAGATTTACAAAATGTAATATAACTACCACACTTTGACTGACATACAGTATACTGGCATTGCTATATTTTTAGTAGAAACCTTCTTTAAGAGGTTTTGTTTAAGAACCCTTAAAGGGAAAGTGTCAGCAGTGTGTGTTAAAGGTATATTTTTTTAGCAATTTTTTTTCCCATATGATAACCATTATTAAAAATAGAAGTAAGAAATTATACAATTTTGACACAAGCAACTGGGGCTTTGTTGGACTCGTAACATCCTGCATCCTACAGGTATATTGACCATAAGCAACAGACTCTTGTATACTGAAGCATCTAATGAGCGTGTGCAGAGAGAGGGGAGGCCGGTCAGCATGACCTCACCTGTTGTGATTGGTGGATCGTGTGTTATCAGCTGTGTACAGAGGGGTTAATATTAATTGAAACTGCTGTAGACTCTACCTAGAAGGACAGGAAGGATGAATCTAAAATAGCCCAAGTGGCCGGTGTGAAAACTGCCGGATTAGTCATATTATAGGGCCGCTAATGAGGCTTTCTGATGGACTTGGTTGCATCGCTGCCTCTTCATTACAATGTGTGCCGCTAATTCTCCATGTTACCAGGATTGGTCTCTGCAGGAAATATGAGTGGATGTTGATATAATTTGCTTTCAGAAGTCAGGTCAGCAGGTAATTGATGGACGAGGTTTAGTGGAAGAAAGTATTTTTATGGAAGCATAAATGTAATATTTGCTATAGAATCAGAGTTTGTAGTGGGCAGTATGGATAATCGGATATAGAGTAAGAGGAATATGTCATGTAAAGTCTCCATGCAATAACGCTCTACTAGTGTAGTCTTCAAAACCAATTGTTCCCCGCGGTCCTGCTGCCATACTGAGCGTCTGAAGACATATATGTGCCTGGAAAGATGGCTGGAAGTCAGTGAGTGGCCGGGGTGGTATACAGCCAGCTAATTAAAAATGCTTTCTTTTCTTTCTTTCTTTCTTTCTTTTCTTTCTTTCTTTCTTTCTTTCTTTCTTTCTTTCTTTCTTTCTTTCTTTCTTTCTTTCTTTCTCTTCTTTCTTTCTTTCTTTCCCTCTCTCTTTCTTTCTTTCCCTCTTTTTTGTTTCTGTCTTTCTTTACTCTTTCTTTTTTTCTTTTCTCTTTCTCAGCTCTTACTTTCTATTCTCTCTTTTCTCTTTCTTTCTGTCTCATTTGTTCTTTCTCGTCATATGTTTGTGTTTTCACTCTATCTTTCCCACACCTCTCTCTTTCTTTTTCTTGCCTATCTGTCTTTGTCTTCTCTCTCCCTCTTTCTCTTTTACCAGTTTCTCCCTCTCCTCCTTTCTTCTTTTTTCTCCTCTTTATCTTTCTTTCTGTCTCATTCTTTCTCTATATATGTCTTGGTCTTTTCATCTTATTATGTCCCCCACACCAATCTCTTCTTTGCCCAGCCTCTCTATCTTTGTCTTCTCTCACCCTCTCTATCGCTCTCTATCTTCTGTTCCTCTTTTTCTCCTCTTTATCTGTCTTTCTGTCTCATTCCTTATCTCTATATATATCTTTTTTTTTTGTCTTATTATGTCCCACACCTCTCTCTTTGTCATGTCTCTCTCATTCACTCTCCCTTCATTTTTCTCTCTCTTTGGTTGCGGTCTCACTGGTGAGAGTCATTCGAGAGACTTTCACCGGTCTCGCATGCATCACCTGACACGGCTGACTGTGCTCTCCGGACAAAAGTGTGTCAACTGCATAAAAATACATGCTGCTGACACGCTCCCATCCGAAGACCACAGTCAGCCATACCGGGTCATACATGTGAGACTGGTGAAAGTCTCTTGAATGGCTCTCACCAGTGGGACCGCAGCCTTGGCCACACAATGGCTATTTGGAGTGTAGAGAAAACCAGAGAACCCGGAAGAAAGAGGACACCCGCTTAAACACACCATACTGAAGTTGTGCACCCCAGCAACATGCTGTAATATTGCATAATATATAAATAACTAGAGTGTAAATGGTAATGTTTCATTTAATTTCATTATCAAATACTTAAGTACAACAAGCTAAATTACAATAAAATGATAATATTAATGTTTTACATGGCATTGTACAATGCATACATTGCAGTGCAGTAAACAGCAAGCAGTATTCAAATAATACCAGTATCAGTAAAATGGTTATTAAAAGGAAAACTGGTGACATGCAATGTCTAAATAATGCCGCCATGCAATTACAGAGAATCTGTCAGCAGATTTTTAAAGCCCCATCTGAAAGCAACATAATGTAGGGGCAAGGACCCTGATTCTATTGATGTGTCCCTTACTGGGCTGCTTGTTGCAATTTTGATCAAATTAATGTTTTATCTGCTGCAAAATTACCAGTCCTCTGGATACTGAACTCTGTATAACCCTGTACACACCACTGATTGGCAGCATAGGTAAAAAGCTACCAAACAGTGGTTAGGGCGGGGTTCCAAACAGCACAACTATATTGCCAGCGATAACTAGGCATCCAGTGATGCTGTCTTGACTTTATTAAAATTATAGCAAGCAGGACAGTGAGTGACACATCATGGTTTCTGTCTCTACATTATGTTGCTCTCAGATTAGGTGACAAAAGCTTGATGCTAGATTCCCTTTAATATGAAGAATTATTGTCACAAGCGTAAAATAGCAGGCGAAAGGAAGCAGGATAGTAATAATGAGCACGGAAACCTTCTTTGGCCCTGGACTGGGGTCACTGGCTAGCCCTGTACCCAGAGGTACCTCAGATGGTGAGGAGGTCTGGGATACCACCCTTGCCCTCTGCTCCTCAACCTGCCCTGTGTTACTCCCTCTCACCTCCCACTACGGACAGGGATACACAAACAAGCTCCAGCAAGTGCACAGACATCTTCAGCTTACACTGTCAAAGGCAGAGTGAAACTCTATCAGCAACGTCATCTGGAGGAAGACAAGGCTATTTAAAAGGCCTGGGCATGATCACCTGACAAACCTACGTGTATACCTACAGAGCCACACAACTCACATTAGACAGCAACAGCAGCTTCAGCATTAACCCCGACTAAACCAAAGGAAATTTACTCTGACTTAAACTGCAACAAAGCATTTCACATGGACTGGGGAGCAGTCAACACATCACAAGTATCGTGGATTTCCGCCTGACATCCGTCATGCCCGATAACGCTCCTAAGGTTGCACCCCAGGACGGCTGGCCACGGGCAGATTCCACAATCACTGCCTGACAATGTGGAGCCACAGTGATCGGAGAACGCACACGTGAAGGACGCCGTTCTCCGAATAGATCTTGTATTTCCAACCACAATTCTTAAAGTTTTTTTCTTTCTAAATCCCATAACGTAATGACAAGCTATCAGTGTGAAACATAGCGGTAATTACAGAACAAATCAAACTATTTGAAGGCAGGTTTCAGCTCTCTGGTGCCTAATGAGTTACATAAACGGCACATTCCCAAAATCTACAAACAGCTTCTGAGATCTGTCAAGTGTTTTACCAGACAGAGAATGTTTTTGGCACGCTCCGCTCTCCTGATACAGCCAATCAGCTCTTCTCTTGTGCTCCATTTAATTAACACCAAGATTTGGCTGGATCTTTACCTAGGGTGAAAGCTGTAAAACTATTGAGAAAAATAAAAGAGAATTCTACCTGCCTTCCCAAGAAGCCTTATTCCTTATCAGGTGCCAGGGAGCGGGACGATCTGTTATTCTCTGATGGTTTAGACACTTTTAATTACCAGGAGGCAGATTTCTTTGCTGTGCTGAATGCACATGGTTTATTGTCCTGAGAACATGTGCTGCAGCAAATGGTGCTTCATTACCGCTCCCCTCCTCCAGAAACATCCTATCTCCAATGGCTCGAAAAACAGACGAGCAATGTGGAATAGCAGAAGAGGGGAGCAGACCGGATGCCGGATATGGGCCCATGTGACACCAGTGAATACTAGTCCATAAGCACAATTTGTCACCATACCTTTTCTTTCCTTATTGCAGACCATGTCTCTTATTATTGTCTACGACAGGGGTCTCGAGCTCGGCTGGGTATATGGGCCGCACGTAGGAGAATATTTAATTTGGGGAGCAGGACAAAGTGATATTCTTGATAATTTTTTGGATAATTTTTGTCATGTTTATTTTGCTTATTTCTTAAATGGCATTAATTATATGGGTTGTGGTACAGTTTTATAGCTTGCGTTGTTACAGTGTGGCAATAACAAATTAGCACTTTTTAAATTTACTTTAGTTTATATATAAACAGCATGCTTAGTGGCAATGTATTTTTTCATATACTGTGTGCAGAATTATTAGGACTAATGAGTATTTTGATCACATGACACTTTTCATACATGTTGTCTACTCCAAGCTGTACAGGCTTGAGAGCCAACTACCAATTAAGTAAATCAGGTGATGTGCATCTCTGTAATGAGGAGGGGTGTGGTTAATAAACATCAACACCCTATATAAGGTGTGCTTAATATTAGGCAAATGCTTTCCTTAGGCAAAATGGGTCAGAAGAGAGATTTGTGGCTCTGAAAAGTCCAAAATTGTGAGATGTCTTGCAGAGGATGCAGCAGTCTTGAAATTGCCAAATTTTGAAGCGTGCATCACCGAACAATCAAGCGTTTCATGGCAAATAGCCAACAGGGTCGCAAGAAGTGCGTGTTGTGCAAAAAAAGGCGCAAAATAACTGCCCCTGAATTGAGGAAAATCAAGCGTGAACTGGCAAGATGCCATTTGCCACCAGTTTTGCCATATTTCAGAGCTGCAATGTTACTGGAGTATCAAAAAGCACAAGGTTTTCGATACTCAGGGACATGGCCAAGGTAAGGAAGGCTGAAAAATGAGCACCTTTGAAAAGAAATATAAGATAAAACTCAAGACTGGGCCAAGAAATATCAAGACTGATTTTCAATGGTTTTGTTGTCTGATGAAATGAGAGTGACTCTTGATGATGGGGCCAGAGGCTGGAATCAGTAAAGGGCAGAGAGCTCCACTCCGACTCAGACGCCAACAAGGTGGAGGTGGGGTACTGGTATGGGCTGGTATCATCAAAGATGAACCTGTAGGACCTTTTCAGGTTGAGGTGGAGTGAAGCTCAACTCCCAGACCTACTGCCAGTTTCTGGAAGACAACTTCTTCAAGCAGTTGTATAGGAAGAAGTCTGTATCGTTCAAGAAAAACATGATTTTCATGCAGGACAATGCTCCATCACATGCATCCAACTACTCCACAGCATGGCTGCCAGTAAAGGTCTAAAAGAATAAAAAATAATGACATGGCCCTCTTGTTCACCTGATCTGAACCCCATAGAGAACCTGTGGTCCCTCATAAAATGTGAGATCTACAGGGAGGGAAAACAGTACACCTCTCGGAACAGTGTCTGGGAGGCTGTGGTGGCTGCTGCACGCAATGTTGATCTTTAACAGATCAAGCAACTGACAGAATCTATGGATGGAGGCTGTTGATGTCATCATAAAGAAAGGTGGCTAATTGGTCACTAATTTTTTGGGTTTTGTTTTTACATGTCAGAAATGTTTATTTCTAAATTTTGTGCAGTTATATTGGTTTTACCTGGTGAAAATAAACAAGTGAGATGGGAACATATTGGTTTTTATTAAGTTGCCTAATAATTTGCACAGTAATATTACCTGCACAAACAGATATCCTCCTAAGATTGCAAATCTAAAAAAAATCACTCCAACTTCCAAAAATATTAAGCTTTGATATTTAAGTCTTTTGGGTTGATTGAGAACATAGTTGTTGATCAATAATAAAAATAATCCTCTACAATACAACTTGCCTAATAATTCTGCACACAGTGTACAGTTGAATTTTTTAAATATTTTTACAATGTTTTTCCCCAAATGGCCACATAAAGTATTTTTGCCTTACAATTAGCTTCATATAGTAATTATGGCCAACATCTTGTAGTAGTGTTCTTTTCCTGATCCTCATCATGTAGTAATGTCCCCATCCTGATTCCCTTCTTGTAGTAATGTACCCATCCTTGTCCTCATCTTGTAGTAATGTACCATCCTGTCCTCTTCTTGTAGTAATGTACCATCCTGGTCCTCTTGTTGTAGTAATGTCACCATCCTGATCCCCTTCTTGTAGTAATGTCTCCATCCTGATCCCCTTCTTGTTGTAATGTTCCCATCCTGGTCCTCATCTTTTAGTAATGTACCCATCCTGGTCCTTCTTGTAGTAATGTTCTCATCCTGATCCTCACATTAAGTAATTGCCCATCCTTGTTCCCTATCTTGTAGTAATGTCTCGTCATCATGTCCTTTCTTGTAGTAATGCACATCCTGTCAATCATTTTGTAGTAATGTCCAAATCCTTGTCTCCATCATGTAGTAATGTTACCATCCTTGATCCTTTCTTGTGGTATTGTGCCCATCCTGATCCTCATCTTGTAGTAATGTCCCATCCTGTCTCCATTCTTGTAGTAATGTCCCCATCCTGGTCTCCTCTTGTAGTAATGTGCCCATCCTGGTCCTCATCTTGTAGTAATGTCCCCATCCTGGTCTCCATCTTGTAGTAATGTCCCATCCTGGTCCTCATCTTGTTATGTAATGTCCCATCCTGGTCTCCTCTTGTAGTAATGTCCCATCCTGGTCTCATCTTGTAGTAATGTCCCATCCTGGTCCTCATCTTGTAGTAATGTGCCCATCCTGTTCCCTCTTGTAGTAATGTCCCCATCCTGGTCTCCATCTTGTAGTAATGTGCCCATCCTGGTCCTCATCTTGTAGTAATGTCCCCATCCTGGTCTCCATCTTGTAGTAATGTCCCCATCCTGGTCTCCATCTTGTAGTAATGTGCCCATCTTTGTCCCCATATGTAGTAATGTCCCAATAATCTTAGTCCTCTTGTACTAATCTGCCCATGGTGCCAATCTTGAGAATACAATGTCGAGCCCAAGGCTTTGGGGTAATCGGGTATCAGACTCTGTGGGTAGCGTTGCTGTGTCACGAGGAGTGGTGGCCGCGCCTGATCCCGTGTTGTGGGCGACACTTCAAAAAGGGGTTATATTTACAGGGGATTTACTATGTACAGTTCACGTGACGCCACCTGTAGTTTCTGGTGATGGGTCACCAGCGTCGCCATTGTCCGCCGGAGGTAGATGGTAATGCGACTAGTTGGCAAAGTCCTCTACAGGTAGGGCTGGACCTACAGGGCAGCATTCCTGCAAAGGGAACATGTTGAAGCAGAAGAAACACAGGCAGAGGCAAAGTCACTTTCTCCCAGGTACTTTACTGGAAACTTGTAGCAGCATTAGTTACAGTTCACAGCTCAGCACTTCAGACGTTACAAAGACAGGTAGCTTAACGGGTGGCTGCAAATGGATCCCAGGTGGTATGGTGGAACCCTTGGTGTACCTTCGTTAACTAACCCGTGTCCATTCTTCCCCGCTTTGGATCGATCTATACCCAGTAGCTCCGTGTAGGTAGTACCAGGAGTCCCCTCCCTCAATGGTGAGGAAGCAGGCAGACCTCTCCAAAGGCATGGTGCTGCGGCTGATGAACAAAACAAAGAAATCCCATAAGGCTACATAAAGAAACCGTACCAGTATCTCTACTGGTGTCCGGTTAAGCGGCTCAACACAATTACATAATATAACAGGAGAAAAGGTGGAGCCATAAATTGCTTGAAAACATATAAATACTTTTGATGAACAAGCCACAGAAGCCGGTTGCTGACTGCAAAGCTGTACTTTGGCCGGTTCCTAGGGCCCGGCGTTCCCCTGGGTGGACTGGAGTATCCCCTGGAGTATGGAAGCTCCACTCTGAGGATATCCCTTTCTCTCTAGGGCCCGTACTTTTCTTGTCAGCCGCCCTCTTTCAGGACCTCCTCAAGGTCCCTTCTTCTTTCCTCCGGTGCAGCTTGTAACCAACCCGGTGTGACCTTCCGCCTCGTTCCACTTAGCTATTCTTCCTAGAACCTTTCCTCCTCCTCCATCTCTCTCGGTCAAAGACCAAAGGGCAAAGACCTCCTTGATTCCCTTAGAGGTGAATTTATTCCCTCCCGGGTAACCTCCCACCTTCAACTAATGTGGGAGTGCTGGGAATGGGTTCCACCTGCCATCCTAGGGTACACCTGCAGCTGGAGCATTTACACCTCTTTTACGGGTGTAATACTCCTCTGTGATGCTTGTATTTCCGAGGCGCCACAACAACATTAATGAAAAAAATTTCCAAATTCAAACTCATCTAACAGGAATTGGAGCCTCCTGCTCTGGTCAGAATAGGATGTTGGGAAAAGAAAGTAGGGTATGTGTTTCAACATACTCTCAGGATCTACTAGTTTAAGGCACCACTCCATCATTTTTTTCAGTGTGGAGGGGTGCTTTATACCTAAGTCTCCTGCCCCTAGTGTTATACTCACCATCCGGTGTTTTTATGCTTTTTCAGTGTTCCATGGCACCATCTTGTGCCCCTAGCTTCTGGCTGAAAGTCAGAAATTATGTCACAAATGCTCGATACAAGTCTATGACAGCCAGATTGAGGCCATATAGACTTGTATTAATTTGTTACCTCGAAACACTGAAGCTTCCGGCAGGTCAAAAACCCTGCCGGAGACCAATGAGAGCAACGCTGAAAACAGATGAAGATATTGGACGGTGATTATAAGACTGGGGCAGAGGCAGGGGACTTAGATATAAAGCATCAATCGAGCTGTGAAATAAAACACACAAAACACTGGAATGTTGCTTTTAAGGTCTAATGAAACAGTGAAGAAAACCCCAAAACTACTATACAGTCCTTCAACTACTGCCCTAATGCTATCTTCTAAATTATATCATTTTATGATAGTTGTACTTAAAGGGGGTTTCCCATGAACAAAGTTAATTTTAATCAATAGAAAAATAATAATTTCCACAATTGGATGTTATATAAAATGTTCTTGTGCTAAGATAATATTAAATATGTATCCCTGCTATGTACTGTGTAATGGATGTGTATGCCCGTACAGTGACATGGTCTGATCATACCACATCTCCTGTGCTGAGATAATCTTATATATGTGTCCTTGCTATGTACTGTGTAATGAATGTGTCTGACCGTACAGGGACATGGTCTGATCATACCACATCTCCTCTGCTGAGATAAACTTATATACCGTGTTTTCCCGAAAGTAAGACAGGGTCTTACATTCTTTTTGTGGCCAAAAGTGGCCCCCTGTCTTACTTTCGGGGGGGGCCTTACATTGGAGGCCCCACCATCCATCCATCCATCCACACACTGCAGCCATCCATCCACACATTCCCACACATACAGACAGACACATGCATACACATATATACACACCATACACACCATACACACCACACACACACATAGCACCGCTTCTTACCGGGTCCGGTGTGGGGTCCCCGATGGTCCTGTGCCGTCCTCTGTGCTCCGGTCCGGTCCCCGAGATGATCCGCTGCCGTCCGCCGTGTTCTGGTGCCGTTTTGCACCGGTATTGCCGGTCCTAGGCTCCATGGTCCCTGTTCTTCCGGTGTTCAGGCCGCAGCTCCGCCCAGGTCATAGTGTGGGCCAATCAGCATAGTGGCGCTCAAGCAAGCATCATCGGGCGCTTGCCTCTGACGTCAGCGCCGCTATGCTGATTGGCCCACACTATGACCTGGGCGGAGCTGCGGCCTGAACACCGGAAGAACAGGGACCATGGAGCCTAGGACCGGCAATACCGGTGCAAAACGGCACCGGAACACGGCGGACGGCAGCGGATCATCTCGGGGACCGGACCGGAGCACAGAGGACGGCACAGGACCATCGGGGACCCCACACCGGACCCGGTAAGAAGCGGTGCTATGTGTGTGTGTGGTGTGTATGGTGTGTATGGTGTGTATATATGTGTATGCATGTGTCTGTACGTGTGTATGTATGTATGTAAACCCCCCCCCCCCCCGTGTTTTCCCGATAGTAAGACCTCCCCTCCCCCCTACCCTGCCTTACATTCGGGGGGGGTCTTACATTAGCAGACCCCCCGTTCCCCCCCACCCTGTCTTACTTTCGGGGCGGTCTTACTATCGGGAAAACACGGTATGTGTCCCTGCTATGTACAGTGTAATGGATGTGTCTGACCATACAAGGGACATGGTCTGATCATACCACATCTCCTGTGCTGAGATAATCTTATATATGTGTCCCTGCTATGTACTGTGTAATGGATGTGTCTGACCGTATAGGGATATGGTCTGCTCATACCACATCTCCTGTGCTGAGATAATCTTATATATGTGTCCCTGCTATGTACTGTGTAATAGATGTGCCTGACCGTATAGGGATATGGTCTGCTCATACCACATCTCCTGGGTGGGGAGGACACCATAGAGTATACAGACAGATTATTAAATCCAGCACCTGGACAGCTCCCTATTGACGATCTATGATATCTGACCACTGATGATATCTGCACTATATAAGTTATGACTAGAAGAACAAACTTTTCCAAACGTCAATGAACCTGTGAATATTACCTAAGAAATGTATTGAGCTGTGAGCATTGAACTATTGAGCACTCAGCAGACTTCCCACACAAAGAACATTTCTCAAATGAGACAAACTTGGAACACAATCCTTCACCATAATAAAGGCTGAGAAAATTTCAAGGTGCTGCTTAGCTTAAGGCTTTCGGTGCAATCTCTTCAAGGACCTGGCGCTGCAGTCTAGGTGACATTTAATGACATGTCAACATCTGCACAAAGAATTATTGATGTGCAATGTTAAAGAGGCACTCAGTTTGCAGAGACTTCTCTACACCCATAGCGAGGTGCCATCTATCTCATCTGACATCAAAGTACAAGCAGTAGAAAGTTTGAACACCTTTGAAAATAATTCTTACACCGGATCTGAGGAGGCTCTGTGGCTGCATCTGCAATTCCTTTGACTCTTTGATTTCCCTAAAGACCTCTGATGATTTCCATGGGATTTACAGAGAGAGAACAACATAGAAATCCATCTACCTATGATCAGTTTGGAGGATTATTTTCAGTGGAACAAGGTAGGGATTTCTCTATGAGAAAAGAGATGTGTTTGATGGTATTAGAGTAATATGTCAGAGAGCAGCAGGCGTGAACCCATGGACTGTATGTGCGAAAGCACAAAAAATAAGAAATAAAAAAATGAGAAACCTCTGATCCCAGTGGGTCTGGAGCTGGTGAGGATACTCTTAAAGGGGGTCTGGAAGCCCAAATGAATGTTTGCACTAAGGACACTTCTTTGTAGGCAAGATAGAGTTTAGACAAACGGCTCCATTAGTGATATAATCACTGCTTCTGTTCTGCAGAAAGTGAAGGTTAATCCAATATGATAATTAGTGTGACTGGTGCATCTGGGAAAGAGGTTCGGTGCATCTGGGAAAGGCCAAAGAAGTTCAGTGTATCTGGGTATGGCCTAAGGGTTTGATACAGCTGGGCATAACCAAAGATCTTTGGTGCATCTGGGTGTAGCCAAAGAGGTCTGGTGCATGTGGGCTTGGCTAAGGAGGTTCAGTATGTCTGGGCATAGACAAAGAGGTTTGGTGCATCTGGGCTTGGCTAAGGAGGTTCAGTATGTCTGGGCATAGACAAAGAGGTTTGGTGCATCTGGGCTTGGCTAAGGAGGTTCAGTATGTCTGGGCATAACCAAAGATCTTTGGTGCATCTGGGTGTAGCCAAAGAGGTTTGGTGCATCTGGGCTTGGCTAAGGAGGTTCAGTATGTCTGGGCATAGACAAAGAGGTTTGGTGCATCTGGGCTTGGCTAAGGAGGTTCAGTATGTCTGGGCATAACCAAAGATCTTTGGTGCATCTGGGTGTAGCCAAAGAGGTCTGGTGCATGTGGGCTTGGCTAAGGAGGTTCAGTGTATCTGGGAATAGCCAAAGAGGTTGGTTCATACAGGCATGGCCAACGATGTTCAGTTTATCTGGGTGCGGCTAAAGAGGTTTGGTGCATCTGGGCATGGCCAATGAGATTTGGTGCATCTGGGCATGGCCAAAGAGGTTTGGGGCATCTGGGTGTAGCCAAAAAGGTTCAGTGTATCTGAGCATGAACAAAGAGGTTTGGGGCATCTGGGCATGGCCAATGAAGTTTGGTGCATTTGGGCACGGCTAAAGAATTTCAGTGTATGTTAGCATGGCCAGAGAATTTCAGTGTATCTAGGCATGGCCAAAAAGGTTCAGTGCATCTGAGCATGGCCAAAGAGGTTTGGGGCATCTGGGTGTAGCCAAAAAGGTTCAGTGTATCTGAGCATGACCAAAGAGGTTTGGGGCATCTGGGCATGGCCAATGAGGTTTGGTGCATTTGGGCATGGCTAAAGAATTTCAGTGTATCTTAGCATGGCCAGAGAATTTCAGTGTATCTAGGCATGGCCAAAAAGGTTCAGTGCATCTGAGCATGACCAAAGAGGTTTGGGGCATCTGGGTGTAGCCAAAAAGGTTCAGTGTATCTGAGCATCACCAAAGAGGTTTCGTGCATCTGGGCATGGCCAAAGAGGTTTGGGGCATCTGGGTGTAGCCAAAAAGGTTCAGTGTATCTGAGCATCACCAAAGAGGTTTCGTGCATCTGGGCATGGCCAAAGAGGTTTGGGGCATCTGGGTGTAACCAAAAAGGTTCAGTGTATCTGAGCATCACCAAAGAGGTTTCGTGCATCTGGGCATGGCCAATGAGGTTTGGGGCATCTGGGTGTAGCCAAAAAGGTTCAGTGTATCTGAGCATCACCAAAGAGGTTTGGTGCATCTGGGCATGGCCAATGAGGTTTGGTGCATCTGGGCATGGCTAAAGAATTTCAGTGTATCTTGGCATGGCCAGAGAGTTTCAGTGTATCTGTGCATGATCAAAGAGGTTCGGTGTATCTGGGCATGACCAAAGAGGTTCAGTGTATCTTGGCATGGCCAAAGAGGTTCAGTATATCTTGGTGTGGCCTAAAACGTTTGGTGCATCTGGGCATGGCCAAAGAGGTTCAGGGTATCTGGGTGTGGTCAAGGAAACTCAGTGCACTGTTCCCCCTACTGGTTTTGTATTCTCCTGCTTTGCTATCTGCAGAGAAAGCTCAGGCAACACAGTAAGTGAGGGGCGGAGGTGCCATGTGATACTAATGGGCGTAGACATGCACTGAGCTTCTTGGTCACACCTAGAGTGCACCGAACACCCTAATTAGCTTATCTGATTATCTTTAGCTTCTGCAAAGTTGAGGCAGCATATAGAACAGCACGGTCCCAATTCATTGTTGCATTTGCCCCTGTTTTTTGTCACGTTTTTGGTGTTTTGAACACTTTGTTTAGTCTGCACTACAGTCATTTTTCATTTGCAGATTTTTTAAAGTCTATTTATTATGTGTTCATCTGTTATTTATTTTTGATCCAAAATTTGTAGTAAATGTCCTCCAGCCGCCCTAGTCTGCCCCCGGAGTGGTGTTATGGACACCAGTAACTTTTAGTAACATTTTGAAAAACAAGTAACTTTTCGCTCTTTAAAAGTCGCAATAAAGTGTAAATACAGGGAAAAAAGGCAAGTTTTGAATTTGCACAAAATTCATGAACTATGAGCACAATTTTGATGAATTTGGTGCAAAAGCAACAGCGAACTCCACAAAAAAAAAAAAGAATTAGTCACTTAAATAACGCTGCCCTAAAGATGCAGTTTTTATAAGATATATAATGCCTACGAGGCTGTGCACTGTTCATACCTTCAGTGTGGGCAGACAGACTTCCTTTAACAGCTCCAGGCCCGCTCCTTGCAGTAATGACTCTAGGAGTAAAGTGTGCATGCGCCATGTGAGGTTGCAGGTAACTAGGGAAATCTTACTATAACCACTCAAGGCGGAGGAAGCAGGGGCAGACATTACTATTGGAGCAACCTGTGCAACCACACAGGAACCATAGAGGAGAGAAGGCCATATCTACCACCAGAGCAGAAGAAGTCCTGCATTAGGATGACTGCAAGGAGCCGATGTATTGTTTTTGCACAGGGGTCTCTTCTGTCTATGTTCACTGCTTGGTGGGAGAACTGTGCAGGGGTCAATCTAGTCTCTGCTGTAAGGAAGGTGAATATGGAGATGAGTATTGACCCCACCTGTATAAGGGTGGAGGATGAAGTCGCATCAATAATTAACAGATCAGCAGCAAACATATCATTGGTGCAACATGTGCATCTGCCCAAGACATAAGGGGCAAAGTAGCAAATAGCTTCAGTCTAAGGCTAGGGTCACACATGGGAGCATGCATGCTTTTACTGGATGCATTAATGGATCCACATTTTAAGTTGCCATTTTCTTGTCATTTTTGCCTCAGTTAATGTTTGCATTAAAGCTAGGTACATTTATGCATATATATGTACCATGTGTTAAAGGGAACCTGACCCCTAAAAATTAGCCCCCTGTCTCTTAAGACCTGTCCCTGCACCATTCTTAGACATTTCTAGCCATCCCTTTGTGCTAAAAAAGTATATTTGTAAAGTTCATAAAATTGACTATTACAGATTTTGAGAAGCCGCAAATGCGTTGCCTGGTGCTTCTCCCTGCCGCCTGCAGCCTAATTATTAACACCCCAATGGGCATGCTAATCAGCAGACAGCCACCGCGTGCGTCACATTACATGGGCGGTATAGCCGCTATGACGCTAAATGTGTCATATCCGGCTATACTGACCTGAGTACACCCAGATCTCGCGATGCGCATTGCGCATGCGCGAGGTGTGTTCACGGCAGCTTATCTGTTAAAAAAAATGCATGTGAGTCGGTCGACAGGGTAGGGGTACTCGGATACCGGGATAGGTTGCTACTTCGGTGAGGCTCACGGCTGGTCGGGTCCCGGTTCCTGAACACTCAATGGCTAAGGGGAAAACTATTTGGGATGGGGGATTATTATAAATGAATCCACCTGTGGTACCTGGTAATGTGGTTACCAGTGCTGTGGCCGGCCGCTGAGGTGATGGTGATGCAGCTTTGGCTAGTACAGCTTCCCACAGGCAGAGCTTTACCTCAGGGCAGCGGGGTGGATGAGGGAAGTAGTAGTCCTTGGCTCTGTGTAAGTTCTCCTGGCGGTGGCGTTGAATAAAGGATACCAGACACCAAGTAGCCCAAACAGTTCTTTTACTGGTACCAGAACGATCAACATGTACACGGTACAGTCTAGTTTGCCAAGGTTTGTTACCACAGGTTTTGAGGGTTACCACAGAGTCTGTCACAGGTGCCATTCTAACTCTTTCTTGGTCTTGTTCCTTTATGGGCTCTTTTGGCTCCACTCCACACTTCCACTCTTAAGTCTAGTTTCTGGTCCCCGGGTCTGTTGCTTAAAGCCTCTCTTACATGTCAGCGTCTTGAACTCAGCTATGGGACAGAGGTTGGACTACTTTGATGGGTGCTGTGGCCTGTGATAAGGCCCACAGCCTGCAGTTTGAGATAAACCTTAAGAAACCGCCTCGGTTCTGGAGTACCGGGATGACCTGAGCACTCCAGACGGCTTTGACCAGTCCTGCAGTGACCCCTTCTTGTCTGGGTTACCTGTTTAGTTTTGGAGATACCCTCCTGTCAGAGCTGAAGGTTACTCTGCGTCCGTCTGCTCTTCTCACACCGTCTCTCTGACTGCTGTCAACTGTCTCCTACGTCATGTCTCCCGCTCAGCTAAGCTCCACCCCCCTGGGACCTACTAAATGTACAGTCCCCAGTGCTAGGGTGTCTATGATTTGGATTTTGTGGTTTTGAATACAGACTTTGTAGCTTCCCCCTCTACCCGTGACTATGGAGGCACTACAGAGGGGCGCCACACATGCATTTTTGAAAAAGCACCCAAAAATGTTGCAGACCATGTTTTTAGCGGTACTAGTAAAATCACATTTCGCTAAATGCAATACGCTTTTGCATTGTATTTTTTGCATTGGAGTCTATGGGTGCGTTAACGAATGCGTTTTTACACATTTCCACATGTAAAAAACGGATCCAGTTAGCGGATGCGTGATGCAGGTGTGACCCTAGCCTAAGGCTACTTTCACATCAGCGTTTTCCGACATTCGCGGCACATCCAGCAGTTTTGCCGAATCTACAACCGAACGGATCTCTTGCAGCAAGACTATGTTCGGCCTAATTCATTCCTTATGGGACTTGTTGACATGTGTGGCACTTGCGGTTTTGTCGCAGTACAGCCAATCTGGTACTTGCGACAATGAAAAAAAAAAACGCTGCTAGCAGCGTTTTTTTGGCTCGCCGCAAGTGTAAAACCACAAGTACCGCACATATCCCTAAGTCCCATAGGGAATGAATTAGGCCAAACGCAGTCTTGCCGCAAGTGATCCATTAAGTGGTAGATATGTCACAACTGCCGGATCTGCTGCAAATGGCGAAAAATGCTTATGTGAAAGTAGCCTTAGACAGAACTTTTGGACAGCAAAGAGCCCTTATACTGTTCTTGTAAGGTTCTTCCTCCGTCTGTGTCGAGATGTCATCCTCATTCAGATTTCAGCTCTGGGTACCACTCCAAATATGGAGCATTATTCTGTATATTGTGGTTCTTATACTCCTGATATGGAGCATTATTCTCCATGTTATGGTCCATACACTCCTGATATGGAGCATTGTTCTCTATGTTATGGTCCTATGGAGCATTATTCTCCATGTTATGGTCCATACACTCCTGATATGGAGCATTATTCTCCATGTTATGGTCCATACACTCCTGATATGGAGCATTATTCTCTATGTTATGGTCCATACACTCCTGATATGGAGCACTATTCTCTGTATTATGGGTCTTACTCCTGCCTCCTTCCCTTGTTTCTTTCCGGGCTCCTGACCCTCGTCTTGTTTTCCTCCCTTTGCCTATATTCCGCCTGCCCTGACCTTATGTCTGAAGCCGTTTCTTCTTGTCTGCCGCCTGACGCCCTTCATGTTTTCCAATTGTAATGACTTTTCTTATGCTTTGTTTTGCTGTACCGGGAAAATGGCATCAGGTTTAACTTCATTTTAATGACTGTGCGAACATCAAAATCTGCATAACAGCCACCTGTTAGCGCAATATTAAACCGCATAGCAGAGTCATGCAGCGATCACATCTGTGCACGGAGATAAGAAGACGTGATTAGGGACCAATGCAAATTAGTGTTCCTCTGACCAACTAATTAACCCATTAATGTAGGAATACACTAAATAGCCAAAGTAAGATCTTAATTGGTAAAGAGGTATATGGAAAGAATGGAAAACTAGCATAAAAACAAGGCGGCCTCTATTAAAGCAATCACAGGCCAGTCCAACCATTACAGATGTAGCAGAGATAGACTTGTTGGAAACAATAAGATTCTGTTCACATGACCATAAGTCATTTGCAGTTTCTGATCTATTTGTGATAAAATTGGAAATAAAATTAATTTGAAGGGAACTAAAATGTCATAACTTATCTTCTGTTTGTCTCCTTTCCAACTACAAAGATTTTTTATGTTGAATTAAAAAATATAGGCAGGGTTTTTCTATGTCAGTTCTATTTTACTTTATCAAAATTGGGCATGCGTTTGATACATTTTAGAAGACAAAGTAGCCTATTTTTCTATCAATCTGTAAGTTTTTCCTCTTTAAGCTGACCATAGTATGCTGTAAGGGTTAAAATACAAGAAGCAACTGTGCTTCTCTTATCTGTGTATGTGTCATTGTTAACTTAAACTAATGGATTTATCACCCTGTGATTACCATTGCAGAACTAGAAAGTCACATGCAGGGCAGTCCAACACGCCCCCTGCTGTGATTGACACCAAGCAGTCAATGCACAATCTCTATAGAGCCTGGTGTGGGCGGGGGGGGGGGGGGGGGGGGGGGACAGCTCTCTGCTCTGCTGTGTTCCTGAAAATACATTTTTGATTGTTTCAGAACAGCTTCAGCCAGTAATCTTATGTGATATGTCGTTGTATTTACGGTCTCTTTGCCTACATGATGTTGCTGTCAGATGAGGTAACCAAGCCTGCTGACAGATTCCCTTTAACCCTTTTTTTCTCAATTCTTTGAGAAAAATGTGCATCTTTTTTCAAAATGAGCAAAAAAAAAAAAAAGGAACTTTTGAAAAAAATGCATAAAGCTACAGCAGGAGCAGAGGTGCACCAAAGTCTGAGACTTTTTAAAAAGTCACAATTCATGAATTAGACGAAAATATCCGGACTGATAGACTCTGCCCACAAACGGTAACATAAAAAGAAATAAAAAAACAGGTGATGTACAATACAAAAAAACTTGAAAAAGGACACAAATAGAACAATTGAATTAGGTGTGAACAAAAAAAAAGGGTGCCAAATGAGCACTACAGAGTCAACATCATGAAAAGTGCAAAACACACAAGAACTAGACAAAATTCGGAACAAAGAAAAAAACAGGTGAGTAATACAAAAATAGGATTGAATCAAGGCGACATCAAACTTGAATTAGGCTCGTAATTCAGGTGGAGCGCAAGTCACATGGCGCAAACAACTGCATTAGGCAGCACATAATGCATTTAAATGGGACGCACGGTGTAATGCACCCGTGGTTGCGCATGGATGTCGCAACCATTGCCGCATACTGCGTTTTTCCTATGTCTGGGCGCCTGTACAGGGTCACCACCATTGCGCACATGTGAATACAAATTGCTCACATGACGAGGCAATGGGATGTGCGCACAGCCATGCGCACCCGAGCGCATACACCGTGCGTCCCCATGTTAAACATAGGGACGCGCGGTGTATGCGCTTGACTTGCACTCCCCCGCCACAATACGCAGTGTCGGGGAACGCAAGTGTGAAGCCACCCTTAACGACTTTTTTGTCTGGCCAAAGAAAACAGATAGTAGCTGGATCCATTTTGTTAAACATAAAAGGATGGTTTCACATGGCCGGTTTTTGATATCCATGTGAATCTAGAAACAGGAAGCACGCACATCTGTTTTTGTACCTTATTTAATACCCTTTCATTGTGGCCACAGGCACTTGTGGGTGCAACCGATTCTTTCCATTTCCCCCCGATCCGGGTGTCCACGGTTTTTGCACTGAAACCAAAATCGCAGCATGTTGTGATTTTTGTGTCCGTGTCAAAAGCTGTGGACACCCGGATCAGGGGCACTCTGGGTTGATTTAAAATATGGCTCTATATAACCCAGATCTGGCAGACTCCGGATCCTGCAGGATTTGGGTTTTTGGTCTGAACATGCCCAGAACACAATTCTAAATATCCTGGTGTAAACTAAATTTTAATCTAGGCCTACAGTACATATGTGGTCCAGTCCAATGAATTCAGACACCACTAATGAAGAACTTCAACCCAGATGTAAATTTGTGCTCACTGCTCATTTAACTTCCTTGGCTAATCACAAAAATCCCAAATGTCTCATAACCCATATTCTTTTTATTTTCTTAGGGTTCTTGGTACGCACATTGGTCAATGTCTGTTTGCTCATCAACTGCGACAAGGTGACCCCAGGTCTGATGAATCCTGCGCTGACATCCCTGTCCCCCTTTTCCTCCCTATCCCACTCTCAAGTAGGAGGACACCATCTGAACCTCAGACCACCTGTGGTCAATTTGCACCCTCATCACCCACAGGTGGTCTGAGGTTGAGATGGTGTCCTCCTACTTGAGAGTGGGATAGGGAGGAAAAGGGGGACAGGGATGTCAGCGTTAGGATTCATCAGACCTGGGGTCACCTTGTTGCAGTTGATGAGCAAACGGACATTGGCCAAAGTGTGTACCAAGAACCCCAAGAAAATAAAAAAATAAGATTTTTGAGTTTTTGGAAAAAAATGTAAGTTTTTAAATTTCTATCTATCTATCTCTATCTAAAGGCTGGGTTACACACTTCGATGTGTCGGCGAACTGACCAACGATCTGACTTGACCGACATTGCTGCAACGACGTTCAATGATCGCTAGTGAGGTGTCAGACGTACTGATATCGAGAACGACGCAGCAACGATCCCGCGACAAGCGAATGATACTTGCGGTCATTTGTCGCCTACGTCCTCCAGGTCTGAATAGGCGAAGTCGTAAACGACATCGTTATCAAGGTGTCACACACAACGATACAGCAGGTTGGACGGACGATCAACGACTGATTTAAGGTCGTGATCATAAACCTCCGATCAACGATCAGCTGACTTATCATTGGTTGATTCTACGTGTCACACGCAAAACCCGGGCCGTGTGACAGGCCCTTTAGACATATAGATAGATTGCTAAAGAGATAGACAATATATTGAGATAAATAGATAGACAAATAGGTCAACATATTGGTAGATAGATAGAAAGACAAATAGATAGATAGACATATTGGTAGAAAGAAGTAGTGGATAGATAGCAGTGGCATAACTACTGTCTTGCGGGCCCCGGAGCAAGATTCGCTCAGGGGCCCCTAGGTGAGGACCATGGATCGTGGGGGGGGGGTGTTATGCCGGCCGCATGATTACTTGCTCTGCCTCCTGGTGGTCGCGGTCGGGGAGGCTGGAGACACAGGCAGCAGGGCCCTCCGGGGAGCTCAGGGTTCCCCCCAGGTGACCTCTCGGGGGGGGGTTGCCAGCCGCATGATTACCTGCTCTGCCTCCCGGCGGTCGCGGCGGCTGGAGACACAGGCAGCAGGGCCCCCCGGGGAGCTCGGGCCCCCCCCAGGTGATCTCTCAGGGGGGGAGGGGGGTTGCCGGCCGCACAATTACCTGCTATGCCTCCCGGCGGTGGAGCGGTGAAGGGGCGGGCACTGCTGAGCGGCTGCAGGAAGTCACAGTGTCACTTCCAGCAGTCCTCCCTCAGCCTCGGCGCTATCGCGGCGGGGGCGGCTGGAGACACAGGCAGCAGGGCCCCCCGGGGAGCTCGGGGCCCCCCCCAGGTGACCTCTCAGCCCCCCACCTGACAGCCACACAAGGTAGCTGACTGGCATAGCAGCGTAGTGGCGCTGGGTCCGGGCCCCCCACAAGCGCCGGGCCCCAAAGCGACCGCTACGTTTGCTATGCCGGTAGTTACGCCCCTGATAGATAGAGAGCTAGAGTGATAGATAGCTAGATCAACATATAAAAAAGAGAAAAAAAGAGAAAAAAAAGAGAAAGTTAGATCAACATATAGATAGAAGGATAGATATTTCTATCACTCTATGGGGGCCATTACACGCTACGATATCTGTAAAGATACCGCTGAAACATCACAGATTTTCAGTCGCTATAACGACTTTGTTGCGTGTGACACGTCGATCCTACAAGCGATAAGTGGTCTGATTGTTCATCGCAGATATGAGATCCGGACCCCAAATCACACGATGTCGATCTGCTGCATCGTTCTGTGTGACACTGTGATAACGATCTCCTTAACGATTTCGCATATTCACAACATTGACAAGCATCAATCGCTGGTTGTGTGAACGATCCCTGCATGTAACATCGCTGCTGCGTCCTGAAAGTTATCTATACATGTGAAACCTCACTAAGATGTTGTCCAGGAGCCGCACCACTGACATCGTAAGTGAGATCGCTCACAAAATCATAGTGTGTGACGGCCGCCTACCTATCATTTATGTACCCAATATGACGATCTTTCTATCTACTTTTAGGGGTGATGGACCCAGCGCTACCTGATATAACTACACTATGGTTTTCTTGGAGGAATGGGGGGAGGGGCAAGACATGCACTGCTCCCACAAAACTCTAAAAAGCCCTCCCCTTGTTTTCTTTCTATTTACACAGAAGGGGGCAACAGAAGGACTATGGAGCACTACTGTGATGTCCCAAGACAGTGAGAAAATTCAGGACTGCCAAAAATATATATCTATATGTACCTTACCTCAAAAAAGGAACAGCACAATTGAGACATTCCCTCCTCTTTTTTAAACCCAATTTTAAATTGGAAATTTTAACAAATTTTACACTGTAATCACTGGAAACATAATTAATAAAATTTTTTCTTTGAGAATTAGCCTCCAGTGCATGTCTTGCCCCTCCCCCCATTCCTCCAAGAAAACCATAGTGTAGTTATATCAGGTAGCGCTGGGTCCATCACCCCTAAAAGTAAAACCGACTAATATCAAGGCACTAGAGCACAGGTGCACTTAGGACCTCCTAGCAGCAAGACCACTGTGGGTACCCCCACATCAACACTTCCTGAGTGGGTAAACCAGCTTGCTCCACTGTAACAAACTATATAAAAACTGTATACAATTAGTGAAAGATCTTTCTATCTATATACCGTATATACTCGTGTATAAGCCGACCCGTGTATAAGCCGACCCCCCTACTTTTGCCCCCAAAACCTGGGAAAACCTATTGACTCGTGTATAAGCCGAGGGTGGACCCCAGCACAGGTATACAGCCCCCAGCAGTGTGGTATACAGGCCCCCTCAGTGGTATACAGCAGCCTCCCCAGTGGTAGTATACAGCAGCCTCCCCAGTGTTAGTATACAGTAGCCTCCCCAGTGGTATATACAGCAGCCCCAGAGGGGTATACAGCAGCCCCAGAGCTGTATACAGCAGCCTCAGAGCTGTATACAGCAGCCCCAGAGGGGTATACAGCAGCCCCAGAGGGGTATATAGCAGCCCCAGAGGGGTATACAGCAGCCCCAGAGGGGTATATAGCAGCCCCAGAGGGGTATATAGCAGCCCCAGAGGGGTATACAGCAGCCCCAGAGGGGTATATAGCAGCCCCAGAGGGGTATACAGCAGCCCCAGAGGGGTATACAGCAGCCCCAGAGGGGTATATAGCAGCCCCAGAGGGGTATACAGCAGCCCCAGAGGGGTATACAGCAGCCCCAGAGGGGTATTTAGCAGCCCCAGAGGGGTATACAGCAGCCCCAGAGGGGTATACAGCAGCCCCAGAGGGGTATTTAGCAGCCCCAGAGGGGTATACAGCAGCCCCCGCTGTATACAGCAGCCCCCGCTGTATACAGCGGTACCCGGCTGTATACAGCCCTCCCCCCTGGTATACCGGGCCCCCCCTGTGGCAACCTGTAAAGGAAGCGATGATTATACTTATCGGGTCGCTGTCGCCGATGCCGACCCCGCCGCTCTGTCACCGTCCGTCCCCGCGCTGCTCCTGGTCTTCATGCTTCCTTCACCGGCGCACAGAAAATGACGTCATTTCCTGTGCGACCAGGAGGAGCGCGGTGACGGACGGTGACAGAGCGTCGGCGTCGGCGACAGCGACCCGATAAGTATAATCATCGCTTCCTTTACAGGTTGCCACAGGGGGGGCCCGGTATACCACGGGGGGGGCTGTATACAGCCGGGTACCCGTATATACTCGTGTATAAGCCGAGGGGGGACTTTTCAGCACATTTTTTGTGCTGAAAAACCCGGCTTATACACGAGTATATACGGTATATGTATCTTAATCTATCCTCTATCTATCCATCTATATGTCAATCTATCTATATTGCTTTCTCCATCTACCAATATGTTGATCTATCTGTCTGTCTGTCTATATCTATCTGCAGGGATGTCGCTATGCATTAAGAATCGGGGCTGCATCCCCGATTCTTACGCATAGAGTCACGAATCTCGCCGGCGGTCAGGGCAGAGGAGAAAGTGCAGACATGCCCGGCATTAGCGTGTCTGCTCGGCACGGCTCTCGCACAATAGCTCAGCCGTCGCCACCCCTGCATAGATCCCTGAATCACGCTGTCAGAGCAGAGGAGAAAGTGCAGACATGCCCGATGTGTCTGCTCTCTCTCGCTGTGCGGCGGCTCGGCTCTCACACAGACACACAGTACCGTAGCTCACAGAGACCCATCGCCGATGGAGTCCCGCCCAGTGCCACTCACATGACCTGGCTGCACGTGACCGATGACGTCACGACCGTGCAAGTCCTGCAGCCAGGTCAGCAGAGTCAGACTCTGGAGAATTAATTGTTGTGCTCTGGGCTGGCTGCCAGTTAGGAAGAGGGGGGCTCCCAGCTCAGTGCAACCTGCTGGGACCTGCCGACCTGCCTTATTGAGGTAAGAACAGGGGGCACCTGGGGCAGGACATGCCAATAAGCATAAAAGACGGCACTTACTGGCTTACAAGAAATAGAAGCCAAAGGAGTACCAGATCAGGCACTCAAAAACTCCAATGGAGCGAGACAGGGCATTAGAGACCAAAATGTTGTTTGAGTGAAGCTTACACTTTTCCAATTCTGAGTTTTGCACTGTTAAATTTGCACTTTAAACTATAAGATTGTCTTTGTGCTATTTTTTCCTTAACACAATAGATAGAACTGTATCCTAGAGCTAGAGAAATGGATCAAAGTAGTAAGAAAACCCTTTAGGGCTTATTCAGATAAGCGCTTCTCCCCGAACACTAATCGCGTGCTTTTAAAGCACCCAGTGTGGCGCCCCTGCATCCAGGAGGCCACAAAGGGAACTGCAGCCAGGCAGGTAGGACACTTGTTGCACACCAACACCCTCACAGCCCACATAACCCACGTGTAGGAGAAGGTAACATCCAGCCCTGAGATTAGATACTCCATGAGATTGAGGGGTGGTGGATTTAGAGGAGTGGGTTGGGCACACCCGAAGTCAGGTGACTTGACAGTATATAGGAGAGGGGGAGGAGGAAAGTGTTCAGTAGGCCATAGTGAGCTGAAAAGTAATGACCAAGACAGCAAAGACAGAGAAGCTGAGAAGCACGGCAGGCCAGAGGACAGCAGCAGGTTGAGCTGAAGCTGAGCAGGAAGAAAGCCACACGTCCTGGAAGAGTGAGGGCAGAAGGAATGCAGAATCTGTACTGAGCCAGTGTGAGCCAGAGGAGAGAGAAAGCCTATCCAGAGCAGGATCCCCAGGAGTGTGAGAGAGCCGAGAGGGACGGTGTAACCCGGGGCCCTAGAAACACAGCTAAAGCAACATCCACCCCAAACAGCACGACGGGGAGGGTCTTAGTTCCAGTAGATTGGAAGATTACCCGCTAACCACAAAGAAACCACAAGGCAGCGCTCAGTAACAAACTTAGGACCCAGAGGGGCCCGAGTCACCGCCATACTGTCCCAGCGTTTCACACACAACCGTGGAGACCCGTAATAGCCCGGGAAGGACACTGCAGACTGTGTGAGGGGTCACGAGAGAGAGAGGCCTGGCTGCAGGGAGCAAAGGGAACCCGGAGAGGGAGAATGTGCCCGTGTGTTAAGAACTGTACTTGAATTTTGTAAGAACTGCAACTGAGCTGTAAAGTGACTGGAAGAACTGAGAGTAAACACGGAAAACCCTGGAACTGCTTCCCTTGTGTTTCTGCATGAAAGTGATTCTCTCCATACAGGATACAGCCTGTCAGCACCAGCCAGGAGGAGAGATCCCTGCAGCGTCTGCAAAGTAAGTGTGCTACACACTCCACAATAGACTTAACCCTTACCGCCCCGGGGAACACAGTTCTACCCACTGAAACTATACCACCTAAGCTGCCACGACATCATCCCCGGAGGTTCTGCAGCAGCGGCGGCCCCCATCACTGGCCGCATATGGTGGGTGGCGTCACGACTGACATCCCCTGTAAATATTCCCCTTTTATTGGCGAGCCCGGGACACGGACCGGACCAGGACCACCATAACTTCCCCAGCAGCAGACTGGTCCGGTACCGAGTACCCCCGTCCCAGTGGGCCCGACACCAATGTTCGCCGGGAGCATGCCCCATTCACGTCAACGGGGTCAAGAAGCCACTGCTAAAAAAAACGTCATTATAGAACATGTTCTTTAATGGCGTTCTTTGACAGCGAAATTATGCACTTTAAAATCACGGTATTAACGCAGAAAAGCGCTCATGTGAAAGAAGCCTTAGGATTACTTGGATGTTGGCCTAATACTGTTATATTTTGTGTATTTATTGAGTGCATGTTGGCAATCTCTATAATGTTTTAAAGCATTAAAACTGTTAATATTATATATGTAGAGTGTCACTGGTTATTAAAGTACATTTTACTTGGGTTTTATTTAAATTTATTCCGAAAATGCAGCTCAGTGGGCCGAGCCCTGGATGTTTTTTGACCCTAGCAACGCCCCTGTCTATCTGTATCTACTGTATCTATAAATATATCTATCTTCTATTTATTTATTGATCAATCTATTCTATCTTTATATCTATCTATGTCTTCTATCTTCTATCTATCTATCTATCTATCTATCTATCTATCTATCTATCTATCTACTATATTTGATCCCATTGCATGTGTGACTTGGTTTAGGATAAAATCTCAATAAAAGTATCTTAATATGAATACTGAAGAATAAGAAAATCTATTCCTGTGCTTCACCTGCAATGTTAAATGACAAATTCAGCTCTGCTACATCCCTTTTCAGTGTGATAACCCGGCTTTTCTCACCTGCTGACAAAGACACCATGCAAGTCATTGTTATCTTGCATTTGCTGAATAAAAGCCCATTCACCTGTAATATTTCGTGATCGGAGCCCCCGCAGCCATAAATAACCATGGCACGCACACAGCCATATCTTCCAGCATGCACAGAGCTTATTTCCAATATACATGGCCTAATTACTCTTTAGCCTCAGAATAAGTCAGTTTTATGGGCGCGTTTTACACCACAGTTACCTTTCCTCTCAGCTGCACTAATCCAAAAGATAGCAAAACGCTCTTCTTTTTATAGCCTCCTCCATGATTTCCAGCCTCATCTCCGAGGGACAACTGTACAATAAGATAAGGCCTGAGTTATTGTTTATGTGACTGATTGGCATATCCAACCGCCGGAGGGAACAGGGAATGTTTCTGTGCACATTAGTGGTAAATAGAATGTCATAAGATGGTGTCAGACATATTGTAGAAGGCAGCGCGGATCATGGGAAGAGCGGAAAATGCATTTAGGCTGAAAGAAAAAGTAAGAGGATTTTAGGGGCTTGTATTTGCTGATGTGCAAACCCAATCTCACCTAGAGCGTCCGACGCGCGGGTCAGATATGAGAGACATTAGGTTGGCCCCATCTAAAGAACGTCGTCTCGTCATTGACAGATGGGATCAAATGTGAGCATCATCAAGAATACGGACCTTATGTCTAGCGGGAACCTGTCATGTCTTTGCTGTTCACCCCCAGACTATTTTGACCTTGGCATTTTTTGTCACTTCTGACCAGTGTCCCTTTATGAGGTAATAACTCTGGAACGCTTCAACGATCTACGATTCTGAGATTGCTTTTCGTGACATATGGGGCTTCATGTTAACTGGTAAATTTAGGTCGATCATTTTGCGTTTATTTGTCAAAAAATCTAAAATTTGGCAAAACTAGATAATGTTCTCATTTTCACATTTTTAATTTATTCTGCTAACCAGACGAGTTATGTGACACAAAATATTAATACATAACATTTCCCACATGTCTACTTTACATCAGCACCATTTTGAAAACAACTTTCTTTTTGGTAGGAAGTAATAAGGGTTCAAAGTTCATCAACAATTTCTCATTTATTTAGTGACCACATCACATTTGAAGTCCCTTTGAGGGGCGTACATGACAGAAAACACCCAAAAGTGACACCATTCCAAAAACTGCACCCCTCAAGCTACTCAAAACTACATTCAAGATTATTAACCCTTCAGGTGCGTCACAGGAACTAAAGCGACATGGAAGGAAAAAATGGACATTTTAATTTTTCCAACAAAAATGTTTTCTAACCTCAATTTTGTCAATTTCACATGGGCAACAGGATAAAATGGATCCTAAAATTTGTTGTGCAATTTCTCCTGAGTACATCGATCATAAACCACTGTTTGGGCGCACGTCAGAGCTCAGAAGGGAGGGAGCGCCATTTCACTTTTTGAATGGAAAATTAGATCCAATCGTTAGCGGACACCATATCGCATATGGAGAGCCCCTGTGTGCCTAAACATTGGAGCTCCCCCCCAAAAGTGACCCCATCTTGAAACTAGACCACCCAAGGAACTTATCTAGATGCACAGTGAGCACTTTGAACCACCAGGTGCTTCACACTTTGATCCGTAAAAATGAAAAACTACTTTATTTTCACAAAAATATTCTTTGAGACTCAAATTTTTCATTTTCACAAGGGCAATAGGATAAAATAGATCCTAAAATTTGTTGGGCAATTTCTCCTGAGTACACCGATACCTCATATTTGGTCATAAACCACTGTTTGGGCGCACGGCAGGGCTCAGAAGGGAAGGAGCACCATTTGACTTTTTGAATGGAAAATTGGCTGCAATAGTTAGTGGACAACATGCAGCCCCCATCATCCCCACATGCAGCCCCCAGCATCCAGCGCAATCACACACTCACATTACACACTCACACACACCCACATACACACTCACTCACATACACACTCACATACACATATACACACTCACATACACACTCACAAACACACACATACACGCCAATTATTGTGAGAAGTGGAAAACGGCGGTGTCTGGAATCCGGTGCTCTGCTGGAGAAAAACTCTTGATATTTGTAGAAAGTAGCGGCACACGGATTGGATCCAAAAATTTCCGGCTTTTATTGGTGCATCAAGTTACAGATGGTGCAGGGAGAGGGGGTGCACCTTCAGCACCCCCCCTCCCTGCACCATCTGTAACTTGATGCACCAATAAAAGCCGGAAATTTTTGGATCCAATCCGTGTGCCGCTACTTTCTACAAACACTCACACACGCATTCATTCACATACACACTCACATACACACTCACATTTACCCACATACAAACACACTCACATACATGCTCACTCACATACACACTCACATACACTCTCACTCACACACATACACACTCTCACATACACTCACTCACACTCACATACACACACACACTCACTCACATACACACACACTCTCACACACACAATACACACCACTCACACTTTCCCCTCATGCACACACATTAACACACATCACCACATACACACACATACACACTACACCACTCACTCACACACATACACACCACATACACACACTCACATACTACACACACTCAACTCACATACACACACACTACCAATCACATACAACACTAACATACACACACACTCACAATCACACATCACACTCACCATCACATACATCACTCACATACACACATACTCACACACACACCCACACTCCCTCACACTCATTTATACACACACAGCTGCGGCGAGCAGGAAGTGATCGGCGAGCATTTATGCCGGCGCCGAACTGAGGTGTCTCAGCAGCAGTACATATACGACAAGCAGCGGCCGATCTGACACTGCCGACCGCTTGCTTTTGATTGGCCACTGCTTGGCGTACATGTACTGCTGCTGAGACACCTCGGTACGGTGCCGGCATAAATGCCCGCTGAATCGCTGATCACTCCCCGCTCTCCCCGTACTTTGTGATGCCGCCCCCGTCTACTGCAGCCTCCTGGTGCCATCCGATCACCCTCTGTTACCCGCTGCACAGGCGGCAGGCGTGGGGAACAGGGGGTGATCAGATGGCACCAGGGGGCTGCAGGAGCCGGCAGCATCACAAGGGATGGGGAGAGTGGGGAGTGATCAGCGATTTGGCGGGCATTTATGCTGGCTCTGTACAGAGGTGTCTTAGCCTCAGCACATGTACGACAAGCAGCAGCCAATCTGATTGGCGTACATGTACTGAGACTTACACACTTCAGTACAGCACCAGCATAATTGCCCACGATCGCTCCCCCGTACCCTGCGATTGTGCTGCTGCTGGCTTCTACCGCATCCCGCTGCTATCTAATCATCCCCTGTCCCCCTTGCCTTCCACCTGTACTGCGGGGGACAGGGGGTGATCGGATGGCACCAGGGAGCTCCCTCTTCAACCTTCCATCCACAGATGGGATGAGGCAGAGGAGGGAGAGCTCCAGGAGCCACACATTACACCGCCTCTCCACATCTGATTAGAGGGATAGAGTCACATAATATAATATGTATATTTTTAACGTCATGCGTTCTAGGGTTAACCCAAGTGTTCTCAAATTAGCAGGAGACTGCAAGAGGGGTTCCAACTATTTCTTCCTCTCAGTTCAGAATACTTGTGTCACACATGGACTAGGGGATATCTGGCGCATGGCACAAGACAGAGGCTACAATGGGAAAGAAAGAGAGAGGACTATTCTGATAATAGGGAGAAGGGGATGAGACATCTGACACTAAACTGTGTCTGGCCCCTAAGCTCCCCTAACATCCCCAAACAGGTCCTTTCCCCACCGCTGTCACATGCCTAGTCCCTAACTGTCCCTCCACTCACCCTGTCTAGTTTCAAGGCCGATGAATACACTAGACGTCACAGCCACTGTAATGTAACACAGAACCAGGGCAGACCCGGGAATATAGACAAAAGGACACAACAAACTAGATTTCTGCAGCCAAGCAGCAACAGCACACCAGCGGCAGATCTCCAGCAGCAGAATCCAGAAAGAGAATTCCTCTCTCCAAGATGATCAGAATAGAATTAATCTATTGACGCCATGAAAACATGGATCATGTGACTATTTAAAGAAAAGGAGAGTGATTACTAACTGGCTGCAGATGAGATTAACAAACCTGGAGCTACCAGCAAGGAAAATGTCCTTAAGCCCCAGTCACACATAACGATATCGTTAGCGAGATCGTTGTAACTGTGACGTTACAACGATCTCTCCAGCGATGTCGCTATGTGTGACACTTTGCAGCGATCAGGCCCCTGCTGTGAGGTCGCTGATCGTTGCAAAGTGCTGCGTGTGACCGCGAGACACCAGCGATCTGTGACCTCACAGGGCTGGTTACTATGGTAAACACCGGGTATCCAGGCAGCGGGCGCTGCCTAGATACCCGGCATTTACCATGGTTACCAGCGTCCTCCCTGCTTAGCACTGCCTGTAAGCATGGAGAACGCTGGTAACTATGATAAACAGCGCGTATCCAGGCAGCGCGCACTGCCTGGATACGCGCTGTTTATCATAGTTACCTGCGTTCTCCTTGCTTAGCGCTGCCGCAGCGCTAAGCAGGGAGCGATATGGGAGGTGGCTCCCTTGGCCTGATCGCTGGGGAGATCTGCCTGTTTGACAGCTCCCCAGCGATCAGGTAATGATGCTCCAGCGATCCCGGCAGGTCGTTATCGCTGTCGGGATCGTTGGAGCGATCGTTATGTCTGACTGCACCCTTAACCTTTGTTGGTCCAATTGAAAGCAATCACATTTAAAATCCAGAGTTTCACAAGATCATATGAAGCTGAAGATCCCAGAGCTGTTACAAGTCTCCTAACGACAGAAGAGACTTGTGACAACATGAAAGATGAATTTTATTTTAGCTCTATTCACATGGTGTTGGTGCTGTGTGACGGCCATTGTTGCTGTGATGCTAGGCCTTTGGCAAGGAAACTCAGCCCCGCAGCCGGGAGTTATGGAGAACCAGGTCACCCACTCTGCTGGTACACTGTTCTTGTGACAGTGATTGGTGTATGCCGCCACACCTTTTATGCCAGGGTCCCACTGAGACATAGTAGTAGGCTTCATACATTCTGATCAGAATGTTGAATTAAGAACCTCATGTTCCGTTATGTAACTTTTTGCCCTAGCGGCACTAGATCAATGGCCTTGTCCACACACCTGCGCTCTCAGTATTTAGTGCTTCTGCGCTAAATACTTAGATTTTGTGCGAGAAGCGCAGGTGCCTGTTTGCGGCCGCTTTCCGCAGACGCAGCCCCTGGTTACCCGATGTGTATCGTGGTAACCAGTTCATACAGCAGCCTGCATGGTCACCGCTTATTGCGAGCGCACAGGGAAACGCTGCAACGTTTCCCTGTGCGCTCGGGATAACCGCACACTATGCGGGCTGCTGTATGAACTGGTTACCACGATACACATCGGGTAACCAGGGGCTGCGTCTGCGGAAAGCAGCCGCAAACACGCACCTGCGCTTCTCGCACAAAATCTAAGTATTTAGCGCAGACGCACTAAATACTGAGAGCGCAGGTGTGTGGACAAGGCCAATGTTATATTAATTTTGCAGATCAGGATAATTGAGTCTATTTTTTTAGTTCTGTGATTGGGCGACCGGTTGGTTGGAATTCCCTGGCATTGACCTCCCAGGACTCGTGCCTCGACAGCTCTCCCTGCTTTATTCATTTTTTCAGACTTTATGTTGTATCTAAATTGTTCCTACTTATGACTCCAAAGAGTTAAATTGAGTGCATTATCTTGTGTCATCTTACCGCACAATTCAGGTGACAAGCATCTCGCCAATGTCACTTTGCTCAGAGGTCAGTAAGAGGACACAGCTCTGTAAAGTCACGTCCATCTTCAGCGGCTTTCACTTGATGTACCGTCACCTCTCTAATAGAACCTCGGAACAGATTAAAGCCGTGGTTTAGAGTTGGAGCGGTCCTACTCAGGAACCTAAGCCACCGAGACAAGTTTTAAAATCTCAATTGACCATTTTGAAAGGTTGTCAGGAAAATTAATTACTGCCTTGATTTAAGGAGTACGTTCCCGTCCCCGGTGACAAAAGGAGTCTTTAATTATTGAAGGCGTGAGGCGTTTGGTTACCCTCTTGCTCCAGATATAACATGTCCAAGAGAATCAGGTGTCGGTTTATGAAATGATTCAAAGGAACAAAGCAAAAAGGGGGCTGCTAAATCACCACGTTTGTCACTGTCATGTGCGAGGTTATCGTCTTGGTAGATCTGATGTAAGTAACGCATGCAGAGGAACCAGCGTGCCGGCTCTAGTATCTAGGTTAACCTTCGCCTTGGTTATCAGCTTTGAATGTCAACGAGATACAAAGGAAGTATACAGAAAACAATAAAACCACGAGCTACGAGGAAAGCAAGTATGGAAATGTGCTGAATATATTCATTTCTTCATGGCATAGTGCAAACTAGCGTATACTGCTGCAGCCTCATTTGTGATGGGCGTATATAACATTTCATGAAATAAAGGGCTTTTCCTGTGAGTAAATCCCAAGTCTATATATTCTAAAGAGCTTGGCCCTCATATCAGGTGAAACATGTAGAATTTATTATGGGTGCTCCAAAACAACACAAACGTTTCAGTCCGGACAATGGACTTTCATCAATGTGGTGAAGGTATAGAACTGCCCCAGTGAGAAAGGGAGCGCTGTGAATGGCGGCATCCATCGATGGAGAGTGAAAGGCGCTATTCACTCTCTAGCAGTGTGTGCGCCGTTCACAGCGCTCCCTCTCTCACTGGGGCAGTTCTATACCTTCACCACATTGATGAAAGTCCATTGTCCGGACCAAAATGTTTGTGTTGGTTTGGAGCACCCATAATAAATTCTACATTTTTCACCGGATTTGAGTGCCATGTTCTATATTCACTATTCTATGGGACTAGATATTACTTATGCACCACAATCTAGAAGTGCCGTAATTGACCTAATCTATATTTCCTACAATGCATATTTTTGGCATCTCCTGTAATTACACTCAAGCAATCTGTGTATGACGACGAGGGCCATTCAACTCAACGGCCACCATGTAAGCACATGATCCTTTCTACAGAGAAAATTCCCAACCTTCACCAGCAAAATTAATACTTTACTGGGGTGTTGGGAACAGAGCTGCTACTCCAGTCTACTGATCATACTATGGATGTATGGTGCCCCATGTATGTGTCAGAGAGGTAAACTTAGGTTCTACTCATATTACATTTAGGGGCTACTTTTGGGGTTTCTGCAGGGGAAATCTTGTGACATATGAAACATATACCAGCCAATAGATACTCTTCCATAGGGTTGACTTAATCAGTGCTTTTACAGCATTTAACAGAAGCAGGTAGACATCTATGTAGTTCCACTGTGCCAGAGTCAAGTCAGTCAACCCACTACTTCTTTTCTACACCCTAGTTCTATGATTTTGGGCACAGAGCAGAGAAAAATGGCAGCTTGTGCTCTGTGCTAATGAGTTGAAATGTGAAATATTTGGCTGTAACAGAAGGTAGTTTGTTTATCGAGTTGTAGACTTGGAGAGAAGTACAGTAATGAGTGTCTACAGGCCACAGTGAAGCAGGGTGGTGACTCCTTGCAAGCTCAGGACTGCAAGTCAGCAAATGAAGTTGAAAGAAAAAACAGATATTGCACCACACTGCAACTGGAGGAACTTAATACACGGTTTTACTATGTTTGCACTAACCTTTACTGGTTGTGCAACACCCCGCACAACCAGACTGATGGCTTAATGTGGGTCACTGTAGTGACAGGGGCCAATATTCCCTCCTCCTCTGATACTCTGGGCCTGGTGGTCAGCTCCTTAGTTCCTCTGGAGATGGAGGTGGGCTCCTTCACTCCTCCATTCGAAGAGGCAGACTCGCTGCACTGGCTTCCGTCCCAGCTCCACACTGTGTATCAGTTGATCATTCAAGGGTGGGTCTTTATGATGTACTGCCAGGTACTGTGGATCTTAGAGCAGCTCACACACCGCACTCCCAACAAGGGAGAAAGAAATTAGCAGATAGAAAACAAGCGGTGTCAGAGGTTTGGAGCGCTAAAGAAACCACGGGTTGGTGATTAAATTACCAATAATTTATTGCACGAACAGCAGGGGTCCAGTATGCCACAACGCGTTTCGACGCACAGATGCGTCTTTCTCAAGTGGATCACTTGAGAAAGACGCATCTGTGCGTCGAAACGGGTTGTAGCATACTGGACCCCTGCTGTTCGTGCAATAAATTATTGGTAATTTAATCACCAACCCGTGGTTTCTTTAGCGCTCCAAACCTCTGACACCACTTGTTTTCTATCAGCAAATGAAGTTGGGGATTTTGTCATAATTAATGGTGTGCTCGGTGATTAGACATATAGTCAGATACTCATCCATCAAGTAGTACCATTAGGGAGACACCTTATTGTCCTCATATTTATTCTGCCACAGGACAATGACCACAAACATACAGCCAATCTCATTAATGGTGCCGTCACACGCATCAATTTGAAGAACGATATTGTTAGCGATCACATGCACGCGCGATCGCTAACAATATCGTTCAGATCACTGGTGAGCTGTCACACAGGCAGACTCACCAGCGATCAATGGACCAGAGACATCGTGGAAACGATTTAAATATTGTTTCCATGATGTCTTGCTCCCGCTGCCAGGCTGCGGTTACCGGGAGCAGGCTGGTCTCCAAGGTAAACTGCGGGTATCTAGGCAGCGCGCGCTGCCTAGATACCCAAAGTATACCTTGGTTAACAACCTTCTCCGCTCACCGGCTGGTATCCAAGGTACACAGCGGGTAACTAGGGTCCCTAGTTACCCGCTGTGTACCTTGGATACCAGCGGGTGAGCGGAGAAGGCTGGTAACCAAGGTATACATCGGGTTTCTAGGCAGCGCGCGCTGCCAAGTTACCCGCAGTTTACCTTGGATACCAGCTCCCAGCGCTTACTGAGAGGCGCTGGGAGCTGGCTTATCGGTCGTCTCCCGGTGTCACACGCAGCGATGCTGCGTGTCTACCAGGTGACCAACGATTGATTTTAGGACAGGACCTCAAATCAAATGATGAATGATCAGCCGACTGATTGTTCATCGTTTGTAGTGTCACACGCAACGATGTCGTTTCGACATTGTTCAAGCGTCAAAGAACACGTGACTTTTGAACGATATCGGCAACGATATCGTTACGTGTGAGATTAAGAGATATCAATAAGAAGTGATGATATGACCCCATTGGAGGTGATGATATGACCCCATTGATCTCAACATCACTGAGTATGACTGGGATTACATGAAGATACAGAAGGATTAACACAAGTCTAGATCTAAAGAAGATCTGTAGTTAGTTTTCCAAGATGTTTGGAACAACCTCCCTGCCTAGTTATTTAAACAACTTTGTGCAAGTACAAGTACAAGTGAAGCTAGAAGACCTGATGCTGTTTTTTAAACAAAAGATGGTGACACCAATTTATATTTCTCTTTTGTACATTCCCTTTGAATTGTGTTAAGAGATAATAATAAACTATTAACACGTCTTCTTTTGAAAGCATTCCAGCTCTCAGCATTTTTTTACAAACTTGCCTAAAACTTTTGCATAGTGCTATATGCAGAAGTTATGCAAATGCACCGAACTTCTTCTGCTCCCCGTAATTGACTGTCACTGTCAGATAATGTCCGTGTCTGCTTGTCTGCTTGTCTGCCTCACACTTCACTCTTTTATGTTTCTTTCTTCTGGGATACGAAGTTGGTGATGTAGATCTGTAACTAATGACGTTAAACTATACAATATAGAAAAAAGAACATGCACAATTAAAGCTGAATTTTAACAATGCACAAAGCCAGTAGCTTTGTGAAAGAATTCAATTAGAGAGGAACAGAGCTGGCTGCAATTTTCGCCAATTAGTGGTGGTAAAATCAAGACAATCGTATTATCTTAATGATGCTTTTGCCCTTTATTTAGAATGCAAACATACGGTGAAGCCTCGCTCAAGGCTCCAAAATAAATACACAGCTCTGATACAATAGGAAATAAAACTAATGACTGTACAAAACTTTCCAAGTTATCCCACTACCGAATAGCCATAAAACAGTCATGATGTGCGCTAGGACTGCAGAAGACCTGTGGGCACGGGGGGGCTACAAGATGACCATCCTTGGTAACCTTGGATTGATTTAGGGATGAGCGAGTACCATAGTATTCGGAATCGCTATACCCGCAACGAGTAGGTCCCGGTACTCGCTACTCGTTGCGAGTATAGCGATTCCGAGTACTACTGCAAAAGTCCTGTAAAAGAGAAGAAAAGTGGTTACAAAATAAAAAAATCGGATACTCACCTTAACCGACAGCTGCACCGGGACCGGCCGATGGACATCTATGCATGGAAAAGGACCTTTCACTCTCCCAGCCAATCAGATGGCTGGGAGAGATCTGGCCAATCAGATGCCGCCACATCACAATCACGTGATCGCTAATGGCCACCTGATTGGCCAGATGGCAAGGTCCTCGGTGTACCTGAGAGAACCTTGCCATCTGGCCAATTAGGTGGCCGCTAGCAATCACATGATTGGCTGGGAGAGTGAAAGGTACTTTTCCATGCATAGATGTCCATCGGTCGGTCCCGCTGCAGCCGTCGGTTAAGGTGAGTATCCGATTTTTTCATTTTGTAACCACTTTTCTTCTCTTTTACAGGACTTTTGCAGTATATCTATTCATACACTGCAAAAGTACTCGGTACTTGCTACTCCCGAGTAGTCCTAATTTACTTGGCGAGTAGCGAGTACCCGAATGCCGTTACTATTCGGCGAGTAGTCGAATAGTAGCGAGTAGACTCGTTCATCCCTAATTGCTTTACTTATCTTGTTGTCTGTGTTTAATCATGTTCTGGGGTGAATAAGGCATTATTTGAAATATCTCAGGTGATGGGTAAAAGTAGGGATGGGCAAAACCGAACTGTAAAGTTCTGAACCCGTACAGAATACATACTGTTCGGTCAAAAGGTCCAGAACACGGGTTTCCATGGAGTCTCTAAATGTTTTCTTGCTTTATTTGAAATTAAAAAAGATTTCTCTGTGTTGTGTTTTTTTTAACATTTTACTAGAAATTCATGGAGAAGCCCCATGTCGATTTTTTTAAAATTATTTCTTGAAATTCATGAAAAAAATTAAAAAAAAAGGGTTCCCATGTATTTTTGTTTCCAGCCAGGTACAAATAGGCAGCTGGGGGTTGAGGTCAGCCCATACTTGCCTGCTGTACCAAGCTGGCATACAAAAATATGGCAAAGCCCATGTCGAATCTTTTTTTAATAGTTCATTAAAAAAAAACAAAAAAAAACACAAGTACATTTAGGGACTGCATCTTTTTTAATCCCTCAACCCTCATCTTTGTGCTGAACACTCTTGGCTCTGCCTCATCAGGGACCAAGGGGACGAACAAAGCTTCTATCCCCTTGGTCCCTGAATTAGAGCCCGGAGCGCTACGACATCGTAGGGGGGGGTGACTCAAGTCACCCGAGGACAGCTCAGGTCATGCCTCCTGAGCTGTCCTTGGGTGACCCCGGTTACAATGCCACAGATGGCGCTCCTAACGCCAATTACGCACTGAGCTGTCAGAAGATTGCACCAAAAAGCAAGCGGTTTTTGTGCTTTTTTGTCCCAGGAGATGCAGATGAACCACTTGGACACAATGCATGCAGTTTCAGGCCTCAATTGCACCAAAATGCATGCAACATGCTGCAAAAGTGTTGTGATTTTTGTCTTGAATTTCATTCTTTTTGGTGCAATTTAGACCTAAAACTGCATGCATTGTGTCCCAGGTGTTCATCTTCATCTCCTAGGCCAAAAAAAAGACAAAATCTGGAATGTTTCCACAGCTTTTTTGCCACGGATTTCATGGTTATTGGTGCACTCTTCTGACAGCTCAGTGCGTAATTGGTGGAAGGAGCATGATCTGCGGCATTGTAACCAGGGAGACACTGGGGTCATGCGACATGACATGGCATGACCTGAGCTGTCTTCAGGTGGCCTGAGTCACCCCACATTACGATGCCACAGCGATTCGGACTCATTCAGGGACCAAGGGGATAGAAGCTTTTTTCGTTTTCTTGGTCTCTGATGAAGCAGAGCCGAGAGTGTTCAGCACAGGATGAGAGTCGAGGGGTTAATAAAGATGTAATCCCTAAATGAATTTGTGTTTTTTTTTTTTAATGAACTATTGAGAAAAAATCGACGTGGGCTTCGCCATATTTTTGTATGCCAGCCAGGTACAGCAGGCAGGTACGGGCTGCCCCCAACACCCAGCTGCCTATTTGTACCTGGTTGGGAACAAAAATATAGAGTAGCCCTTTTTATTTTAATTATTTCATGAATTTCCTGAAATAATAAAAAAAAATTGATGTGGGCTTCACACAATTTTTGATTCCCCCTGACTCACCCCCTCCAACCCATGTCTGTAAAGTTCAAGCTCGGGGGGTTCAGCCGCAAGTTTGCGTCATCCCTGAACCCGAGCTCGAACTTTACAAAAAATTCTAAGGAACCCGCCGATCCCGATCATCGGGGGGTTCGCCCATCAATAGTTAAAAGGGATCTTATACCAAACTACTCATAGTTAACAAGACATGCAATGTAAAAGTGACTGCAGAGCAGAATATTACATATATATATATATATATATATATATGATATATACACTGCTCAAAAAAATAAAGGGAATATTTAACAACACAATGTAAAGTTGAAGTGTTCCCTTTATTTTTTTGAGCAGCATATTTATATATATATATATATATGTATTTACCAGTATGAACTAGTATATACAGTACTTTATATATTTAGTGTATTATAGTAAAACTCCAGTGTCAACGTCGACTCTACAGTGAGGATGTGACTCCGGGATGCTGACCTTCAGGGCAGAGTGGCAAAGAAAAACCCATATCTGAGACTGGCTAATAAAAGGAAAAGATTATTATGGGCAAAAGAACACAGACATTGGACAGAGGAAGATTGGAAAAAAGTGTTATGGACAGACGAATTAAAGTTTGAGGTGTTTGGATGACACAGAAGAACATTGGGGAGACGCAGAACAACTGAAAAGATGCTGGAAGAGGCCTGACGCCATCTGTCAAGCATGGTGGAGGTAATGTGATGGTCTGGGGTTGCTTTGGTGCTTTTAAAGTGGGAGATTTGTACAAGGTTAAAGGGATTTTGAATAAGGAAGGCTATCACTCCATTTTGCCATGCTGTAATTGCTGCAAAGGGAGGATTCTTTGACGAAAGCAAAGTTTTAAGGAGAAAATTATTATTTCAAATAAAAATCATTATTTCTAACCTTGTCAACGTCTGGACTATATTTTTTAATCATTATGCAACTCATTTGATAAATAAAAGCAATTTTTAGCACAGGGCCTAAATTTCTTTTTTTCTTTTCTGGACATGTCCATGAGAATTAGCCACAATGAATAAATCCTGGTGCTATCTTTTGTTTTGAAGAAAATGTCATTGGAAAGGAAACAGGAATAGGGAGAGGTGTGACACAGTCTAATATAAGATCCAAGATAAAGATGAAAGAACGGGCTTTGATACGTCCGTGTGACCACGACAAGACAGGCAGGGTGCTCTGAAATCCTTTATTCTTCCGACGCGTTTCGCAGCTCCTTTGCAACTTCCTCAGGGCAATTAAGAGTCTAATCTAGTTAGTGGATTCTGTGCTATCAGCTGTGTCTAGCAGAGTTATCTGTCATTTGCAACCCTGCCTCTTGTGAATAATGAAGCTGCTGTAAACTCATCCTGAAAAGACAGAAGACAAATTAACCCCAGTGGTCAGTGTGAAAATTGCAAAATTACTAATTTTTGTAAACTTTATTTTTACATATAACACAAAAATTTGATTTAAACAATAGGTCATTTTCGGATGATAGCTTCAAATAGAGGAGTTATTCATGTAGCACAGGGTTGGTTCAATATTCGGACTGAACTTGATAAAGAAGTAGGATGAGGAGCCCCATTCACATTAGGTGAAAGTCAGCTGAACGCACTGATTTTAATGAGAATGGATGACCATGTGATGTGCAAAGTGGTTTCCCGACTCCCCCCTGAGTGATGATCTGGTCGGACTGGCCCACCTGGAAATCAGGGAATCCTTTGGTGGCCCTGCTGACAAGAGTTGGAAGGCTGCTCCTCCTCCTACCCTGCACAGCTATTCACTAAATGCTAATCTTCATCCATAGCGGCACACTCAACCCTTTCTTGCTTGATCCATAGCAGCACACTCAACCCTTTTCTTGCTTGATCCATAGCGGCACACTCAACCCCTTTTTCTTGCTTGATCCATAGCGGCACACTCAACCCTTTTCTTGCTTGATCCATAGGGGCACACTCAACCCTTTTCTTGCTTGAATCCATAGCAGACACTCAACCCTTTTCTTGCTTGATCCATAGCGGCACACTCAAACCCTTTTCTTGCTTGATCCATAGCGCACACTCAACCCTTTTCTTGCTTTGATCCATAGCGCACACTCAACCCTTTTCTTGCTTGATCCATAGCAGCACACTCAACCCTTTTCTTGCTTGATCCATAGCGGCACACTCAACCTTTTCTTGCTTGATCCATAGCGGCACACTGAACCCTTTTCTTGCTTGATCCATAGCGGCACACTCAACCCTTTCCTTGCTTGATGTTCAGCAAGGGAAGAATCAGGCACTTGAAATTTCAATGCCCGACCCCTTTGTTTTCCAGAGAAGATTTGTAGTGGCCTTCTCTTCTCTCCCTGTTGAAAATAAAAGAAAACTTGACAGGACATTCATGGTTATGGGGGACGTCAGGAGAGATAGTGGTCTGCCAGAATGAACATGCAGCCACCAGCTCTGTAATGTGTATGACCAGCGTTATCTGTCCTTTATCCTCTTCCTGTAATGTATCTCCATTGTGAGGTCCAGTCCAGCCATCACTAATCTGAGGCTCTCCAGCTATTGAGCTATTACTATAATCCCGACAGTCTGCAGTTAATGGATTTTTCTTCTTTAAACAATGGTGGAGTCATTTAATTAATATGGAGTATGCCTATGAATGGCATTTCTTCTTTATAATTTATGCCACTCTCAGGCAAATGACACATTGATTTATGAGCCCCTGTGTACTTTATACCTAGATGGATATGTTGGAAAAACAGAGACAAACCCGAGAATAAAGCAAATCCATTGCACATTTATTGTGTGCTCATCCGTAAAGATTTTAGATGACACTTTACTATTGCTTGATAATTTCGACGGCAGGGTGGCACAGTGGTTAGCACTGAATGGTGGGTCAGTGGTTAGCATTGTATGGTGGCTCAGTGGTTAGCACTGTATATGGTGGCACAGTGGTTAGCACTGTATGGTGGCTCAGGGGTTAGCACTGTATGGTAGCTCAGTGGTTGGCACTGTATGGTGGCTCAGTGGTTAGCACTGAATGGTGGCACAGTGGTTAGCACTGAATGGTGGGTCAGTGGTTAGCACTGTATGGTGGCTTAATGTTTAAGCACTGTATTACGTGGGCTCAGTGGTTAGCACTGTATACGTGGGCTCAGTGGTTAGCACTGTATATGGTGGCTCAGTGGTTAGCACTGAATGGTGGCTCAATGGTTAGCACTGAATGGTGGCTCAGTGGTTAGCACTGAATGGTGGCTCAGTGGTTAGCACTGTATATGGTGGCTCAGTGGTTAGCACTGTATGGTGGCTCAGTGGTTAGCACTGTATGTGTAGGCTCAGTGGTTAGCACTGTATGGTGGCTCAATGGTATAGCATGATGATGGCTCAGTGGTTAGCACTGTATGGTAGCTCAGTGGTTAGCACTGTAATGGTGGCTCATGGTTAGCACTGAATGGTGGCTCAGTGGTTAGCACTGTATGTGGCTCAGTGGTTAGCACTGAATGGTGGCTCAATGGTTAGCACTGAATGGTGGCTCAGTGGTTAGCACTGTATGGTGGCTCAGTGGTTAGCACTGTGATTGGTATGCTCAGTTGTTAGCACTGTATGGTGGCTCAATGGTTAGCACTGAATGGTGGCTCAGTGGTTAGCACTGTATGGTGGCTCAGTGGTTAGCACTGAATGGTGGCTTAGTGGTTAGCACTGTATGGTGGCTCAGTAGTTAGCACTGCATGGTGGCTCAGTGGTTAGCAATGCATGGGTTGGCTCAGTGGTTAGCACTCTATATGGTGGCTCAGTGGTTAGCATTGTATGGTGGCTCAGTGGTTAGCACTGAATGGTGGCTCAGTGGTTAGCAACATGTAATATGGTGTGCTCAGTGGTTAGCACTGTATGGTGGCTCAATGGTTTAGCACTGTATGGTGGCTCAGGGTTAGCACTGCATGGTGGCTCAGTGGTTAGCACTGATTGGTGGCTCAGTGGTTAGCACATGTATACAGTGGGCTCAGTGGTTAGCATTGTATACGGTTGCTCATGGTTAGCACTGTAATGGTGACTCAGTGGTCAGCACTGTATATGGTGGCTCAGTGGTTAGCACTGTATATGGTGGCTTAGCGGTTAGCACTGTATGGTGGCTCAGTGGTAAGCACTGAATGGTGGCTCAGTGGTGTTAGCACTGTATGGTGGCTCAGCGGTAAGCACTGAATTGGTGACTCAGTGGTTAAACACTGTATGGTGGCTCAGTGTTAGCATTGAATGGTGGCTCAGTGGTTAGCACTGCAGACTTTCTGTACTGGAGTCCTGGGTCTAAATACCCCCAAGGATGACATCTGCAAGGAGTTTGCAAGTTATCCCTTTGTTTGTGTGGGTTTTCTGCAGTTTCCTCCCACAGACATACTGGTACGGAATGTAGGTTGTGTGCCCCAATTGTGACAGTGATTATCAAGTTGGTCGAGCGCTGTGGAATCAATAGTGCCACATAAGTGTGTAAAGAATAACCATTGATAATCTATAGGTGGCAGTAGCTTCAATGATCCATCATTTGGACATATTTGATAATGGAGGAGAAACAGATAACCAGGTGGTGAAGAAGGTGCAGTCACACCGAGATCCATGGCCCCCTAGGAAGAGATCAGCACAATATATGACACCATAGTCTGATTTAGATTTTGGACCCGGACGGTGGCTTTAGATTTTTCTTCTGCATATAATCACATAGCTCTGTTCTTGAATAAATGGCAAATATCCTCTGAAAAGGCAGTGATCTGCTGTGTCCATAAGAGAGCTGTGTGCTCTGCACTACTGATGCCCAGAGATGGACTGTTCTTGCTCTTCTTTATCATACCCCTGGGAACAACTAACCATCATTTCATAAGGGGCTCCTGCAATATTCACGTCCCTGACACTTTGAGTGTTTTATATTCGCAATAAAAAAAGCACAAAACAGGAAAACACTGACGGCCTCACGTATCTCATGGTGCGGAGTAACATGGGGGATACCGGACAGGTGATAGGGGTCAATGTACAGCTTATAAATGGGCAGAGAATGGACAATCAGATTGATGGTTATACAAATCAATATGATAAATCAGAATATGATTTTATATGATAGTCCTGATAATCTGATATAATAGTTCTTATAATCCCCTGTACATATTACACGACTGTCAACCGAACGATGGATCAGCCGATCATTTGACCAGCAGCTGTCTTAGCCGTTTCTTCCATACTCAGGAGTGCTCACTCAGTCAACACTTCGTGGTTCTCTATGAGAAAATCACTACAGGCCGTCTCCGATGAGAGATTGTCTCAGGGAAAACAACACATTAAACGTCAGTCAACCAAACGATGGTTTAGCCGATCACTCGTCCGGCAGCCATCTTGGGCGTTTCTCCCATACACAGAAGTGCTCACTCAGTCAAGCGCTGTTTAGTTCTCTGAGAGAATCACTGACAGACCTCTCAAATGACAGATCATCTCAATGAGAACAACACGTTAAACGTCGGTCCATTAAACGATGGTTTGGCCGATCATTCGGCTGGCGGCCATCTTGCTCACTCAGTTGAGTAGTTCTTAATTCTCTGAGATAATCACTGATAGACCTCTACAGTGACATGTTATCTCAGGGAGAACTAAAGGATGAGCAATCTGAAATCGGACGTGCCGGATCCTTAACTACCTAACAAGGAATTGTTTGGAGCTGCCTTATGTATTATGCTCAGTTCACATGTCCAGCAATGATCTGTTCAAAATGGATCCAGTAGCAATCAGTTATCTCAGCAGCACAAAAGAGATGCACAAACATAACTTCTCTTATAGGGTTAAAAATAAACCTGAATGTTATTGGATTTGTTTTTTTAACATTGAAGTCTATGGAAAATGGATCCATTATTTAGCCATCTACTTTCTTCCATTTGATATGCATCCGCCATTTGCTTACTGGATCAGTTTATGGGCCACGTCACACACACAAACATCTGTGCAGATATTGTTCACAGATCTCTGGTTGCAGTGAAATCATGGACACATTGTTACATTTGTACACAGCAACAAAATGGAGCAATGTGTCCATGATTTTACTGCAACCAGAGATCTGTGAACAATATCTGCACAGATATCTGTGTGTGTGACGCCGGCCGTAGGCGGCCGTCACATGCTACAATATCGAGGGCGATATTGTAAGTGATCACGTGCACGCGCGATCGCTAACAATATCGTTCACATCGTTGGTGAGCTGTCACACAGGCAGACTCACCAGCGATGTGGACTAGCGAAATCGCTGGTAACTATGGTACACATCGGGTTACTAGGCGCCACGCAGCGCTTAGTAACCCGACGTTTACCATAGATACCATCTCCCAGCATAGGCTCTGCCGCTGGGAGATGGATCATCGTGGTGTCACGCACCACGATGAAGCAGATTGTTCAAGCGATTATCGCTTGATATGAGCTCCGGCTCTCATATCTGCGATGTCACGATCAAGCGATTTTACATTGTAAAATCGCTTGATCGCACGCAGCGATGCACAAACGATATCGCTTAAGCGATCAAAAAGCAGATCGCTTAAGCGATATCGTGCATTAAATTGAACCGTGTGACGGCCGCCTTAGTCGGATGATTCACTTGTCCACTTATCATCTATTTGAAACTGATCCTTTAAGCAAAGAACGGATCCATTTGCACACAGTTTCTTTTAGATGGACAAAAAAGTTGTATCTGCACAACTTTTTTTGTTCTGCTAAAATAACCGATTGCTGCTGGATCCTTTTCATATGGATGATTCCTGGACATGTGAACATAAGCTTGGACTGTCGGGTTCAGCCGACACAAGTCTGATGTGCATGGGGGCTTAAGAAATGCAGAAAAGGAGGATAATAAGGCCATGTCCACACAACTCCGCTGTAAGTATTTAACAGTTCTCCACTAAATACTTAGGTTTTTTCAGAGAAGCGGAGGTGCATGTGCACCTCCGCTTTCTGCGGACGCAGCCCATGGTTACCCGATGTGTATCGTGGTAACCACTTCACACAGCAGGCTGCCTAGATACACATCGGGTAACCATGGGCTGCGTCCGCAGAAAGCGCTAGCACACACGCACCTCCACTTCTCTGAAAAACCTAAGTATTTAGCGGAGAACCGCTAAATACTTTCAGCGGAGGTGTGTGGACATGGCCTATCAAATGTAGTAGTGATACATTTTCTCTCTTTTGACAATTTTTCAATATTATGGAGTATCCTACTATATAATCGTCTTATCATGTCTGTCTCTCTGTAACAAAAATCCCGCGTTGCTGATTGGTGCGCGCCCGGCTGGCCGCGACCAATCAGAGAAACAGACAGAATTAGCTGCAGATGGCTCCGCCCACTACTCACTGGCAGCTCGGCGGTGGAAAATGGCGGACTTGTAGAACAGGGCCGGCATCAGCACCTGGCGTACCCACCCAAATGCTGGGAACCAGGCATGACTGAGGGGCTCACCGTTGCCCACCCAGCCTCATTGGAGGTTAGCGGCGATGCAGCCGGGAGATGACCGCTTGCAATGGAAGTACCCTCACCGGCACTAGAGATGTCGCACAGTGTGACATGCAGCAGGGACCAGGTCCCCTCTCTGAGGTTGCTGATCATCGCGATCAGTAAGGTACCATCACACTTGGCAACGCACCAGCAATCCCGACAACGATACGTCCTGTAGGTATCGCTGGAGCGTCGCCAAGTGTGACGGCACCTTACTGATCGCTGGTGAGGTGTTACATGTGCAGATATATTGAACAAAGCCGCTTTGCTGATTGGTCGCGGATGCCCAATATTGCCATCGCAATATTAAATGCAATAACATTTAATGATAACACTGGGGAACAATCTGAAAACAATTTTCTGTTGAGTTAGGTTTTTGAGCTGATTTATACTAAAATTGGCATGCCGATTCCAAAAATGTAGTCAGTTTTTTTCTAGCACGTCAAGTTTTTCCTCCACAACTTACCTGCCAGAGAAGCACAATTGCACTGATATCTGTAATAAGACTTGTTATCTGATTACAATTCGACTCATATAGAGCTACGTGGCAACTTGTAAGAGTAGTCACAACTGAGACAGTGTGGTGAGAGGTGTGTGCAGCTCCCAATACCTCATAATTATCAATATCTTGAAAAAAAACACTTTTTAGGTACAGTAGTTTACATATTTTTGAGAAGACAAAAATCCTATAGTTCACAAACTTGACGTGATAGAGAAAAACTGAGATCATTTCTGGATTCAGCATCCAAAAATTAATTAAGAACAATCGTCTTACCTAACTCCTAAAAAATTGTGTTTCCCAGTGATAATGTATATATTTTACCTGGAAAATCCTGTGTATGCACTGCATTATTCTTACATCTTCATAAATAAACTACATACATATTCTAGAATACCCGATGCGTTAGAATCAGGCCAACATCTAGTTAGTCTATAATTGTCTAATAATATAGAATATTTGATAATCTGGCACTTATAAAATCACCATGAAGCTATGTGCAGACAGTTTCTTGAGGAGTCTTTTTAGCCAGAACTCAGCGGAAATTCTCCAAATTCTCCTTAAAAACTCAAAATCTTGGAGGTCTGTCTTTATAAACCCTGCTAAAAAACTCAGTGCGCACATAGCCCTAGGATACTGCACATAGCATAATGTGCAGCAGAATCTATAAGTGCAGCAAGATCGTCACACAAAAAAGTAATCATCATACACAGCAATGGAAAACGTTATTGCTGTGCACATGTTCAGTCTTTGAACTGCTTCAGGGTTCAGAAAACCTTGAAGTAGTAGAAGAAGTATCACGCTTGCTAGGAAGACGCTTGCTAGCTTTAGGCTATAAGTGTGGCACCCCCATGGCTAGGCGCCACAGGGAGGTACTGCACCCCAAACAGCAGTTGTAGTGCCTCCGTGGTTATGGGTTTGGGGTTCCCCCTTCAAATGGTCTGTTTTCTTACACACACATACACAGGACTAGGCCACCTTAATATAGAGGGACTGATTATTCAGTAGGTCCAAAAGGGGGTGGAGCCTTGGTTAGAGCAGGAGACTTAAGTGACAGTTAGAGAGAGAGTTTGAGTTCAGTCAGCACTGGGAAGGCAGCCAGGCTGCTGCCAAAAGGGCTATTGTCTTTCAGAGGGTGACCCAGGATGGAGGAAGGCAATCCAGGACCGGTTGGAGCCGGCTGGAAATGTCTGGGGACTATACCGTCATAACGGAGCAGAGGCAGTGAGCGGTCTATCCCTTGCTGCGAACCGTACGACTACGGGACTGGAATAAGGGAGCCATAGTGCCACAAAGACGCACCTCCACCTCAATCCCAAAACAGGTCCAGGACACTATAGGTAACAGGCCGAATTCCGGTGGCAGGAGAAGAGACTGGTAAACTCCTGTCCGTACCGGTAAGGAACAAACCTTATCTACTAGTAACAGACCAGGGGACTGGCGAGGAGCTCTGCAAAGGTGGTTAAGCAAGTGAAAGCAAGACTGAGACCCTGAAAGCCAAAAGGAAGGTACACCAACAGACTCTATAAGGCAACCCGAAACCTGTGGCTACGTTCTCATTGAACCAGACTGTTACTGTGTACTATAACATCTGCCGGTACCAGTAAAGTGAAGTTGGAGTTGAATCGGTGTCTGTCATTCCTTCCTGTCAGTGCCCAAAGGGCCGCAGCACCATCAGCATCATCAGAGGGGTAAGAACAACTACTACCCTCATCCATCATCGCTGCCCTGAGGTACGCTGTGGGGAGCTGTACTACACTGAGCTGCATCCCATCACCTCAGTGGCCGACCTGCAGCGCTTGTATCATCGTTACCAGGATCCACAGGTGGCGTCACAACCCTTCCCTACATTCCCTTCCCTTTCCAACAATGAGAGCCAGGGCACGGAACCGGGAAACCGACCACCCGTGATTCCCCGTTACAGCCACAAACTCATCCCGGTACCCGAGTACCCCTCTCTCTGTGATCATCATTTTTGGTGTTACGAACAGGATATGAACCAGCTTTATAACATCAAGTAAAGTGTGCATAAAAGACTTTATTGACTGTTTGTGGATTGTAAAACCGGACCGCCATTACATCGTCTCAGAAACACAACTGAATCACCAAGCAGGAGAAAAGAGCAGGAAGAGAAGACCCGCCCTCCGCTCTGCCGAGGAGTGACAACGTATAGTGGTGGGCTCCAGACAGGCCCAAGGGACTGCCCTACAAACTTTCCCTGGAAGGAGGGCCTAAAATTGTAAAAAAGACTATGTGCTGGCCCAGGGGTGGACCTCGGCCCCTTACTACAGATGGGCCAAGTAAGAGACGCCAAAGTGTCTCCCCGTCCCCCTTGCTATCAAACAACCAAGGGGACGGGTCGAGAACCGAACCGGAGGATCCAGCGAGTGTAGAGCCTGGAGGAGAGGAGTCCGCCGAACCAGAAACCCTGATCCGGTTCTCAGGGGAGCCCGACCTGATTGTGGAGGACTTCGAGGAAGAAAGATCCAGCCAGCAGGCGAGTTTCGGGGAAGAGGACCGAGAGGAAGGGACAGCCGGCGGCACAGAGGCGTCCGGTAGAGATGGGCGAGTCCTAAAAGACTTGGAATCGCAAGACCCCAACGAGTCCGAGTCAAGGACTCGGGACTCGTTGCGAGTCCAGCGAGTCCAATGTTAATGAATAGGGAACCGAGTAATAGCGAATAATGACATTTACAACTCGCTGATGTGTCTCTGAAAGTGTGCGAGTCCAAACTCGCTGGTTTTTCTCTTATTTGGAGGCTTGGAGCCGATGATGCGAGGGAAGCGATTCTCCAGCACACACCATGCTTTAAGGAAACAGGAAACGAGTCGCGCTGACAGGCGCACACACAGAGCAATCCATTCATCAGTGCAATCATGGCAGCAGGCCGTGGCACGGTGAACACACTGCGTCTTATTGCACTTGTGGAGGCTCGTCCATTTCTATGGCTCCCTACAGATCCTGACTATGGGGATACGACCCAAATTAATACAGCCTGGAGAGAGATCGCCCAAGAGATGTTCCTTGCGTTCCATCGGAGTGACCATGAGGAACAGAGGTTTTAAGTGCGCACAGCCACCGAGATGTGGTTTGGTGTTGCTGAATGCGTCACTTGCTGGCGGGGTAAGTGTGCGCGCTCACACTTGGCAGTGAAGCCGCACACTACACTCCCTAAGGTGGTGTACGTGCTAGCAGCAACGCACTGGTCTGCCACAGAAAAAATAATGCTCTATGGCTTATTAGGAACAAAAATCGATCTGGTGCAAAAACAAAAAGGAAACAGCACCTCAGCTAAGCCTCTGACTGCAGCTGTTAGCAAAGCTGAGTGAGTAAGCTAAGCTATGAGGTCCGTCCTGTGTGCACTCTAAGGCTTCTCCTTCCTTCCCTCCCTGCCTGCCTGCCTACACAGCACTACTCTGTCCTCCTCCTAGCTCTCAGAAGAGCTTTTTGGGTTAATATAAGGAATCTTCCCTACACTGACAATCCCTGATCTGCTCCAGCATATATCTCTCTCTCCCTATACTAGGTCAGATCGTCTCAGGAATGTGGCCAAAATGGCGGGGACAAGCCTTATATACTGCCTTGCCTGTCATAGATGACATAGGCATCACGATGGACAGCAGCCAATCATAGTCCTGACACAACCAACTTTGCTATGCCATTACTGACTATGATTGGCTTTCTTCACAAGTTTTCTGACCTAACACGCACGCTGTGCTGACTCAGAACATAACAGATTCTGTATTCGAGAGTCCGACTCCCGAATACAGTATACAGGACTCGGAATCGTAGACTCGTAGGACTCGGAATCGTAGACTCGCTCAGACTCGCTGCTGACAGCGGGGATCTGTGAAGAGTCAAGCTTATTGACATTGAATTCCATTGGACTCGTCACTGTGCGAGTCCAAGCTGGGAGATTCGCCGAGTAACGAGTCCTGCGAGTACCTTCAGAATCGCCGAGTCCCGAGTCCTAGCGAGTAGACTCGCCCATCCCTAGCGTCCGGGCCCTGCGAGCTATGGTGGGCCGATCGCCTGGAGCAACATCAAGACCGGGTCGGTATGGAGACGAGACGGTTTGAATACCAGCCTCCAGCCCTGAACCCGTTGGGAGGCCACAGTTCCAGGATGACCGGAAAGGTGACATCGCGGAAGTTGGGGCATCCGGGCCCCGCACGGTGCAGAAGGATCTCCAGCCACACGGACAGGCTAGACCGGTCGGTGTAGCCACAACCAGATGTGAGTGGTACCATGTACCAGCTCCGGAGCACTCAGACCGGGACTTGCACCAAAATGATTGGGCTAGCCATGAGCAGCACGCAGGGCTGAGAGGATGTTACACCCTGTGTGTTCACAAATATATGGACTAGAGACTGCAAAACCCGGTCATGTATATAGTTGTTCAATGTGAAAATATGTGCATTTTCCTGTTGTATGCTAGTATAAGAAACGGGTAAAGAGCAGGTAAAATCCGGTACACGATAGTAAAGAGGGTGGAATGGGTGTAAGGAGCTGTGCAGGGATAGTAAAACCTTTGCCAACCGGTGACCCCAGGGCCTGGAGGCCTACAGTACTTATAGCAATAAGAGACCCCTGCAGTGCCAAAGACTCCTACGCCGTAGCACCAATAGTTAATGGTTTTGTGTATTGTGACTTTAGAAGCCTACAGAGACTTTACCTGCTGGACTGTGCAACTTCTAAATGAGAACTTTTACTTGAAAAAGCCTGATTGAACTAATCAGAGACTTGAAACCCGGTCCCCATTGGGCTGATGTGGACTAAAGTAAAATATGTGTTTGCAACGTTATAAGAAATGTGCCTCCCGGATGGGAAGATCAAGAATATTACTTGTTGTTATTAAAAGTGTTATTGTTTATTATGCATATGAAAAATGTCAACTCACACCCAGTTTGGTTTTAACACCCGCAGACGGGTGTATTTCAGCAAGGTGGTGTGTGGTGCACTTATGGCTAGGCGCCACAGGGAGGTACTGCACCCCAAACAGCAGGTGTAGTGCCTCCATGGTTATGGGTTTGGGGTTCCCCCTTAATAGAGTCTGTTCTCACACACACACAGAACTAGGCCACCTTAGTATAGATAGTATAGAGCGACTGATTATTCAGTAGATCCAAAAGGGGGTGCAGCCTTGGTTAGAGTGGGAGACTTAAGGTACAGTTAGAGAGAGAGTTTGAGTTCAGTCAGCACTGGGAAGGCAGCCAGGAGGACGTGCCTGACAGGGCTGCTGCCAGGAGGGCACCTGTCTTTAAGAGGGTGACCCAGGGTGGAGGGAGGCGATCCAGGACCGGTTGGAGCTGGCTGGAAACATTTGGGGACTATACCAGCATAATGGAGCCGAGGCAGTGAGTGGTCTATCCCTCACTGCGAACCGCACCACTACAGGACCGAAATAAGGGAGCCGTAGTGCCACAAAGACGAACCTCCACCTCAGTCCCAAAACAGGTCCAGGACACTACTAGTAACAGACCAGGGGACTGGCAAGGGAGGTCTGCAAAGGTGGTTAAGCAAGCGAAAGCAAGACTTGGACCCCGAAAACCAAAAAAAAGGTACACCAACAGACTCTATAAGGCAACCCGAAACCTGTGGCTATGTGTTCTCACTGAACCAGACTGCTACTGTGTACTATAACATCTGCCGGTACCAGTAAAGTGAAGTTGGAGTTGAATCGGTGTCTGTCATTCTTTCCAGCCGGTGCCCAGAGGGCCGCAGCATCATCAGAGGGGTAAGAACAACTACTCCCCTCATCCATCATTGCTGCCCTGAGGTAAACTCCACCTGTGGGGAGCTGTACTACACTAAGCTGCATCCCATCACCTCAGCGGCCGGCCTGCAGCACTGGTATTATCATTACCAGGATCCACAGGAGGCGTCACGACCTTTCCCTACATTCCCCTTCCCTTTCCAACAATGAGAGCCAGGGCACGGAAATCGGGAAACCGACCACCCGTGATTCCCCGTTACAGCCACGAACTCATTGCGGTACCCGAGTACCCCTCTCTCTGTGCTCATCAAAAGAAAAAAAGATGCAGGCAGCCAATCTTACGCAAAAATGACAGGACTCCCGCCAGCAACGCCACTTCAGGAAAAAAGATCGCCAGCTTTATATTGATGCAACTTTGCCTAGGAAAACTTTGGCGGGTGCACCAGCATCTTAGAGATGTTACGTTCATATATACTGTATATGAAGGATGTTTTCCGATGCAGCAAAAAACGGAGAGGTCAGAATTTGGATATGAGTTCATGTCCTTTGTAAAGAAATATTAAGGGTTATGTTTTTAAGAGGGTTTAGGGTGCTGTCACCCCACCCAGGAGAGTACATTGTCTTTATGTCTGTTCCTAAGAATTGTATGTTTAAGGTTGTGTATGTAGCCACATAATGGTTAAAGGTAAAGACTGCCCCTTCAGTTATCTAAGGTTATTAATAATTATTATTGATGCTCCTTAGGGGTGGGGTCAAGTCTACAGAAAGAACTTACAGTGTAATTAGCAGGAGAGTGCCAAGAGAGGAGACAAACAAGGAACCACAGGAACGATAGGTCCATTCATTGGATTCTACAGGATACTCTGGGAGTTGAACATAGTGACCGGAAGTGATTGATCCCTCCGGTCCAATTGTGGTGAGCTTCCGTAGAGACCTAGAGAAACAGCCATCCCAGTGCTGGCAGTAAAGGAACTACTGTTCCCCCTAACTATTCCCTTGACCAGTTTCCTATGAGAAGAGTTGGGTTGGAGCCAGTAGAAACTAAATGAATTTGAAGCAGGAGACTGCTTTTGAGCATAGAAGGAGGTAGCCTATAGGAACCGGAATGGCGGGATCAGTCTGCACTAAAATCTGTCAATGTGAATATCCCTAAACGGAACATTCAAGCCATTCGACCGTGTTTCATGAGACTCTTTTAGTAAAGAACCATTGCAGAACTTGATTGACTCTGCGTGCTTTGGCCCTCACTGAGGCAACCCAGAACTGATCCCAAGTGGTTAAAATTACCGGTACTGAGCCAAGGATTCTTCCGGCATTTTTATCTATGCAGTCTCTCTGCTTATACTACAAGTCAATAGAAAGGCTAAACATAGGCCTGGAAAATGCCCGGACATCTCTTTGTGCATTTTGTAGGTTCACATCGCGTTTAGCATTGCGTTTGAGCATGATGCGTTTTGCACTGCATTAACCCAATAAAAAGCAAGTGTTTTATTAAGTTAGCGCACCCATAGACTTTTATTGTAAAACGCAGTCTAACGCTTTGCAAACGTAATGCAAAATGTGGTTGCGTTTGAACGCATGTGTTTATCCTGAGCGCACAGGGAACACTCCAAGCAACGTCTCCTATGGGCTTGAAAAAATGCATGTGTCTAAAACGCACCTGCTTTTTCGTTGCGTTTCTACCGTGTGTGCATGTGTTTTTACAATGGGAGTCTATGGGAAGAAAAGCGCATGCGTTCAAAACGCAGAACAGCCTTGACGTGAAAAGGGCCATTCATCACCTAATGTATGGAAGGATTTAATCTCATGTTTACTTTGCCCAGCCTCCCTACACCGAGGACGGATATGCAACATTAAGATGAGGCCGACCCTGAGAAAGTGAAAACTGAAATATTTGGGATAATTATAGATCTTATAAGCGTTAAACATGAATGTCGATCGTATCTGACTGTGACTCCCCTCGTCATTCTGGTTACAGTATTTAGTGTCATTTTTGTCAGATTCAGACATAGTTACATTCAGTACAAATATATGTTTATTTTCAGTCTGATGATGACAAATCATTCATCTCGCCTCTCTCAGCGTTACCAAATGTATAATTACATGGTGTGCAGAAATATGTGGTGTTCAGCACGAGGACATGTACAGCAATTCCTGATTTCTAAGATGATACAAGTCTGCAAACATCCTCAAGAATGGCAGCCATATACAGTTAGGGCCAGAAATATTTGGACAGTGACACAAGTTTTGTTATTTCAGCTGTTTACAAAAGCATGTTCAGAAATAAAATTATATTTATAATATGGGCTGAAAGTGCACACTCCCAGCTGCAATATGAGAGTTTCCACATCCAAATCGTAGAAAGGGTTAAGGAATTATAGCTCTGTAATGCATAGCCTCCTCTTTTTCAAGGGACCAAAAGTAATTGGACAACGGACTCTAAGGGCTGCAATTAACTCTGAAGGCGTCTCCCTCGTTAACCTGTAATCAATGAAGTAGTTAAAAGGTCAGGGGTGGATTCCAGGTGTGTGGTTTTGCATTTGGAAGCTGTTGCTGTGACCAGACAACATGCGGTCAAAGGAACTCTCAATTGAGGTGAAGCAGAACATCCTGAGGCTGAAAAAAAAGAAAAAATCCATCAGAGAGATAACAGACATGCTTGGAGTAGCAAAATCAACAGTTGGGTACATTCTGAGAAAAAAGGAATTGACTGGTGAGCTTGGGAAATCTAAAAGACCTGGGCGTCCACGGATGACAACAGTGGTGGATGATCGCCACATACTTTATTTGGTGAAGAAGAACCCGTTCACAACATCAACTGAAGTCCAGAACACTCTCAGTGAAGTAGGTGTATCTGTCTCTAAGTCAACAGTAAAGAGAAGACTCCATGACAGTAAATACAAAGGGTTCACATCTAGATGCAAACCATTCATCAATTCCAAAAATAGACAGGCCAGAGTTAAATTTGCTGAAAAACACCTCAAGAAGCCAGCTCAGTTCTGGAAAAGTATTCTATGGACAGATGAGACAAAGATCAACCTGTACCAGAATGATGGGAAGAAAATAGTTTGGTACAAGGCACACCACATCCTCTGTAAAACATGGTGGAGGCAACGTGATGGCATGGGCATGCATGGCTTTCAATGGCACTGGGTCACTTGTGTTTATTGATGACATAACAGCAGACAAGAGTAGCCGGATGAATTCTGAAGTGTACCGGGATATATTTTCAGCCCAGATTCAGCCAAATGCTGCAAAGTTGATTGGACGGCGCTTCATAGTACAGATGGACAATGACCCCAAGCATACAGCCAAAGCTACCCAGGAGTTCATGAGTGCAAAAAAGTGGAACATTCTGCAATGGCCAAGTCAATCACCAGATCTTAACCCAAGTGAGCATGCATTTCACTTGCTCAAATCCAGACTTAAGACGGAAAGACCCACAAACAAGCAAGACCTGAAGGCTGCGGCTGTAAAGGCCTGGCAAAGCATTAAGAAGGAGGAAACCCAGCGTTTGGTGATGTCCATGGGTTCCAGACTTAAGGCAGTGATTGCCTCCAAAGGATTCGCCACAAAATGTTGAAAATAAAAATATTTTGTTTGGGTTATGTTTATTTGTCCAATTACTTTTGACCTCCTAAAATGTGTAGGAATTGTACACATTTCTTTACAAACACTCCATTTTATATCAGATATTTTTGTTCAACCCTTCAAATTAAACGTTACAATCTGCACTTGAATTCTGTTGTAGAGGTTTCATTTCAAATGCAATGTGGTGGCATGCAGAGCCCAACTCGCGAAAATTGTGTCACTGTCCAAATATTTCTGGCCCTAACTGTACTCCGGAGTAGCAATGCTTTAAGGTGAGGAAGCAACATGAGGGCTCATTAAAAAGGATAAGTCCTTATTCCCAGAATGTTGTATCCTCTATTATCATGGGGTTCTGGTCTTGATAAATCCGTGTCCCTTTGTTGTACTTTGGGCACAAAAAAAAACTGGGATTTACTCACCCTCCCCAGGTCCAGTAGAGCCTCCACCATTGCTGTCAGTATCTGTTATCGTCTGCAGTGCGACGTCACATCAACAGCCCTGCAGCCAAAACTCTGAGCTCAGCAGCTCCATCTGAGATGACGGCATGAGACACTCAGAGCTGCTGAGCTCAGTTATGATTGGCTGCAGGGCTGTTGATGTGATGCAGGAGCAGCGGTAAAGATGCAGGACTGGACCCAGGAAGGGTGAGTAAAGCCTGGCTTATCTGTATTTTTAAACAAACTGCAGCCACGGGACAGGGGTTGCCTAACACTGAAAATCCCTTTAAATGGTCCCTGGAGCTTCCTACTACATTACTAACCATCCCTCTCTGATCTAAATGTGCATTATAAAAGTGCAAAAAAGCGATTTATAAACTTACATGTCCACCATTGTGTGGGTGTTCATAGATGGCTGGCCGTTGGGTGCGCGGTCTCTCCAGGTTCACTCTCCCCCAGCCTCGTTGCTTCAATCAAGCCCCGGTGGGCGTCATCATTCATTCAGGAGCGCGCCCTGATTTCAAATTCCCACCTCCTTCTTCTAGGTTTACATATATGAACAACTTTTACACTGCTCTCTTTTATACTATCTCCCTTTTATGCTGACTCTCTTCTATACTGCCTCTGTTTTATATGCCCTCTCTTTTATGCTGCCTCTCCTTAATACTGCCTCTCTGTTATAGTATCCTCCTTTTATACTGCCTCTCCTCTATACGGCCTCTCTTTTATACTGTCCTCCTTTTATACTGCCTCTCTTTTATGCTGCCTCTCTTCTATACGGCCTCTCTTTTATACTGTCCTCCTTTTATACTGCCTCCCTTTTATGCTGCCTCTCCTCTATACGGCCTCTCTTTTATACTGTCCTCCTTTTATACTGCCTCTCTTTTATGCTGCCTCTCCTCTATACGGCCTCTCTTTTATACTGTCCTCCTTTTATACTGCCTCTCTTTTATGCTGCCTCTCTTCTATACGGCCTCTCTTTTATACTGTCCTCCTTTTATACTGCCTCTCTTTTATGCTGCCTCTCTTCTATACGGCCTCTCTTTTATACTGTCCTCCTTTTATACTGCCTCCCTTTTATGCTGCCTCTCCTCTATACGGCCTCTCTTTTATACTGTCCTCCTTTTATACTGCCTCTCTTTTATGCTGCCTCTCCTCTATACGGCCTCTCTTTTATACTGTCCTCCTTTTATACTGCCTCCCTTTTATACTGCCTGTCTTTCATATCTAAATATGCAAAAAATAAAATAGCATTTAGTTTAGCTCATTCTTATCAAGCGTTTTTCCTGTTTCCCCATGACTATGTAAGAAGGTGGCTGATGCCAGAGAGTGATTCCTGCCCTGAAAGCTATTGCTTTTATGTGATGTATATTTATGTACATGGTTCACATATTGTGATATTTCCTGAAATGGGCGCAGTACTGCTAGTCACCTCTAGGTGACACTAGTCAGTTGTGGGGGAACCTAGGGCTTAGGCCAGGGTCACACATGGCAGCCGTTTTTGCCTTGGATCCATTTTTGGGATCATTTTTATTTTTTTTTTCTAAGTCCCAAAAACCATATCTGTTAACGCATGTGTGTCTGCGTTTTTCAAAAACGCATGCGTTTTTGTTCAGCATCCCAAAAAACGCTGCTAGCAGCGTTTTTGGGTGCAGGAATAAAACACGTGTTTTTTTACCATGCGGTAACGCATGTGCGTTTTTGATGAAAAAATGACTAAGTACAAAAAACGGCCAGGAGCTCAGAAGACACTATTGGCAGCCTAAATTTAACGGATCCATTTTTCTAAAGCCTCAAAATTGCGGATTGGTATGTGTGACCCTGGCCTTAGAGAGCAGAGGTAAAGGAGTTAAGGTTAAGCCAGCCCACTAGAAGGGGGTATAAATGTGGAGTGTTTTTCTAGTTAGGCTATGTTCAGACAGGGTTTTTTTATTGCAGCAAAAACACAGCAAAACCTGGGGTAGAACCTTGAGTTAGCAAAATCACTGGCCAATGATTTGCTGCATTTTTTTGTACATTTTTGTTGCATTTTTTTGTTGAGTTTTTTTCTGAGTTATACAAATGAGGATGTACATTGTTCAAAAACCACTGTATACTTGCGTTTTTATTGCATTTTTATGGCGGTTTTACTACTTCTCATTGCTTTCAATGGGTCCTATATCTGGTCAAAAATGCAACAAAGAATTGACATGCTCATTCTTTGGAAAATGCACAAAAACCTGTACAGAAAAAAAACCTGTGTGTGGACAGCTTTTCCCAAAATCACGCAGGTTTTGCTGAGAATCCAAACCGCAGGTTTAGATTTGCACAGATTTGCATAAAACCATGGTAAAAAAAAAGCATAAAAAATGCAGCAAAAATGCCCTGTGAGAACATAACCTTAGGGTCTTTTCACATCTGTGCACTGGTGCGTTTTGCATGCATTGCGTTTGCATCCTGTTAGCGCATGCAAACGCAATGCAACAGCATGCAAACGCATTTCAAGCGCAATTGAAACGCAACCCCACTTTGCACTTGTGTATGGGGTTGCGTTTCAATGTGTTTGCATGTGTTCGCCCATAGGATATAATAGGTGCACGAACACATGCATTTTAATTGCGCTTGAATTGCGTTTGCATGCTTTTGCATTGCATTTGCATGCACTAGTGCAATGCATGCAAAACGCACCAGCGCACAGATGTGAACTTAGCCTTAGTGTTGTTGGAGATTTCTGAGAGTTGTGCACTCAGAGAAAGAGAAAATGATGACATTAGACAGTTTCAAGTGATGGCAGGGAGTGAATGAAACCAGGATGTAGAATGGAAGGGACTGGGGCAATGCTACGGTGCAGGCTGAAAGAGAAGCAGTAGGGGAACCAGCGGCTATCCTTCCCCTGGCAAGTACAAAGAAGAGACTGGTAGGGTCAGCTAGAAACTGCTTGTGGGGCTTGAACCACAGATCCTATTAAACTTAGCGAGGTAAACCAACTAGGGATGGGCGAATCTACTCGCTAGGACTCGTTACTCGGCGAGTAGTAAGGGACTCGCAGGACTCGGTACTCTGCGAGTTTCCCAGTGTTTACTCGCACGAGTCCAATGCAAACGCTGACAAAACTAGGATTGCCATTGTTTGCATTAGACTCGGCTACTGTGCCAGTGATAGCAGGGAAACTCGCAAAGTAACTGCTGTTACATTGCAAGCCGAGTCCAGCTGTCTTCTCTGTGCAGCTCCAGGGTCCTAGAGCCCGCCTGCTCACAGAGATGATGTAGCAGTGCTGAGATTGTTCTCAGTCTGCTCATTCCCTGTGCATAGACATCTATCTATGCACAGGGGATGTAGCAGAGAGGACATCACGTTTTGGACTACGTTGGACGGAAGAGGATTTTTTAATTAAAGATGGAGTCCCTAATGACTTTTTTTTTATTTCAAATAAAAAATTTTCTCTGTGTTTTTTTAACCCTTTATTGGAGATTCTTAGTGGCTGGGTCAAACGTGGCCTGACATTAAGAATCTCGGGCTTAATACCAGCTTGTATAACAAAGCTGGTATTAACCCCTTTATTACCCAGCGTGCCACTGCCACCAGGGCCGCTGGAAGAGCGGGGTTCAGCGCCAGAGGATGTTGCTTCAATGAACGCGCCATCTTATGGGGCGGCTGCGGGCTGCAATTTGCAGCGGGGGTGCCCAGAAAGCTTGAGCATCCCTGCGCTGCGGATTCCAGCCCCCAGCTGCTTAGCTGTACCTGGCTAGACATAGAAATTGCGCGGAGCCCCACGCATTTTTTTTTTTATTATTTCATGAATTTCAGAGTCTCAGAGTCAGAGTCTCAGAGTCAGAGTCAGAATCTCAGAGAGTCAGAGTCAGAATCTCAGAGAGTCAGAGTCAGAATCTCAGAGAGTCAGAATCTCAGAGAGTCAGAGTCAGAATCTCAGAGAGTCAGAGTCAGAATCTCAGAGAGTCAGAGTCAGAATCTCAGAGAGTCAGAGTCAGAATCTCAGAGAGTCAGAGTCAGAATCTCAGAGAGTCAGAGTCAGAATCTCAGAGAGTCAGAGTCAGAATCTCAGAGTCTCAGAGAGTCAGAGTCAGAGTCAGAATCTCAGAGAGTCAGAGTCAGAATCTCAGAGAGTCAGAGTCAGAATCTCAGAGAGTCAGAGTCAGAATCTCAGAATCTCAGAGTCTCATAATCTCAGAGTCTCAGAGAGTCAGAGTCAGAGTCAGAATCTCAGAGAGTCAGAATCTCAGAGAGTCAGAGTCAGAGTCAGAATCTCAGAGTCTCAGAGAGTCAGAGTCAGAATCTCAGAGTCTCAGAGAGTCAGAGTCAGAGTCAGATTCTCAGAATCTCAGAGTCTCAAAATCTCAGTGTCTCAGAGTCAGAGTCAGAATCTCAGAGAGTCAGAGTCAGAATCTCAGAGAGTCAGAGTAAGAATCTCAGAGAGTCAGAGTCAGAATCTCAGAGAGTCAGAGTCAGAATCTCAGAGAGTCAGAGTCAGAATCTCAGAGTCTCATAATCTCAGAGTCTCAGAGAGTCAGAGTCAGAGTCAGAATCTCAGAGAGTCAGAGTCAGACTCAGAATCTCAGAGTCTCAGAGTCAGAGTCAGAATCTCAGAGAGTCAGAGTCAGAATCTCAGAGTCTCAGAGTCAGAATCTCAGAGAGTCAGAGCCAGAATCTCAGAGAGTCAGAGTAAGAATCTCAGAGAGTCAGAGTCAGAATCTCAGAGAGTCAGAGTCAGAATCTCAGAGAGTCAGAGTCAGAATCTCAGAGAGTCAGAGTCAGAATCTCAGAATCTCAGAGTCTCATAATCTCAGAGTCTCAGAGAGTCAGAGTCAGAGTCAGAATCTCAGAGAGTCAGGGTCAGAATCTCAGAGAGTCAGAGTCAGAGTCAGAATCTCAGAGTCTCAGAGAGTCAGAGTCAGAGTCAGAATCTCAGAGTCTCAGAGAGTCAGAGTCAGAGTCAGATTCTCAGAATCTCAGAGTCTCAAAATCTCAGAGTCTCAGAGTCAGAGTCAGAATCTCAGAGAGTCAGAGTCAGAATCTCAGAGAGTCAGAATCTCAGAGAGTCAGAGTCAGAATCTCAGAGAGTCAGAGTCAGAATTTCAGAATCTCAGAGTCTCAGAATCTCAGAGTCTCAGAGAGTCAGAGTCAGAATCTCAGAGAGTCAGAGTCAGAGTCAGAATCTCAGAGAGTCAGAGTCAGAATCTCAGAGAGTCAGAGTCAGAATCTCAGAGTCTCAGAGTCAGAGTCAGAATCTCAGAGTCTCAGAGTCAGAATCTCAGAGAGTCAGAGTCAGAATCTCAGAGAGTCAGAGTCAGAATCTCAGAGAGTCAGAGTCAGAATCTCAGAGTCTCAGAATCTCAGAGTCTCAGAGTCAGAATCTCAGAGAGTCAGAGTCAGAATCTCAGAGAGTCAGAGTCAGAATCTCAGAGAGTCAGAGTCAGAATCTCAGAGAGTCAGAGTCAGAATCTCAGAATCTCAGAGTCTCAGAGAGTCAGAGTCAGAGTCAGAATCTCAGCATCTCAGAGAGTCAGAGTCAGAGTCAGAATCTCAGAGTCTCAGAGAGTCAGAGTCAGAGTCAGAATCTCAGAGTCTCAGAGTCAGAGTCAGATTCTCAGAATCTCAGAGTCTCAAAATCTCAGAGTCTCAGAGTCAGAGTCAGAATCTCAGAGAGTCAGAATCTCAGAGAGTCAGAGTCAGAATCTCAGAGAGTCAGAGTCAGAATCTCAGAGTCTCAGAGAGTCAGAGTCAGAGTCAGAATCTCAGAGAGTCAGAGTCAGAGTCAGAATCTCAGAGAGTCAGAGTCAGAGTCAGAATCTCAGAGTCTCAGAGTCAGAGTCAGAATCTCAGAGTCTCAGAGTCAGAATCTCAGAGAGTCAGAGTCAGAATCTCAGAGAGTCAGAGTCAGAATCTCAGAGAGTCAGAGTCAGAATCTCAGAGTCTCAGAATCTCAGAGTCTCAGAGTCAGAGTCAGAATCTCAGAGAGTCAGAGTCAGAATCTCAGAGAGTCAGAGTCAGAATCTCAGAGAGTCAGAGTCAGAGTCAGATTCTCAGAATCTCAGAGTCTCAAAATCTCAGAGTCTCAGAGTCAGAGTCAGAATCTCAGAGAGTCAGAGTCAGAATCTCAGAGAGTCAGAGTCAGAATCTCAGAGAGTCAGAGTCAGAGTCAGATTCTCAGAATCTCAGAGTCTCAAAATCTCAGAGTCTCAGAGTCAGAGTCAGAATCTCAGAGAGTCAGAGTCAGAATCTCAGAGAGTCAAAATCTCAGAGAGTCAGAGTCAGAATCTCAGAGAGTCAGAGTCAGAATCTCAGAGTCTCAGAATCTCAGAGTCTCAGAGTCTCAGAGAGTCAGAGTCAGAGTCAGAATCTCAGAGAGTCAGAGTCAGAGTCAGAATCTCAGAGAGTCAGAGTCAGAATCTCAGAGTCTCAGAGTCAGAGTCAGAATCTCAGAGAGTCAGAGTCAGAATCTCAGAGAGTCAGAGTCAGAATCTCAGAGAGTCTGACTCTCTGAGACTCTGAGATTCTGAGATTCTGACTCTGACTCTCTGAGACTCTGAGATTCTGAGATTCTGACTCTGACTCTGACTCTCTGAGACTCTGAGATTCTGAGATTCTGACTCTGAAAATTGTGGGTGTTTTTCTTTTTAGGCTTTTTTTCAAAACGGGGGTTTTTTTATTGCAGAAAAAAAAACAAAAAAAACCTGGGGTTTAGAACCTTGAGTTAGAAAAAACCCACGGGCCAATGATTTGTGCATTTTTTTGTACATTTTTGTTCCCATTTTTTTTTTTGAGTTTTTTTGGGGGGGAGTTATACAAATGAGGATTTTAAAATTTTTTAAAAAAAACCATTGTATATTTTGGTTTTTATTGAAATTTTTTATGGCGGTTTTATACTTCTAAATTGCTTTCAATGGGCCCCTATATCTGGTAAAAAATGAAAAAAAGAATTGACTTGTTTCATTCTTGGAAAAGGCAAAAAAACCCGGGTAAAAAAAAAAAACCTTTGTGTGGACAGTTTTTTCCCAAAAAATCACGCGGTTTTTGCTGAGAATCCAAACCCGCAGGTTTAGTTTTTGCACAGTTTTGCATAAAAACCCAAAGGGAAAAAAAAAGCATAAAAAATGAAAAAAAAAATGCCCTGTGAGAACTTTAACCTTAGGGTCTTTTCAAATTTTGTGAAATTGGTGCGTTTGCATGCTTTTGGTTTGACCCTGTTAGCGCATGAAAACGCAATGCAACAGCGGGCAAACGCATTTCAAGGAAAATTAAAAACGAAACCCCACTTTCCCACTTGTGTTTGGGGTTGGTTTAAATGTGTTTGCATGTTTTCGCCCATAGGATAAAATGGGGCCCCGAACAAGGGCCTTTTTAAATTGCCTTAAATTGCTTTTTGCATCCCTTTTGCATTGCTTTTTGCATGCACTAGTGAAATTTGCTTTGCAAAAGGGCCCCAGCGCACAGATGTGACTTACCCTTAGTTTTGTTGGGATTTCTGAGAGTTTTTGCACTCAGGGAAAGAGAAAATGATGACATTGGGACAGTTTCAAGTGATGGCGGGGAGTGTTTGAAACCGGATGTAGAATGGAAGGGCTGGGGGGCCAATGCAAGGTTTGCGGCTAAAAGGGAGAAGCGTGGGGGAACCCAGCGGTACCCCTTCCCCCGGGCCCAAAGTAAAAAGAAGAGACTGGTAGGGTAAGTAAAAAATGCTTGGGGGGCTTGAACCCAGTTTTTTTAAACTTGCGAGGTAAACCAACTAGGGTTTGGGCAAATTTCTATTTCGCTGGATCGTTACTCGGGGGGAGTAGAAAGGGGACTCGCGGGAAATCGGTACTCTGCGAGTTTCCAGTTTTTTACTCGCACGAGTCCAATGAAAAACCGGCGGGCCCAAAAACTAGGATTGCCATTTTTTGGGCATTAGACTCGGTTTACTTTTCCCAGTGATAGGGGGGAAAAATCGCAAAGAAAATCCTGTTACTTTGCAAGCCGAGTCCAGCTGTCTTCTCTGTGCAGCTCCAGGGTCCTAGAGCCCGCCTGCTCACAGAGATGATGTAGCAGTGCTGAGATTGTTCTCAGTCTGCTCATTCCTGTGCATAGACATCTATCTATGCACAGGGGATGTAGCAGAGAGGACATCACGTTTTGGACTACGTTGGACGGAAGAGGATTTTTTAAAATTAAAGATGGAGTCCCTAATGACTTTTTTTTATTTCAAATAAAAAATTTCTCTGTGTTTTTTTAACCCTTTATTGGAGATTCTTAGTGGCTGGGTCAAACGTGGCCTGACATTAAGAATCTCGGGCTTAATACCAGCTTGTATAACAAAGCTGGTATTAACCCCTTTATTACCCAGCGTGCCACTGCCACCAGGGCCGCTGGAAGAGCGGGGTTCAGCGCCAGAGGATGTTGCTTCAATGAACGCGCCATCTTATGGGGCGGCTGCGGGCTGCAATTTGCAGCGGGGGTGCCCAGAAAGCTTGAGCATCCCTGCGCTGCGGATTCCAGCCCCCAGCTGCTTAGCTGTACCTGGCTAGACATAGAAATTGCGCGGAGCCCCACGCATTTTTTTTTTTATTATTTCATGAATTTCAGAGTCTCAGAGTCAGAGTCTCAGAGTCAGAGTCAGAATCTCAGAGAGTCAGAGTCAGAATCTCAGAGAGTCAGAGTCAGAATCTCAGAGAGTCAGAATCTCAGAGAGTCAGAGTCAGAATCTCAGAGAGTCAGAGTCAGAATCTCAGAGAGTCAGAGTCAGAATCTCAGAGAGTCAGAGTCAGAATCTCAGAGAGTCAGAGTCAGAATCTCAGAGAGTCAGAGTCAGAATCTCAGAGAGTCAGAGTCAGAATCTCAGAGTCTCAGAGAGTCAGAGTCAGAGTCAGAATCTCAGAGAGTCAGAGTCAGAATCTCAGAGAGTCAGAGTCAGAATCTCAGAGAGTCAGAGTCAGAATCTCAGAATCTCAGAGTCTCATAATCTCAGAGTCTCAGAGAGTCAGAGTCAGAGTCAGAATCTCAGAGAGTCAGAATCTCAGAGAGTCAGAGTCAGAGTCAGAATCTCAGAGTCTCAGAGAGTCAGAGTCAGAATCTCAGAGTCTCAGAGAGTCAGAGTCAGAGTCAGATTCTCAGAATCTCAGAGTCTCAAAATCTCAGTGTCTCAGAGTCAGAGTCAGAATCTCAGAGAGTCAGAGTCAGAATCTCAGAGAGTCAGAGTAAGAATCTCAGAGAGTCAGAGTCAGAATCTCAGAGAGTCAGAGTCAGAATCTCAGAGAGTCAGAGTCAGAATCTCAGAGTCTCATAATCTCAGAGTCTCAGAGAGTCAGAGTCAGAGTCAGAATCTCAGAGAGTCAGAGTCAGACTCAGAATCTCAGAGTCTCAGAGTCAGAGTCAGAATCTCAGAGAGTCAGAGTCAGAATCTCAGAGTCTCAGAGTCAGAATCTCAGAGAGTCAGAGCCAGAATCTCAGAGAGTCAGAGTAAGAATCTCAGAGAGTCAGAGTCAGAATCTCAGAGAGTCAGAGTCAGAATCTCAGAGAGTCAGAGTCAGAATCTCAGAGAGTCAGAGTCAGAATCTCAGAATCTCAGAGTCTCATAATCTCAGAGTCTCAGAGAGTCAGAGTCAGAGTCAGAATCTCAGAGAGTCAGGGTCAGAATCTCAGAGAGTCAGAGTCAGAGTCAGAATCTCAGAGTCTCAGAGAGTCAGAGTCAGAGTCAGAATCTCAGAGTCTCAGAGAGTCAGAGTCAAGTCAGATTCTCAGAATCTCAGAGTCTCAAATCTCAGAGTCTCAGAGTCAGAGTCAGAATCTCAGAGAGTCAGAGTCAGAATCTCAGAGAGTCAGAATCTCAGAGAGTCAGAGTCAGAATCTCAGAGAGTCAGAGTCAGAATTTCAGAATCTCAGAGTCTCAGAATCTCAGAGTCTCAGAGAGTCAGAGTCAGAATCTCAGAGAGTCAGAGTCAGAGTCAGAATCTCAGAGAGTCAGAGTCAGAATCTCAGAGAGTCAGAGTCAGAATCTCAGAGTCTCAGAGTCAGAGTCAGAATCTCAGAGTCTCAGAGTTCAGAATCTCAGAGAGTCAGAGTCAGAATCTCAGAGAGTCAGAGTCAGAATCTCAGAGAGTCAGAGTCAGAATCTCAGAGTCTCAGAATCTCAGAGTCTCAGAGTCAGAATCTCAGAGAGTCAGAGTCAGAATCTCAGAGAGTCAGAGTCAGAATCTCAGAGAGTCAGAGTTCAGAATCTCAGAGAGTCAGAGTCAGAATCTCAGAATCTCAGAGTCTCAGAGAGTCAGAGTCAGAGTCAGAATTCAGCATCTCAGAGAGTCAGAGTCAGAGTCAGAATCTCAGAGTCTCAGAGAGTCAGAGTCAGAGTCAGAATCTCAGAGTCTCAGAGTCAGAGTCAGATTCTCAGAATCTCAGAGTCTCAAAATCTCAGAGTCTCAGAGTCAGAGTCAGAATCTCAGAGAGTCAGAATCTCAGAGAGTCCAGAGTCAGAATCTCAGAGAGTCCAGAGTCAGAATCTCAGAGTTCAAGAGTCAGAGTCAGAGTCAGAATCTCAGAGAGTCAGAGTCAGAGTCAGAATCTCAGAGAGTCAGAGTCAGAGTCAGAATCTCAGAGTCTCAGAGTCAGAGTCAGAATCTCAGAGTCTCAGAGTCAGAATCTCAGAGAGTCAGAGTCAGAATCTCAGAGAGTCAGAGTCAGAATCTCAGAGAGTCAGAGTCAGAATCTCAGAGTCTCAGAATCTCAGAGTCTCAGAGTCAGAGTCAGAATCTCAGAGAGTCAGAGTCAGAATCTCAGAGAGTCAGAGTCAGAATCTCAGAGAGTCAGAGTCAGAGTCAGATTTCAAGAATCTCAGAGTCTCAAAATCTCAGGAGTCTCAGAGTCAGAGTCAGAATCTCAAGAGTCAGAGTCAGAATCTCAGAGAGTCAGAGTCAGAATCTCAGAGAGTCAGAGTCAGAGTCAGATTCTCAGAATCTCAGAGTCTCAAAATCTCAGAGTCTCAGAGTCAGAGTCAGAATCTCAGAGAGTCAGAGTCAGAATCTCAGAGAGTCAAAATCTCAGAGAGTCAGAGTCAGAATCTCAGAGAGTCAGAGTCAGAATCTCAGAGTCTCAGAATCTCAGAGTCTCAGAGTCTCAGAGAGTCAGAGTCAGAGTCAGAATCTCAGAGAGTCAGAGTCAGAGTCAGAATCTCAGAGAGTCAGAGTCAGAATCTCAGAGTCTCAGAGTCAGAGTCAGAATCTCAGAGAGTCAGAGTCAGAATCTCAGAGAGTCAGAGTCAGAATCTCAGAGAGTCTGACTCTCTGAGACTCTGAGATTCTGAGATTCTGACTCTGACTCTCTGAGACTCTGAGATTCTGAGATTCTGACTCTGACTCTGACTCTCTGAGACTCTGAGATTCTGAGATTCTGACTCTGAGTCAGAGTCAGAATCTCAGAGTCTCAGAGAGTCAGAGTCAGAATCTCAGAGTCTCAGAGAGTCAGAGTCAGAGTCAGAATCTCAGAGAGTCAGAGTCAGAATCTCAGAGAGTTTGAGTCAGAGTCAGTATCTCAGAGAGTCAGAGTCAGAATCTCAGAGTCTCAGAGTCAGAGTCAGAATCTCAGAGTCTCAGAGTCAGAATCTCAGAATTTCATGAAATAATTTTAAAAAAATGCGTGGGGCTCCGCGCAATTTCTATGTCTAGCCAGGTACAGCTAAGCAGCTGGGGGCTGGAATTCGCAGCGCAGGGATGCCCAAGCTTTCTGGGCACCCCCCCCCCCCCCCGCTGCAAATTGCAGCCCGCAGCCGCCCCAGAAGATGGCGCGTTCATTGAAGCGCCATCCTCTGGCGCTGAACCCCGCTCTTCCAGCGGCCCTGGTAGCGGTGGCACGCTGGGTAATAAAGAGGTTAGGGCCAGCTTTGTATTATCAGCTGGCCCTAAGCCCGAAATTTATGGCGGTCACGCCAATATTAGACATGACCGCCATGAATTTCTATTAAATTGTTTTAAAAAAAACACAACACAGAGAAAATTTTTTATTAGAAATAAAAAAAAAAACCATTAGGGACTCCATCTTTAATTAAAAAAATCCTCTTCCGTCCGACGCAGTCCAAAACGCGATGTCCTCTCTGCTACATCCCCTGTGTATAGATATAGATGTCTATGCACAGGGAATGACCAGACTGAGAACAATCTCAGCTCTGCTACATCATCTCTGTGCACAGACATTCATGTCTGTACACAGGGAATGAGCAGACTGAGAACAATCTCAGCTCTGCTACATCAGGCAGCAGGCGGGCTCTAGGACCCTGGAGCTGGCAGCCAGCACAGAGCAGACAGGACTCTTATCTGTGCGAGTTTCCCAGCGATTACAGTTGCAAAGTAAACGAGTCCAATGCAAATAAATGACAAAACTAGGATTGCTTCAGGCTGAAGCTTCCGAGACACATCTGCGATTTGTAAATCTCACACTACTCGCTATTACTCGCTTCCCCATTCATTAACAATGGACTCGCTAGACTCGCAACGAGTAGCGAGTCCTGGCTCGGGCTCGCTAGAGTCAAGCGATTCCGAGTAATTTAGGATTCGCCCATCACTAAAACCAACTCCTTCCATAACAAAACACATTGACCAGAGAGGAGGGATAGTTGGGGATAGAGCTGGGCCAGTCCTTATCCTGGAGAACTTGGAGATTAGCCGTCCACTCAGCAGCAGAAGAGGTCATTAGAAATCATGATGTGTCCAGAAGAGGGTAGAAGCATGTGCCCTCTCCTGTATATTGTGGATTAGGTTATCAGTAAAATACTACAAGTTCTGAACTGTGCTGGACTTCTTCTTTGTGACCTTACACAATGAACCTTGCAGTGGGAGGTGTCCCATTGCCAGGAAATACTGGACAATGGAACAAAGTGAGCGGCATTCCAAAATCTGTGTCTGCGCCAAATCCCTCAACCAAGACGACTACTGCTTCACCTCTGTGAACCATGGCGCCATGTCCCCCCCCCATGCCCTGTACAGGCCTAGCCACTGGATGGTAGGCATCAGTGGCCCGGTCCTGGCCCGCAGCTTCTGGCGGTGACACCTAGGCCTCCACCCGTCACAAGTACACCCCATCACATGCTCATTACTCTGAGGACCTGGTGTCCACGCATTCATGCCACAATCCAAACTATCCTTCATCTCATGTAACAATGAAAAAAACAAAATTAGTAAAGGCCAAAGGACAGACAAGAAGAGTTGTCATGAGGACATACAAGATTGAGAACTTCAGCTATTAAACCCAGAGGCTCCCCTTCCCAATTAATCTTTGTATAACACCTCTATGATTGAACACTCACTTTATTAGATATGACCACCTCTTTAATTATTAAAGTCTATGTACAGCTCAGCAAACTTTTTTAATATTTTCACTGCACCTGAAATAACTTGAGAAACTTTTCAAATTGTATATTTAAAAAATGTCCCATTTCTCTGTCTTTAGCTCCTATACAGCCCTGTATTTCTCTATAGTGACAGATGCCAAGTAAACCCTGAGCTGATCCTACAGCCACAATCGCTCCCAGCCGTCTACTCCTCCATTATAATTAGGATTCATAAGATAGAAGGACGCGAGAACAACAAAGCGCAAAACATGTTAGTGGTCTGTTACTGAGTAAACACATAGGGTACGTCTGAGTACAGCTATACACAAATAACATTGCAAAATGTGCTCAATAATTCACAAGCTATCGCTGCGACCTCACTACTGCCGTAATCTGCTAATGCCGGAGCGGCAGCGCTCTTCGTGGAGCCGAATTCCCCAAAATACATTATTTTAGAATTGCTCATTCCTTTCGCCTTCATCTACCAGCACTGTCACACTTATTTATTCCTACTCTGCTCCGTGTCCTGTCTTGTTCGGTGGATTTTTATACATCTTTAATGATTTCCATATTAAATATTAAACTGCGCTAAACTAAAAACCAGAAATTTAAGACGCACAAGAGTCTATCTATCTATCTATCTATCTATCTATCTATCTATCTATCTATCTATCTATCTATCTATCTACATACAGTAATAATGTTGCAGCACTCAAGTCCTTATTGCAGCATGGGCACAGCGACATTTCGGGTACACGTACCCTTCTTCCAGCAACCTCTGGCTAAACTGACCAGGGTTTTAAACACTCCAACATTCTAATCTCATTAAACATCGTTATCATCTTTTTCCAAAAAAATGCTCATCATGCTTATACAAAGTTGCCATATACATACATATCACATTCAATATAGTGAAATTCAATATCAAACAATAGTGATGTAAGTGTTCATATACCGGTAGTTATTTTCTGGCCTTAATCTCCTAATTGGAAAGTCACCGCTTCAGCTGTCAACAATAATCCTTACTTCCGCTTCTTAGTACTGTAAATAGCATATTTACCGCTCACTCATGCTTTGTTGGCCGCCATCATCCCTTCCCCCTTGACCTCCTCGTGGTGTCGGCATGCGGAAGCGCATAACCCGCATGCGCGCCCACTCTGTGCACCCATTTCCATAGCAACCCGGCCTGTGTCTATAGCGTCACTCGTCATGTCCAAATATCTTTTAATAGCCGCCATCAGAGAGGAATAACGGCCATTAAAAGATATTTGGACATGACGAGTTACACTAGTGAATGTAAGTTGATGGTCTCTTGCGACCTCAATGGCTACTCCGCACAGAAATAAAACAGTCTCACACAGCTGTGGAGTTCTGCACCCGGTTTACTCAATGATTGTTTAAGTATTGCCCCCAGGTGCTGGCTTCTGCCATACTCCAGTCCAGATAGTCCTCAAGGAACTGGGACAGCTCGTCCAAGACACCCCTCTGTGTTCCTTCCTTTTTCTGGTCGCCTACCTAGTGCAGCCTATTCTCCTCTCCTCCCTGCGCCTTTGAACACAGAGCCCCAATTCGGCAGCCACGGGTCTTGGCAAGCGACAGGTACCTAGTCCCCTGACCCTCGTATGGCTACCATCTCAGCGGATGTTTCAGGAATGAGCCACAGCTCCTGTAGATCTCGTGGCCTCCAGTTCTGTGGTTGGAACGTTGAGCCTCCTTGCCACCTCAGGGCTGGTCCCTGGTCCCCTACCAGCCCCTCCGTACGACTCTGGTTGAACCTGGATTCGGGCGCATGGGAGGTTCTCTTTGTCTCGTGCCCCTAGGGCGCCCTTATGCCTTTTACGCTGACTGTTGTTCTCTCCTCTCGAGGCAGGACGAGCTCCTCACTGCTCCAACCCCTTGGCCAACGCCAACTTTCTCCATCACTTCCTCACTTCTCCTCCTTCCACCCACACTCTGCCCTTTCTTTGTCCCTGGACTGGGCCTTCCCCCCCATCGGATCCCCCACTGTCCCCAGGCTCGGGTTCTAAGGGTGTGTTGGGTGCCTGGTGGGTGTCTCAGACTTACTATCCCATTTCCCTGAGAACAGGAATACCCAACCCGTGGAGTGGGTGCAGTACCCCTTGTGGCGATCAGACCGCAGGGGCGCCACATCCCTGCCTGAGGTAACCTGAGACTGATCAACTGTAGTGTGATAGTGTGAATGCCGTGCAGGCCTCTCCCCCTTACATGGCTGTATTCATGTGTGGAACTGAAGACTGATTTTCCTGACAGCCAGCATATGTAAGATTTAAAAATAGCCTAGTGGGGACATCTTATGGAAGGTTTATGAAAGGTTTTCTTCCAGATTCCACTTACGAAGTATACTTGAAAGTTTATTAAAATCACTTGTTCTACATTATTATTAAATAAAAATTTAAACAATGGTTACACTTTAAGAAACCTTGCTTTAACATAACCTGACTGAGCATCAAGTGATATATTATTTTTATTATTCGTCCGTGGTCTCATTTAGCCGCTCGCTGTTATATACATATTTGACACTTGCAGCAAACACACCTGTTCCAAGAAGCCAAAGATCTCCCGGGTGCCGTAATGGCATGATGTAGGGTTTACTTTACAGCCTGGCAGCAGCATCTTCCCGTCATTTCATGGCGTCAGGCTTTTTACCAACCTCGGCTGATCCGCTACTGGTTTTTCATTAAATAAAATCAGGTGTTTCACTTCGGGGCTCGTACAAGACCTTAATATCATGAGACGACATTAATCCAGAGCGAAAACCATAAAAAAAAGCAACAAAAAAAAACCGCACGGGGATCTGTCATTGGTGAGATGTCGCTACTGAATGTGTCTGCTTTTCTCCCTAATGCTGATTCAGTGTAATACAAACCCATTTAGCAGAGCTTCTGTGTAAAACAAAGTCTGCAGAGATCCAGAGAACAAAGTGTAATGAATCATGTGTATCTCCTTCTCTATATGACAGGGAGTAAAAGAAATACAGCTCAAACTAAGCAGAACCATTCATCATGGCACTACAGCCCGTCCCGCGGTGCCAAAAAGCAACCGTGTCATGTAAATTATACCGCTCCATGACATTGTAAAATAAACTCTTTCACTTATTAACTCCAGTTGGGCTATAATAAAAGCCGAACACATGAGCCGAACCCCGGAACGATCAGTGGACGTGTCAGATACTGATCATCGGTGGTCAGATGGGGACAGTCACCTAATAACGTGACCTGCCAGCTCTCCATTACCGGCAGCGTAATGAAGGATGAGGCCCCATTGCCATCTACGATGGTCTCTCGGCATGGCACTTAAAGCACTTATCCTTGTTTGCGCTCTGCCTCCCTGTGTCATATGCCGGATTATAATAGCGAGTTTAGTGCTGTTGTAGAGTAATAACCTGAAGCGGCTGGAATGATGAGATAGGTGAAATATAACAATTGGTCTGTTTGCTAATTGATGTTGGTATTGTTCAAGGCCACGAAAAGGGGGCAAGTGATGTCACACATTCGGTACAAGCCATAGTATTATGCCGAAATAGCAGAAAAAAATACAATTAATTGTTTTCGTTAAAAATCCTATTAACCCCTGAAAGGGAACCTGTCATGTTATTTTTTTGTTATTAAACTGCCCAAAATGTTATTTAGCTCATGTAGTGTTCATTAGTAACTTGTTTTTGTTTTTAAGTCGTTGTATTTATCCCAAAAAATCACTTTAGATACTTACCGTATATACTCATGTATAAGCCGACCCCCCTACTTTTGCCCCCAAAACCTGGGAAAACCTATTGACTCGTGTATAAGCCGAGGGTGGACCCCAGCACAGGTATACAGCCCCCAGCAGTGTGGTATACAGCAGCCACAGAGGTATATACAACAGCCCCAGTGATAGTATACAGCAGCAGCCCCAGTGGTATATACAGCAGCAGCCCCAGTAGTTAGTATACAGCAGCCCCAGAGGTGTATACAGCAGACCCAGTGGTAGTATACAGCAGCTCCGAGGTGTGTACAGCAGCCCCAGTGGTAGTATACAGCAGCCCCAGTGGTATATACAGCCCCAGTGGTAGTATACAGCAGCCCCAGAGGTATATACAGCCCCAGTGGTAGTATACAGCAGCCCCAGAGGTATATACAGCCCCAGTGGTAGTATACAGCAGCCCCAGTGGTATATACAGCCCCAGTGGTAGTATACAGCAGCCCCAGTGGTATATACAGCCCCAGTGGTAGTATACAGCAGCCCCAGTGGTATATACAGCCCCAGTGGTAGTATACAGCAGCCCCAGAGGTATATACAGCCCCAGTGGTATATACAGCCCCAGTGGTAGTATACAGCAGCCCCAGAGGTATATACAGCCCCAGTGGTAGTATACAGCAGCCCCAGTGGTATATACAGCCCTAGTGGTAGTATACAGCAGCCCCAGAGGTATATACAGCCCCAGTGGTATATACAGCCCCAGTGGTAGTATACAGCAGCCCCAGCGGTATATACAGCCCCAGTAGTAGTATACAGCAGCCCCAGAGGTATATACAGCCCCAGTGGTATATACAGCCCCAGTGGTAGTATACAGCAGCCCCAGAGGTATATACAGCCCAGTGGTAGTATACAGCAGCCCCAGTGGTATATACAGCCCCAGTGGTAGTATACAGGAGCCCCAGAGGTATATACAGCCCCAGTGGTATATACAGCCCCAGTGGTAGTATACAGCAGCCCCCAGGGGGTATATAGCAGCCCCCAAATGCTGTCACTCGCCCCCCTTGTAAGGGCCCCCGCTGCTTATCTTACCATCCCGGTCCTCTGCTCAGCGCCGCTCCTCGGTGCTCCGTTCTCCATGCTCCGTCCTCGCTGCATCCGGGATCCCCGGCCGTCGCGCGATGACGTCATATGCCTGCGACGGCCGGAGATCCCGGATGTAGCTGGACGGGAGCATGAAGAACGGAGCACCGAGGAGCGGCGCTGTGCAGAAGACCGGGATGGTAAGATACGCAGCGGGGGGGGGCCCTTACAAGGGGGGAGAGTGCCAGCATTTGGAGGCATATATGCACTGCTTCCCCTGCTGCTGACTGACAGGGGGAAGCAGTGCATATATAATGAGCGGCCCCGACTACCGTATTGACCCGTGTATGAGCCGAGGGGGAGACTTTTCAGCCCAAATTTTGGGCTGAAAAACTCGGCTTATACACGAGTATATACGGTAAATGTTTTCATTAGCTAGCTGGGCGAACAGTCAAACAGTCATCCTGGTGTTAAGAGTTAACACACATGTCACTTAACTGCAGCAATGCAGAAATTAATCTAATGCTCTCTATAAGGGCCTGTGTGATGTCACGACCATGTCACCGTATTGGGTGGAGGGAGCTAAGCGGGCTAAGGCATAAAAAACATATAGACTTAGCTCTAAAGGTACCGTTACACGGCACGATGTTGAAACGATGTCGGCAATGATCTCTGGGGCGTGCGGTCGTTTTTGGCATCATTTCGATATCGCTGGCGAGATGTCACACGTCTAGATATCGTGAAGAACTCACCAAAGATGTTGTGAGCAGGTATCGTTCGCAACCCCCGTAAACGATCCCTGCTTATTGCTGTGAATGGGCGAAGCTGTCCACGACATCGTTATCACAGTGTCACACAGAACGATGCAGCAGGTTGGTTGAGTTGATATCGTCAGGTTTTACAACATGTTGGTAAACCTGTCAACTCCGATCCAACAATTTATCATAGTTGAATCGTGCGGTTACACACAGCGACACACTTGCGATGTTGTTTCAATGTCGCTCAACCCGTGACGTTTCAGCGATATCGCCCACGATATTGCGCTGTGTAACGGTACCTTCATAGTCACAGGTCCTACCGCTTTATATTAATTTTTGCTTTGCTACAGTTGATTGAGATGGTAACCGCCCGGATGACTGTCTGACTGTGTACCCAGCTAGCTAATTACAACATGTAAGTACCTAAAATGCTTTTTTGGTATAAATGCCATGATTTAAAAAGACAAAAAACCAGGTTATTAAGTAGCACTACATGATCTAAATAACATTGGGGCAGTTTAATACCAAAAAAAGGACTTGACAGGTTCCCTTTAAGGACCGGGGCGATGATTTTGTTTTTTGCGCTTTCGTGTTTTTCCTCCTTGTATTCAAGAGCCATGATTTTTTTATTTTTCCATCAATATAGACTTATCAGGGCTTCTTTTTTTGCAGAACAGGTTGTACTTTTCATTCATTTTACAATATACTGTAGTGTACTCGAAAATGGGAACACAAATTCCAAGTGCTGTGAAATTGCAAATAAAAAGTGAAATTCCACAATTGTTTTGTGTTTTTTATTTTTACCATGTTCAGTATACAGTAAAGCTGACGTGTCAGTACGATTCCTTAGGTCAGTACAGGTATGCAGATTCCAAACATGTATAGTTTTTTTTTTTTTTTTTTAATTAAAACTGTCAGGTCAAAAATCCATATGTAACTGCTATCATTTTCTAATTCCTCTCTCTAAGCTTTCTCTATTGATGTATTTCTTTTATTTATATTTCCCTCCTATCATCTGTAAACTTCAAATAGATTCATTCCATCTGTCACTCACAGTGAATGATTCATAGTTCTCTGCTGTCCACTCCCCATACAATGAATATGCATGTAGCATAGTCACATCACATCACTGTTCAGGAGATCACTGGGGAGGGGAGGCTGTATTCTCCTCTCTGCTCTCTTTGTGTGCAGCCAAGAAAGAGGTGAAATATAACACAGAAACTGTCACAGCCAGGGATGCCTGCTTACAGAAGCAGTTGGAGTCTAGATAAGTCAGATCAGCAATAGCTCTCTCACTCCTTTACATCAGAATAGAAGCTGCTGAAACCTGACACTGCACAGTCTGAGAGCAAAGGGAGGCGGGAGGAGAGAGGAGAGAGCTGCTGAGAGGGAGGAGAGAGCTGCTGAGAGGGAGTGCATAATTACATGACAGTTTATACAGCACCAGGATTATTCCTGTTTGCTTAAAATTGGCAGGACTAATCAAGGAGCTTCCAGCAGGGTCTGACAATACTGATAACATGGACACTACAAACGGTACAATAATGATTTTACAGGATTTTAAAAGGTCTGCCCAAGCCCTATTCAAGGGTAATATAAGTATCATACTGAAAAATGACCTGACAGTGTCCCTTTAAATTGAATTATTAAAAAAAATAAGAAGTTTGTCAAAACGGTATGTTTTGACAACCGTAACCTTCTCACTTTTCAGGATCTGGGGTAAGTGAGGGCTTACATTTTTGCTCCTAGAGCTGATGTTTTTAGAAATACAATTTTTGGATAGATGTGATGTTTTTATCACCTCTTATTATATGTTATTGCAAAAATGTAATTATGGCACTTTGATTTTTTTTGTTTATTGATTCATTTATTGTATGTGTTGTGAGGTAGCGCCCTAGGGCAACCCGCTTGGAACGGGGAAAATGACAGCAGAGACTACATTTCAACGTAACATAACCAGCGGATTTATTAATTTCTGTCATAAACCGCTTTCAACACATAAACCATAACACTATTTCCATTTTCACATATAATGTGCATATCCTTATATTGCATTATATGACATTCCCATATGACATTACATTACAGGACATTCACATACGTTTTTCCCAGAACTTCAAGGCGTCACCCACCGACCCTTGCAGACCTCAGTCTGGTTCTAAAGACTGCTATCACCGTCTATCACCCTGACAGGGATCATTCCCCATCCTATGGCACTTTTTCATGAACCATTATGACTCACGCATGACACAGCATTCATGGCATTTTTACATGAACCCATATGCTACATACTCAGGGCCCACAATAGTACCAGGAACCCTGTCACTCAGTACACACAAGACCTCCACGGATCCACTGCGATCCGGGACACTTACATCTGGATCAATGGGACCATATCATGACTCACTCAGTCAGTCCCAAAGTTGGCTGTGACCGCCTGGCTCTTGAGCCGTACTCGGTTTCTCACACCGCACATCTGACCGCCTGGCCCTTGAGCCATCCTCGGTCCTCATCACACATATGACTGCCTGGCCCTTGAGCCGTCCTCGGTCCTGGACACTTGCTGGCATGCACGCATCTTTGTGCCACCGGCATGGAGCTGGCAGGCTCCCATCACTTCCCCCACCGGGGACGGATCACTCCTCACATGGCAGTGGTCTGGACTTCTGACTCCCATCGTCCTCTCCTCACTCAGACACCTGGCAGTTTCTTATCCAGGCTGCTCCCTCACAGCTGCAACACAGTGAGTCAATCAGCACATCTTCACTCACACACAGACCTGAGATGTGATTAACCCCCTGTGCACCATTCAGGTTTAGCCCAGCAAAGCACTCATCCCCACAGGTTTAACCACTCATTAGGCTCATGAATCTATCGGATCTTCAGCACTCACACTCAGCTGTTTTACTCAGCTCATGAAAACCCTTCAGCTGTTAACCCCCTGTACATCGGACAGGTTTCACACAGCACACACAATCAGGAAAACCGGCCCATGTGAACAGAGACCTGCATTGATAACCCGTGTGATGCACCCGGCCAGGGGCCACATCACCACAGTGTTGATAAATCAAACATTTCTGAATGCGGTGGTACCAAATATGTGCTTTTTTTTTGTTCTTTTATTTTCAATGGGGCAAAATGACAGTGATTTGAAATTTTGAGTTTTTTATATTTTTAAAAACTTTTTTTCTCACTTTTATCTTATTTACTAGTCCCCTTAGGGGACTTGAAGCTGTGATGGTCTGATCTCTTGTGCTGTCCAGAGCAGTGCATTAGCAAATGCTGTTTTCCTATAGTACTCAGCTGACGTCCACAGGACATTCGTCATCACAGACACAGGGCAGACATCCAGCTGTAATGACAACACATTAATGCCCTGAGATGTCCCCACTAGGCTGTTTCTAAACCTGATATTTGCTGGTTGTCCAGGAAAACTGTCTTCAGCTCCAAACACTGAATTCTAGCTTTATATGTTTGTATTCAGAGTGTGGAGTTGAAGATGGAATTCCCTGACAACCAGCATAGATCAGGTTTAGAAACAGCCTAGTAGGGACATCTTCTGGAAGGTTTTTGAAAGGTTTTCTTCCAGATTTCACTTATGAAGTATATTTGAAAGTTTATTAAAAGCACTTGTTCTACACAAATAAACATAAATAGAACACGAAAAACAAAGGTCCATCAGCATTGCTTAAACCTGAACTTTCACTTTCCCCTTTGACGCAGATGTACACATTTGTCACCAATTCTTTCTATTGCGTTAATGCTTTACTACTCATATTCTTTGATGAATCAAAAGATTTAGAAAAAAGGACTCCTGTTTATCCAAATCTGTTTTTCGCTTTTGTAACTCAGATAGATCGGCATTAATGAATCCACTATAGTGTTTCAAAAAAGTTGTGTAATTTGGACACATTTAAATAATTTCCGTGTTATATCTAAAATCTCTGTTCCTCCTTGACCATCTGAAGATTGGAGCTGTGCCAGGGCTTTTTAGATGAATATAATTAGGTAGTCAGATCTCATTCAAGGATCCTACAGTGTTTTTGTGTTTTGATGGTCCTACTTCAGCCGACACAATCGTCAATGTGAACGTTTCACGTCCTTTTCCACCTTTTGTACTTTAGAAAATTTCAATTAATTCTACAAAGTCAAGAAAGATGACAATGTCTAGAAATATAAAACACATTCAGGTTTTAATTAAAAATCTCCTACCATTTGTCTCTGCAGCTCCTATGTGGAATTATGAGTCTTCATGCTTACAGACTACAAACTGTGTAATTCAATCCAACCTCCATAATCCCTTCCGTAGGTCTCACATTTTATTCCCACAAACCAAACTCCTAACGCTTTGTACATTACCACCTATTTGTATTGTATTCTACCCTCTAGGTTAAGATTAGGTCCTCCTAAATCAGCTCAGGAACAGAAGCCTTCATCCACGGAGCTCAAACACCCTCTTCGCTCAACGGTCCCTAGAGATATGTTCTGTGACCACAGGGTTGGATATGGTCACTAGAAAGTGACATCGCTGACTGCAATCATGTCACATAAAATTGAATCTATTATACAAATCAAATGTTCTGAAGCAAATTTATGTTCTAATTAATTATTATTATTTACTGGTCTTCGGCTCGATCTTGATCCATGGTGACTAGATGGATGAACTCTGTAGGAAGATCGATCTTGTCCAGCCTAGATAGGTCCTACAGGGTCTTTATCAGAGTCATTATCTTGACAGTATCAAGCGATTGGGTTGCTGGTCTTCCTCTTCGCCTTGTTGCTTCTATTCGTCCTACCATAATGCCCTTCTCTAGTGATTTCTCTCTTCGTATGATGAGTCCAATTTAGGCAAGTTGTAGACTGGTGATACTTGCTTCTGGCTTGATATGCTCAAAAATGGATTTGTGTGTTCTTCTTGTCATCCATCGTATTGATAACATCCTTCTCCAGCACCATATTTTGAAGGCGATCCTTATCGTCCATGTGTCACTTCCATACGTTACTACATAAAAGACCAGACTATGTACGAGACATCACTAGTGGACTATTCCTTGATTTGAAGACATTGTCCAGTGACTTCATTGTTTATTAAAGAAGTTTGTTCTGAACAGGTTTCAATTTTTTAAACTTTTTTAATTCTTTAAAGCAGGGACAAATGGTATAAAATAACTAAATAACCAATACTCACCTCTTCATGCCACCAACAATTCAGTGCCTCTCCTCATGTGTTTACAAGGGGTCAGCATCTGACCACTGCAGATATCATGTACCATACTTCTTCAATCCGATTGCTGTGCGGCGATGACCACTGATTGGCTGCAGTGGTCACATGCTTAATGTTTGTAAACAGAGACCAGGAGGACAACCGGAGCTCTGGGAGGAAGAAGAGGTGAGTAGTTTATCTGTCTATTTTATCACATTTCCTGTTGTTAAAAAAAAATAAAGTAAAAAAAAAACATTTGAAAAGATGTATTACACCTTCAGGCTTGTATTTTAGCAGAGAGCCAATTTCAGGTGAGAGTTATTACCCTTAAAGTAGGTTAACAGTGACATTTCTGTCACCCACTTCAATCCGTTGCCAGCTGAGATTGAAGTAGGAGGATGACAGCTTTGATGAGCCACAACTCCCCCATTTCTGCAATGTCACCGTGGTCATCCTGTCACTTTGTAGCTGCAGGCTCCAGCCTGGTGGACCTTACCTCTCTCTATCATTGTCATGTTATGGGTGGGTGGTTGGGATGGGGGGGGTCTTCGTAACCTGGACCTTTAATTATATTTGTGTCAACATGAAGCAGACAGAGTAGTGAATCATCTTGCGGAGAGATGAGCAGATCCTGTCTCCCTGTCAGTTTTACTGTATGAGAATCAAAGACAGAATGGAACTCTTTCGGCATGTTGTCGACTTTCATTGACATGTCAACCCATGACTGGGAGGGCAGAGTCTATAGAGGCACCGGGCTTTTTTTCTTTTTTTTTCTCCATCTGTCACACACGTGACAGACACTGTGGACCCTTCCTATTGAAAACCGTATAAACGAGTCCCCTCATAGTTCATTTCATTTCATAAGATAAATCATTACATCTAATTTGTATGCAACTTGTAAAGAGAATAATGCTGCCCGGGGCCAGCATGAATATTTCAGGGGAAAGAGAAGATTATAATTCCACTGGAATGCTTTTGTTAATCTTCTTTTGAAATGGACTGACAGGTATACAGTGGTGAGTTTCTGAGGAGCAGGTGGGGGGGTCCAGGTGTAGACCCCAAGGCACCACCTCAGTATGCATGTAGCGCCACATGTCATTGCGGTTCCACAAAAGACCAAACAGGAGCTATGACCCAGAGCTGATAGGTTTTTAATATACCGATATATTACTATAAAGCCCTCGTTCTCCCAGATTCCCGCACTATGCAGAATACATTAAGGGAAGGCATTGCCGTTTATGCGCTAGGGATGCATTAGAGGGAATACTCCACCTTCCGAGTCTCTGTTTAGTTTTTACCAAGGTGTAATTATTATAGCGATTTTACTATTGACATTACTTGTTAAAGTAATAATCTTTTATTGTAATGGATCTGCTGGTGAGAAGAACAATCTGTCGAGGCACTCGGAAAATGTAGCCATATATATGTAAAAATATTCTGTGAAAAGCACCATTTACAGAAAAAGATTAGTTCATGCTCCTCGCTTTCCAAAGTTGGAAGAAAGGTCAGCTCTATTAAAAATCCTCGGCGAGATCGAGAACAAGACCTCAAGAGGTGCAAGAAAAGCGAGAGACATCGAAAGTGTGGGAGAAAATCAGAAGAAAAGTGTAATGGAAAGAGGAAAGGATCTACACCTCAGTGTTTACGGGGTGTGGCACCGTATATATCAGTATGTATGCCTGTGACGATACAACGCTGAGCGGGACTGATCTCACATCAGACGGCATCCTGTGCGGTATCTTCTGTTTTTGCCCCCGATGTGGTGTATTGTCAAACCGTGTACTTAGTTATTAATAATAATATTAATAATAATATAATAGCCACACTAATTATTTGAAGCACCAAACATTCATTTGTTGTAATAAAAGTAACTTAATTTGGTTCAAATAACACCTCCATAAAATATACTGCTATAGAGTGTAGCCTCTACCATACAATGCAAAAATAATATCCTGTACGGTGCTTGTGTAAAACTAATATTCATTTAGCAAATAAAAACTCATACTCTGCCTCTCAGTGCCTTCGACACCGTTTTAGAATACATTAAAGGGGATCTGTCAGCAGGTTTTCGCTATGTAATCTGAGAGCAGCATGATGTAGGGACTGAGACTATGATTCCAGCAATGTGTCACTTACTGGTCTGCTTGTTGTTGTGTCAATGAAATGAATCTTCTATCAGCAGAAGATTATAACTACAATGTAGTCCTCCTGCTCCCACCACTGATTGGTGCTAATCCAGCTCTCTAAGGTACGCAACGCGTCAATTTTGCAAGCATTACTGCAATTGCTGTTGCATGAATCATGGATAATGTTCATTCTAACGCAACAAAAAAACCATTATCATGATTTCACTGCAACAGCAATTGCATGAAATTGCTGCAATTGCGGTGTACGTACTTTAGGAAAAGTTAAGCGAAAGATACTAATTATATTTACACAGTCATACATTTAGTGAGTAAATATATAAACCTCGATTTTTATGCTTTTATTGTACTAGGAATTGGGCATACAATCTGTTCTGTGCTGGTACTGACATGGCCAAAAAGACAGGGTCACCTACTGACCAGGGCTAGAAATGATAGGGCATTTAAAGGGGTTAGTGTGCCACAAATTATAATTCTGCAGTAATCTATGTGACTGTAGACTTATCAATCCTCCCAGTGCCTACACTGTGTGCTGCGAGGATTCACCGCTTTATAAGTTGAGAACGGACCGAAATTATCTGATATACATGACTAGTGGGTGTGGCCTCATTCAATTCACGTGTATGGAGCAAGGCACACAACCCATTAGATGACCATGCCATACTAGTCAAAACGCACCCACTACTATAGACTTGTATAGAGTGAGGCCCGGGGCATCCACTAGTCATGTTGTTGCCGGGAACATGTATACCGCATAACTGCATACAATTCCCCATCTAGAACCTGGTGAATCCTCACAGATCACAGTGCAGGCACTGGGATGATTGATAAGTCTGCAGTCATATAGAGTAACACATTGTGTGACTGCAGAATCATCAGTTTACACATATTATTATTATATTTACACTGGACAACCCCTTTAAGATTACCTGTAGATAGGCTGTACAGGAGGTCGGCATACAAAACCTGTATTTTATATCTCTGTGCAGTATATATCAATATATTTCACTGCCTTGTATATCCTGTGATTGAGTGATCTTCCAACCATATAGTAGATATATGGTATGTCTGTTACTTAGGATCTTCCTGTATAATCGTTAGTCTGATAGTTTTCCATTTCCATTAGACGTTTTTGCCTTCAGTGGGACACAATGTATTTCATCTGTCCATTCGTCCTATCTATCTATCTATCTATCTATCTATCTATCTATCTATCTATCTATCTATCTTTTCTATCTATCTATCTATCTATCGCTGTCTGTTCTGTTGTTCTGTGAAAATATTATCATGATAAATTAAATGCCCAAAAGGGATTGTCCAATTTGGAGACAATAAATACTCATATTTGTCAGCTAAAAATCATTTTTGCAATTGGGTTACATTAAAAAAGGTGCCTACTATAACTTCTAAGGTGTAATATCTATTACTGGCTGCAGAATGAGTTAACTGAGAATCCATCAGTGGGCTCGTTTTGTCTTTACGGGAGAGATTGTAGATTTTTTATCTTTTTTTTTCTGACTGATTTAAGGTCACAAATCAAAGTTCAATGTATAGGGAAACAAAGAGCCTGTAAAAGCCATGTGGTGCAATATTCTGTTGAAATTGTTTTTAGCCCCAAATAAATGGATTTAAGTAAAATAAAGTCCCCAATGGTGGACGACTCCTTTGGAGCTGACCACATGTATATACGACCTCCCAACTGGCTTCTAAATGTCATGTGTCTACCACTTTGGTATTAATACCAGCACATTGCATCTACTGTACCTTCAAGGTCATCGCAGATTTAAGAGTAAGGGTTAGATGTATCTAGAGAAAATTAACTTCTCGTGATCGATTAGTTATTAAAATGATAAAGTCCAAATCTACGAAAAAGTGAGATTGTCAAAATAGGACCGCCAAAGGTCAAACTGGTATTCAAGCCACATAAAGTGTGGGGGCCGCAGTTTAATGACACCTTCCTTGCTCATTCACCAGGAAACTTGCTGATAGTCCAGAAAAGTAGAGCAAGGAAGTAAGACATAAGTTCCCCCGGTGGAGTCCAGCTCATTTCATACCGGTTTTATAGCCGCCATTCTTATCAAGCAGAATGGGATTGTGAGTTGGCTCTCGCAGCGCAGCCAGGCTATCTCTCTGAATCCGGGAGCTACAAACTCTGATGGGATGAAATGATGGATTCCTCCCCGTGGATGATCCGGCAAGAGTCAAGATCATCAGTAACTCAGCAGCCTGCCCATTAGAAAGCATCATAAAGGAGATTCATCTTCTCGGAGAGCCATATTTAAACTGTCTTCTGCTCCGAGGAGAAGAGTATCTGGAACCGCCGCTGCTCGGAGGAAATAGAGTTAAGCACCTGCTCACTTTATCCAGTTAGATTTTAAGTTACCAAAGCAAATAAAGATTATTATGGAAGAAGAGAGGACTGATGGAAATAAATAGGGGAAAGCAGATTACATTTGTAGCTTGTTTGTGCCATCAGAGCACGTGTAACAAAAAAGCTTAACCACGGCCCGAGCGTCACCAAGCCAGAATACTATCAGACCCGCAAAGGCTCATGTCGATGTGTCCACCCCAACCTTTCTTAAGATTTTATGAGGGATTCTAAATTTTTATTATAAAAACTGAACAGTGACAAAAACTCTCAACAGGTTGCAATTCCCACCACAAGTAGAGTTGAGTGAACCCCCAGACGTTCGGGTTCGGGCGGTGCTGAAAAACCTTTTTGGCACAGTGTTCGGGACTCCAGTGTGACCCCAATCTCATTGGAAGTCACTGATTGGCTTTTCGGCTCTCCGCCCGCATACAACCAGCCATAAGCAAAACAAATCCTGGAGCGAGAGTGGGATTATATCCCAAGTGTGAACCAATCAAATACTGCATGCAGCTCTCACTGGGTCGAGCACCAAGTGCACCGGAGCACAGTGTTGCACGTTCCAGCACTTTGGATATGTAAATTACCAGCACTCCAGCCTCGAACAGGTTTGCTCATCTTTAACTACAACTGCTAGGAGGCCTTGTGTAGACACATAAGGCCGGATGCATCAACGCTTTTATGCCAGGATTCTGCCATAAAGGCTTTGAAAAATTCAGAGTTGCACCAGAAGTTTGCAAATTTTTGCCATTTTTATGCCAGTTTCTCTCAAAATGGGTGGAGCTGGGACTAAAAGGGGGTGCTACGCTACATTTCATGAAGAGCTTTTATGCCAAAACTGTTGCTCTACTGCCCTCTCCGACTAGAGTGAAATTTTTGACATAGTGCATGGAGATGCATCCCATTCATCAGACACTCCTTCCATTTGACTCCACCACACATCCTCATTAAGACCGGCAAGAAAAAGGGTGAGTGTATGAAAACTTACACCTAAGGTCTTCCCAGCTACTCAGCAAGTCAACTATGCAAACCTATGCAAGAAGAAATGGTGGGCACTTCTGTGGTTTGCAGCACTGCAATTATATTGGTAGCCATCAGATAACACTTTTTGACCAGATTAATTGTAGATAAGTGGAACCACATATACAGTATACCGTAACTACCCTTATCTTTTTGCAAAATTAGTTTAAGGACATTAATTTCTCACAGTGCAAATTCAATAAATTAACAGCACATGTAAGAAAAATGCTCAACCGGCTGCAGAACACATCACAACCACTGGATGACCATATACAGACAAGCATAGCATAAACATCACCCAATAGAGTGTCACCCAGTAATGTTTTTTGTTTAAAGAGGACCTGTCACCCCCCTGCTGCATGGCAATCTAAATGCAGCACTGAATGCAGCATGTCTGCTGCATTCAGGGAAGGGGTCCCCCATGTGTCTGTGTGCTGTGTACCCCGAGATATAGCCTTAGGCAAACTCACTGTTAAAAGTCAGAAGGGCATTCCCTGGTGCTGGAGTCAGCTCAATTAATGGGGGCCATTCCCTCCCCTTTTCCTCTCTGTGCCGCCTCCTGCTGTGCTGTTTATGCTTTGTTCAGAGAGCAGAGCAGGAATCTGGAACTGACATTAGGACAAATGATTTGCATGCTGTGTGTGGCAGGATGAGTGACAGAGAGGAGGAGGGCAGAGCCAGCACAGCAGAAGCAGCACAGAGAGGCAGGGGGAGGGAATGGCACCCGTGCATTGAACTGACTCCAGCCGCAGGGAATGCTCTCCTGACTTTTAACAGTGAGTTTGCCTAAGGCTATATCTCGGAGTACACATCACACAGACACATGGGGGCCCCTTTCCTGAATGCAGCAGACATGCTGCATTCAGTGATGTATTTAGATTGCCATGCAGCAGGGGGGTGACAGGTCCTCTTTAAGTTTAAAGTTATCCTAAGTCATTGGATATCTGTATAGTGCTGATCTGAAGCATCAAGAACAAAAGCACCAATCTACAACCACTGCATGGCAGCATATAGACACATAAACATCTTCCAATAGAGTATCACGATTTTATGTTTTACAGGTTTACAGTTATTCTGCATCATGAGCTATGTCAAGTCAAGAGGGAAACTGATGAGGACACATCTGTACAGTGTTGGTCTGATCTGAAATACCAAGGAGAAAAGCACCATTCTACAACCACTGCATAGTCATATATAGACACATAGAGCATGAACATCTCCCAATAGAGTCTTACTATTTTATATATTTCTTTTAGGTTTACAGTTATTCTGCGTCATGGGATACGACGAGCCAAGAGGGAAATTGATGAGGACACATCTGTACAGTGATGATCTAAGGTACCAAGGACAAAAGAACCAATCTACAACCGCTGAGTAGCCATATGCAGATACATGTGTAGACAAATATAGCATAAACATCTCCCAGCGCATATAGATTTTTATTTTTTATGCTAGTCATAAAAACATCTTTCATCATTATCTTCACAATCCACTTGTATTGTTCCTACTATTTCATATGCAGTCTCTGGGTGAATGGTAAGCCTCAGGTCCTTTGTGACCCCACAGCCTGTAGGGTCAGTATAAATCTGATCTGTGTGTCTGCACTAGGTCCAGGATATTAGTACGCCTAGATGGTGGCCTCCCTGAGTCAGCCGGGGTATACCATAATCAGACAGCTGATTAGAAATCCATTCCTGGCCTCTCCTATACTCACGGGGTTTAATGCCAGTGTTTATAATGAAAATTTGCTTGTATGTAATTCTGGAAGAAACATCCCAGTTAGTCTTCTGTCTCAGAGTGAAAACTTCTCTTATCTTCACTTACTGATTATACAGTACAACAAATGGAAGAAGCTTTTTCGCCAAAGGGAAACCCGTCCCTTGTGCAAAACGATTGGAGACACATCCGCGGCTAATCTATTTACATATAATCTGCTGAAATGTGACCACCGGGGAGACAGTGGATGGGTCGGTGTCAGAGAGTCTTTGTGTCACATTGTCACTGAGCGCTGACGGATACTTGGCGAGGTGAGCGATATCCAAGCTTTCCGAACAAGGCAGGCGCCATAAGATTCTCTGTACTTCTGCAGCTACAACTCCCAGTATGATGTCTCCACAGTCAGCTTTACCCTTTAGTACAAAGCGATCTCCTACCTAATGGAAGAAGCTGAGAAGCTACGGGATAGATTAATCCAATGACAGTAACAGCAGCGGGCCAAGCGCTAACGTGGGAGACAGTATATGTGTAGATGCCAGGGAGGATGAAAAAGAAGTGAACCTGCTCCTCTTCTACAAAATCACCCAGCTAGGTGCTGAATTACTACTAGAATCCTTATAATTGGGGATGTATGTAGATTACAAGTCATCATTTACCCATTGGAAATGTTGTTGATAGGGAGAGGTCCGACCACTTGTACCTGCACCGATCCAGAAATTCTCCTCCACAAGAAATATTGTTATTGATCCCAACATACACAACAGAAAAAAAGCACAATGTTTCATCCATGTAGGGCCTGTTCAAGAGTTGGAAACGCCAATAATCGGTTCATCTTTGCACCGGAACGAAAACCAAGAATGTCATTTATCTAAAGGCTCTTGAATGAGTTACAAATAAAATACTACACCCTGCCCCTCCAAATAGCCACAACCCTTCACAAGCCCCACCCCTCCACATAGCCCCACCCTTTCATAGCTCCCCCACCTTTATGGCCCTGCCATATATGTATATATGTATGTCCACTACAGGAATTTGCATCGTGGCATCTATATTACAAAATTTTGCACACACCCCCATTTGACTTGGGGTTTGCAGGGGAGGTGCAAATTTGGGGAGGCAGGTTTGAGTGGTACGGGTGCAGCTGGGGAAGGTTTAGATCGGTGCGGGTTAAGGGGGGGCGAGAGGGGGAAATTTTTTTGGGGGTAGGGGTGCTGGTTTGGGGAAGGTGTGGGGGCAGGTTTGGGGATAGGGGAAGTTTTGGGGTGTGGGCGGGGGGGTGAAGGGTAGGTTTGGGGGGGAGCGTGGGTGGATGGGGTGGGTTGACGGGTGGTGTGGACATACATGCACACACAGATATACACTCAGCTTATAACTAAGATCAGCAGTTACCGTAATTACTATGTCTGGGCAATGCCAGGCTCTACAGCTAGTCTAATATATAAAAGCCGAAGGCCACTTCCAGAATACCCGAAGGGTACTTCCGTGATGGCCTTCGGACCCATGCTGGTGACGTCACCAGTGCAGGGTAGCCGGCCGGCGCCGGCTACAGGGAGCGGCAGAGGAACGTTCCTCTCTCGGAGTTCCGTCTGCTAGCCTCTCCTCAGCTCTGCCCTAGCTCTCCAGTCCCTCTGCCCCTCCAGCCTCTGCCCTCCAGCCTTCTGCCCCTCCAGCCTCTCAGCTTCCCCTGCCTAGCCTCTGCCCTCCTGCCTCTCCAGCTTCCACTCTGCCCTCCAGCTCTCCAGCTTCCCTCTGCCCTCGCCAGCCTTCCCTCCAGCCTTCCCTCTGCCCCTCCAGCCTCTCCAGCTTCCCTCTGCCCTCCAGTTCCTCTGCCCCTCCAGCCTCCAGCTTCCCTCTGCCCCTCCAGCCTCTCCCTCCGCCTTGCCCCTCCAGCCTCTCCAGCTTCCCCTCCCTCCAGCTCTGCCCCTCCTGCCTCTCCAGCTTCCCTCTGCCCTCCAGCCTCTCCAGCTTCCCAGCTCTGCCCCTCCAGCCTCTCCAGCTTCCCCTCTGCCCTCCGCTCCAGCTTCCCTCTGCCCCTCCAGCCCCCTCCAGCTTCCCCTCTGCCCCTCCAGCCTCTCCAGCTTCCCCTCCTGCCCCTCCAGCTTCCCCTCTGCCCCTCCAGCCTCTGCCCTCAGCTTCCAGCTTCCCTCTGCCCCTCCAGCCTCTGCCCTCCAGCCTCTGCCCTCCAGCCTCACGCTCTCCCCTCCAGCCTCTCCCCTCCAGCCTCCGCTCTCCCCTCCAGCTTCCCCTCTGCCCTCCAGCTTCCCTCTGCCCTCCAGCCTCTGCCCCTCCAGCCACTCCAGCTTCCCTCTGCTCCTCCAGCTTCCCCTCTGCCCCTACACCTCCCAGCTTCTCCTCTGCCCTCCAGCCTCTGCCCTCCAGCCTCTCCCTCCAGCCTCCGTCTCTCCCTCCAGCCCCCGTTCTGCCCTCCAGCCTCTCCCCTCCAGCCTCTGTTCTCCCTCCAGCCTCTCCCCTCCAGCCTCTGCCCTCCAGCCTCTGCCCTCCAGCCTCCGCTCTGCCCTCCAGCCTCTCCCCTCCAGCCTCTGCCCTCCAGCCTCTGCCCTCCAGCCTCCGCTCTCCCCTTCAGCTTCCGCTCTCCCCTCCAGCCTCCACTCTCCCCTCCAGCCTCTCCCCTCCAGCCTCCGCTCTCCCCTCCAGCTTCTGTCTTGCAGCTCTGCCTGCCCCTCCTCTCCTCCTACAGCAGACACACAGCGCCCGCGGTGAGTGTGCACCCCCCACCCAGCTACGCCACTGCCTCCAGCCTCTCCTCTCCAGCCTCTCCTCCTCCAGCCTCTGCCCCTCCAGCCTCTCCAACTTCCCCTCTGCCCCTCCAGCCTCTGCCTCCCTCTGCCCTCCAGCCTCCGCTCTCCCTCCAGCCTCGCTCTCCCCTCCAGCCTCCGCTCTCCCCTCCAGCTTCCCCTCTGCCCCTCCAGCTTCCCCTCTGCCCCTCCAGCTTCCCCTCTGCCCCTCCAGCCACTCCAGCTTCCCCTCTGCCCCTCCAGCTTCCCCTCTGCCCCTACACCCTCTCCAGTTTCTCCTCTGCCCCTCCAGCCTCTGCCCTCCAGCCTCTGCCTCCAGCCTCCGCTCTCCCCTCCAGCCTCCGCTCTCCCTTCCAGCCACCGTTCTGCCCTCCAGCCTCTCCCCTCCAGCCTCTGCCCTTCAGCCTCCGTTCTCCCCTCCGGCCTCTGCCCTCCAGCCTCAGCTCTGCCCTCCAGCCTCCGCTCTGCCCTCCAGCCTCCGCACTGCCCTCCCCTCCAGCCTCTCCCTCTAGCCTCTCCCCTCCAGCCTCTGACCTCCAGCCTCTGCCCTCCAGCCTCTGCCCTCCAGCTTCCGCTCTCCCGTCCAGCCTCTCCCCTCCAGTCTCTGCCCTCCAGCCTCCGCTCTGCCCTCCAGCCTCTGCCCTCCAGCCTCCGCTCTCCCCTCCAGCTTCTCCCCTCCAGCTCCCCTCTCCCCTCCAGCCTCCGCTCTGCCCTCCAGCCTCCACTCTGCCCTCCAGCCTCTCCCCTCCAGCCTCCGCTCTCCCCTCCAGCCTCCGCTCTCCCCTCCAGCTTCCTGTCCTGCAGCTCTGCCCGCCCCTCCTCTCCTCCTACAGCAGACACACAGCGCCCGCGGTGAGTGTGCACCCCCCGCCCAGCTACGCCACTGCCTCCAGCCTCTCCTCCTCCAGCCTCTCATCCTCCAGCCTCTGCCCCTCCAGCCTCTGCCCTCCAGCTTCCCCTCTGCCCCTCCAGCCTCTCCAGCTTCCCCTCTGCCCCTCCAGCCTCTGCCCCTCCAACCTCTCCAGCTTCCCCTCTGCCCCTCCAGCCTCTGCCCCTCCAGCCTCTCCAGCTTCCCCTCTGCCCCTCCAGCCTCTCCCAGCTTCCCCTCTGCCCCTCCAGCTTCCCCTCTGCCCCTCCAGCCTCTGCCCCTCCAGCCTCTCCAGCTTCCCCTCTGTCCTCCAGCCTCCGCTCTCCCCTCCAGGCTCCGCTCTCCCCTCTAGCCTCCGCTCTCCCCTCCAGCCTCCGCTGTCCCCTCCAGCCTCCGCTCTCCCCTCCAGCCTCCCCTCTCCCCTCCAGCCTCTGCCCTCCAGCCTCTGCCCTCCAGCCTCCACTCTGCCCTCCAGCCTCCGCTCTGCAGTCCTATGTTGTTATATGGTCTGTAAGTAAGAGTAACTGAACACCACTCTGGACTGACTTGCACCCAACTTATAAGTGAAAAGTGCTGCTCCTATTTTTCTATTTTTATATAATTATATGTATATATATATAATTTTTTTTTTTCCACATATTCATTCAGTCATCATCGGCCGCAAAAACCCTGTGCAGTCTAGATATGTCCTCTGTTGCTTACAAGGCTTAAGAGCATGAAAGCAACGGAACGCGGCTGACAGGCTGAGATATATAATTCCTCACGGGTTGCTGATAGACCAGTGATTTGGGAGTTTTCTCATTAACAAGCAATTAGCCAATTAACTTTGTTTCATATATCATTAAACAGCATGTTTCGGGTGTGCATTGGCCGGAAAACCTGGACACTGGGGTACGGTTTGTGCAACCAGCCATACTGATGCATCTAATGTATGGTCACTCACATGAATATTACAGGATCTGTATGACGAGTATGGACGAGGGATCAGTGTTTGATAGACGTAAATTTATATTGGCTTTTTTTATGGCGTTTTAATTGTGAAACATAACGTAGTAATTAGTGACAAGGACACAAGGATTTCCATATGGCTAACATATAAATATTCAGCTTAAACTGAAGCCGTGATGAACATCTGTAAGATTTAGCGAAGGCTCGAATTTAATCCTGGATTATAGAAATCTGTAAATTATATCTATTTAACTGGCCCTTCATGAAAACATTACTTATAAGCCACGTTCAATAATAATATTACTAGTGCCCACACTAAACCTGCAACAGATTACGGTTTACCTGCTTCAGCTAATACCTTCAGTTATGACACAGAAATATTAAAATATAAAGTATGTCATATTTTTTGGACTTTAAAACACTTTTTTCTCCAAAAAGTGATGGAAATGGGGATGTATATTATAGTTCGTATGTAGATTACATGGGGGTTGTGCCGCTGGTGGACTGAGGTTACAGGAGGCAAGGTCGCCCCTGCAGGAAGTTGGTGGTGGCACGAGTGGGGCAATGCTGAGGGCCCTGGCATGGGATGAGGGGGTGTCTCGACAATGGACACAAAGAATTTAAGGAAAATGGTGTCAGAGGTGGAACTTGCGCAGATTGAGATCTTGGTTCTCCAAGAACTCAGTCTGTGCATGTGTGGTGCCCCTGTGGTCTGGCTGCCACAGATGGTATTTCTTCTACAGCAACTGTAATGCCATGTGTAGGAGGAATTTGAGCTCCCTCTTCTGGAAGCCTGAAGTATCCAAAACAGCCTGAACATCAACCAGGAGGAGGAGCACTGCAGGCTCTGGCTTAGGCTGTGAGTCTGTTTCTGGATGGAGGGAGGGGTTAGGGTAGTAAGACTGAGTTAGGCAATAGGAGAGGTCCGGTCTGGAGGGAGCTGCGAAGCACTCCAGAGGGACCAGCTGCAAGGCATTGTTCTCGGCCTTAGGTAACCAGACTTTAGTGTGTAATGACAGAAACTGGAGATTAGTGTATTTCATGCTCACTAGCCACTTATGTGAAGTCTTTCAAGGCACTTGTAGTACTATAGGATCAGGGAACTGCACTGAAGGGGAACACAGCTACTCACAGAATACGCACTACTAGTCTGGCTGGATGTTATCCACAACAACAAGAAGGAGTAAAAGACAGCTCAAAGGCCTCTCAAAACCTACAAAAAGGAGAAGTTGGTAGACCAACATACTCATCCAGCAGAGCGGATTACGGTTCTTCCCAGACTGGCCAGACCACATACCTGGTGGAGTGTGTATACTCTGGACCTGCTTGAGCAACTTCAATAACAAGTAAAGCAGACTGTTTCCTGGTGTTTATTTCTCTGCTTCTCTGCAACTCATCATTGCCACTACTACCCTCATTATCCTCTGGGAGCCAGGCCTAGTTGGAAAGGGTTTAACATCCTCACTGCCACATCATCTAACACTCAGAGATCTCCTGAGTGTCAATTACATCTGACTGATAATCTCAACTGGCAATGTGATCTAGGCCAAAGCACTGGGTACAGCCACCAAGATCATGACTACTGGCCCAGCTGCTGGCTACTCCAACCTTTAGCGCTCCACACAAGTGCTACCTTTGGCACCACTTTCATGAGGTCTATTGTGTCCATTGCCAGGAGATTCAAGAGCTAGGGTACTGTTACCTCAGGTGACCTCACTGCTCTTACAGCAGCAGTTGTCAGAGGCATCATTCTTTGCCAGCGCTCGTGGTCACTTTAATGTCACCGCTCAGTGCAAGATCTGAATGTAACAGGAATAAAAGGGACTTTGTCAGCAGGTTTTTGCTATGTAATTTTGATGAAGGTTTTAACACAAAGAATTCACCAATGCTTCTGTTATCACACTGCATACCTGCAGTGTTAATTTAGCATCAATAGCTGAAAATCGATGTGACTAAGCTGGCTCATGCTATCTTGTCTGGCACACCCCCTGCTGCGACTAGCATCTCACTGTCAAAGTAAAATGTCTATAAAGAGCCTGGTGTGGGCGGGAGCAGCTCTCTCAGTCATTACTGCATCTAAAACTAAAAACTGTGATTGAGTCAGAACTAGAGATGAGCCACCACCCCAGTGTTCAAATTCGATTCGATTCGTCAAATCGACGGGGTGTTCGACGAATGTTCGTCGAATGCTCGACGAACACCGTTGAACACCCGGAAAACGAACAAACCAGGCTTGTGGGGCTTTTTCACTTCCACAATGTATATACATACATTGTGGAAGTGAAAAAAAGTGAAAGAAAGTGTTAAAAATAAAAAAATAATCAATGCTCACCTGTCCGCGGTCCACCGAAGCCTCCGGCAAGGTCCTGTGGCTTCTAGGACCTGTGGTGACGTCATGTTCTCGCGGAACTCCGGTCATGTGACTAGAGTTCCCGCGAGAACATGACGTCATCACAGGTCCTAGAAGTCACAGGACCTTGCCGGTGGCTTTGGTGGACCGCGGACAGGTGAGCATTGATTATTTTTTTATTTTTAACACTTTCTTTCTTTTAGGGAATGTTTATTTTGGCTGAAAATGTGGCAGATGCGGTTTTCTGACCGCATCTGCCGCATTTTTGAACCAAAATCGAACATGTTCGAAATTCGCCAAATTTGAACCAAATTGTTCGAATTTGGCGAATGACTCGAATAGCGCCAAAATTGACTCGAATTTGAGATTGGCGAACTATTCGAATCGAACATCTCTCATCTCTAGTCAGAACTTCTGCATCCATTAATCTAAGTGATGCATCATTAGATTCAGGGTCTCTTTGCCTACATCATGCTGCTCTCAGATGAGGTAGCAACAACCAACTGACAGCTTCCCTTTAAAGAGAATTTGGCTACTCTAACATGTATGTCAAATTCAACACAGGTCTTTGTGTAGTATCTTGAAAAGGAGGAGCCATAGCTTTAGGCTAAAAATACATTAAATATTTTACAGAAAAGATTATATACGTTCATATACAAATGAGCTGCCTTGATCCCTGTGGGCAAGGACATGTGGCCTTGTGGCCTGGAGACTCCCTTCTTCTACACTTTCCCAACTAGCTCCACCATCCACTGCATTGTTTGATTGTTTGACAGATTGAGGTGGCAAAATTGATGGAAAGGGCTGCATAATAGAATATCATTTGTACATGTCATAGTATCCTTTGATACACTGTGCAGAAAAAACATTAGTCCATTCCCACCAACTAAACTGCAAGTATGCCACCTTGATTAAGCAAGGGCGGTGCACTGCATCCGCTTGGGAGTCTTACGCCCAGATCCCTCTCTTCTATTATAAAGAACTCTATAACCACATGGACTTAAAAATGAATGTTTATTGCGCTGCAAAACAAAATGCCAGGCCACATCCACCACATGTCTGCAACCTTCAGCTGCTCCTGCCCACTGCTCCGCTGATTCAAGGCAGTCACACCCACCATGACTCAGCTCCCGCCCACTGATTCAAGGCAGTCACACCCACCATGACTCAGCTCCCGCCCACTGTCTCCTCTCCTCCCCACTCTCTCCGGGCAGTTTGCCATTATTTGCATATTAAGACTGTTTTCACCAAAGATGTCCAGCACATTAATTACCTAGAAGTTTGACTCCCCTATGTACAGGGCTCCCTCCAAGGAATGCAGGTTACTTTTGATATGAAACGAGAGACTGATAGAAATCTATGGGTATATCTATGCTTGGGGTCACACATAAGCCCTGGATCCGTTATTTGTATCAGTTTTTCAACTTTAAGTCCAAAAACTGATGCTGTTAACGGATCCTGGACTCCAGTGTGACTGCTCTGCTATGGTTTTTTAGCAGCATTTTTTGGGTGCAGTAAAAAAACAGATCCGTTTTTTTAACATGGGGCCCTATTGGAAACGGATCCGTTAAAAAAGGCACCACCCGTTAACGGATCTGTTTTTGCTAGCATTTTTTAGCAAAAAATGGTAAAGTCCAAAAAACACATAGCTGCACAGGAGACTCCAAATCCAGCCTGTTATTGGATCCATTAAATAAAACTGATTGGCATGTGTGACCCTAGCCAATGACATGTATGAAAGCATTTTTTTCTATTTCTGAAAAAGAAAAAAAAACAGGTGGAACATTTGTAAGCTAAATGATCCAAAATTTTGACGAATTTGCAACAAAAAACATCATATGTGCAGTGCAACCTACTTATTATGCTATTTGGATGGTTTATCTGGCTCAGGCTAGGGTCACACTAGCGCTATGCTTCCACTCAAGGGGGTTCTGCTAAAAAGATAGAATCTGGCAGCATTAACGCTGGAAACCGGAAAGGTATCGCTGACAATTTATTCCTATGGCTGACGGAACCTCGAGCGCAGGTCATAAGTGCCGGAGTTTGAAACCTCGCGATATTTCCAAGCGCATCATATCATGTGCACTTCCGCATCATGTGATGCACTTGGAAATAGCGCGAGGTCTCAAACCTTATAAAGGTTTTTCTAAAATGATGATGGGAGTGCTGGTGTGCCACGGTCCGCGCTGCTGTGGTATGAAAAACTCACCAAAGAACCAAGATAGTTTTCATCCTTTATTTCCTCCTCTCTCCTACGCGTTTCAGCGCCACACCCGGCGCCTTCCTCAGGGACATCAGGCGGGTGTGGCGCTGAAACGCGTAGGAGAGAGGAGGAAATAAAGGATGAAAACTATCTTGGTTCTTTGGTAAATTTTTCATACACAGCAGTGCGGACCGTGACACACCAGCACTCCCATCATCATTTTGGATTATAACCACTATCCAGTGGTCGGTGGAGGTCTGCAGCAGCTGGAACATTGTTTTCCAAAACGCCTTCAAACCAGTTGTGGGGATCACAACTGGACCAGGTGAGCGGCTTCACAGCACCACCAGCACACACAAGTGTCACTAGTGATAGGGCACTATTGCGCCTCTTGTCCCCCTCCCTATTTTCTTTTCACAGTATAAAGGTTTTTCTGAAATTTGTCATTCCATCAGTCTTTCATCTACAAACTCAGACAGCTAGTTATTATAGCCAAGAAAGCTGCCAGTAGTCAGACCGAGATCACAGCAAGAAATGGAGATTTACATGGGGCTGATTCTAATAAGTGGCCATTTATGTAATTCTGTACAGGGCTGGTACACCCGGCGGCAGATACTATCACAGCTCCTGCTCTGTTAATATAGCTCTGTTATGACCATATCACAAAATAAAGCATTTTTATAGATTTCTTGTGTCATTCTCCTCATTATTAAGTGGCTCTGTTTTTTCACAATAACTAATAACACTCAAACGATATAAAGAACTGCATTCATCAAGTCAATTACACTTAACTATTCACAGTCAAGGAAAGAATGAAAAAGGAAAAAAATGCACAATGAGCAGGAGGGGAGCGGAACGTCAAGATTAGGTACAATTTAATACAATCTTTGAAAGTTTGATTGGGTCATAAATCAGCTTAAAATATCATTCTGAATAAAAGGGATAAGAAATACAGACCCTGCCATCAAAAAAAGCTCACTGACAGTTGCACTGTTAGCTCACTATATTATGTACTACTATGTAGGGGAGGGGGCTTATTATATTATAATAATATTTATTCCTTATATAGCACTATCAATTCCATAGCACTTTACATACATTTGCATCACTGTCACAATTGATGCTCACAATCTAAACATCCTATCAGTATGTCTTTGGAGTGGGGGAAGAAAGTGATGCAAACACAAGGAGAACATATAAACTTTACAGATGTCAACCTTGGTGGGAGTTGAACCCAGGACCCCAGTGCTGCAAAGCTACAGTGCCAGCCACTGAGCCACTGTACAGTGCCAACCACTGAGCCACCATACAGTTCCAACCACAGAGCTACCATACAGTGCTAACTGCGAAGCCACTGTACAGTGCCAACCACTAAGCCACTGTACAGTTCTAACTACTGAGCCACTGTACAGTGCCAACCACTGAGCCACCGCACGTGCTAACCACTGAGTCTTGAATGACCTGGCAATCTGGCCAATCACGTGGCTGGTAGTGATCACATGGTTTGTGACGTCTGGCCATCTGATTGGCCAGATCGCTACCAACCATCTGATTGGCTGTCAGACTCACAGGTCCTTGTCATTAATCAGATGTCTTCTTTGCCGGTCTCGGTGCAGCCATCGGATAGGTGAGTATATATTTTTTTATTTTTTAACAACTTTTATTCACTTTTAGTGCACTTTCACAGTGTATATAGATACACTGCGAAAATACTCGCCTGCCCATTCACTGCCATTGGACTAGCTATACTCGCAACGAGTATAGAGTACCGGGACCTACTCGTGTAATCACAAGAAACTCAGGGAGTAGCGAGTAGATCGAATATCGTTACTATTTGGCGAGTACCAAATAGTAACAATTCTACTCGCTCATCCCAAGTCTTAGCCTTTCACCTAACACTTCCCAGGCAAACGCTGATGGTGCATGACATCAATAATACGGGGACCTGTAATAATGTTATATGTAGGATTCTATAACCCCAGGTTTGATTGACCGACAAGTATGAGTTTATTTTAGACACGATTTTCCTCCTTCCGTCTGCTCGATCCTGAGCACGTCTACAATTTGGAAGGTGATAGGAATAATTTCCACACAAACATGAAACTCCATTTGAACTAATTTAGAGTTTAGAATTGAAAACTCGACAGTCCTGCGGAGATGCTTTTTTTATGTAAGTGAAGTCGCAGCTTTCAATATCCCAGTCTTGACGTGTTCTCGAAATGTGACTGCTTTCTCATTGTGTCTTATGTAAATGTTCCCCGGCTGCCAGGATTACCTCCCCTTCACGGAGCCTCCGTGAGTCATGTGCCAGAGCGGTGCCAGCTTCCAGCGGGGAGCGGTGGAGATGGCCGGAGCGGGTCCTGCGCCCAGACAATGTGTTCTTTTCCACTTGCTCCAATAAAATGAAATTTGTGTCTCTGGCTCCTTCCAATTTATCTCTATCAATAGGGGAAACCTAGGACGCCGACTCCATGGACATCACGGCTAATGAGTTGAGTGTATATGACAAGCTGAGCTAATCAGCACCGAGAACACAATTGGACTGGAGAATAATTTCCTTCCTATTCAGCAAGAAAAAGCTCCACAGGGGGTGTTTATAATGGAAGGGAAGACGGCGCACTTATCATATATTGATTTCTCATCCGGTGATAGCTGACACAATGCGTGGAAAGAAACAATAGATTTATGACATTGGGAGCCGCCAGTGATCTGCTCTTATTTTTGGATTTTTTTCTCATGACTATAAAGCATTGGAGCTTCGAGGGGAAGACGTTGTTGGCAAGAGGAGCGAGCCGCGTTCTACAAATATTAGATCAATGGCCTGCTTGGAGATTTCGGGATAAACCAGTTGCAGGAGATATATGAAGTGGATGCAGGAATATCCCTGAACTGCGGCTTTTCTGATCTCTTATTTATCGGTTTCATATCCTGCCAAGTTTTCTGGATCCTGGGCCGTCTTATATGCGAGTGAAAGCTTCATTAGTTCATGAATGTATGTTGTCAATCACAAGGTTTATATCTATATCTATGTACATTGCCTCTTCAAAGAGAACAGGAACTCTAAAGGTACCGTCACACCTGTCGACGGGGCTGGGGATGTCGGTGGCGACTGGCGTGTGCGCGCACGTTTTTGGTGCCCCGCCAGTGTCGCTGTCCTCCGTGTACACAGGGCGACATCTCCAGCCCCACACTGGCGAGCTGACAGGCAGCATCGCCGCCGGGGTGTCTGGAAACCCTAGCGGCAATGCAGGACAATGGGAGCCTATGGCTCCCATTGCCTGACAGGTCGCCAGCGGCCGGTTACATGGGGCGATGTGCACACATCGCCCCATGATGGTCGCCTGGTTCCAGAGCACTGCTCTGAAACCAGGTGACCGCCCGGCACTGCCGACATCGCCCCTTTACATGAGGCGACTTAGGGGCAATGATGTCGCCGATGGCCACGCCCCCACGTTACCTCTGTAATGGGCGGCGATGTCGCCCCGTGTGACGGGGGCTTTATGCCACCTATTCCCAGAGAAGCATTTCAGTCTAGTTTAAGTCTCCTCATACTGACATGTCTCTCCATAAGAAGACACATTACACTTAGATCCCCAGTCTTAGCATCTCATCTAGCCAAATCAGATCTCATACTTTGCACTGACAAGGGGCAAACACTCCTAAACACGATGTCTGCAAATTGAGATTTTGGTTTGGCTTATATCCTAAGGCCGGTTTCACACCACGGTGTGATCAGGTCCGAGGCTGTCCAGTGTGAACCTGACAGCCACGGACCCACTTTTAACACAATGTAGCCCTATGGTGCCGGATAGGGTCGGATGGCAGTGATTTGCCATCCAGTTTTGTCCGTGTCCGGCAGCATCAGGCTACATTCGTTTTTTGCTCTGGAAACAAAATCGGAGCTTGCATCATTTTTGTGTCCGTGGCAAAAAATTAAACCAAACCGGATCCTGCTAGATTCTCCCGGACACGGCGTGATCTGGCGCCCCCTAACATGGGAGTTTACGCCGGACCCGACAGAGAATCCCTCAGGTTCCCAGACGGCGGGTGCTGAAGCTCAGCGCCGGCCTCGCTGAACTTCAGCACCTGGAGCTGTCCCCTGCTAAGATTTCAGGACCATGGCCAGCTCCCTGCAAGCAGCGATTTCAGCAGGGGCAGCTCCTGAACCCCGCGATCTGCCGATTCCGGCAGAAAACAGGACCGGAGGGCTAATTTGCCCTCTGGTTCTGTTCTATCCGGGGCTATCAGGTTCTGTCCGGTGTTTCCTGAAAAACACCGGACAGAAAAAGCTACACCACAACCGTGGTGTGAAACCGGCCTAAGTCAAATTGATGAAAGTCTCGTTAAAGGGTTGATATTGACTTTTTGGATTGCTACTACCAATAGGTGGAGCTAGAGAGCAAGTCCTCTTTGAAGAGGCAATTTGCATAATTTCCTAAAGGAACATGCAAGGCGTATAAGAATCCTTATATACTGACATGCCAGACCTGGCGTGTCACTCTCCACAAGGAGAAAACTTACCCCTTTCCCAGTCTTAGCCTCTCACCTAGCCAAATCAGATCTCATACTTTGCACTGACAAGGGATAATACCCCGAAACACTGTCCGCAAATTAAGATTCTGATTTGGCTTATACCCTTAGACATGTGACAAGGCTTGTTTCATGGATTGATATTGACTTTTAGAATTGTTACTTCCCATAGGTGGCGCTAGAGTTCAAGTTATCTACGAAGAAGCAATTGCATATTTAATTTCCCAGAGGAGCACTGCAGGCATTTAAGTCTCCTCATACTGGCATGTCACTCACCATAAGGAGAAATGTTAACTCTTAGATGCCCATCTTAGCCTTTTGCCTAACCAAATTTCTATAAGGAGAAACCTTATCTCTTGGATCCAAAATCTTAGCCTTTGACCTAGTCAAATTAGATCTCATACTTTGCACTGATGAGGAGCAATACCCCGAAGCACCATGTCTGCATATTGAGATTCTGGTTTGGCTTAAATTCTAAATCATACGACAAGGATTGTTAAATGAACAATATTGACTTGTAGGATTGCTACTACCAATAGATGGCACGAAAGTTCACGTTCTCTTTGAAGAGGTCATTAGCATTTTTAATTTGTCAGAGGAGTATTGCAGGCATTTAAGTGCGTTCATACAGACATGTCACTGTCCATAAGGAGTAACCTTATCCCTTACATCCCCAGTCTTAGCCTCTCATACAGCCAAATCAGATCTCATGCTATGCACTGAGGAGGGACAATAACCCGAAACACCATGTTTGAAAATTGAGATTCTGGTTTGGCTTATATGCTAAATCATATGGCAAGGCTTGTTAACGAATCATTTTGTAGTATTACTATTTCCAATAGGTGGCACTAGAGTTCAAGTCCTCTTTCTCTCTGAAGAGACAATTTGCATATTACCCTGAGGAGCATGGTGGCATTTAAGTCTCCTCATACTGGCATGTCACGCTCCAGAAGGAGAAACCTTATCCCTTAGATCCACTATCTATATGTATGAAAGACATGCACAATAGCCCACATCACAGCAGCCCGGAGACTGTACACAAAGCTTGTAGTAAGTATTCACACCCCCGGACTCTACAGTTGAATATGTAATTCATTACATCACAGTGGCTTTTATTAGGCCCCTCTTGATCAGGTGACCTTTATTGGTGATGCCTTGTCATGGGGCAATGGATATTAATTCAGTGAATATTACTCCTTAAGGGTTCCTGTCATGTTGTACATACAGCTTGATCTGTGGACAGCAAAGTACAGAGAAGAATAAGCGGAGCAGAGTGAGATATAGGGAAAAGATTCAGTATGACTTGTATTTTATTCATTGACCTCATAGTATGTATCACCACCAGGGAGAGCTGATCAGATTGATCTCTACATGTGCAGTCATTCAATGAAGACTGTCAGTCACTAGTAGGCCCGCCCACTGGACTCCTCATCAGAGAATTTAAGGAATGAAATACAGATGATAGTGAAAATGTTCCTACAAAAGTGTCCATCAATCTGATCAGCTCTCCCTGGTCTAGAACCTCCTGCAGATCAGATACCATCTTGAACATGACGGCTTCCCCTTAGTGATGTAGCTATTTTTTTTATCACTTTTGTATCTATATTCTTTAAAGTCACACTTTTTATTCTTTTTTTTATTATTGCAGTCCAAAAAACGTCACTTTTCAATGTTTCTCTTTCAGTGCTGGGTTGTTACAGGATCGAGTATTTTTCTTTTCTGATAAACCTGTTCTTGGATGTTCACATCCCCGAAACCTCAAAAAATACATCTCTGCTATATATATTTTTTTGTGGTGTATATTTAAAAAAAAATATATATATTACATACTGTATATGGTATTTAGTATATTTTTATATATTTTTAGATCTATATATATATATACACATGGTGGTGGCAGCATCATGGTTTGGGCCTGCTTTTCTTCAGCAGGGACAGGGAAGATGGTTAAAATTGATGTGAAGATGGACGGAGCAAATACAGGACCATTCTGGAAGAAAACTAATTGGAGTCTGCAAAAGACCTGAGACTGGGACGGAGATTTATCTTCCAACAAGACAATGATCCCAAACATAAAGCAAAATCTACAATGGAATGGTTCAAAAATAAATGTATCCAGGTGTTAGAATGGCCAAGTCACAGTCCAGACCTGAATCCAATTGACAATCTGTGGAAAGAGCTGAAAACTGCTGTTCACAAACGCTTCTCCATCCAACCTCACTGAGCTCCAGCTGTTCTGCAAGGAAGAATGGGCAAGAATTTCAGTCTCTCCATGTGCAAAACTAAAGGTGGGGTTACACGTTTCAATATCGTCCCAATATCGCAATTCAATGGCGCGGGAGCGCGCATTTAGTGCACGTTTCTCCCGCATCGCATCGGAGGTTTAACACTGCGATTTCAGGATCCAACGTCCGTACGATGACTACGCCCCCAACCCAGGAACGCCATTTAACATGGAGTGAATGGGTGACGTAGAACATACACATCGTAGTTGGGCTGTCACACAAGCACGATCCGGCTCCAATCTCCTTCATATCCGGAGCATTGAACTAGCACACTCCATTCAATTCCCGATATCGCATTGACACGTTCCTGCATCGTATTGGACTTCACTCCATACAACGCAGGAACGATATCGTGGTCCAACCGATCGAGACCACGTGACTTTTCATTGAAATTGGACGCCGATATCGCAACGTGTAAAGCGGGGCCTTAATAGAGACATTACCCCAAGCGACTTGCAGCTGTAATCACAGCAACAGGTGGTGATACAAAGTATTAACTCAATGGGGCGAATAATATTGCACACCCCAATCTTAGTTTTTATTGTTATGAAGTTTAAATATCAATAAATTTCATTCCACTTCACGATTTGTCAAACTGTTGATTCTTCACAAAAAAAATATTTATAATCTTTATGTTTGAAGCCTGAAATGTGGCAAAAGGTTGAAATGTTCTAAGGGGGCGAATACTTCACAGGCATGTATATATATATATTTACCATTGTTGTCTGATAAATACAATGCCTTTATTTTTTATTTTAATGTGAATTAAATTGGAATCTGATTGAAAGAATAATCTTTTTTTAAAATGTGATATGGATTTTGTCACTTGAACCAGGTGTATCAACAACAGGTGATATGTATTAAAAAGTGCAAGTAAGCAACTTATGTGGCTCAATGTGTGATTCTTTTTTCTATTTTCAATTTAATATATTTTACATTTTATTCATCTTTTATTTCATTTTTTGTCTCTGAAGGATCTGACTCTGCAATTGTTGGATGATTTTAATAATTCCAATGCTTAACCCTGTAGGCATGGTATTGTGTCTGTCAGCATAAACCGCTTCTGTCTTTGCTGAATGGACATTACTACACAGCCGGGTCACTTATTGGCTAATGCTGCCCTGGGATCTGCAACTGGAACTGTATCATACTGTAGAGAGCTCCTCCTCTAACTTCTTTTAAAGGGAACCTGTCAGCAAGTTTTAGCTACCTATCTCAGCAGCATGATGCAGCAAAGAGACCCTGAATCCAACAATGTATCACTTAGATTATTGGGTGCAGCAGTTCTGTACAATAACTTTAGATTTAGCAATGCAGCAGCCCACTACCAGGCTAACTACCGTATAATTATCAAAGTTGATAAATTAAGAGGCAGGACGTGTGCAATCAAGTTCCCAATGCCAGATAGTTACGCAATGATAAGCTACTGGTGCTAAACCAAATACATGCAAGGTATAAACAGGTGATAAGTGACCCATAGCTAAAATCTGTCTGCAGTCCTTACAGCTTGCTGATCATCAGAAACATAGCAAAAACCTGCTGAAAGAGTCCTTTAAATGCTTGGGTCATATGGTTGCATCATGGAGGTGTTATGGCCACTTTCACACACCAGCTTATCGTGCAACTTCTGAACAACTTACTGTTGCAGTGAAATCATGGAGACATTGGCTCCATTTCTTACACAGCCACAAAATGGAGCAATGTGTCCATGATTTCACTGCAACCAGTAAGTTGGTCAGAAGTTGGACAGATAAGTTGGTGTGGTAAAGTGCCCTTAGCATGTGGAAATTGTAATTATTTACTGATCCCTGAATGCAGAAAACAACTAATATATAGATCTGACACCTGTTGAAATTGAGCTCTTGTATCTGCACCATCAGCTTTGTGTCTGCACCATCATTGAACCTTACTAGTTCTGAGCTTGCACAATCCCCGCCCGCAAGGTAGTCCTGCACCACCCCACCCAGCTCATGCTACCTGGGACTATCTCCTCACTGCTCTCCACGCTTGCACATCCCCCAGCCAGCTGTTAGTACCTGCTAGCTTCCCTTCCCAGCTCTGCTCTGGGACTATCTCCTCACTAGCTTCACCTTGCAATCCCCAGGCCAGCTGTAGTAGCTGCACTATTCCTCACTAGCTCTCCGCTTGCACAATCCCCTGCAGCTGATAGACCTCACTATCTCCTCACAAGCTCTCACGCTTGCACAATCCCCTGCAGTGTAGTAGCTGCACTATCTCCTCACTAGCTCTCACGCTTGCAATCCCCCCGCAGCTGTAGTAGCTGCACTATCTCCCACTAGCTCTCACGCTTGCAAATCCCTGCCAGCTGTAGTAGCTGCACTATCCTCACTATGCTCTCGCGCTTGCACAATCCCCGCCAGCTGTAGTACCTGCACTATCACCTCCTAGCTCTCGTGGCTTGCATATATCCCCCCGCCAGCACTATTCTCACTAGTTCTCTTGCCTGCCCACCACCCCTCCCCACTCTGCTACCTGCACATCCCGACTAGTTCTATTGCCTCACCATGCCTCCCCAGCTCTGCTACTGACATATCCGTCACTAGGTCGCTTGCCTGCACCATCCCCTCCCAGCTCTGCTCCTGCACTATCTCCTCACTGTTCTCTTGCCTGCAGCCATCCCCCCCAGCTCTTGCAACCTTACCATCTCTTATCAGCTTTTATGCTTGTCTCATCTCCCTATCAGTAATAATAACTACATGGTAGAATTGGAAGGGACCATCCTGAGTCATCTGGTTTCAACCCCCTGCTCAATGCAGTCATTAATCATCCAGACAGATGTCTCTTGCCTCTGTGTGAAGACTTCCATTTAAGGGGGAACTCACCACCCAGTTAATGTGCCTGACCAACACTACTGCCAGGCTCCTTTGCCTGTATTATCTTTTGCAAGCTCTTGTGCCTGTAGACGCAGCGACCAGGCCAGGGATTAGTCCGGTTTAGACAGGCAATTCTTCTCCTTCCTTGTCACGGGTGGACCGCGCCTGCCGGTAGTGGGGCCCGGTGTAGTGCAGATCAAAAGTGAGGACGTCTTACGGGAACAGATTAAAGGGGTTTAATTTGTTTCTTCTTGTGACGCCACCTATGAGTAGATTCGGTAAGGGCTCCGACGCTGCAGAAACTCCGGGGTGTATGGACGCAGCAAGATGTTACGTTTTTCCCACGGGCTGAGGGGTGATCCCCGGGGGTGGAGCTGCTCAAGGATGTTGTGCGGCAGCTCGGGTATCTTTAGTTAATGACAGGACAGTTCATAAGGAGACACGGACACAGTTTGGGTCTTGCAACGTTCTTTACTGTAACCAGCAGCAGTACATGGCTTACAGGGTTGAGTAGAAGACCGGGTGGATCTCAGCAGTGATAGTTGCTCTCAGAGATCCGCAGTGTACCTCCTTCTACCTCTTAGCTTCTCTTGCCAGCGTCGCCCAGGAATACCAGGTCGGTACGGGGAGGCTGCTTCAATGCCCTTACCATGATGTACGTTCTGGATTCTTGGGGAGCCTTGGGTCCCTCAGTGGGTACCACCTGGTTGACGACTGGAATGGCTGGGGGGGGTGCTCCTATAAAGCTGCTCCTCCACGGGGCTGGTTCGCGTGGGCAGAGGTGAACTGCTGCCACTTCGGTACCAGTGAACGGCTTTGAGTTGTGGGCACGGGAGTCTTTGGAACCCGGTGTAGAAATGCCCATTACCCGGTGGTTAAGGCCTCGGTGCTGACACCCGGAGGTGACGGCCCAGGGGCCCGCCCGGGTGCGGAGCCCCCGCTCCTCTCCAAGTTCTGTGTTCTAGGTCTGTTCTAACTCAGACTCTGTTCTAACCCAGACTGACTAGATTACTGTGTGTTCTACTTCACTACCCTAACACTCCACCCACCAGGACCTATGATTGGTCCCCTGTTCTAGGTGTTGTATGTTGGGTTGGATCTCAGAGTTAACTATTGCACTGCTTTGTCAAGAGAATATTGCGGCTGCAATACTCCCTTGTGACGCACTCGTTGCGGGGCGCCACACTCCCCCTTGGTTAAATCAGCTTGTCCCCAAGCGTCAAACTACTCACGTTACAGAGGTTTTTACATTTTTATACATATATGACACACTTTTATTAAAATAGAAAAACAGGTAAGGATATGCTTTGGTGATATAAGCAAAGAAACAGGTAATCACTTTGTGCGGACCCGGCGGGCGGTCGGCTGTACTTTAACTAGAGTCCAGGCTGTAGCCGCAAGATCACACGGTCAGTGATTAACGGTAACAGAGTCATTGATGAAGTTCAAGTTTTAAAAGTCACTGGCTCCGAGGGTGATGGCGCACCCGGATAGCGAACCACCCATCTGCACAAGCATAGCGCTCGTAGGTGATAATATCGCCCCGGTATAGGTCGCGATCGGGATGTCCTCTTGGCAAGTTTGACTCAACGTCCCGGCGCCCCACAAACACCTCCTCATTCAAACCCACCTCCCAAGCGAACCCCCACCCGGTATTTAAGTTAAAGGTGGAAATTCTACCTTCACGGCGGAGTTCATCAGGCAGCGGCGGCTGGCGGCGAGCCTCGGCACGGGCCTCCATGTTGGCACGTTCTCTGGCTTGCCACTCCTCTCGTCGTCTCTGGCGTACATCTCCGTCGTTACGGCTCGGGGTGTAGAGATGAGTAATGGAGCTGGTGGTTTGGCGGGAAGCTTGAACTTGGCGGGCTGTCTGTATCGGAACCCGGTGGAACGGCACAGGGGAAGGTGTCGGCAGTGCACCCGACCAGTGTACCCGAGCTGTGTGCCCGGAAGGAAGTTCCTTGCTGTCTCCCCAAGCGAACCCGGTGTCGAAATCCTCAGCGGTGCTGTGGGTCTCGTCGTCATCCTCTCCGACCTCTTGCTCGATGACCACATCAGGCTGCTCGTTGATGAAAGACGTTAAAGCTTGTTCCGTTGTACAACAGGGCGGTGGTGCTGCGGATCCTTCCGTAGGGACGTCCTGCAGGGCTTCCAGGTTGCCTGCCTCTTCATCTGTTTCCGCAGGTAAAGGTGTTTTCAATCCCGGTAACCAGGTAGGCCTCTGTAGTTGCAGAGGAGGCCTCCGGTACGGGGACAAAACAGGCGACTGTCTCTGTAGTGGTGAAACATGTCGCGGGTTCCTCAGGTGGAACCTGGTAGAGATTTAATTCTTCCATGGAGCGTGTTATGAACTCCGGCTCAAGAACGGAATCGGTTGCAATATCGGTCGCTGGAACGGGTCGAGTTGCGGCCTCCACCGGAATGACACAGTCTATTGGCTCAGGTGATGGAGCAGGACAGGTGGTAGGCGAGGGTGAGGCGGTCGAGAAGCTGGTGACGTCGTCTGGGCTTGGAGAAGCTGTACCCGGTCGGCTCTGCTGCATCGCATGGTGTAGTCGTCTGCCTAGGGTCGCGCTCCAGCTACGGATCGTCCATTCCACTGTCTCTAGTAACCGCACCCGGAGGTCTTGTAGAGACCCTAGCCAGAAGTCGGGACTGCCGTCTATGGTAAGGGCAGGATCCGGACCCGGTTGGCTGATGGCTGCTCTGGCCTCCGCCTCGACCTCCTGCATCAGGTCTTGGAGTCTCATGCTGGCCATTCTTCTTTGGAGGGAAACCACACCCGATCAACCGGTAAGACGTTCTTGTTGAGCTGGTGAAGAATTCCGTCTGTGTGTCTATTATGACACTCCATCTCCTCTGGGCTTTTGTAGTCCAATCGTGGGAAAAGTCTTTGGGGTCCCGCCCCCATGGTTGATTCGAGCAATCAGGCGGACAAAGAGTTTGGCGCCTTTTGTCTTGGCCCTCCCACGGTGAGGGGGGGAGTTGACTCACTCCTGGCTTCACGTGGCGGCTTCTTGTGGCGGAACGCCATCTTGGGCGCCATCTTGACCCAATGGTTGTAAAGGCGGGAAAGTTCTTTTAGGACGAACAAAGTCCAATTGTAGACAATAAAGTCCAGTTTAAGCACATATACCCGTTGGATAACGGGCCTGCTCGTATCCTGTTCGTGACGCCATTTTCTGACGCACACCAGGGGCCAGGTTACTCCCGGTTTAAGACAGGCGATTCTTCTCCTTCCTTGTCACGGTGGACCGCGCTCTCCGGTTAGTGGGGCCCCGTGTAGTGCAGATCAAAAGTGAGGACGTCTTACGGGAACAGATTAAAGGGGGGTTTAATTTGTTTTTCTTCGTGACGCCACCTATGAGTAGATTCGGTAAGGGCTACCGACGCTGCAGAACCTCCCGGGGTGATGGACAGCAGCAAGATGTTACGCTCCCCACAGGCTGAGCGGTGATCCCCGAGGGTGGAGCTGCTCAAGATTTGTGCGGCAGCTGCGGTTACCCTTAGTTAATGACGGACAGTTCATAGGAGACACGGACACAGATTGTCTCTGCAACGGTTCTTTACTGTAACCAGAGCGGCAGTACATGGCTTACAGTGGTTGAGTAGAAGACCGGGTGGACTCAGCAGTGATAGTGCTCCTCAGAGATCCGCAGTGTACCTCCTTTCTACCTCCTTAGCTTCTCTTGCCAGCGTTCGCCCAGGGAATACCAGGTCGGGTACGGGAGGCTGCTTCAATGCCCTATCCATGATGTACGTTCTGGATTCTTTGGGGAGCCTTGGGTCCTCAGTGGGTACACCGCTGGTTAGACGACTGGAAACTGGCTGGTGGTGGGGTGCTCTATAAAGCTCCCTCACGGGGCTGGTTCGCGTGGCAGAGGTGAACTGCTGCCAGCTTCGGTACCAGTGAACCGAGTGTGAGTTGTGGGCACGGGAGTCTTTTGGGAACCCGTTGTAGAAATGCCATTCCCGGTGGTTAAGGCTCGTGGTGCTGACACCCGACCGTGACGGCCCACAGGGGCCCGCACGGAGTGCGGAGCCCCCGCTCCTCTCCAAGTTCTGTGTTCTAGGTCTGTTCTAACTCAGACTCTGTTCTAACCCAGACTGACTAGATTACTGTGTGTTTACTTCACTACCCTAACACTCCACCCCCAGGACCTATGATTGGTCCCCTGTTCTAGGTGTTGTATGTTGGGTTGGATCTCAGAGTTAACTATTGCATCTGCTTTGTCAAGGAAATATTGCGGCTGCAATACTCCATGTGACGCACTCGTTGCGGGGCGCCACACCTGCTACCACCTGTGCCTGTATTATCCCTTTGCAAGCTCTTGTGCCTGCACCATCCACCATTCCCTCTCATGCATGATTCTCCACACTGATCCACCAATAATTGGCATCAAACCATTGGTCTAGTGGCAGGTGCAGGCAGTCATTGACTTTGACAGTCACCATTGTAGGCAGTGTGAGAGTTGTTATCCTCTAGTGAGCACCATGATCACTATGGATTGAATGATTAAATATGGCCATATGCAGAGAATGAACATACATGGCCATGGAAAATAATGCTGGTATATTGAATGTTTGTTGCTGTATATGTACACCAAACTATAATCATATATAATACAGTCTTCAGATGGATAAAAAGGACAGGAGAGAGTGTTTAATATGGCCGGCGTGTAACCTTCGGGGTCAGAATTAATCATTTTCTGATTCTTACTGATATACTTCCTCTCTCCCACCTCAGCTGGTATAAATAACAACTCCAGCAGCATCCGATGAGCGTTTTCACCCGCAGATCGCTGACGCAACCGAACCTTATACCGGAATAAGTTTTAATTATATCTCCTGCTGCAGATCCATAATATGAAATATATGCTTTTATAGCAGGCTTGATTCTGAGTATCCCTAGCATGGCAGCGCGCCTTCCGCTCATCCACAGGGACGACTTTGTCTTGGTTGAGCTGTGATATGGGAGAGCTGAGATACTTGGGAGACAAATGGCGACTGTGTAACCTCTGCTGACAAGGCAACATATAGGTGGTTATATATTGTCCCAGCGTGCCGCCCTAATAGGATTATCATCCGCACCGTGCAGCCCTTGTTCTTAGTCAATAGTTAATCACAGTTGAGATGAGTGTCATTTAATTGCTATTGTGAGTCATTAGTCACTATTAACGCTCAAGAATAGACCGCCTGACTATAGAAAATGCCTAAACTTTCATTGTGCAGTGTCGTGTATGAGAAACCCAGATCCGGACCCATTTCGGGATGCAGGTTTTTGGATTTTGAGGTTCCTCCATATTTTCAGTTTTTGTATTTTGCATTATTGAGTTTTAAAAGTATGAATCTTTTTTGATTTTTCCTTTAAATGAGGATATGGGAGTAATAATTTTTTGCAGGATGATTTTACTTTTGATTTTCCCTTATTATTATATTATTATTATTATTATTATAATTGTATTATTTATTGGGAGATATATTGGTAATTTTATAGTTTGGGTGATGCTGTCATACCTACATTTTCGGTATGTTTTTTCCACTTACCAAAGCAATGTGTTATTTATTGAGTTATCATTTTTTATAGATAGATAGAGCTATCCTTCTTGCCCAAGCTTGCATTGATGTTTAACCTTGATGATGCTGCACTACCTGATCAACTTCTGTTGGCTATAGACACCAACTCATGCTACCTCAAGGGGTGAGAACAATGACAAAATGCAAAAGTGACCAAAACAACAGCCAAAAATGGATGAGAATAAAGAAATGGTCTGTGGTCACCACTTGCAGAACCGCTCCTTTATAGGACGTGTCTTGCAAATTGCCTATCATTTCTACTTGTGGCATTAAATGCTAAGTGGCTTGCAGTTACTTCATGGCAGCTAGTCAGGGCAGGAGTCAGGTAAGCCACTCTCTTTATATTTTTTTTCTCTCCCCCCCCAACTACCGATGTCCTTAATTCAATGTCTATTGTTCTATGTGCCTTAGCCATTAACCTTCACCCCACATCACCCCTCATCCACATAAGGCCTCTCTCCTTCACTCTACTTTAGTGAGTCTCCCATACTCTCTTCACCGTACTGAGTAATTTCAGACCACCATGCTCCAGGGTGTTGCATCAGAAACAAAGTCCCAATTAAACAACCATTTGCCTTTCCTCTTTTTACGGCTGTCCTGTCAGGTGATATCTCTCCAAATCCTGGTCCACCCTCCACCAACTATAACCTTCTCCCACCACAAATAGAAACCCCACTAACCTTATAAACATTACTTGAACACCTTCACCTCCCTCTTTTAATTGTGCTCTCTGGAATCCTACGGTCTGTATGCAATAAGCTTCCATTCATTCAAACTATTTCCTCACTAACTTAATCTGCTAGCCCTCACAGAAACCTGGATCCAGGACTCAGACACTGCTTTCCCTGCTGCTATTTCTCATGGCGGCTTACGTTTCTCTCATTCCCCAAGACCTGAGAACAGACATGGTGGTGGAGTTGGCTTACTCCTGTCTCCATTATGTACTTTACAGGTCACCCCCCCAGCTCCATGACTCTAATTCCCCTCTTTTGAGGTCCATATCATTAGGCTCTAATATCGCACCCCTGCAGAGGATTGCCACAGGATCCACCAGTGCAAGGAGGGATTTACACCTTGGTACACACAGCACACAACACCTTCCATCCCAGACCTGAAGGGGGAGCTCTACTGGCTGCCTTAAGCTAGATCCCCTTTAAAAGATCCAGGCCTGAGGGGAGGAGTCAGTTAGTCTCAGTTATCTTAGTTAGGTCCAGAGAGAGGAGAAAGCAGGAGTGAAGGAGTTGGTCGCTGGGATAAAGCCAGGCCCAGGACCAGGAACACTGACCCAGCTGTGCTGCACCCTAGGGAGAGGGTTCGAAGGACAGTGGAGGAAGCAGGGAATTAAAGAAGGGAACAAATCAAGCTTCCCTTTAGCTCACCCGGACACTGGAGTCCGACACTGCTAAGCATCCAGGGCAGCAGGAAAAGCCCGGAAGGACCAGGAGGAATTAACCCGGAAGGACCAGGAGGGAAACAAGTAGGAGACACTCTAACCTGACCAAGCACAGGACCAGGGGCCAAGAGGAGAATAGGACCCCACAGCAGGACCTCATTGTTGGTTATAGAGCTGTACTACACTGATCTGCACCTCCATCACCTCAGCGGTTGGCGCAACGCTGTATACATGTTACCAGGTACCACAGGTGGCGGCACATAACCAATCCCCTTCACCACCATCATCCTCCACCATCCCTGCCATTGAGGGTCCAGGGCATGGGACCGGGGACCGACCATCCATGATCCCCCATCCAAGTTGCATCACCCCCAGTATCCGAGTACCCCCTACCCTGTCGACCGCCTCACTTCTGTCCCCTTCCCCTTATAGTAGCGGTGGTACACCTCCCCTCAATGTCACCCACCCAGTTCCTCGACCATTTCTCTGCGTGACTGCCGCATTTCATGTCCTCAGAATTACCAACCCTTATTCTGGGAGACTTTAACATTCCCATAAACAGCTCCGTCTCCCCATCTGCATCCCAGTCCTATCTCTAAGCACATCTCTTGGCCTCTCTCAGCTCTCAACCTCGGAGACACACAAGGATGGTAACACCCTTGACCTGATCTTTGTGTGGCTCTGCTTAACCTCCTCCATAGATAATTCAACCCTTCCCCTGTCTGACCACAACATTCTCTCCTTCTCGCTCATAAACCCTCACCACCCAAGCACATTCCTACCTATCACACATTCAGAAATCTACAGGCTATTAACCCTCATACACTCACAGACTCTCTACACTCATCACTGTCCCCAATCTCCTCTAATAAAGAACACTAATGACTGTCTAGCCGCAGTTTCCAATATCATGTCTGCTCTCTATCTGAAACTCAACCTTTCCAAAACTGAACTTATTCTGCTCCGCCTTCCACTAACCTCCCTAATTCTGACATTTCTCTCTCAGTTTGCGGCACCACAATAACACCTAGTCAGCAGGATCGCTGTCTGGGTGTTATGTTTGACTCTGATCTTTCCTTCACCCCATATAAACAATCTCTCACCCTCTCTTGCCACTTGCACATGAAGAACATGCCTAGAATTCGCCCCTTTCTCACCATAGAAACCACAAAAACCCTCACTGTGGCAATGATTCACTCCCGTCTTGACTAATGTAATTCTCTTTTAATTGGCCTCCGCCACACTAGACTATCACCTCTCCAGTACATCCTTAATGCAGCAGCCAGGATCACCTATCTGGCAAATCGTTACTCAGATGCCTCCGCACTGTGCCAGTCATTGCACTGGTTGCCTATACACTATAGGATCCATTTCAAACTGCTTGTTCTCACTTACAAAGCTCGTCACAGTGCAGCACCCCCTACATCTTCTCCCTCATCTCTATCTACCACCCAACCCATTCTCTTCACTCTGGAAGTGACTTTAGACTCATTAATAATGTTTGTAGGTCGCCTTGCTCGCACCTGTCTTTTCAGCTTTGCCCATGCATTTTCAATAGGATTGAGATCAGAGCTTTGTGATGGCCACAACAAAACATTGACTTTGTTATCCTTAAGCAAATTTGTAACTAGTTTGGCAGCATGCTTCAGGTCATTCTCCATTTAGAAGACCATTTCCACCCAAGCTTTAACTTCCTGGCTGATGTCTTCAGATATTGCTTCAGTATTGCCACACAATCTTCTTTCCTCATGATGCCATCTTTTTGTAACATGCACCAGTCCCTCCTGCTGCAAAACAACCCCACAACATGATGCTGCCATCCCCATGTTTCACACTTGGGATGGTGTTCTTAGGCTTCCAACTTTCTGTTTTTTCCCTCTAAACATAACAATAGTCTTTATGGCCAAACAGTTCAATGTTTAGTTTCGTCAGACCACACGACATGTCTCCAAATATTTAGGTCTTTGTTTCTGTGTGCATTTGCAAAAATTAATCTGTCTTTTTTATGTTTATTTTAGAGTTATGGCTTCTTCCTGGAAATGGTCTTTCAGCCCTTGTTGATACAGTACTCCATTCACTGTGAATAATGACACAATCTTACCAGCTTCATCATCTTCATGAGGTCTTTTGCTTTGTTCTTGGGTTGACATGCACACGTCAGAACAAAGCACATCCATCTATGGGACATAGAACCCATCTCCTTCCTAAGCGGTATGATGACTGAACATTCCCATCTTGTTTGTACTTGTGTATAATTGTTTATACAGATGAATGAGGCATCTGTAGGTATCTGGAAATTGCACCTAAGGATTAACCAGACTTGTGTGAGTCCACAAGTGCCTTCCTGCTATTTTGGCTGATTTCTTTAGACTTTGCCTGGATGCTACTCAAAGAAACAGTGTGTTTCAGGTGTGCTTTAAAATTCATCTACAGATGTGTCTCTAATTAACTCAGATGTTGGCAATAAACCTATCAGAAGCTTCCAAACACATAACATCATGATACAAGCTGTCCCAAATAGTTTAACGGCATAATAACCCTAGTGTATGTAAACCTGTGACTTTGCAGAGAGACTAATGACTTAAAACATTCTCTTTCTCATTATTCTGACATTTGGCAAATATTAATAATTATGATAATCTTAATTACCAAAAATGAGAAAGGTTTATTCTGATTTCATGTCAGATAGTGAGAAAAACATGTATATATGTTTTTTTATATAGCGTATGCAAACTTCTGGTTTCAACTGTATTAAGTAGATGTGGCGGTAATTAGTGCTGCTAAACTCTGCACCAGGATTCTTTTACATATTGCAGTTTTTCTTGACACTTTGCCTTTTTCAGAGAGAATAAAAAGGAGGTGATTATGCTATAAAAAGTGAAGAAGTTATAAAAATGGCTTTTTGGCATATGTTACAAAGATTGAAAGAGTCTTTAAATGTCATAGTGATGATTTCTGGTTATACAAATAGCCTCTCTACAAAACACTGGAGTCTGTTGCTAGAGATTTGGAGAATGACTGCATCAATCCCATCTGTAGCGGTTGCCTTAAATTATAGACCTCCAACATATCCTCAGGCATTTCTATTCCTTACTGTGTATGGCTTCTGCATTTCCTCTAGGGAGCACAATATGGCAGTATTCAATCCTGTATCAAGTTTGATTAAATAGTTTCTAAGATTCTTTTAGATGTAAGTTTTATACTAAAAGGGCTGCCCTAGGTTTGGGGAGCCCTATGTGACTGCAGACTTGTCCTCACAGCACATAGTGTGAATGGTGTAAGCACTCTCCGCTGCAGGCACCAGGAGTGGGCAGTCACGTGACCACAAATACGTGATTTGCATATTTCCGGACACATTCTGACTATACCTGTCCGGCCTCACTTAATTCAAGTGACTGCATGCATGCAAATTGCATATTAGGTGGTCGTGGTGCCGGAGAATTCTGAGAACATGCACACTGCACATTGTGACGGTTCACAAGTCTACAGTCACATAGAGAGCCCCGAACATGGACAACCCCTTTTATTTACGTAAGGCTGTGTGTTCACGATCCGGAGGCACTGCATGTTGGACGCTAGCGATATCACTTTGTGTGACGTACCCCTTAAATCTCTGCGATCCCATTAGACTGATGCACAAAGCAGATTATCCCCTATCCCATGGATGGGGGATAATTTATCAATTTAGCACAACCCACTGGACAGGTTTAATTTATTAGGCTTAGTGATGAGCAAGACATTGTTGGGGGCAGAGGTATTGGGACTTGCAAATAGTCATGGGTGAGGCCGAGCCTCGGCTACTGCACAGCCTTTGGCTAACAGGCTGTCCTTAGCCACCTTCCCAGGACAAAGGGACAATAAACTGCTGGAGTTATCACACCTACAGGAACACATGGACACAACAAGGCTCTTGCTTATGAAAGCTGCTTTTCTTGGGGGTTACAGAAGATGGGGAGTTTTCACGCATCATGTGGGTTTTTGATAGCAACAGTCACGATATATTTTGTGGCTGACTGCTTCCTAAACACTTGGGGTCCCAAAGTTACACTCAAGCCTCTGTTCCTGTCCTCTAGCGCCATCATAGACTAGCAGAATAAAATAGTTTTTTTGGCTCCATTCTTTGCACCACAGGGATTTAGTGATGTTAGGGTGGAATGGCCAACGAGACATCACTCCTCTGCATACATCTACAACCTGCTCACAAGAGCCTACCAGCTGTTCAGCAACCAAGGGGAATCGTTGAGCGTTTGCCAGTAGAAGACATACACCAGCTGGGAACTTACTCACTTAACCTGTGGGAATGCAGGTAGCTTGCTCTCTCTGTCAGGTCCTCCATTTCCTGGACCCAGTGTGTCTGTGTCCCAAATTTAATCCGAGGGTCTGGCCGAGTTAGATTCTTGGGTTTATTTCTACTATGCCTCCCACAGGTGGTGTTTGAGACTTTTACCTTCTTTCTGAACTTTTTCATGTTGCCCAAGTTGCAAATCCACCCTTTTTTCTTTACCTGACTCTAGCCTTAAGGGGTGTTCAAGGCTACTTAGCATTAGCAAATCTGGCTACCCCAAGAACCCCATGGAAACAGTCTCCACCAACCGGCAACCAAGTGGCCACTTCACATAATACAGATATGCATATTTTTACATAACTTTTACCGGGTCACAGTATCTTCCAAAATGGGGGGTGGAAGAGGCCTGGTCCCCCTTATGCCATGATCAGGTACTAGTTACTCGTTATAAGCAGTTGGATGCTCGGGTTGGCACAACTGAAGTATCCGAGTATAATGGAAGTCAAAAGGGACATTGAGCATTTTTACGGGAATGCATGAGTTTCCCATTGAATTCCATTATACTCTGTATTCAAGTTGCGCCCATCTTAGAATCATCTGCTCATTACGAGTACTGAGCACACGAGCACGGTACTGCTCGTTCATCACAAATTAGGTTCTAGCAGTGGTTTCTTATTTTGTTCAGTACAATTCATGATCCAAAAGAATTGCACAAATCTCCTTTTTCTATAATGACCTGCTGACTTTCCTCCAGAGAAGAAGTGACATTCGACTTTACTTGTTGGTCTACTCAATGGGTCTAACTTGAACTGTCCCTTTATGATCCCAGATTGTCCTAAGGGTACCTTTACACGTCGCAACATTGCATGTAATTTACACTGGCAATTTGCTGGTTGCAGTGAAATCATGGACACATTGTTCTATATTTACATGGCATTCAATGATGAATCAAATAACAGCTGCTGCTTATAGAAGAAGGGAGGGGGAAAAAGCTGGATGAGAGACAGAGGCAAAGAGACACACAGAGAAGCTGCTGCAGCTTCTAGTGTCTAGAGTCTACTGAGAACTAAACTGTGAAATGGCAAAAATAAAGCCAGAAATAGTTATGTTTCATATGTGCACATTTACCAGATTTATTCTGAAAAATCACAGAAATTAAGGATTTTATTGATTGTCCCAGACTTTATTTTTCTTACCCTCTTTTAGGTTCATTCCTTTGTATAGCTCCTATTATGTGAGTCACTTTTGACAATTCAGCACCTTGGACAGGTCATTTGTTTAAGTTTCCACTGTTATTATAATATAATTACTGTAATATATCTGACATCAGAGGATTTCTTGAATATTAATCTCTAGTATTGGTTTATCAAACTTTCTGGATTATAAAATTCTCAAAGATATTCTCCACTATTAACACATCTGACCATGTAACTAAAAATAATGTGAACAGATCATAGACGGCACCTCTGCAGTACAGCTTTATGCTCTATGATATACATTTTTAAAATATGATCAGGTAAAGCAAACACACTGAATGGAATTCATCAGCAGGTGACAGCATGCTGCCGGGGATAAAAAACGAAAAGCAATTATGCCTCTCTTATCAGAGTGTGTTCAGTTGCTTACATAAACTAAAGGCTTTATTACCCTGTGATTACTTTACAGGACTACTTTGTCACCCACACGGCAGTCCGACACCCCTCTGCTGTGATTGACACCATCTCTGTTGAGAACCTGGTGTGAGCGGGGGCAGCTATCTCAGCTCTGCTGTGTTTCTAGAACTAAATTCTTTCATGAGTGAGATCGGCTTCAGCCAGTAACCTATGTGATATAGCGTTGGATTCAGGGTTTCTTTGCCTATATTATGTTGCTGTCAGTTGAGATAGCAAAAACCTGCTGACAGATCCCTTTTAAGTATTTGTTTTAGGAAGATGGGCCCTTATGGATGTCATAGAAGGGGCTCATTTAATCACCAGAATGATGAGCAGCACTGGTCTGGAGGGCTGGAGCCATCCATTTGTAGGAATATTCCTAATACAAGGGTATTATCATAAGTCCCTACTAATGTTCGGCCACAGAGAAATCAAGTGGGGAACACTCTTCTTTCACATGTATGCAACTCAACTATTTGTTGCTTCCCGTATGAATTACTGGACATGTGAGTGGTTATACAGGACTATGATTAGTCAGACATCTACTTCTAGAATAAAATTAATTCTAATCTTCCATAAATAAGAAGTCAAAGTGGCAGGTTAACTTGCTATGTGAGAACCTAGAAGAATCAGCGCTAATTATACAATGATTCCTAGATATTATTTTTGATGCATAGTCTGTAGTGATGAGCGAAATAGTAAGATATTCAGATTCAAACAGCTCTAAAGCCCCTGTCACACGGGGCGACATCACCACCCATTACAGAGGTGATGTGGGGGCGTGGCTTATCACCGGCGTCTTTGCCCCTACGTCGCCTCATGTAAAGGGGCGATGTCGGCGGTGCAGGCGCGGTCGCCTGGTTTCAGAGCAGTGCTCTGAAACCAGGCACCATCATGGGGCGATGTGCACACATCGCCCCATGTAACCAGGCGCCGGCGACCTGTCAGGCGATGGGAGCCATAGGATCCCATTGTCCTGCATCGCCGCTGGGGATTCCAGACACCCCAGCAGCGATGCCGCCTGACAGCTCGCCGGCGCGGGGCTGGAGGTGTCGCCCATGTTAAACGGGGGACGGCGACGCTGGGGGGCGCCAAAAACGTGCGCGCACCCGCCAGTCGCCGCCGACATCTCCAGCCCCGTCGCCTGGTGTGACGGGGCCTTTACTGAATACTTTGAATGAGTAATGAGTTATGAATCCAATGCAAGTCAATGGGGAACTCATTCAGATCCAAATACTAAAACAGTTCCAAGTATTTGGCTAGAGCTATCCATCCCGAATATCTCACAATACTACTTGCTCAACACTAATAGTCTTCCTTAAAAGAATGTATCATAAAATCAGTCCTGAAGTTATTCTCCCATTCCATTCGATGCGTCTTGGTGAGGTATAAGAAGTAGTAGAGGTGTATGACTGCGTTCAGACTTCACACTGTGATTGCACTATATAACCATAGGGACACACAGGTTTGCTATGAGCTGCAGTCATTTTTAATTTTAAAGGATGTTGGAGATATCCGTGTGCTAGAAGAATTCCAATACCATGATGGGGAATTTGGCTTTTCCACAACTGGACTATAAATCATATAAATGGAAATTGCTATTCATGCAATAGTCTGAAATATTATTCTAAGCTTACTAAAGTCAGCGCCCGCATTCTACCATATTAGAGAACGAAGTGTCTCAGCTCATTCATCATCATAAATACTGCAATTTATAAATTTGAACATAACAAGCTTTCCAATAGTTATAATTGTCACATATATATATATACGTTATCCTAAAAAAACACAGTAGACTGATAGCATTAAACATAAAATGTAGAATAATGTTACATGTCTGCCTCGATGATCACTCGACCAAGTGTAGGATCGCATAATACCACAGTCTACAGTCCATGGACAACAATCTAATGGTCACAGATCAACCCACATTATATAGCACAGATGGTGCTTGACAAAGGTCCAAAATGGTGGTCCGAAACATTGCACTTTAAAATGCTGGAATAAAGAACTGCTTTTGGAACATACCGGTTGTATGGAGCGCTGTCTTACATTGAAATCTATTACTGTACTCCATGATGACTCAGTTGGAGGGACATGCGCTGCCTTAGGGGTAACTACATATACCTTTAGTCCAAGTGATAGGGTGCTGCATAACTTTCTATTGATAACAATCTAATGGTCATCACTAGTGATGAGCGAGCACTACCACGCTCGGGTGCTCGGTACTCGTAATGAGCAGGTTGGATGCTCGGATGGTGTCAACTCGATTACTGAGTATAATGGAAATCAATTGGAAACTCGAGCATCTCTCTCTCTCTGTGGAGGTAACTCGAGCATTGCGCTTAAGTACCCACAATACTCGTGGGAGCAAACGAGGTGGCCAAGCACCCCAGAGCTTGATCGAGTATTGAGCAGAGCAGAGCACACTCGCTGATCACTTGTCATCACGTCTGGACTGGAAATATCACTTCAGGCATATTGACACTAGAAACCAAATACAAGTACTGGAAAAATGAGACACCCCACAGGAGTTCATCCAAATTTTTGAGCACCTCCCAATATGTAAACAACAAAAAAAGCCCCTTGAGAAATCCACAATCGGAACGCGCGTTAGGGCCTCTTAGAAAACACTGCATGGATAAGCATTGGTAGCACTTTAGTAGCAATTATTCTATCATGGGCCAACTGTGGTTATGCCTTATCCTTGTACTTTTCTAGCATTGTGACACATACTACCATTTTTTGACAGTAGTAGCCAATTTCTCTGGCACTGTATGCTTGGTGAGAACCTTAGTATTGTTAGGATTTGCATACCTGCACCATTGAGAGTTAATACTTTTTGTTAACAGGTCTCACAAGGGGTTACTTGGTATTTTACATACCAGTTCTTTTCCACTAGTGACTTTATAACTATATGACTGACACTGATTTTATTTTTTGCTAATTTGGCCTAGATCTCATCCGATTTATTATGCAATTTGAGGAGTCCAGGGGAGGTGTCCTAATTAGTCACTTAAATCTTCCTTTTCATGTCTCTGAACATTACAAAGACTGCTGTCAATCACTGGTTAGGACAACCCACTGGACTCTTAAGAAATTATTTTAATTAATAAACAATAATAAATAAATAAATAAATAAATAATAAAATACATATTACATTGATTATATATGAATCAGCTCATCTCCTCCTCCTTTATAACATGCTGCTTGCTGATCAGGCCCCCTGTTTTACATGATAAGTTCAATTCAATGCTTCCATATAGTTTTATAGTTTTAAGATTGAAAGAGGATAAAAGTCCATCCAGGTAAACCTATAATCTAGCATAATGATCCAGAGGAAGGCAAAAAATCCCATGAGTCAAATGTTAATTGCCCCATATTAGAGGATATATTCCTTCTTGACTCCAAACATGTTCCCTTAAACAGTGTCCCATTTCCAAAATCTAGTACTCATAACCATGCTTGGATGCTCGGTACTCGTAATAAGTAAGATGCTCAGACGTACTCGACTCCCATTCCTAAAAAATGCAGAGCGCCCCATTGACTTCCCTTATACTCAGTAGACGAGTCGTGCCCGTTTCAGCCTCTGACAGCTCGTTACGATCACCTGAGCATGGTATTGCTCGCTCATCACTACTCATAACCTGTAATGTTATATTTTCAAGAAAGGCATCCAGGCCAGGCCAGATTTTATCAGTGAATCAACCATTACAGCATCATGCGGCATAGATTTCATCATCTCAGTGCTCTTACAGTAAAGAATCTGCATCCATGATGAGGGGGTGGGGAAGGAAAGCCACTCACCTCAAACCAATTGACCCTTGGATTCTCAGGCTCCTGGAAGGTGGCTGGCTCCAACCATGGAACGTCAAAGAAAGGATGATCCAGGGCCACTTGTCCATAGACGTAGGGTAATGCATCCTAGCAGGACGCGTTTCGGACGTTAGTTCTTACTCATCGGCATAAAGTAAGTAAGGACTAACGTCCAAAACACTTCCGGCTAGGATGCATATATGTTTTACATTTTTCTTGAATAAAGTTACCCCACTTCTATGGACAAGTGGTCCTGGATCATCCTTTCTTTGATGATGATTAAACCTTTTTTCTTCTAGACATAGGGGGTTCCCCCTCATCCTAATTACATCATTACATAGGTGGGAAAAACACTTAGGCACATCAAGCTCAACCTTCCTCCAAAGTTACAAATTCTCCATCGCTTGATTATTTATGACCCACAAAGTCATTTGTTGTGAGAAAAGCATCTGGCCCTTTTTAATGCGGGCATGGTATCATTACTACCTCTTGCGGTCGGGTATTCCACACTGGGACTGCTCTGACTGTAAAGAACCCTTTCCGGTTTAGCTGCTGGAATCGCGTTTCCTCCCTGGTCCTTTGTCTCCGTCACAGGCCTAGGTGTAAAAAGATCATTGTAATAAGATCAACAATGTGTCAATCATACAGAACATTGATGTACTGCTCAAATATATTACTATACATTTCCAAAATAGTACCACATCTAGAAAGACAAGAAGGAGTAGCCGCCCAGTGGAACTTTCTACTGTTACCCATCGTGATTTCGCCATACAATACCCATGTGCATACAGGATTAGCCTAAACTGCACTGGGTTTCCCTACATATCAGAGACATCATTTACAATAGATGTTCATTGCTGTATAATATGGATGAATAATACAATATTCTGCTTTTAGTCTCATTCCCTTTAGTGCAGCTGATGAAAGAGTGAACTTTCTTGGACACATCGGTAGCGGGTTGTGTAGGAGTAAATAATTTGTGAGTTTGTAAAGGTCATTGTATCATCCAATTCTGTGCATCAGATGCAGCTGCATCCCCCAAATGTTCCAAGAGGAATATTAAAATAAAAAACACTTCCAAAATTAACTTGCTCCCATCCGCTCTAAAATCTGCATGGCTTCATTAGAGATGCCATTGTAAATTGTAGCCGCGTGCTTCCTCGAATCACCACATGCTAAGAAGCGTCCTTGCGATCACGTTCCCGGTACGGCTCGGAGCCTGGATACAGGCGGCATAAAATATCTTAGACAAGATTATCCAATAGTGGCATTTAAGTAAAGCTTGTAGTCAGCCTACTAAATAGGTTAAATCCCACAGTGCAGCATACAAGACATGTCTGATTAACTCAGGAGCAATCTCTGGCCCAGTGGGAACTAATATCGTTATGTTATTCTGTATACAGTTCTGTGCCTGCAACAAAATTGACCACTGTGCCAGGGTAGAACATCTAATCCCCTATCAAACCATGTTCAAGGCTTCTTGGCTATGGCTGAAAGCAGCTGAGGCAAGAGAATAAATGTATGTGAATAAGAAGGATATGATTAGAAGGTTTTCTATAGTATCTTCCAGCTGATAGTCTTGTCTAACACCTTTCTTTGTAGTCTTTCTTAGATTTAGCCCTACCTTCACCATATCCCAGGTCACACTGATGCACTTTATCATGGCAGGATGGCAGGAGCCTTTGACTACTGAGTTCTTGATGTTACATAAGTGGGTCCTGTCATGCCAGCCTAAGAACCCCCTTGCACATTAAGCTTAAGAGGTTGTCCACTAATTTAACATTGATGGGGGTCTCCTTAGAGAGGTCATCAATGTCTGATTGGCCGGGATAGGAGACCCCCCTTTGATCAGCTGTACTCATGCCAATGGCAGCCGGGTACTACACATTCACCCCTGATTGATCTGAATAGGGGGCGGACGCGTAGCATAGTGCTTTTTTGTGCCAACGTTTTTGGTTGTGGACTCCATGAATACCGACGAACACATGGACAGGTATATTTAACTTTCACTTTTTACGTTACTGGAACTTTTATGTCATCTTTATGTTAGGTACAGGTGTCTCTGTTTTCACATTTTATATACTATCTATAGATTTTTTCCATTCATGTAATTATCTTTTCCCATCCTCTGACTAATGAACTGCAAAAAGTGTCAAAAACATGACACATTTCGGTAGCGTAGAAATAAGTGATGAGTGAGCATTACTATGCTTGGGTACTCGATACTCGTTGGATGCTTGGATGGGCGTGACTCAAGTACCGAGTAAAATGGAAGTCAAGGGACTCAAGCATTATTCTGTAAGAGTTCACATTGACTTCCATTACACTCCAGTATTCGAGTTGCGCCCATCTAAGCATCCAACTGCTCATTACGAGTACCAAGCACCCGAGCACCCAAGCATGGTGGTGCTCGCTCATCAGTAATAGCGATCACAAAAGTAAATCTTCCTCTTTGTCTCCTAAAAGCATTACTTTGAGAGAATTCTATGCGTTACAGAGGCACCATATGGCAGAACATGGACTACCAACATTGCCATAAGGTCGTACTTTAGCCTATGTGCATACAACTTTAACCCTCAGACCTCTGGCCAGTTTATAGCCCTCCATGGACTGTAAGATGCAGCCCATAGAGCAGTGGTCAGGTCCAGGGGCTGACCTCGAAGGGCCTGACCGGCTAGGGGGCCCCTCAAGCCTGCAGGGGGCCCCCAGCCGACCCCCATGACCCTGTGTCAGAGGAGAGGGGGTTAACTGAGGGAAGCTTCCTGCTTCCCTTGGCTGATCCCGCCCCTCCTCTCCTCTGCCGCCCCGGCTCCCAGGACTGCGCGGCCCTGCGCAGGTAGGAGCCGCAGCACCTGTTAGCACCGCAGCATCTGTTAGCACCAATCCCCCCTCTCCTGCTCCTCGCCGACATCCGCTAGAGCCGCCCCCCTCCTGCCACTCACCATCAAATGCTGCACCAGGGCCCTCGTGGCGCAAGGTCCGCCACTGGTCAAGCCAGTCAACCTCTGATGGCCTTTATATGAATATGCACGTTTCATGGAAGCATCTTCCAATCTGTCAATAGATCAGTATGGTGGAATCTCTGGAATTAGACAGCTGGAGTCCTGAGATATGTTCCTTGGATGTGTGCACTTGTCCATTGCAATCAATGGATGTTCTGGAGACTGTTGAGTGTTTTCAAACACAAGAACGCTTAATTATCATTGATTTCCATGTGGCCATCTCCTCTGAAGCCCACCAGCAGGACCTGCTCAATCAGGGCATCGGTGGGGGTCCCAGCTCTCAGTTCTCCACTGCTTTCATCTTTTCACATGTTGGAAATAGCATTTGGTAATAGCAGTTTTTTGTCTCTGCTCTTTCATTAGTAATCTGTTACTGAGACATTTTCCTAAACCGTGTTGGCATTTGCAGGGCTCTTCTCGCAGTGTCCGGCTATGTGTATCTGGCAATGAGGCATGCACGACACGTAGAGAAATCAACCCCCGACAGGGCCAAATTGAAGCAGCTATCAATAAACACCAGTGCAATTACAGGAGGTGCTGGGTACACGGAGAGTCCTATGTTTCTGTTCTCTGCCTGGGATTGATGGGATCTGACAGATTCACCTCCTAGTTAGTGTTTATTTTTAATATCAAAGAACCTGTTGATTAAACGTGTTACTGTAAAGCTCAGTCTTGTGAAATGGCAGAGATAGACGGATAAGCCTCCGCAAACAGCGAGCACGGACAGCGAGAGGTGAAAGATGATGAATGAATGACATGTTCTAGGGCAAAGGAGTCAGGCAAGTGTAGAAACCTAGAACGTGATTATAAATAGCAAATATCCGAGCCATCTATCTAAATTTCAGGTCCGCCGCTAAAATGATATCGAGCGATTCTTAATAAGTTTTCCCAATGTCTGTACCCAAGATTCTATCTTTTTATCAAATGCTTGATGATAATCTTTCCATCAAGCCATTGTCAGTACAACAGCACTTCATTTTAGAAAGGGAAGCAATGCTAATAAGAGAGCGCGCTTTCATTCTTATCAATTTAGCGCTTCCAGGTTGTTATATGGGCCATGTGCAGCCCTAGTGCCTGGAGTGCGGTACTCTGTAAAGGTGAATCCGAAGGATGGCAGCACCCATCAGAAAAATAATCGTGGTGTAACTGGAAGCTGATGGGCCCCGATGAGAAAGCTCCAACAGGGTCCCCTATTATAACAAATCTTTAATAGCATTAGTACTAATCTGTAGGCCAAAGGGACATTTGGGGCCCCCTCGGCTCCAGGGTCTGGATGTGATTGCAACCCCTGCACCTATTTTAGGTATTCCCCTGATCAGCCATACACACTCCTGCACACTAAGGGCAATTCATTAAGTTTAGCATTGATGCATCAGCCTTAATGAAAGGGGCTCGTTTGAGTACAATGTGCATCACTCATTAAGCGGTACATGTCACTGAACAAACAAGATGCATCTATTAATTGTGCCCTGCTACCAAAAACATACTCTAGTCCTATACAAGTACATATCAAGAGTAAGTTATGCCACCACTAAAGTGGCATATATTTTTGATGGGCAGTCATAGACATCCCCACATCCTGCTAATGCTCCTCCTATATTGGCACAGCTGACTAAGACTGGCATGCAAACACCAAGTGTAGCAGCATATTTTCAGAACTCACAAGTTGCACTAAAATATTATGAACTATTAAAGTAATTTATACCAGAATTCTGGTGTAATCCCCTTAAAAGGATTAGCTCAATTTGTCTGAAGTTGCTGCCATTTTAAATCCCATCCCTTTTATTTAAGCCACACCCTTTTAGCGGTAAGTCACACCCCTTGCCAAATAATCTGAAAAAAGTGTCTAAAATATGTCACAGGTTACGATCACAATAGTAAATGCCTTCATTGTCCCCTAGAAGAGACTTTAATGCTTTATAGAGGCACCATATGGAGGACTAACACCTTTATTAATGCAGCCTCTGTGATCTAAACTCACTTTCCCCTCTGACGGACTGGACAAGACTATAGCTCTATATGGACTATAAGGCTAGACCCACATGGTCAGTTTGGACCCAACCTGTATCATGTGGTTTAAGAATTGCTAGGTGCCGCAGCTACTGTACAAGTGAATGGGGGTCACATCTCCATGACCATAACAAGCAAGTTGAAAGAAATGTAACTATGTCTGTTTTATTAAGACTTGCTTCTCACTCTTAGGTGCCACATCATTTCACTTTTATAGCAGCAGAGATCCCTAGTAAGGCTGCCTTCACATTTGCGCTTGCAAGCGCAGCGCATGCTGTGGAAATAAAATTCTAAATCCGCAAGCATATTGCGGACGAATCTTTAACATGGAGTACGCATTCATCCGCAGGGACGTGCAGAGGCATGCGTTTTGTGTGCCCTTCGAACGCGACATTTTGCATTTTTTGGCGGTCAAAAAATCCGCAAGCATCCGCATGCGTACGAATGCGCATAAATAATGCATTACTGTCTATGGGTACGCAAGCGTACGCAAGGTCTTGCGGATGTCAGCGTTTGATACACATGCGTACAACTCATTGCGCATGAGCAGAAACAGAATTGCAGTTCCTCCCATGTGCCGCCCATATCCCAGCCCACAAACAACCTCTATAAAAGTGATTCTGTCCATTCCATGGTGAACAGTATTGATCTTCCTGATGGATCTGTGCCTCCTGGATCTCCCCAGGGGCGTGCTCTGTCAAAAGAATATGCTGAAAAGTTAAAAATCTAAAAAACAGTTTTTGAACGCATGCGCACAAAAAACGCGTACGCATGCAGAAAACGCAACCATACGCAAGCAAACGCAATGTTTTAATTAAGGTTTGCGCATCTGTCTGCGGACAAAATACACAGCATTTGTCTGTGTTTTTAACTGCGTATACGCATGCGCAACAAATTCTGCGTTTACAAACGCAAATGTGAAGGCAACCTAAGGTAGCAGTGACATCCAGCAATCTTTGGCTGTATGGCACTGGTTGTGCCAATCTAGCCATGAAGCTCCGGTTAATTAGACGTAGCCCCCAGGATCAGTCTGGTCCTACCCTCTGCTGATCACCTTCATGACAATACACGTTTAATTTTTTTAGTGCCCGGTTTACATATTCGGAATATGCAGGAGATTCCCATTACTGATCGTAAATCCTCTTCTGATTACACTCAAAAGAATAACTTTGTGCTTTTTTTTAATTTTGCCTAAGTATACAAAGCACGATATAATTACAATGGAGGGAATAATTGAAGATATTTAATCACACCCAACCTAAATGATAATATATTATTTAATCATATCAGGCGCTAACGTAGCATATACCGGAGTTTTCCAGGAGTAGATTATGTGAAAAGAGCCTTTCAGTTTTCTACTTGAGATAACAAGAGTGAACATCAGTGGAATAAACTGCTATCATTACTTCTACAAATGGCCACGGCACCAGATAATTATCGGAGATCTGTTACTATTCATGTTTAATTAACAGCCATATTTGCAATTATCTGGTAATCTCATGACATGATCATTCTAGTTTAAACAGTGGCTGCCAGATGACTCCATATCCCGTGTGCGTTCTACTTGTTTAATCACAGTTAAAGTGGTTTTAGGAGATTAAAAAAAATATATATGTCTGTTTTCTTCCAGAAATAGTGCCACTCTTGTCTATGGCAATGTCTGGTATTGCAGCATGGGTTTTATCAAAGTGAATAGGATGAGCTCAATTCTAGATATTGATTGCTCCATTGTCCCTTTGAAATTACATGTGTGGCCCGACCCGCTCTCTACGTTTCCCAAGGGACTTTCAACTAAAGTCTGGACTAATCCAAAACCTCCCAGTCTCAGCTCAAAGACTTCTCCCGAGCTACACCAAGTCTATGAAATGCTCTACCCTAAGAAATAAGGACTAAACGCAACTTAGGGACATTTCACATAACCGGTAATAATTGTCACGGCAGATGTCGCCACAGCTGCTGGATCTGAGGCGTAACGGCCAACTTGTGGCACCGATCCGGCAAGCCCCATCCATTCTCCATGGGACTTGTGCAGTCAGGTGCGGCAAGTGCAGTTTTGCCGGATGTGGCACTTGCGGCCGCACAAAAATAAAACAATGCTAGCAGCATTTTTTTGCGGATCCCGCTGCTGATAAGCCAGGACCGCGGGCGCCGCAATCCTGATCTGTCAGCGGCTGCAGCTGCGTGCGCTGCACACAGGACCGGAGGGCATATTAGCCCCCCAGTCCTGTGTGCTGATCCGGTCCGCGGCTGTCTGGGTCATCCCAGACAGCCCCGGACCGGATCACGCCGCAGTGTGAAGCCGCCCTAAGAAATCCCTAGCCTTAAGTAAGCACAGCGTGAAGAAAGAGGCACATAATAAGAAAGAGTCAGATGGATATCGCTTTCAACACTATCTTAGCAATCTCACACTTTGTGTATCCTTCTATTCTGCTTTTATACACAATTTGGATACTAACTCGGACTTGGTTTAAATTTATAATATTACAAACACAGTATTCCCCCCAAAAATGCTAACCATTGAGATCTGCTGAATTCTGGATGAAGAGGATACAGCTGAGTTCTTAGCTTATGATTGGTGCCTTGTAGATGTAAGGGGGCCGTCACACGCTGCGACATCTTTAGCGATATTGTAAGCGATCACGTGCACGCGCGATCGCTTACAATATCGCTCACATCGCTGGTGAGATGTCACACAGACAGACTCACCAGCGATGCGGAGCCGCGATCTCGCTCGTTACTATGGTACACATCGGGTAACTAGGCGCCGCGCGTCGCTTAGTTACCCGACGTGTACCATAGTTACCATCTCCCAGCATAGGCTCTGCCGCTGGGAGATCGTTCATCGTGGTGTCACACACCACGATGATGCAGATCGTTGCATCGTTCATCGCTAGATCTGAGAACCGAACCTCAGATCAGCGATGTCACGATCAAGCGATTTACCATCGTAAATCGCTTGATTACATGCAACGATATCTTGCCCGATATCGCTTAAGCGATCAAAAAGGAGATCGCTTAAACGATATCGGGCAAGATATCTCACCGTGTGACGGCCCCCTAAGAAGTAACCACGAGACTCCATAGAAAAATGTGACTTGCTGCATTAGCCACCATGAGTGGGGATAGTTTGATAGAAATGTAAAAATATGATCATTGATTATTACTAACTGCCTTTAAGTTGGGTATGTCACCAGAATTCTCAATACTAGCTGCATGCTTTCTTAAAGGAGCAGTCCGAAGTCCAGAAGACGGCTGCTATGACAAGCATGGAGGTCTTCAGCAGACCGCCAGCTGTTATAGCAACCCATAGGGGACCTGCAATAATTTCACAAGTGATCAATGGGCACTTAATATTTCACCCCCCATGCCAGTGTGTGTTACATCCCACTGTCACAGTTTGACAGCAGGATTTAACAGGTTACCAACAGCAGGCGGTGCTCCGGTGCACCAGTGTTTGTTAGAGGGAACGCCGTGCACCCACCTCCGACTTGTGACGTACAGATGTCGTGAGGGGGTTAAATACACAGAATTTTCAAATATAGGCTCAAATAAAGAATATGGGGTGTCAGATGACACGTAAATTGTCAGTTCAAATAAAGCTTGTCAGAAGAAAAAAACAAATAGAAGTACATTTCACACTGCCTATTAAGAAAGATAATAGAACATCTAAAAAGAAAATAATGAAACAATGTTAATGATTCAAAAAAAATGTTCCAGAATAAAAGAGGACTCAAACCTGCTGATAAGAAGCATAATAGTCGTGTGCAAGTCAAATGCATCACAGTGAGAGACGGTGGAAGAGGGAGAAAATGAAGGAAAATGGGGAGAGGAGAGATGCGAGGAATACATTTATATAATTATATATAATAAATACTTGCAAATGACTAAGGAAGTAACCCCACTAAACACACTCAGGGGGTTTGTCCTGAGGAAGACGTTTGTTATACTTTAAAACGCGTTGACAAATAAACCCTATTCCCTTATCTGAGTTCTGGTATCTATATCAGCAATTTGGGCAGTGCAGAACATTAGCCCCTCTTTTCCTGCTATTTTTTGAGAATTTTAAACATAGCAACTGCCAGGACATACAGTAGGACAAACTGCTACAAGATAGACGCACTAAAACTGTCAGGCTGACTGATATGGATGTTCATTCTCAGGTAAATAAAGGTGTTTATCTTCTCCTTTAGTCCACTTTGCTCAGTGTCCTGTCAGGTTGATTGAAGAGAGGAATGTGAATGATGGCCAACAGGGTGCTGCTCTAACGTGACTTCAGCAGTGGTGATCCCTTGCAGCCTGTTCAACTACATGTCCTCTAGGATGGCTTGTGATTGATGGTAAATACATAATTCCATACAATCTGTAAACCAGGATGGAAGTGACGGTAGTCACTCCATCCTACAGACTCCAAATAACAATTATAAACAAAGAGAATCGGAGAGAAAGTGTGCGTTTTAGACAAGAATTTTTAAACTTTTAATCACAGAGCAAATGGACATGAAAAGGGCTCACAAGGAGCAACACTGGGATCAGTATACAATATACAATATTATACGGCCTGTACAGGGAACAGGATAAAATAGTACAATTTTGGAAAAAGAGGGAAGATGCATCATAACATCAGTGCATGAAGGGTTACATTACTCAAAAATAAAGTGCAAGTGCATATCACAGATGTCGACATAAAATCCCTCAGTTCGTTATATAAACATCCCTGCTTCCCTATACATATATGCAATAACAGGTCAAGCCTGGAAGAAGCAAGACCGAGGTCACATAGCATATGGTAACAAATCACAATGTGCCCCACAGTGGATGGATCCCCCGCTTACTGTCCCCAACGTACGTTTCGTGTTAAGTATCACTTCATCAAGGGGGAGTGTCGACACTCCCCCTTGATGAAGTGATACTTAACACGAAACGTACGTTGGGGACAGTAAGCGGGGGATCCATCCACTGTGGGGCACATTGTGATTTGTTACCATATGCTATGTGACCTCGGTCTTGCTTCTTCCAGGCTTGACCTGTTATTGCATATATGTATAGGGAAGCAGGGATGTTTATATAACGAACTGAGGGATTTTATGTCGACATCTGTGATATGCACTTGCACTTTATTTTTGAGTAATGTAACCCTTCATGCACTGATGTTATGATGCATCTTCCCTCTTTTTCCAAAATTGTACTATTTTATCCTGTTCCCTGTACAGGCCGTATAATATTGTATATTGTATACTGATCCCAGTGTTGCTCCTTGTGAGCCCTTTTCATGTCCATTTGCTCTGTGATTAAAAGTTTAAAAATTCTTGTCTAAAACGCACACTTTCTCTCCGATTCTCTTTGTTTATAATTGTGATTGATGGTAGTTGCCATTTTAGAATCCTGACACCTTTTTGCTATATAAAGGTATATAGGAAAATGTTTAATATTTACAGGTATGATATGTATTTTAGTACATTTCTCAGAGCACGCCTTTGAGTGTGGCTGGTCTATGATGTGGGCATATGGCTACATTAGATAGAAGCTCCCTACTCAGAACACCTTTTCATTACCCAGAGTACAGTGTTATCATAAAGAGTGATTCTCCTTCTGAAAGACTCAGTGTATCTGTGCATTTTATAAACAATTTTTTTGGAAGCTGTGTAATCCTTACTGAGGACTTGGATGGCTTTCCCGAGTGTCATGGGGCATGTTTTACGCTTACACAACTGGACAATCCCTCTAAGGCTAGGGCCACACTTATCATGTCACTTGGTGAATGCAGTAACTGCAGAGGCAAGTCTGCAGTAACGAGAGCGTTAACGTCAGGTGCTTAGAGCTAATGCTGCTCTATAGTAACCCGATGTTTACCATGGATGTAGCCACACAGGAAGCCCCAGGAACTGCACTTTAGCAGAGCGCACAGGAAAACATCTACATTAAGCGTTAAGTGTTTCCGGTGCGTCCGGAGTGACGTATGCGCCCTGACTCAGCCCCTCTGCAGACCTGCGCTTCCGGGTTCCGCTCCTGTGCGCTCGCCATAGAAGGTAATGGCGGCGAACGCGGAATGAGGCGTAAGGGCTCTACATCTATGCGCTAATGCGCTTGCCTGTGAATGCACCTGCTATTGCAATTGTACTAGCGCAGGGCAGGCAAACGCTGGGCAAATAGATGTCAAAAGGGTCTATATTATACAAATCAGACTTTGATCGCAGTTTGATCAGTGTGATAATAGTGTGATCTTATCTTCTCGGATAAGAAAAAAGATTGAGAAAATAAATTACTTCATGTTCTCAATTGTGTCAGACTGCACTCAGATGTCTGCCGTAAACACACCCATAGACTTGCATGGCCGATAATCGGATCAAACTCAGACATGCGGCAAATTTTTCCTTGGACTAGTTGGTCTGTAGAAAAAATCGGACATGTGCTCGACCTCATAGAACAACATTGGTCCAAGTGCCATTAGATGTTTTCCACACACTCTCTTTCATGGCCGAGTGCAATCCGATGGTCGGATCAAACCTGGACATACAGCGGTTATTTCCATGGGCAGTCTCGATCCGAGGAAAAAATTGGACTTGTGCACATCCCCATGTAATAACATTGGTTCATATGTGATCCAATGTTTTGTCGGATCACACTCAGACAAAGAAATACAGTAGTGTGAGAGAGCCCTAAGAGCCATGACTGGTGAACTAAATCTTTGGGAACTCAAAGCATCTCACAAAGCAGATGTTTGGAGCAAATATATATGTGGTGAGTTTCCTTTAACTCTTTAAATACCACACTGAGCATCTTAAAGCTCTCAATTAGCCAGGTTTACTAAAAGGGTCAAAAGACAAGCAGCCATTAATTATCTCTCATCTAGAAGTATTGTGCTGGAGCTTGTTCTCAGAGTAGGCTTCCTGGAGGTAAGCGTTATGTAATTGACATTAACCAACCATATTCCTCATTCCATAGCAACAGCAGAGAAATTATCATATAATATGAAACACCTCATTCCTGAACTATTCCACCCACCTATTTTTTATGGTTGTGTAACCTGCTTGCAACAATAGTGTGACTGACAAGCCGTGCACAGACAGCATATTAAATGGTCTCTGCAGAAGGATTTACTGCCATAAGCAGCTCTGTGTCTTTTTTCTCTCTAAGGTCTTGTTGTAGGAAGATAAGATGGTCCAGACGTCAGTCCTACAGAGCTTCCACGTCACATCTCCATCTACCTTCAAAGGGTTGTTCATGAAGGACGCATCTCTAAACAGGGGTGTTAGGACATATAGACATTGTAGAGGTGGATCTCCTTTCCTATGAGTCAGTAAAGATCCAATAATAAAGAGTAGTTTTTGTGCTGGTAGACCTGGACTGTTCATGTATTTACTAGTATAAAACCCAACTGTTGCAAAAGAAGATTATGAATGAGTCTCTGTGCAACTTGCATTGGTGGTAGACTTTCTCATCATTCTTCAACAAAAGGCTCAAAAGAGGTCACGGTATAAAAAAGACACTGCACAATGGGCATTTTTTTTACTATTGGCTTTTTTTTTCAGAGCGTTCCCTCTGTATTTTTCCAAAACAATTAAGAAGAACAGTATGGTAACACATTCTACTCTGACAGAGGTCGAAAGGCCATTTTTTGACCTCCATTGAGTGATTGTTTGTCTATGGATAAGTTTAATGCACCACTACAGCATTTGTTTTTCTTCACCATTGGACTGCTACTTTAAATATAAGCCCTCTGCCCCCAGTCTTATACTCACCTTCCAGTGGCTGCATTGTTTACCAACACCATTCTGGTCCCGTGGTGCCATCTTGTGTCTGAGTGGCCGGAAATTACGGAACAAGAGCTCAATGCATCTCTGTTAGACCCAGAACCAGACCAGAATGGGGCTGTCATAGAGCTGTATTAAAAGGTTACCTCCGGCGGAGTCCATGAAACACTGGAGCTGCTGGCAGGTCACTTTTCACTGGAAAAGGTTGAAGGCAGCAGAAGGTGAGTTTGACACTAGGGCAGAGGACCTACATTTAAAGTACCACTATAGAGGTGCAGTTAAAAAAAACACTGTAGTGGTAGCTTAACGAATACTTTAGGAGCTTTTCTCAACATATGAATTAAATATATATAGTTCAGACATTGTGTGCAATGATCTTAACAAACCATAACTCTCATTCTGGAGGACTTGGCCTAGACATATACTAAATACCCCACCATTCCTGCAAGTACAGCTGATCCCTGGATGTTTGTAAAACCAGAATATAAGGCAAAGGCCACACTGTCCCTAGCATTCCGTTCAGGGCGGTCCATAAAAATATAGATTCTGGCAGCATTAACGCAGCGTAACCGTAATGGAACATTGCCTTAACACATATAAATGCCAGCATGTAAGTGCAAGAGTTTGAAATCTTGCGCTATTTCCAATCGCACCACATGACACGGACATGCACATCATGTGATGCGCTTGGAAATAGCGCTAGATTTCAAACTCCGGCACTTACATGCCAGCGTTTGAATGAGCTCTGGAGTCCGTCCCCCATAGGATTCTATTAGCAGCGTTAAGGCAGCGTTCCATTACGGTTATGCTGCGTTAATGCTGCCAGAATCTATCTTTTTGATGGACCTCCCTGGATGGAATGCCAGCGCCGGTGTGGCCCTGGCCAAAAGCCGGCTTCGCACCATGGTAGAATCAGGTCCGGGGCTGTCCAGTGTAATCCTGACAGCCCAGGACCTGATTTTGCTGTAATGTAGCCCTATGGGGCCGGATGGAACACGGACAGCAGCTATCTGCCATCTGGTGTTCATCTGTCCGGGAGGATCCGGGAGAATTCAGATTTTCCTCCTGGACACAAAAACGTTGCTTGCAACGTTCTTATGTCCGGGGCAAAAAATCTGCCCAAATCGGATCCTCCCAGATTCGGGGCGGTCTGGCGCTCCCTAACATGGGAGTCTATGGCGCCGGATTGCCCAGATCCAGGTGGATCCAGGAGGATCTGGGAACCGACACGGGCAGCTGAAGTTTAGCAGCGAGTGCGGCTATCACTGCTATGAGCAGCACCCAGCTGCAAATCGGACAGAGGGCATATTTGCCCTCCAGTTCTGTTTGCAAATCGGGTCTCGGGCTGTCGGAATCACATCGGAAAGCCCCGAACCTGATCACACCGCGGTGTGAAGCCGGCCTTACTGGATTGAATTGTGCAGCTAGCTGCCCTATTTTCACACAATCTGTGGCAGACTCTCCAGTATACATATGAACAAAACCTAAGAATGGTCTTTTCTAGTCATTGAAGAGCTTCAGAGACTGGAGTAGTGTTTGGTCACATTCACACATTGAGTATTCGGTGAGTTTTTTACCTCAGTATTTGTAGTCGAAACCAAGAGCAAAGCAATCAGGATAAGTATAATAGAAACCGTCACCACTTCTGTATTTATCACCCACTCTTGGTTTTGGCTACAAAAACTGAGGTAAAAAACGCACCAAATCCTCAATGTGTGAACATGGCCTTAAGGTCTGGACAAGGAGTCAGCTAAATAGGGTGCCATTGAGGTGGGAACACAATTTATTGATCTTATACCCATTATAAACAAGAGCTTTACAGTAGGTAGAAATCTTTCTAGAAGATGTGATATCGGACACTTAATTAATGTGTTTTTCTGACAGCTAACATGATCATTTTTAAAGAAAGCCCCAAGATGATTATGTTATAGAACACTTTGATATACGGTGTAGGTTTATGGGAAAACATTAACTATGACTTTTATTTTATTCATAGAAATCCCTGCCCACTCTGGGCGTAGTAGTCCAGAGGGCGGTCTCACTCAGTGATTGGCAGGCTTTCCTGTATCAATGTGTCTATAAAGTTACCTGTTAGTCACTGATTATGACCGCCTACTGGACTTCTGAGCCCAGAATTAACACAGATTTCAATCCAAATATGACAAATTACAGTATGTTGAATTTATCCCCAAAAAAAGAATACAACCATCCGCTCCACTAAGTGGCATAACTTGAAGACTATGGGTCCTGATGTCAAAGATCGAACGGGGCCCCCAATTATTGCAAATCACTAATACCAGTCATTTTCTAAAGGGCACAGGGACTTTTGGGGAACCCTAGGCCCTGATTGCAACCCCTGTACCTGCAGGGACTGTCCCGATGGGATCACCTTGTTGCTGGTGGGACAGCTTACGCATTTATATGATCATATCAATGTCACCAAGTATCCTATTTATTTTCTTGCACTTTAGCATTTTTATTTGTATCATTTTAGGGTATTTGCTCACTTGTTGCTTTTCCCTGCACCTGTTGTAGTTACGCCCCTGGCTCCGCTCATCTTACTCCACATCATCTTGTCTTTTTATTCTTTGTTTACGGTGATGAAATTATCATTTCTAAGGTCCCGGATACATAGATGGATAGAGATAATAGATATTACTAAGATATTATTATTATTATTATTTATTTATTTATATAGCGCCATTAGGTTCCATGGCGCTTTACATGAGGTTGAGGGAGACAAGAACAAGTACACTAAATCTAGGCGATCAGGACGTACAGGTACAGGAGGGGCAGGGACCCTGTCCACGAGGGCTCACAGTCTATGAGGGGTGGGTTAGGATACAGTAGGATGGGGGAATGTCAGGTATGGGGCGGTCGCCTGGGTCTCATGGCAGGTTGTAGGCTTGACGGAACAAGTGAGTCTTCAGGTGACACTTGAAGCTACTCAGGGTAGGAGAGTGTCTGACGTGTTCGGGTAGGGAGTTCCAGAGTAAGGCAGATGCCCGGGAGAAGTCCTGGACTCGGTTGTGCGAGGAGGTGATGAGGGGGGAGCAGAGGAGGAGTTCTTGGGAGGAGCGGAGGTTGCGTGAGGGTAGGTATCGGGAGACCAGGTCGGAGATGTATGGTGGAGCCAGGTTGTGTATGGCTTTGTACGCCATGGTTAGTGTTTTGAATTGGGATCTCTTGGAGACGGGGAGCCAGTGAAGGGCTTGGCAGAGAGGGGAGACAGGGGAGTAGCGGGAGGACATATAGATGAGTCGGGCAGCGGAGTTGAGGATAGACTGGAGAGGTGTGAGGGAGTTAGCCGGGAGGCCATTGAGAAGGAGGTTGCAGTAGTCAAGGCGGGAGATGATAAGAGCATGGATGAGTGTTTTAGCGGTGTCGTGGGTGAGGAAGGAGCGGATCCGTGAGATGTTCTTGAGCTGGAGCCGGAGGGATGTGGTGAGGGCCTCGATGTGGGGTTTGAAGGATAGGGAGGAGTCAAGGATTACCCCGAGGCACTTGGCTTGGGGTACTGGGGAGAGGGCACAGTCGTTGATGCAGATGGATAGGTTGGGAGGTGGGGTGGAATTTCTTGGGGGGAAGACTATGAATTCAGTTTTGTCCATGTTGAGTTTAAGGAAGCGAGCAGAGAAGAAGGATGAGATGGCGGAAAGGCATTGAGGGATTTTCGAGAGTAGGGAGGTGATGTCAGGGCCGGACAGGTAGATTTGGGTGTCGTCGGCGTAGAGGTGGTACTGGAGGCCATGGGACTCGATGAGTTGCCCTAGGCCGAGAGTGTAAATGGAGAAAAGTAGGGGTCCCAGGACCGAACCTTGGGGGACTCCGACAGAAAGGGGGTAGGGTGAGGAGGAGGTGTGGGAGTGGGAGACGCTGAAGGTCCGGTCCGCTAGGTATGAGGAGATCCAGGAGAGGGCAAGGTGGGTGATGCCAAGGGATTCCAGGATCCGGAGAAGAAGGGAGTGGTCAACCGTGTCGAAGGCGGCAGACAGGTCAAGGAGTAGCAGGATGGAGTAGTAGTGTTTGTTCTTGGCGGTCAGTAGGTCGTTGGTGACTTTGGTCAGGGCTGTTTCGGTGGAATGGAGGTGTCGGAAGCCGGACTGTAGGCGGTCAAAGTGGGAGCACGAGGAGAGGTGAGAGGACAGTTCGGAGTGGACGTGCTGTTCAAGTAGCTTAGAGGCGAATGGGAGAAGAGATATGGGGCGATAGTTAGAGACAGAGGTAGGGTCAAGTGAGGGTTTTTTTAGGATGGGCGTGATTAGGGCGTGTTTGAAGGCCGAGGGGAAGGTACCAGTGCTAAGTGAAAGGTTAAAGAGGTGGGTGAGGGCTGGGATGAAAATGGAGGTGTGGTTGGGAATGAGGTGGGATGGGAGCGGGTCGTGGGCGCTGGTGGTGAGGTGTGATTTTGACAGGAGGGAGGAGAGTTGGTCTTCAGTTATGGGGGGGAAGTGGCTGATGGAGGAGGAGGGCAGTGTAGGTGGGAAGGGGAGGTGTGGGGATAGTGGACCGAAGCTGCTTCTGATCTTGTCGATCTTCTCCTTGAAGAAGGTCGCAAAGTCTTCAGCAGAGATGAGGGGAGAAGGGGGGGGAGCAGGTGGGCGAAGTAAGGAGTTGAAAGTTTTGAAGAGCTGCTTGGGGTTGCGGGACAGAGAGGTTATAAGGGATGAGAAGAAGGCTTGCTTGGCGGTAGTGAGTGCCGTCTTGAAGTCAGTGATGGATTGCTTGAACAGAGCAAAGTGCTCGGGGGTGTGAGACTTTTTCCATCTCCTCTCGGCGACTCTGGACGCCCGTCTCAGGTTTTTAGTGAGGGTGGTGTGCCAGGGTTGCCTGTTAATGCGTGGAGCATGGAGAGTGAGGGGGGCGGCTAGGTCGAGAGCGTTCGTTATGGTGGTGTTGTATAGGGTGGTGGCAATGTCAATGTTGTCAGCGCAGGGTAGGTCGGTGAGAGGGAGGAGTGATTCAGAGAATAAAGGAAGATCAAGATCTTTTAGGTTTCGGCGAGGGTGATCAAGTTTGCGGAGAGGGGGTAGTGTGGCAGGGGAGGAGAGGGCGGAGAAGGTCAAGAGATGGTGGTCGGACAGTGTGAGTACCGAGGTTGTGAGGTTAGAGAGGGAGCAAAGGCGGGTAAAGATGAGGTCAAGCGTGTGGCCTTGTTCGTGGGTGGGAGAGGAGGACCATTGGGAGAGCCCTAGGGAGGTGGTCAAGGAAAGAAGGTTGGAGGCGGCTGGGCGGGGAGTGTCAATGGGGATATTGAAGTCGCCCATGATGATGGAGGGGATGTCAGTGGAGAGGAAGTGAAGTAGCCAGGTGGTGAAGTGGTCAAGGAAGGAGGCGGTGGGTCCGGGGGGGCGGTAGATGATGGCTATTTGGAGGTTGCAGGGGGAGAAGATTCGGACTGAGTGGGCTTCGAAGGAGGGGACAGTGACGGATGGGGGCTGGGGGATGGGGCTGAAGGTGCAGGAGTTGGACAGCAGTATGCCGACTCCACCGCCTTGTTTGCCAGAGGGACGGGGGGTGTGGGACAGGCTGAGGCCGCCGTAGGATAGTGCAGCAGGGGAGGCCGTGTCGGACGGGGTGAGCCAGGTCTCGGTGAGGCCGAGGAATGACAGTTTCCTGGAGATAAAGAGATCATGGATGTCGGGGAGTTTGTTGCACACTGAGCGGGCATTCCAGAGTGCGCCGGGTAGAGCGGTAGGTGGGGCATGGGTTGGGGGAATGGGTCTGATGTTGGTGGGGTTGCGAGAGCAAGTGGTGGTGAGGTTGTGAGGGTTGGCGGTGGGTCGCGGGATGAAGGTTGTTGTTGGGATGTTGCGGGGGGGGCCAGGATTGGGGGAGATGTCACCGGCAAGGAGGAGGAGTAGGCCGAGGGTTAGCAGGTGGGAGCATGAGAGCTTGCGAGGCGGGCGTGCTTGTTTGGTGATTGAGGATTGAAAGTGAATGAAAAGGTTGGTGAAGTAGGTGAGGTGGTTCGGCAGGATAGAGGGTGAGAGCAGTATTTTGTTGCTGGGAGGGGGGATAAGTGGGGGTAGTAGGAAGTGGAGAAGGATGGGAGTGAGAGTGAGGAGTAGCGGGAACATTGCATACGGAGAACAGGGAGTGAGTGTGGCAGCAGGGGTCAGAAGCAGAGTGGGGAAAGTTGTGGTAGTGGGTGAATGGTCATCAGTGGGGAGCGGTCACGGGATGAGGTGATGACCGGGGATGAGATGCAAGGTGGGGGGTCGGATGGATGGGTCAGATGGGGAAGTTGGGGGATCAGTCGAGGCGGGTCGGGGTTGACAGAGGCGATTGCTGGGTTGGCTGATGGAGCAGCCGTGGGACAGGTGAGGCATCCAGGGGTCAGTCCGGGGCGGGATGCCACCAAGGTATGAGCTACAGTCCAGGGGAGATGTGGATGGGGATGAGATCTAGCAGTCCTGGACAGGGTGGTGGAGCCGAGGACAAGGTGATACAGCCAGTATGGGGAGAAATAGTAGTCAAGAGGAGGTCAGATGGCTGGGGAGGAAGGGTGGACTGATGACTAGTTCCTTACTTGTGGAAGGGATTGCAGGAGTTAATATGAGATGAAGTAGTAAGGGTGGTAGAGATTAGAAGGGAATCATTGTGGGGGATTTATATTTCTTTACCTGCCAGTCTTGTCCAGTCCATTTCTAGTCTATTTCTAAGTATTGTACTTAGAAAATGTACTTTGAAAGATGTAGTTTGGAAGATGCATGGATCAGACACGTCTGGATCAGACTTGTGGTTCTGAATAAATCTGTAGCTAAATAGGTTTCAGGTGTTGATTAGTGGCTGGTGTGGAAGAAGTGAGCAGATGATGGGGGTTACACAGAGGTAATAAAACAGGGGAAGGGCCTGGAGAACTAACTCTAGGTCATGCAACACTGATCATGAGGAATGGCAAAAAGCAGACACATGAAAGGTAAGAAAATATCAACATATATAGATATTATAAGCACAGCATATAAGCAGTGAGTATAGCAAAGCTGGGTGGATAGCTGGAAGTTCACAATGCGTACCTAACACACATTATAAGCACAGCATATAAGCAGTGAGTATAGCAAAGCTGGGTGGATAGCTGGAAGTTCACAATGCGTACCTAACACACATTATAAGCACAGCATATAAGCAGTGAGTATAGCAAAGCTGGGTGGATAGCTGGAAGTTCACAATGCGTACCTAACACACATTATAAGCACAGCATATAAGCAGTGAGTATAGCAAAGCTGGGTGGATAGCTGGAAGTTCACAATGCGTACCTAACACACATTATAAGCACAGCATATAAGCAGTGAGTATAGCAAAGCTGGGTGGATAGCTGGAAGTTCACAATGCGTACCTAACACACATTATAAGCACAGCATATAAGCAGTGAGTATAGCAAAGCTGGGTGGATAGCTGGAAGTTCACAATGCGTACCTAACACACATTATAAGCACAGCATATAAGCAGTGAGTATAGCAAAGCTGGGTGGATAGCTGGAAGTTCACAATGCGTACCTAACACACATTATAAGCACAGCATATAAGCAGTGAGTATAGCAAAGCTGGGTGGATAGCTGGAAGTTCACAATGCGTACCTAACACACATTATAAGCACAGCATATAAGCAGTGAGTATAGCAAAGCTGGGTGGATAGCTGGAAGTTCACAATGCGTACCTGTGGGAAGAGGAAACAGCCCGATATGATGATGATGATGATCATAAGGTTGATGATTCAGCAGATACTAATAGTGATGAATGGAATATCTCATAGATGTCTAGTCTATTTCTAAGTATTGTACTTAGAAAATGTACTTTGAAAGATGTAGTTTGGAAGATGCATGGATCAGACACGTCTGGATCAGACTTGTGGTTCTGAATAAATCTGTAGCTAAATAGGTTTCAGGTGTTGATTAGTGGCTGGTGTGGAAGAAGTGAGCAGATGATGGGGGTTACACAGAGGTAATAAAACAGGGGAAGGGCCTGGAGAACTAACTCTAGGTCATGCAACACTGATCATGAGGAATGGCAAAAAGCAGACACATGAAAGGTAAGAAAATATCAACATATATAGATATTATAAGCACAGCATATAAGCAGTGAGTATAGCAAAGCTGGGTGGATAGCTGGAAGTTCACAATGCGTACCTAACACACATTATAAGCACAGCATATAAGCAGTGAGTATAGCAAAGCTGGGTGGATAGCTGGAAGTTCACAATGCGTACCTAACACACATTATAAGCACAGCATATAAGCAGTGAGTATAGCAAAGCTGGGTGGATAGCTGGAAGTTCACAATGCGTACCTAACACACATTATAAGCACAGCATATAAGCAGTGAGTATAGCAAAGCTGGGTGGATAGCTGGAAGTTCACAATGCGTACCTAACACACATTATAAGCACAGCATATAAGCAGTGAGTATAGCAAAGCTGGGTGGATAGCTGGAAGTTCACAATGCGTACCTAACACACATTATAAGCACAGCATATAAGCAGTGAGTATAGCAAAGCTGGGTGGATAGCTGGAAGTTCACAATGCGTACCTAACACACATTATAAGCACAGCATATAAGCAGTGAGTATAGCAAAGCTGGGTGGATAGCTGGAAGTTCACAATGCGTACCTAACACACATTATAAGCACAGCATATAAGCAGTGAGTATAGCAAAGCTGGGTGGATAGCTGGAAGTTCACAATGCGTACCTAACACACATTATAAGCACAGCATATAAGCAGTGAGTATAGCAAAGCTGGGTGGATAGCTGGAAGTTCACAATGCGTACCTAACACACATTATAAGCACAGCATATAAGCAGTGAGTATAGCAAAGCTGGGTGGATAGCTGGAAGTTCACAATGCGTACCTAACACACATTATAAGCACAGCATATAAGCAGTGAGTATAGCAAAGCTGGGTGGATAGCTGGAAGTTCACAATGCGTACCTAACACACATTATAAGCACAGCATATAAGCAGTGAGTATAGCAAAGCTGGGTGGATAGCTGGAAGTTCACAATGCGTACCTGTGGGAAGAGGAAACAGCCCGATATGATGATGATGATGATCATAAGGTTGATGATTCAGCAGATACTAATAGTGATGAATGGAATATCTCATAGATGTCTAGTCTATTTCTAAGTATTGTACTTAGAAAATGTACTTTGAAAGATGTAGTTTGGAAGATGCATGGATCAGACACGTCTGGATCAGACTTGTGGTTCTGAATAAATCTGTAGCTAAATAGGTTTCAGGTGTTGATTAGTGGCTGGTGTGGAAGAATAAAACTACTTTGCAGATAAAAAGCTGTAATATATAAGGTAGAGCAGAAACAATTTCTTATTCTCTTTCTAGAGAGAGAACAAGGCTTGTTTAATAGCACTAATGTACTTAATGTACTTATGAGAGAGCCACACAGATAGGACTTAACCATGTAACCTCCGGACCATTATTGTAATGAGTATAATCACAGTAGTTAGGCTTTAATTGAGTCCACACACCTAGTAAAACAAGACATTAAGGAATAAAATAATATACAGCGTTTGTCACAAAGTGTCTATTTAAACCCTGGCATAGAAGAAACCAAAAAAAATGCTTCTCCCGAGCAAGCTGACAGCTTAAAAGAAGTTGCCGTGAAAGCAGCTAATGGCTATAGAAGCAAAGGCCTGTTTGTCTCCTTTCTTCTCTATTCTGGAGAACAATATAAACCCATATTAAGTTGCGATTTTGTAAAAGGCTGTGTTATTACAGGGGCTGTGGGCTGAAACTGCTTCACAAGCCTGACAGCTGAAGAAATATATTGTGCATTAGCACAGAGTAATGGAAATAATTAAAGGGGTGAAGATTACGAGGCACCATCATCACATGGAATAGAAGGAATCTCAGTATCACAGAGCGGGAGAAGAAAATGTTCTGCAATGTGGCAGAGTGCAGACTGTGGGAGCGCAGATGGGAGAATGTGTGTCTGCTACTGCCCGATCATATACATACAGGCTCGGACTGGCCGACCGGGGAGGCGGAGAATCCTCTGGTGGGCCCCTTTGCAGCAGTATGTCACATACCCCCAACATAATTGGTAGTTGGCCAAATACATTTGTTTCACTATGTAAAGGAGGCATCTCATCATTTATTTTACAAACTACCCAGTATATTATACTATATATAGAAGCATAGGTAAATTTGTGAATGTAATATTTACAAAGTCAATGTACACCGAGCGCAAGCACACTGTGATTAATGAAAACATGTATTCATCTAAATACATCTAAAAACCTGAGATACTTAACATTTTTTATATTGCACACAGATGGTGTGGGGCCCCGCCGGGACTTAGCACCCAGATCCACACATCTTTCCCAGAAAGATTTAATTAAAAGCTAAGCCTCAGTCCCATCTCTTCCTCAGCAAATATAAGGCATGTTTGGGCATGCTGAGAGGTGAGACATTACAGTTAGGGACCCTCTAAAATTAGTACACCTTGTTCTGCTTGGCTAGTTATTACATTTTTGATAAAAAAGAAGGTTAACTAAAAACCTTACGTTTTTTTTCGTCTATATCAATAGCGGCCTTCATGTATCCATTTATTACAGTATGCTGACCCACCATCTGTGTATGTGTCTATATACTGGCCACAGCACATTGTGCACCTGTACATCCATTTTTATTTTATACTAATGGTGTGAGATCCTATTTTCCTACTGTATGACGAATGAAAACCTCATTACATCTAGGGACGATCAAGAAAATCAATACAGTTACAAGGTGGTTCATCCTTATCTGCCATGTGTTGATTTCAATATACCGAATATGTTTATATAATTGATGCTTCATATGTATATATTTTGTCATCTATCTATCTATCTATTGTAGTCTTATTATTCTGAAAATTACAAATAATATTGTAATTGGACATATTATCACAGATATTACCCTTTACAAAAACAAAAACATCTGTCTTAAGGTACCGTCACACGCGGCAATTTTGCTAGGCAATTTCACTGGCAATTTGCTGGTTGCAGTGAAATCATGGACACATTGTTACATTTGTACACAGCAACAAGATAGAACAATGTGTTCATAATTTCACCGCAACTAGCAAATTGCCAGTGAAATTGCCTAGCAATATTGCCACTTGTGACGGTACCTTTAGGCCCTTTTCACCCTGAGGTTTTTGAAAAAATGCGGCAGATCTGATCAAAATACCGCATTTGCCGCATTTTCTGCCTAACAGCTGCACTTGCGTCACAGTTGCGGCAACCCCCAATCATTGTCTATGGGGCTTGCGGTAAGTGTGCGGCAGACGCGACAAGTGCGGTTTCGGCAGATGCGGTCGCGAAAAAAAACGCCGCAGACCGCGGGTTTTTTTGCAGCCGCATCTGCTGCAACTACCGAAACCACACTTGCCGCGTCTGCTGCACACTTACCGCAAGCCCCATAGACAATGCATGGCGGTAGCCGGAACTGTGCCGCAAGTGCAATCGTTAGGCGGAAAATGCGGCAGATGCGGTATTTTGATCAGATCTGCCGCATTTTTTCAAAAACCTCAGGGTGAAAGGGGCCTTATAGCTGTGTGTTATTATATTATGGTGAATTGTGACATTACCGTATATACTCGCGTATAAGCCGAGTTTTTCAGCCCAAAAATTGGGCTGAAAAGTCTCCCCTCGGCTTATACGCGAGTATATACGGGACCCCTCACTGTTTGGCGCCCCCACCTCAGGATGGCCCCCCCCCGCACGCAGCGCTGCGCTCATACATTACCAGCCTGTCAGCTGTCATCCTCCGGTGGCGGATCGCGGCTCCCGGCTCCGGCTTCCATCTTCTTCTGTGTCTTCCTGCATGTCACATGACCGGCCGGCGTCGCGATAACGTCATCGCGATGAGCCCCGGTCACAAAGCAGGAAGACACAGAAGAAGATGGAAGCCGGAGCCGGGAGCCGCGATCCGCCACCGGAGGATGACAGCTGACAGGCTGGTAATGTATGAGCGCAGCGCTGCGTGGGGGGGGCGCCAAACAGTGATTGGGGCCTGGGGCTGCTGTATACTACCCCTGGGGCTGCTGTATATACCCCTGGGGCTGCTGTGTACTACCCTGGGGCTGCTGTGTACTACCCCTGGGGCTGCTGTATATACCTCTGGGGCTGCTGTATATACCCCTGGGGCTGCTGTGTACACCCCTGGGGCTGCTGTATATACCCCTAGGGCTGCTGTGTACTACCCCTGGGGCTGCTGTGTACACCCCTGGGGCTGCTGTATATACCCCTGGGGCTGCTGTATATACCCCTGGGGCTGCTGTGTACACCCCTGGGGCTGCTGTGTATACCCCTGGGGCTGCTGTGTATACCCCTGGGGCTGCTGTGTATACCCCTGGGGCTGCTGTGTATACCCCTGGGGCTGCTGTGTACTACCTAAGGGCTGCTGTATACCACTGGGGCTGCTGTATATACTGCTGGGGCCTGCATACCACTGGGGAGGCTGCTGTATACTACCACTGGGGGGGCCTATATACCACACTGCTGGGGGCTGTATACCTGTGCTGGGGTCCACCCTCGGCTTATACACGAGTCAATAGGTTTTCCCAGGTTTTGGGGGCAAAAGTAGGGGGGTCAGCTTATACACGGGTCGGCTTATACACGAGTATATACGGTACTTTGTTTACTTATCTCTGATTATCTAGATTATCTCTGAACTATGACATTACTGTGCACTTTGCTCATTGTAATGTCAATATGCATGTTGTAATATAACTGTGTGCATTATGTGCGTGATATCATTGTTCTGTGAAATTATAGTTTATATGATCCTGTACTGTGATATCACTGTGTACGGTATCTCTGTACTGTGACATCACTGTTTGCATTTTCCTATACTGTAATATCACTTTGTGCTTTATCTCTGTAGTCTAACATTATTGATTAAATTATTTTCTACTGTGAGGTCACTGTGTGCATTATCCCTGTACTGTGACATCACAGTCTACATTTGCCTGTACTGTGATGTCTCTTTTTGCTATTTCTCTGTTCTTTGACATCACATTTTCCGGTACTGTGATAGCACTATGTACTGTATCTCTGTACTGTGACATCACTGTCTACTTACTACTGTTCTGTGATGTCACTGGGTGACCTCACTGAGTACATTCTCCTATATTTTGATGTCACTGTGTGCAGAATCTCCGTACTATGACATCACTGAGTACATTCACTTGTACTGTGATGTCACTGTGTGAAGTATTTATTTACTGTGACACAACTGAGTACATTCTCCTGAAACCATGATGTCACTGTGTGCAGCATCCTCTTACTGTGACATCCCTGTCTCCATTCTCTTTCACTGTTATATCAGTATTTGAATATATATATATATATATTTATATATATTTTTTTTTTTTTTTTAAGTAAAGGCAAGTGGCACCAATGTATGATAATCATACTTTTATTGACAGAGTCTTCTTTATGGAGAAGTGCAGAGTGCTATTGAAATGGAAGTGACCAATCAGATTATAGTGGTCTTCTTCTGGTAAAATTAAATGAACACTCCAGGAAAACCTAGCATACTATATATTGAATATTGCAGTACCATAAGGGGGCGGACATAACACAGGAATTTTGTCATTGGTGGTAACTAAACACTTGTATAAGGCACCGCCCACTAGGAGCCTATATTAGCCATAATAGTGTGTATTGTATTAGTTTTTTTAGAGTGCACTTTTAATGTTACACCCTTTAAAGCAGTGTAGTTCTTTTGCTAAGTTTTTTTAATTAACCCTCTCACAATCTGTCAGCTTTATTTTGTGTGTTTCAATATATTGCACCAGTAAAATAAAAATTAAATTGTTCTACAGAAAGGTTATGGAAAACCAAGTATATTAAAGACATTTGCCTTCCCTGATGGTTAGATGATCTAGCCCACGTGCCATACATGATTAGTGCAGTTGGCACTTTGGCTCTATCCAGTAGGCTGCACCTTTCCTGTACATATGATCATAGTCAAAGCCATTATCTGTGGGCCCCTGGAGTAGAGTCTGTGATGGATAAAGCATCTGCTGCAAGCCATCATTTGTATTCCAGTCTGCTATTCCTCTCTCCGGCTGTGTAATGCAGCGAATAAAAATGTCCGTCTGAAAGGAAGAGAGACAGCCTCTCCTGGATTGCAGCGGCTCTCCCCAATCCTTGTTTACTGTGTACGTTATGATTGCAAGCATAAAGATGGAATGAAAGCTTTTAAGTATCACTTCTTCGTGCCAAGGTATGAATTTGCTGCAACAGGACTCACTTAATTGGCACAGAATCATGACTGGTGTGCGGAATCCGCTAGCAAGCATTAGCAATTATCATGAAAGCCTCACGTCTGCTTTGCAAACATCTGCACCTGTTAAGTGTTAGATGGAAGTTAATGACCGGGCATTTAAGATGCTGTCTCTCCCCAGCTTCCAGCTCAAAGCCACCATCTGTGGGCACCACCTTGCCACATCACAGCAATGTGACTCCATTTCTCCCAGTAAAAGATATTTCTCCTTCCTGATAGACAAACGTCCTTGTCAGGCCTGTCTGCTCGCTCCCAGCCACTCTTATTATTATTATCAATTATTTATAACGCTTCCAAATATATTCTAGCCTGTTTATGTATGGAAGTAATTACTGAGAGCAAATCACTTGTGAACAGTGGTTATAACCTGGGGGGCTACATGGTGATCATGTGATGTGAAAGCACCAGAGAACGGAGCAGAAGATGCCAACCTGCGCCATGGACCATGGTGAATTCTGTCTAGTCTGGCATGTGGCAGATATAGCAGTTTGTAGTAGAGTTTGTATTACAATGCAGGATAATATGTGATGTATGTAAAACTTTGTCTATCTTCTTAAAGGGTTGCCTACTTAAAAAAATAAAATAAACAAATGTGGTCTAAAAATAAAAATAATAATAATAATAATAATATTAAACAAACTAATCTACCTGACCCTCGATGTCATGTCCCTAAATGGGAGTTATCCATTGTTGTGTGTGTGTTATGTATTGCATTTTACTGTGTTGCTAGGCAGAAGTACTGCCTTTGGTATTTTGTCCCTTTCCTCCTCCTGTAGCTCTGTGTGTTAGTCTTATCCAACTTTCATCCCCCTGTATTGTTTTTCTGCCATCTTAGGATGCACACATGTTTATTGCTCTGATGAAGAATCACTCTTTTGATCTATTGATTGTACTTCAATACAAGATTACTGTGATTCTCCATTTCTCCAGGACTTTTACTTCAAGTCAGTGTGGTTGAGTTACACTATCTGGAGACACTTGCATGTGAGTACAACGATCAATACGAATATCAGAGGGATTGATACTTCAGGATCTACACTTGCAGTTCATTGAAGAGTAAGATACTCTTCAATCCTCTGCTTTCTGTGTTTCCTACTGGTCTCCTGGCTTCTTTTTGCAGGGTGGGGCACATCAAGGGACATTCAAGAGGGAGGAGAAAACTAAGTGATAGTTTATACCAACTCAAACAAATTGTCAAAGCTTCAACCAATGATTGGAAACTGCAAGAGTCATCTGATACCCCCTGCCAAAAGAGGAAGGCAGGAGACAGGCAGGGGACAAACTAGCAATTAATTTATTATTTTTTTCTTTTAAGACCAGCCTGTGCGCATTTTCAAGATATTTTCTATTCATGAATAACCACTTCATTTCAAGAAGTTACCATTTGTTAGTAAAATTAAGCAAGGTAACCTCAAATATTTGGAAATTTGGCCAGGAGGCAGTGGTATGACTTGAAAATTGCTTGCCCAAATGCAAAATCTCAAACAGGGTCTCAAATTGTTATATTATTTATTAGTATTGGTCATCTCATGTGAGCCAAAGGGAGGTCCCTTCAAAGGTGAAGAGGTCTTCACCTCCCTAGGCTCCAGAATGGTCCAAGTGCAACTGCAACTCTGCACCCACATAGTTAAACTCTCGTGACTACTGGACCAATTTTTTTTTTTACTTTCCTTCAAACTTATTGCTGAGCGAAAAAAAAGTTGAAAAATGAGACATCTACCATATTGATATTGATATTGATATGCCCAGTAGCCATTTCGAAGCGTGCCTAACATTAAGTCACAGCATTAAAACCTCCTGTGTTATGGGTGTGACTAAAACTTCTAACAGAGAGCAATAGCATAATGGGTCAATGAGGGGAAGAGTGCACAACAGGGGTGTGGACCCATACTCTAAAGAAGAAAATAATCTGCGGCACTCCATTCTACATAGTGCGCACAGGTGATATGCTAAACATGATACACAGTACGGTAATAACGGATCAGCGTGACTCTGCAAAGACATATAATAGAAACTAGAACCATGTTACAGCTAAGGGAACAAAAGCTGAAAAATGAGACACTTAGCTTTACAAATATGGCTAAATAAACCACCCAGTAGCCATGTCGAGGTGTGTCTTGTATACTGAGATTTAACCTCATAATGAATATATCAGGTATTAGTTCAGATTTTGGGAAAATGCTCTAAAGGCCCTCAGACTCATTAGACTGAAGTCAACAGAAGCTGCCCATATTATGGGATCTAGGATGTTGTATGTCAATAGGTGATGCTTTTGTATTTGGCAGAAAATTCACTACCAGTGGAGTCTGGAGGAGGACAGAGGAGTCTCGTGGAGAACAGAGCAATCTGCAGGAGGACAGAAGAGGCTGATGGAAGAGTCTGGATGAGTACAGAGGAGTCTGTAGAAAGACTGGAGTAGGACAGGGAAGTCTGGCGGAGGACAGAGGAATCTGTAGGAGGACAGAGGAGTCTGGAGAAGGATAGAGAAGTCTGGTAGAGGACAGAGGGTACTGGTGGAGGACAGAGGAGTCTGGAAGAGGTCAGAAGAGTCTGGCAGTGGACAGAGAAGTCTGGTGGAGAACAGAGGAGTCTGGAGAAGGATAGAGGAGTCTGGAGGAGTCTGGCAGTGGCTTTCTCCTAAAAAACACAGAAGCGCTCAACCAAGTTGACCAATCCTGTGTATAGAGGAGTCAGAAGAGATAGCTGCTGGCTAAACTATCTTTTGGCTATCTCTAACCATGGCAAATACTATGAATACATAATACATGCCCAAGGGATTAAGATAATGGTCTGCCCAAGTCAGTTTTAGCTAAAAAAAAACTATGTGATTACGCAATGCATGTTATATAGAAGGTCCCTGGAGAGGTTCTTCTCTCTGGAGATAAAGCTCTTAATCTAATCACCATTTGGGTTAACATACTCTGAAATTCTTCATTCTGTCTGGAGTTTTATAATGCAAAGCAGGCACCATGATAGATGTGAAGTTCCACGTCACCCTCCTCCCACCCTGTCACTGGCACGGCTCTCTGGAAACCGATATTGTTCTAATCTTTGAGATCAAACAGAATCTGTCTCTGGACTATGATCTCTCTGAAGAGGCTGAGTCAAAGTGACACCGTGGAACTAGGACAGAGCGTTCCGTAAATAAAATGTGACATGGCGAACATAGGAGGTGGCTGTTACATTTAATTAACATGATTAATTGAGCTTTGCCTCCTTTTTATTCTGTTTCATTATCCATTTTTTCATGTTCAACATCAATGCAACTGTTTCATGGCAATTTGGTAGCAATAAAGAGCAATTATTATCAGGTAACCTTGATCCCCTGCAGATACCCTTGTGTGGACATGCTATTTAGACCAAAACTAACTATCTTCACCTGTAGAATCACATCAAGTCCTCACATGGTCAACATACTGTATGGTCAACTCATTCACTTAAGGGGAATTTGGAAGCAGGTTTTTGGCAAGTAATCTGAGAGCAGCATGTTGAAGGGGTTGAATCATCATGGTTTACAGCAGGGGTCCCCAACTTGAAGCTCAGGAGCCACATGTGGCTCGTGAGCTTGTAAAGTGTTGCTCACGGCTGTCCTCCAGCTTGGTGCACTAGCAGTTTTAACAAACGGCTATGATTTTTGAGATTAACCTTACATAAAATAGTAGGTCTGGATGGGGGTAAGGTAGTTTCTGTGGAAAAGTTTTAGCTGTCATTACAACGGTAATGGGGATCTGGGAGCCACTAGTGTGAGGGGGGTGGGAGCTGAATTTGGCTCGTGACCCTCTCAGAGCTGGATGTTGCTCACAACCTTCTTACAAAGCTAAATGTGGTTCTCAAGGTCAGAAAGGTTGACAACCACTGGTCTACAGAACAGGTCTAAGGGCCCTTTCACATCAGCGTTTTTTTAAATTTGCGGCAGATGCGGTGAAAAAACCGCATCTGCCGCAACTGCCGCATAACGGTTCCACTTGCGGCACGGTTGCGGTTTTTTCCATAGGAAGTATAGGGGACTTGCGGCAGATGCGGCAAGTGCGGTATTGCACTTGCGGCAGGTGCGGCAGAGAAAAAAACCGCGGCTTACTGCGGTTTTTTTCTCTGCCGCACCTGCCGCAAGTGCAATACCGCACTTGCCGCATCTGCCGCAAGTCCCCCTATACTTCCTATGGAAAAAACCGCAACCGTGCCGCAAGTGGAACCGTTATGCGGCAGTTGCGGCAGATGCGGTTTTTTCACCGCATCTGCCGCAAATTTAAAAAAACGCTGATGTGAAAGGGCCCTTAGACAAAACCTGGAATTAAATGTAAAGATTGATGGCCGAAGCTGCCTTGTGTAATACCCTTGTGTCTATATCTAGATGCACCTATACACCTTTAATGGTGAGTGATTGGCCAAAAGCTTATCTTTTCAACAAACCCCTCCTCCCATTAAACATGCAAAATTTGGGTTGGTCTAGATTATATATTTTTTAAGAAATGGGAAATATTCTGCAGATGAACCCCTCTCTCCATATGTGCCACATCTGTATGGAGTTGGTATGTGTTCCCCATAATTTCATGACTTTTCTCTGCCTATTCTTGCTTTCTTTCCATACTCCAAAAAATATTCCAAGTGGTTAATCAGATCCCTTAGAGATTGACCCTAATGTGTATCCTAAAATAGAAAGTAAATTATAGGCCCCATTACACATAGGAACTGATGTGACTCGTGAAAACTGGAGAAGAGCAAATCAAGCCAAGCCCGATCAAATTCTCACATTTGAAAGTTGGATTCATATTTTTTTTGCAACTCGCTTCAGGGGAATTAAGCAAATTGGTGGGTGCAAGAAAGGGGATTAAAAAAGAGAACACCTATACTAACCTCTCTTCAGCTCTCCTTGTATTTGTCCCACAACTGCTGGATTGGCTCTACTACCTTCTGTCTTCTTTGTTCTATCTTTCTTCTGGCTGTGTCTTCCATTCTTCCCACAGTATTATGTGGGACACAAGGCACAACAATAACGTGCGTCACTCCCCACATGTTGTTGTGTGGCCAAAGAGCAGAAGGCCCAACCAGAAAGGATTTAGAAGATAGATAAAGAAGAAAGAAGGAATGATCGAAGGTCCAGGAAGAAGACAGGTATGGGAGAATGGAGGAAAGGGAGTATATATGCGCCTCAAAAAAATAAAGGGAACACTTCAACATTACATTGTGTTGTTCAATGTTCCCTTTATTTTTTTGAGCAGTATATATTTTTTCAATCCCCCAGCTGATTCAATTTGCATGAATTGCAAATTTTAATTTTTTGAATTAATTTTGGTTTGAAGTGGGATATTCTTTTAACTGTAGTAAAAACCTCAACATCTATTATGAAAAAGAATAGGGATACCACATAGACATAAGAAGGAAATCCAGAATTCCGAAAGTACAAGTGTAGCTTTAGTAGACCCAAAATTCAAAAAGTAACGTTTCAGTCAGATTATAAGATCTTCCTCAGATGAATTGCTAATGATCACATGAGTAGTAAAACTCTCGAACAGACACAACACAGCCTAAGTAAAGGATAATGTAATAAAAGAAATAAGAGGCGCAATGGGTGTACATGTTAAAGTGAATACCCTAACTGATGTATGGATGCTCACCTCATAGGGTTGTGCAGTCCTTGCACAACCCAGGTGTAGACGTTGGTGGTGGGGAACTGTCCTCCTTCCAGGCTCTGATGGCAGCTGGTTCCTCTATTCTCAGCATGGCGCCGATGTTCCCCGGCCCCAGCCGCGATCACGTGACCGGCAGAGCCGGAATTACGTCACCACAGGTCCTGGAAACTCAGCTCTGTTAATAATAAGGTTCCTGTCCGTCCTTTAGCGCTCCTACAGACCGCTTTTTTTGTTTATTTCCTAAGTAAAGGGTAATAGCCAAGGTGTTGTAAGCTCCCTGGGCTGTTCCCCTTTACTGAAGCAATCTGTTTGATGGAGGTCTTAATGCTTGACCGAAACAATACTTTTTAATTTGCGTTTCTAATAAAGCTACACTTTCTGCATTGTACTTTTGGAGTGTGATTTTCCCATTGTGCATTTATATATAGAGTGATATCCCATACCGGCACCAAGCACTACTCAAGTTCTAGACACCATATAGACAGCAGCTGGTAGACTGGTTCCATTAAAATCGGCAAGTTTAGCCAGAGATATGAGACATTTTTTTAGCAGGTCCAGTTTATTTTAACAAAATGTAATTTTAATCCTATATATTTGATCACCGACAACATCAGAGTGTCAGTGGACTGATAAGCCATGAAACATCCAATGGTGATGGGAAGCTTCAATATAGCCTAACCACCTACTTGTGATCTTGACATATATCCTACAGCATTACCGTATCTGTTGGCAGAAATCAGTGTTTGCTATGAAGGATACCGTATTCTCCACATCTTATAGGCTGGGAATATCAGCCTTCAGTCACTGCAATTTATTTACTATCATTAGGGAAGGGCAGGGGTCAGCTTACTTCTTTGAAGTATTACAATGCCTCATTAATGTGTTTCTTACAGAAAATGAAGGGGCAGATGAGGAGGCAAACAATTGATATTTCTATATTAATTGGATAAAACAATATGCTAATTAACAAGCAATAAAGGCGCAGACGCAGTCATTTTTACGTCTAGACTTCTTGAGTGATAGCCACTTAAAACGATGTTTTCATAGAGTACCTTTTTCTCATGACCCTCTATGGCATAACCAACATAACACATTGCAATAATCTAATCAGCTCCACAGGAATATTGCCGGCTCATCTGTCCAAGTGATCTATATATAATTGCACAAATGAGCAAATAATGAAAAGGATCGTATCCACTGCCGATCATGAGACTTGGACCATGTGCACAAACCCATTCAGGTGGAGAATGAATGGGAAGGTGACTGCATTTGTGTCTACAAGAATTATGGAAGCAGCCAGGTAAGCCGATAGGAACAATGTGCCATTAATGACTTTGCCTGGGACTATATTTTCCTTTTACTATGTGCCTAAAAACTAACAGGCAGGTAGTTGCCAACAGAAGCAACTACCTGCCTTTTGTACCTAGTGGTCATTGACTGCTCCTGCTTGGGATTCAGCTGCTCCCCATTAACACAGCAGCTCTTCCGGACAGCTCTATCAATGGGATGTGACCACCGGTGTCATACTGATTAGACAGAAGGGAGCCAGCTGTCAATCAGCATGACGTCAACATCTACAGAGAAGAGTGAAAAGAAGATGCTGATCTCCTGATCAATTGTTAACAGAAGCCGCTGAATCACCTGAGGTGCGGTCCATGCCAGCTCTGAGCCAGCAGAGAATAGCCGGGGGAAGGGGAGAAACAGGCAGGTTGTTAGTAATTACCTGCCTGCTGGTGCTCAGGCAAGGAAGAAAAAGTACAGGCTATACCCTAATATTCTGCATTTGGAGGTGACCCCCATTATTTTCTTCCCTGGTGCAATGAGTACCTCTAAAATTGCAATGCACAGTGCAAGTTCAGTGTTTCTATAGATAGAGAAATTGCAGATAAGATCCTTAATAAGGATAAGAAGAGGAGCACAAGCCTACTCTTAGAATAGTAAATTATTGTAGCAAAAAGTTCAATAATAGATAAAACTTACTTGGATGTGGTAAATAAGGAGCAATGAATTTGTACTCTATAATAATCCAGGGAATCCTAATAGCGTCCCTGCTCCCAAGGAGTTGCTAGGTGAAGGTTCCTCCCTCAGAACTTCACATGCATGAAAATACAAATAGGTCCTTGAAAAACAAACAAATGGAAAAGCACTTCTACATCTTGGTCCAGCAATAAATTGTAAAATTTTATGGCGGTATAAAAAAAAAACATAATTACTTTTAGGAATAAAACAACACGTTTCCACCATCAAAAGTGTCCTTCATCAGGTTTAAAAATGTACAGCATATTTCATAAAGGTGGATGATCAGTTTCCATAAATGCTAACAGACCCAGTCTGAAGTTGTAGTATATAAGGAATCTGACCATCCACCTTTATGAAATAATTTTGTACATTTTTAACATGATGAAGGCCACTTTTGATGGCCGAAACGTGTTGTTTTATTGATAATAAGTAATTATGTTTTTTTTAATATTATGACGTTTTACACTGGACCAAGAAGTAGTAACATTTTTCCTCTTGGGTTCTTTTCCCAAGAACATATAGATAGAGAAATGTCACAAGTGACCCTTTAGATGACTGGCAACGTTACACCAGTCATTAGTCGGCCAGCAAATCTTTTTCATAGGTTTGACAATAAATATTGGGAGATCTACTGGAAGATTTTCATCATACTTCCCTCTCACCAAACCCACTATAAGGAGCTGGGCTTTTAACCACCAGAAGTATTCATTATATAAAGTAGATTTAACAGAAAATTTCACCAATCTGGCATTTTGGATGTTATCCTTGATCCAGGGTCTTTGTAGTAAAATGCACCGAATTTAATAATAGGGTACCTAATGATTGGGGCAATTCTTGGGGATCTAAAGCCTGGGACTCATACCAATCTGACGGGCATTTTTTGCCATAAGACATGTTAGAAATACAAAAAGAAAGTATCCAATAGTTATTCTTTATTGAATTAGGTGTATCTTTCAGCTGTCCATCCAGCTTAAATACACCCATACACCCATTTTAAATACATTATATTACCTTTAAAATGTTTAAATTATAATAAATCTGTCGGGTCACATATGGCCACCTTCTTTCCATGAGCATCACCCACTTTTCTAAAAAAAGGTCTAGTCAAACGTTGCAAAACGTTTTCACAAACATGTGACTTTTCTACCCTAGTTAGGCTGGTTTCACACTACCGTTTTTTGGTATCCGTGTGAATTCAGCTGAAACTCCTTATTTGGCCCCATTGACTTCCGGGTGAATCCAGTTCTTTACAGATTCCCTGATCCAGATGTCCACCGTTTTATCACTGAGACCAAGAACGCATTCTGTAGCAATTTTGGTGTCCATTTCAAAACTGAGAACACCTGGATCCAGGACACTACAGGTAAAATTGTAATCTGGCTCTATGGAACCCGGATCCTGTGGGTCTGGGTTTTTGGACTGAGCATGCCCAGAACCCTGTTTTAATTGACACACCCATTGGGGGGGTGTATCATTTTCCACCAGATCTAACTAAAAAATGAACACAACCTGATGCAACTGGATGGTACCACACTGGTGTTATCTCTGATTCGTAAGACAGGTCAGTCATAATACCGGGGCGGGTGCATCCAATTACATTGGTTTTACAACTGCGGGGGAATCCGGGGAATGCAGGTTTATCCACATTCCTCCGGACTCCAAAAACCGGTAGTGTGAAACCAACCTTATTTGACAATAAGAGCTTAATGAATTGGCCTCAAAAGTCTAACTAAACTTTTAATCAAGTCTTGAAACACAATAAAAGACATGTTAGGAGTCGTGATTGGTGGAGCGATCACCATTTCCTGAATGAAGCGTCAGAAGCAGAAACATGTGATAAAAGCTGATAACAGACTCAATAGAAAGTGTATAAGTCCGTCTTAAGCTAATATTGTCTATACTCCACTGAGCTGAGTTCTTCAACCCCTTTGACCCATCATCTTGACCCCCCACCGATCCAAACTCCTGATGTGTCACTATGGTTCGACAAAACAGTTTTGGAAAGTGCATTTACTCTTTCAATGTGCTGGAAGTCAACTGTAAAATATATTGTTTCTTCAGGAATATGCTGTCATGACAGGTCCATTTTAAGAAAAGTAAGAAAGCTATTTAGGCAAGAGAAAACTTTTAAAATTAATGGCAGCTAAATGTCAGCCACATTTCAGTCGGGCTTAGTTCACACATATTTTCTCCTTTCTATAACGAGGTAATTAAAGCCTTGTTATTGCATTCTAAAAGCATTTCCATTTCCAATAAAATATTAATAAAAAAGCATTTTTCATTAATAACTAAAAAAAATGTTACATTTGCTTTTACCATCTTTTAAACTTTACAAGGTTACAAACAAATGATTCTCTCCTGACATACAGGAAAAATACGGTGCACGGTAGTCTGATCTCCACCTTACTAAACATGGCTAGTGCCCTGCTTTCCAACTGGCCCGACTTCCTGTTTGTTGGGGGGGAGGGGGTGAAGTTGGCACAGCTTATTGATTAACAGATGAGGCCAGCAGTATTATTGCACCACGATCTGAACACACGCTTTCACAGCCGGCAGTGGAGTCATGGACAGTGCTGTAGAACAACTTCTAGGTTACTGTGCATGCCCCAGAGCCACCCTATAGCAAATTACTGAAGCATTCCCTTTAAAGGAGTCTGCCAAATAAAATGACTGTTCAAACCAAGCACAGGTGTACAGTGCACTCCTGATGCAGTCAAGTAGTGCAGTGCAGCTTCCCACCGATGGATTTTTCATCTGTCCCAGTTCTCTTCAGCCATGATTGACAGCTTGATTTTACAGAAGCATAACGATATGTAAAATAACACGTTGGTGGGTAGATGCACTAAGCTGCTTGACTTCACCAAGGGTGCACCAAGGAAAAAGGCTTGGTTTGCACAGTCACTTTATACTGACACACTCCTTTATAAACATTTGTTTTCTCCCTACTTGGTGTAAACCATCTATACATTGTATGACATGGTTTATTTCACCTGCAGATTTACTTTATGGCCACTTACATCTTTACCCTAACAGCTATTTACTTTTGTAAAAGAAAACATACCCACCATACCTTCTTCTGGAAAGTAAACCCTTCACTAATCCAATGTTTCCGCTGTTGAAAGTGTCTTTTTTCGCGTTAGGACAATGCTTGAGATTTCATTTAGATGCCAGCGTTTGAGACCTGCTCTAGGGGCCGTGTCAACATAGGTAAGCATTGGCAGCGTTAACACGGCACTTCCATGGCGGTAGCACTGCGTTAAAGCTGCCAAAACCTATGTTTTTACCGCAACCCTCCTTTAATGTTAATGTGACCCTAGCCATAGGATGAATTTACGTGTCACAAATTCATATCACTGCAAAGGACATCAGTGGGGCGGAGCTGTATCTACCTCTCTGCTCTCTGTGTTTGCAGCCAAGCAAGAGGTAAAATACAACACAGAAACTCGTACAGCACAGCAGGTATATCTGCTTAGAGAAACAAATGGAATAGACACCTTATCTAGATCAGGTAAGTCATTAGGACAAATGTGTGTCTGCAATCTCTCTCTCTGAAGCTCCTAATGGAAATTGAAACCTGACTAGCAGAGAGAGCAAAGGAAGGAGGGAGGGACTTGTGAATTTAATGGACAGGGCTAATGTAGCACCTCCCTGCAGGATCTGAAAATGGTTATACCATGGAAACAAGAAAGTGTATAATAATGATTTGACCTGTTTTTAAAAGAGCTGCCCAGGCACTATTCAAGGTAATATTAGTATCGTACTGAAAAATGACCTGACAGTGTCCCTTTAAAGCCTCTGCCAAAGTCCCTCTTTCCAGGACATGAAGGCGGGTGAAAGTACGCAAGCCCTTAAGGGTGCACAGTAGCATGACGGCTAGCGCAAAGTATGACTGGCATACTGCACTTGCTGACTTGCAGTCTGATCATTCCACAATTACCCTAGCAATAAACTTTAGGAACCATTTGCATAACGTGTAAAGTATATTTATCTGGATATTTCTACTGAAATATTACAAGAGTGTTCACTTCCAGTAAGATCGAGCAGAGAGATCAAACCCTCCACGCAGAAATAGATTCTGACAAGCTAGTATCTGCCCAATTTGCACGTCTTTTTGGTTAGAAAATAAGAGATTTTTTTGTCTCTGACAGATAGTAATGTCATTTTCACACCAAGAGCAAGTGAATATTTGTGTGTGAATTCAATGAACTTCTATTGGATTAAAGTCAAACATCATATTTTATATTATTGCATTAAAATGACATCCAGTGCAGCCCTTTGCATTGCCAAGTAGTGTACTTCAATGTGTGCTGTATGTGGTTTGGATATCAATGACGATTTTCAGATGGGTGGACTAGAACCGGTTCCAATTTACACAATAAGAGTCTACGGCTAGGGTCACATTTCCGTTTTTTTTGTAAAATCCTGATCCGGTTTTGAGCTTTCAAAAAGGACCAGGAAACGCTCCTCATAGGAGCCTATGCAAAACACCGGATGGCTTCACAAGCCATCCGGTGGCCGGGTCCGGCACTGCTGCCTGCGTTTAAAATCATGCAGGCAGCAGTTTTCGCAGCGTTTCCAGGGACCGCACTGCGGTCACCGGATGTCTCAGGATGTGTAATCCTGAGCCATCCGGTAACTGCAGAGTTTGCGTTTCCCGGCTCAGCAAACCTAGTAAAGAGTTAAATAGCTGACCTAAATGACTGTTAGAGGTCTGTAGGGGGGCTTAGACCCCCCTACAGACCGGCCGCCCACTTCTATAGTGTTCTTCAACAATTTCTTACTGTGCACGGGCGAGGAGCCCGTGCATGTCAGCCAAAGTTGCCCCTACCCCCCCGTATCACTATAGAGGGGTGCATACACCCCTCTATTACAATTATGCTTTAATTATGTGATGTACACCAATAAGTGTCACAATCGTCATGTAAGAATATATTTACATGTTCCGGAGGCAGAGTGAAGGGAATTCCATGGGCGGGGCTGTGTGCAGTAGCCTCCGCCCGCTCCTTCTTGATGGCCGCCCCCTCTGGCCGTAATCCAGTCTTGTGAGGGCGGGCACGTCGTTAAAGGGGCGTGGCTAACTAAGTGCCGCGGTTAGTAAGCACAGTAAGAAATTGTTGAAGAACACTATAGAAGTGGGCGGCCGGTCTGTAGGGGGGTCTAAGCCCCCCTACAGACCTCTAACAGTCATTTAGGTCAGCTATTTAACTCTTTACTAGATTTGCTGAGCCGGGAAACGCAAACTCTGCAGTTACCGGATGGCTCAGGATTACACATCCTGAGCCATCCGGTGACCGCAGTCCGGTATTCAGCACACATTTTTGTAAAAAAATGTGTGTGCTCGGCATTGCGTTCACCGCATCCGGATCCGGATGCGGTGAATGCAATTTATGTTTTCAATGTGACCCTACCCTACCTTTACTCTACTTTTACACTTTCCAACACTCATCCTGAAACCTATACCTCATATCTTTGACTCCGGTCATATCTGCACTGGTGTCTCCATCACATCTGATGGGAAGAATCACACAACTATTGTACAGCTTTTTTTCATGTCACAATTAATTAGACAACATGATGGATCCTCAAAAAAGTGAATGGGGTCAGTCTAGTGACATTGTTGTACTAAGTCTTTGTAAATATATTTTTTTATCTTATAATGAGCAATAGATTGATAACAGATGTGAATTAGCCTCAGATTAGTATAACTTAACAATAGGAGCTACTGATGTGTCGTATCAATGAATAACAAATGTTTCTTGAGGTCCTCAGAACTAGAAGTATCTAATGATGCTTTCTAGATAGAAATGTATTGACGTGCACAACTTTAAATTGTATTATTGGGTTTGAAGTGTTTGGTAATAGGTAACAACTAATGGTGATGCAGCAAGTATTCCTGAAATTCACTAGCGAACCCAGTGATTGGCTGCAGTGGTCATGTTTGCTTAAAGTGTGACCGCCGTTTACATTTTTATTTAACAATAATGTAGAAATAATTATTTTAATAAACTTTCTGATATACTTCAGAATAAAATTCTGGCTGCAAACCATTCATAAACCCACTACAAAGTGCCCCAACTGCAGTGTGTGTGTAAAGCAAACACATGTCTATTATCAGTCACATCCATCTTCAGGGAATTCAGACATGTAACAATGTATCAGATTAGGCTCAGCGTACACACACAGTTGCTAAGCAATGTCAGAGTTCAGGATCAGGTCAAACTAGCTTGTGCCAGAAAAATGTGTCACAATCTCTGTTAACCCCTTGACTGCTGGTTCCATACAGCTCAGAATCGCTCTTGTCCCTTTCTCTGCTATCACATCACATTGCAGTAATCCCTATCAGCTGCTGTCCACACCCACATAGCCATAAAATACAGATGTTTAAATAGAACAGAAAAATGTGAGAAAACAAGTTATATGGCAGAAAAAAACATTATCTTAACTGTTGTGTGACCCATCATTAACATCCAGTGCAGAATGTTTTTTGTTTTTTTTTCAATGAAATGACATTTACACTTAAAGTTGTGATGTCACTGCTGCACTGGGACCACTGAGTAAGAGTCCATTTACACTGAAACATTATAGTGAGCCAGTCTTCTGAGGAATTCTTTTCTTGTGTTGACAGGACGTGCACTGCTGAGAACAATAGTGGTCTTTGTGCAATGACCAATCTATTACTGAATGTGGTCTAAGGCCGGCTTCACACTACAAGTGTGATCTGATCCGTGGCTGTCCGCTTGAGCCAGACAGCACCGGACCGGATCAACACACACAATCGGAGGGCTAATTTGCCCTCCGGTCCAGTGTGCAGCCAGACGCAGCTGCTGCCACTGATAAGTCAGGACCGCGGCTCGCGGGGAGCTAGCCGTGTTCCAGAACTGTCAGGAGCGCTCAGCTGGTGGTTCAGTTCACAACCGCGGCTAGGTCCCCGCGAGCCGTGGTCCTCACTTATCAGCGGCGGCAGCTGCGTCCGGCCGCACACCGGCCTCCTTTGGTTATGTGTGCTGATCCAGTCCGGGGCTGTCTGGCTCAAGCGGACAGCCACGGATCGGATCACACTCGTAGTGTGAAGCCGGCCTAAGTGCAGTCTTCCTGTGGAAACAAGCTAATAAATGACCACCAATCAGTTAATATTTTCCAATCGATGGTTATGTAATGGTTTGCTTCCACAGGCTGTCAACATATAGACCATTATTTAATGCCGCAAATTGACTTGAGGGTTGTCCAGGCTTAGGGCTTAAGTGTGCAATTACACTATGTGACTGCAGACTTCTGAATCCTCACAGCACACACAGTGTGCACTGTCAGGATTCTACGTTGCCTGCACTGGTCATGTGACTGCACTCAATTTGCATACTACCGGCCACATCCCAACTAGACATGTCTGGACTCAATTCACATGCATTGAGTCCTCCTTGTGCGATATAGACTGTATGGGCGGCCATAAAGCTCTGTCATCCGGTTGCGTTTTGTAAATTCATGCATAAAGTGGTAATCCAGTAACTGAGTGAACCAATATTAACGTCCTTTATTACTTATGAGATATATGTCAGTCTTATATCTTTATCTAACATTCACATGAGATAAGAAAATCCATCACTCAGTCCGACATAGGTAGAACGCGTAAATCGCTCTCAGGAGAGGAGGTATAGAATTCTCAAGGAGGTTGACTCATTGACCCAAAAACATAGAAACTTCTGCATTAGCCGACTTGTCAGTTCCACTTAATTAGTTACCTATTTGCGGTATTTCATTTTTTACTAATCTACTCATTAATAACCTTGTGCGGCTAGTGAATCTGCATATAAAGTAAACAGCTTGAATAACCATAAATGCTATTAGAATAATTTACAATTCATCAAGACAAATTCAGGAAAAGAATAATTTACTTGCCATGCATGTCTATTATTACAAATTACAATTCATCAAATAAAATGCATCTAGCGATTTCCCATTCTGCTGGTACAATGTTACCTCTGGGACTCTCTGCTGTTTCCCTATAATTTGTACAGAGCCGTACTATAAAGCATTGCCTTTAAACAAGGCATTGAAACATCTTGACGTCTCGCAATTTGCAGCCAACATTTGAAAATGTATTCAGATGGAAGCAGCTAAAGGAAATATGGATTAGTATGTCCTGAGCGGGTACCGAGAGTGGAAGTGACTGGCGTCAGATTCGATGCTCTTCTCTATAAGGAGTATGAGATATTTGCATGTTCTTCAAAATGTAAAACCAGTTGTGATGCATGCATTATGTATGGAAGCAGAGAGCAACACAAGACTACTTCAAGGAGCCCGCAAGACGGCTTGTACCTCCATACGACTGCTGGGCAGGACAAGTCGGCCACACAAGTGCAAACAAGTTGGTTTGATCAGAGATGCATTTTGTTAGGTTCACGAAAAGGATAGTCCTAGATCTACAAGAAAGTGGGGATTTTGAGAAAACGTTTTCAAAGACGCTGTAGATGTTCACAAGCCTCGAATCAAAGAAATTATTGTAGTTCTTCTGATAGTAAAAGAATACAAAATAGATGTAAATAGTTCCTGTCCATGCAAATGTATGTGTAATTCCTGTAAGGAAGGAGAGGCAGGCGGAGGTCAGAGTCCAATGGAGGCCAACTAAATGGAGGCCAAACTAAATGGATGTTCCATGATCAGGAACATGCTGTGTCCACAGCGTGTCCTTTCTCTGCAGGGACACAGTATGAATGTCCATATCCATAATGAGACTTACTGGGTGGAGAGTATTTTTGCTGTTTTCAGCCAAGAACACTTGTGTATATGCATGAATAAATTGACATGCTTTTGGCTTGGGACGCCACGCCTCATTCTTGTGTATGCTGTGGAAAAAAGAAGCATAGTAAACATGTGATGCATCCTCTTATTGGAACCCGTGGAAGCGCATCTGACTGCGTGAAACGGCCATCGTTCTAGAGACTCCAATCCTACCCCCCCCCGCAACCCCGTTTGTAAAGCCTGACTGCTAGAAATTAAAGCTGATATTATATCATATGGATGGTGAGTGCTACTTCACTTTAAGAAAACGCTGAACGGATGTTATTCTGTGAACCGGAAGTGTGCACCAAAGCAGGAAGAGTTGTCAGCGTGGACCAGGTCAGCAATGTCCTGGCCTTGCTCTCTCCGGCGGATAATGGAATCACAACAACCGATGGTGCTGCCCGACCTCTATCCACTAACCGTGAAAGAGTAAAGATGTGTTTATGCTGTGTGATGGACAGGGTTTAATTCAGGTGACATGCTTGACCAATTTTCATTTATGAGCCTTAATTTTTCTCGTCCTAACTTTTTTTTAGCTTTTATTTTCTATAAACATAACCGTATAGTGAATGGGTTTTTTTGCAGGATGAGTTGTAGTTTTGATATTAGTTTTAACATATGTGCTGGAGAGACAGTAAAAAAAAATTCCACGTGCGGTGAAATTGTGAAAATGAATCCAATTCTGCCATGGGTTCCTGGGTTTTGCTTTTGCAACATTTATTCTGTGGTAAAAATGACTCAGAATTTTGGTTCTCCAGCTCAGCATAATAAGCAAAGCTTCAGAAGAGTACCAAGATGGAGTCAAGCCTTCAACAGGCCTCAGATTGCCATGGTAACCCATCCTCAGCCTCAATCCCATCACAGTACCCTGTGAACAGTGGAACATGTTCCATTAAATGACGATGTCAGAGACTGAAAGCGCCATTTACATGGTTAACGGTCGGAGCTCATCTCCAGCTGTGACTGTTCGAGACAAATGCCGGCTATTTAATTTATCTAGTATCTGTGGAGAGAGGTCAGCTCCACACGTCGAAGCTCTCGTCCCCCACAAACAATCATGTACATGACGTGTTATTCCATTAAGGGGGTAATATCCTCTTTACATGGACCAACCCAAACTCAGATGTGCAATAAGATCTGTAATGGATTATTCCGTGCACATAGGCTACCATGGTTCTCGGCAGCACACGTCTTGTTTATACAGGATAATGTGCTGCTGAGAAGAACAACATGGAACCTAATCTGATGAGTGAGCAATTTGCCAATTTGTCAGGAGATTGTCAGCCTGTTTACACAGCACACTATCATGAAATGAGCATTCCTAGGTGTAAATGGACCTTTAGTGAATGAGATATGGGTCAAGATAAATAAATGACAATTAATTGAGAAGAGGCAGGTAGCCATTTTGTGATGATCCCTGAGGATAAACCTGCAGATGACTAATTAGTTGGCCATATAAAAGGTATCACCAAGACAACACTGTACGCAGCAATGGTGACCAACAAATGATGTCAATAGTAAAGGGGAGGCAACAGGAACAAAATAGGGCAATTTAAGTACTAGAGATATCTTTAGACAGTATATTTGTAAGTATTGGGCCCATGAGGGTCAGTGCTGAGTAATACAGATTGTAACTGGGATACAGTCCTGACCTGCTGATCCAGGACTACAACTCAGATGACCCATAAGAATGGTGGGCTCCCGGTAGGAATGGTCCAGTATGCTGTAGTTTGGGTGACATTGGTCTAAGGCTAGGGTCACATTAGCGCTATGCTTCCATTCAGGGGGGTTCCGTTAAAAAGATAGAATCTGGCAGAATTAACGCAGTGTAACCAGAAAGGTATCGCTGCCAATTCATTCCTATGGCTGACGGAACCCCGAGCGCAGGTCATAAGTGCCAGAGTTTGAAACCTCGCGCTATTTCCAAGCGCATCATATGATGTGCACTTCCTCGTCATGTGATGCACTTGGAAATAGCGTGATGTTTCAAACTCCGGCACTTGTGACCTGTGCTCGGGGTTTCGTCAGCCATAGGAATGAATTGGCAGCGTTAATGCAGCCTTAGGCTAGGGTCAGATTCGTGCCTTGCATCCACTAAAAGCATGCGTTATTTTCATGTGCACATGTGTAAAAACGCATGCGTTAACGCACCCACAGGCTCCAATGCAAAAAATGCATTGCAAAAGTGCAATGCGTTTGGCGTTATGCGTTTTTTGTAGCGCGCATAAAATTGTGGGCTGTAGCATTTTTGGGCCTGTTATGGAAAACGCATGTGTATTTCTAACATGGGAGTCTATGGAAAACGCACACGTTAACGCATGGTACAGATATGTACCATGCATTAACGCATGTGTTAAAAATGAACATACATGTCATGGAAATGCCAAGGGAAAAAAAGCATCCTTTAATGCATTCCTCAAATGTATGCAACACCCCAAATGGGACCCTAGCGTACCATTACGGTAACACTGCGTTAATGCTGCCAAATTTAATCTTTTAAAAGGAAGCCCCACAAACGGAAGCATAGCACTAGTGTGACCCTAGCCTAATTCTTATCCTTGCACTGGTGCTATTATTTACACTTTTGTATAATCATCTACCAATAGGTGGACTGTTTGCCCGCTCATATTGTCAAAAATGTCAAACTTTCACATAGACACCAATGTTATGTGTTTTGCTGTCACTGATACATTTGAGAGCTGTCTTTTGATTCATACGAGGGTTAGAATTTTGCTATTCACTTTAGTTTGTTAGTCATGGGAGAACAGTCTACCAATCACCCTCTATTACAATAACACAATGTTGGTGTAAGGGGTTCTAGGATGCCTGCGTTTTTCCCCCTTGCTTGGGAGAGTACTGAGTATATATGCATAAATTGAAGTCTTATGCAATTCGTTGTAAAGTTAACTGGTGTAAACATATATTTATGTCCATCTATTGGCCATGGTTAAGACTGCTCCCCGATCCCCCTTGAGTTATGAGGGGTTGTTATCAACAATTAGTGGGGCCTGGTTAACAAAAAGTAAATCTGTGTAGATGGTGAAGGATAGTACCAAGAGAGGAAAATTGAAACAGGAACCGGAACTGCATCCCCATCTTTGATTCGGCTACACCTCTGGGTCACCCCAGGATTCGAGCATAGAATAGGGAGGTGGAAGCTGGAAATAAATGAGTGTGCTCCTTCATGGGTGTTTGCCCCCAGCCTCAGGTGGACCCGCAGGCAAGAACTGGCTTCTCCAGTATCGGTCAAATGAACCTCAGCATAGACTCGTAAGTACGGGTCATCACGGTGTCGGCGATGAAAGAACTTTTGTTTAGCGGTGATCCTGATTGTTCCTTTGGACGGAACACTATGGGTGGGACAGGGCTGACGCTAAGAAAGACTAAATGAATTTACAGTGGGCTACTGTGGTGCTAAAACGAAAAGATGAGAGTCTGGAGATACCAGGATGAGGGGAGCTGTCTACAACAAATTGTATTGATGTGAAAGTAATGTTTAAGCTGAGTGCCATGTTTGACAAGGCTGTTTAAATACATTTCCGTTGAAAAGCTTAATTGACTCTGTGTGTACTTTGGCCTTCACTGAGGGCGCTCTGGAATTGACTGTTGAACTGGGGAGCGAGCCAGGGAGCATGTTGCAAAACCAGGGCTCCTCCGCAACCGAAGCTCGGCCTCGCCACAGCTGTGGAGGTCTTTTATGGCTGACCCCTCAACACTGATATAGAGTCTGGTACACACAAAGTCTGATAAAAGATGTCTGTCAGATTTGCTTCCCAAGCTTCTTCTTTTATTTATGCTCAATAGGTTATATTTGGTTATGTTGTAATGGGTCTGAAGGTGACCTCATCAGGAGCTGTGATTAAGACATTGATAAATGACCATTTTTATGGCTTCACTAATAACATCTGTGGCCACTTCATGCCATTTCAGTGTCTTTTTATTTACAATGTGAAAATACGTTAATGAGACGTCAAAACACTTATCAAGAAACTATTCCATGAGGAATAGACCAGGAAGCAGTGCACATGGCTATTGTACAAGGGATACAAAAGCAGAAAACTGCAGACTTAATGGATCCCAAAATTGCCTCCATTGTTTACACTGCTCAGAAGGACTCACAAAGCCCACCAGCCGGGTTCATTCAGCATCTGTAGATCTGAGCAGGTCTCGTAGTTATCCACAGCTCCTCAATGATGGTGATCTGGACCGAGGCTGGAGGATTTCAGTAAGGCAGCGTATGACAGAGTTGTTCTTGGTATATATTCACCTGGCGCAGCACATGACAGCGTATAATTGAATTTCGGTCTGAAAAGCTTTTTCATTTCTATTTCTACTTCTGACTTTTTACCGAGATTTAGCATCAGTATTTCAGGACACAGCCGTCTTTTGAAGTAACAGCTAGCAAATATTGGAGGCATCGGACAGAGTTAACTCATGTAAAAAAGTAAAAATAAAAAATATGGAAGATATTGATGGACCAGGTTCCTCTCCTTAGGTAGAATGACGATCATGTGCACTAGGTGGGTACAAAAGCTTCTGGATCACAGAGGCGTCCATCTTTGCATGTCCAGGAATTTCAATATGAAGTCCAGTTTCTCAACTACAAATATTCAATAAACAAGTGCAGCTCAGATGCAGTAATACATGCAAATGAGCCCCGACCAAGAATTGAGTGCATTTACTGTACATACTTGTCATTAATCATCAACATTAACATAATAAACACATGAAATAGATCACTCTGCAATGACTCTATATAATATATGCATTTCACTTTATGTATTGAATTACTGAAATAAAAAAACTTTTTGATGATATCCTAATTCATTGAGATGCACCTGTATGTCATCGATGTATCCTGATGGGACAATTCCTTTTAGCTGTGCCGATTGGACAGGATGGTTTCTACATTGGTACATGAAGATAAAATTGGATTTATTATATTATAATCTAGTTTTCGTATACCGTAAATAGCTATGTTATAATATTAAGCAGTGCGGGGGTATGGAGGGTCATTCCGTACTGTCTTTGGATGGTGTTATGGCTTTTCATAGTGACCATTCCATTGAGTAATTTTATGAAAATTTGATTTTAAACATGTTTTTATACGTTGGCTCCAATTATTTTTTACAGTAAGCAACAGTAACTTACTGTTACTCATACTAGTGTATCTCAATGAATTAGAATATCATCAAAAATCAATATAATTTTGCCATGTTTCAGGGAGTTTCTGGATGCCCAGACAAACGTTGACTAATAAATTAATATTATATTCACCCTTTCATGTCTCGTGGAATACGGCAAAACAATTCTTAATCCTTTATTCTCCCTACTTTAACTTTCTGAAATAATGACCTTTGAGTTTTCATTGGCTGTAAGCCATAATCATCAACATTAACATAAATAAACACTTGAAATAGATCACTATGTTTGTAATGACACTATATAATATATGCTTTTCACTTTTATGTACTGAGTTGCTGAAATAAATTAACTTTTTGATGATATTCTAATTCATTGAGATGCACTAGTATATGGCATCCCTATCAGAACCCTTTTTTTATGTTTAAGGCTACATTCACACATTGCGCTTTTTGCGCACAGCTTTTCCTGCAAAAGCGCACCTGTATCTGCTGGCAAAGTGAATGGAATAAATATACGCTGTGCTTATATGGGAGAAAGCGAGTGCGTAAAACGAATCAACATGTCAATTGCTTTCTCCCATAGGGGCCATTATACCCACTGGAATTCGCCGTTCAGGCAATGCGCAATTCCAGTGCATATAATGGCACTTCAGGATGTGATGTCACATGGGGGAGGAAGAATCCTGTGTTCCTCCCCGTGTGACATGTGTGACAGCCCTTTTGGCTTTCACAGTGTATTAATATACACTGCGAAAGCAAAATATAAGTTAGGAAAATGCCTTAAAAATAAAAAAAATGAACACTTATCTCTCCGGTGGCTGTTTTGGTTACAGGGACCCGAGACATCCAGGTCTAATGTGCTGCCAGGACCTTCCAACTGTGATTGGCAGGTAGTGTTCATGTGGTATGCACTTCACATATCACATGATCGCTATCGGCCGATAACAGAGCTGGAAGATCCTGGCAGCACATTAGATTGGTAAGCTGTCTACTCTCATTTCATATGTTTTTTCAAGCAGACCTGCTACATCCGCCCTTGATCTGGTGACAATGAGTAAAGGAGAATTTATAAAAAAAAAAAAAAAACTGCAATCAGGGGACAGGGGTTTTCTACAGCTGGGAAACCCTTTTTGGGTGCGTTCACACGTTGCGTATTTGCTGCGTATTTTTAGCGAGTGCTCTTGCAGTTTTTGTAGCAAAAACCAGCAGTGGGTGATTAAATACAAAAGTGCAGCACTTGTTTCTATTATGGTCGCTTTACACGTCCCGATATCGTCGTCCAACTTCGATAAAAAGTCACGTGGTTCGTGCGTTGGCGCCGATATCGTTCGATGCGTTGTGTGGTGTAAATGTGCAATTCGATGCAAGAACGATGCCAAAACGATATCAGGGAAGAATTGTGCAGGTCTCCAACTGCCCATATTGGATGGACGATCTGGCAGGATCGTGCTGTGTGACAGCCCAACACCGACTTGGAGTACAACTTCCCCTATTCACCCCCATGTTAAATGGTCGTTCCCTGGTTCTGCATACAAGGGGGCGTAGACATCGCAGTTGTGTTGCCTGCTGATATCTCCCTGTGTGACAGCTCCTATGCGATCTTGGATTTCAACCAAAAAAGTGCGCGCTCCTGTACCGTTGTATACAATATTGAGACGATGTTGGGACATGTAAAGTGGCCATTAGACTTTTCCTCTGATTGTTCCACTCCTGGTTTTGGCTACAAAAACTGCAACAGCATTCGTGTAAAAATACGCAGCAAATACGCAGTGTGTGAACTCACACGTCTCACTCACATGCAGCGTCAGAGTCAGAGGTCAGAGCACATACATCCCTCCGGACTACTGGAAACATCAGATTACATATTTCCGGTGCATCCGGAGTGACGTATGCTCTCTCACAGCCCCTCTGCAGACCTGCGCTTCCGGGTTATACTCCCGTTCGCTTGCCATAGAAGGTAATGGCGGCGGAGCGCAGGCGAGCACAAGGGCTGTGCATCTAGGTGCTAATGTACTTGCCTGCACCTGCCTCTGGCCTTGTTCACACATATCAGCTTTTCTGGCATTCTCTGCGTTTTTTAGCTGTTTATAAAAAACGCACATGCGTTAACGCAATGGTGCACTTAAGTGTAGCTGCATTTTTTAACAACACATGCATTTTTTTTCACCATTCCAAAAAACACTGCATGCAGCTTTTTTGGGTGCTGTAAAAAAATGCATGGCTTGTTGAAAAAATGCATGTGTTTTTTTAACATGGGGCCCTATGGGAAACGTATGCGTTAACGCTTGGCACATATAGGCACCTGCGTTAACGCATATGCGTTTTTATTGAAAAAATGACTAAGTCCAAAAACGTGGCAAAAACGTTCAGAACCACAGGGGACACTATTTGGCACCCTTAGAAAAAATTGATCAGTTTTTCTAAGGGCTAAAAAAAAGCATTGGTATGTATGAACAAGGTCACTGATAGCACCTGCACTTGCACTTGCGCTTGCGCAGGGCAGACAAACGCAGGCAAACCCAGGGACGCATAGATGTAAAAAGGGCCTTATACTTTTCCTTTGATTGTTCCGCACCTGGTTTTGGCTAAAAAAACTGACGAGGAAAAACAGACCAAAAACGCACAGTGTGAATGGAGCCTAAATTTTTGGGTATACAGAGAAGTTGGAGTGCTGTACCAGAGAAACAAAGCTGCAACTGCTATAAAAAGTGTTAAAAGACCTACCAAACATCAATATATGAAGAAGACAATGAGGCATTTACTAGCTCTAGTAAAGAGTTATAGTATCTTCTATTGCTATTGTCAACGGATGGTTATTTGAACTTAAATCAAAGGATTACGTGATTTTGCACATTAAAAATAGTCATTTCTGTCCCAGTTCTCTCTAGAATTAGAAAGGATGCCCATAATTAGTCTACAATCAGTATACTCGTTCCTCCTGTATCACTAACTTGTCTCAGTTCTCGTTGATTGCCTTCATATTTCTCTCATTGAAGTTCTCTTATTGGGTAAAGTCACTAAATCTTCAGCAGTAGAACATTTTGAACACAAATCCATGTCTTTTTCAGGCAGAATTATTGTAGAATTCCCCCCCCCCCCCTGCCATCACCCAATAAAACATAACCCAGAAATGGCTTTTCGATGACTTAAGCACATTATGTGAAGCGGTTACTCATAGCGCGGTAATGACACAGTCGGTGGCGTTCAACTCAAAAACAACTTTCCAGAAATTGTTACTGTAATTTATGACTCACGTATACAAGTACGTCTGCATCATGTGTTAGGACTCTCTTATTTCACACATAAGCCATATTATTTTCAACAAAAACAAATGAAGAACTGAGAAAGATTTCCCCCCCCGTACACAGCTGCATCTCAATTAATTAGAATATCATCAAAAGAGAAAACATATATTATATAGTCATTACTAGGGATGAGCGCGTATACTCGCTACTATTCAGTATTCGCCGAATAGTAGCGGTATTCGGGCTACTCGCTACTCTCTGAGTACTTATGTGTACTCGGCAGTGGCGAGTAGTCCTAATACTTTCGCAGTGTATCTATAGATACACTGCGAAAGTAGCCTAAAAGTGAATAAAAGTGTTAAAAAACAATAAACTTACATACTCACCTGTCCGAGCCTGCACCGGGACCGGAAAACCTCACTGCTCGTGGACAAGGACCTTTCACTACTAGCCGATCAGATGGCCGGTAGCGATCTGGCCAATCAGATGGCGCCACGTCATACCACGTGATGGCTAGCGGCCACCAATTGGCCAATTTGCAAGGTCCTAGATGTACTATCAGGACCTTGCAAACTGGCCAATCAGGTGGCCGCTAGCGATGACGTAGTTGTGACGTGGCGACATCTGATTGGCTAGATCGCTACCGGCCATCAATTAGCTGTTAGTGAAAGGTCCTTGTCCAGCGAGCGGAGGTGAGTTTTTCCGGTCCCTATGCAGGCGTCAGACAGGTGAGTATGTAAGTTTATTGTTTTTTAACATCTTTTATTTACTTTTAGGCTACTTTCGCAGTGTATCTATAGATACACTGCACAAAGTATTCGTACTCACTATACTCGCAACGAGTATCGAGTACCGCTACCTACTCGTTGCGAGTATAGTGAGCACGAATAATAAGGTACTCTCTCATCTCTAGTCATTACACACAGAGTGATCTATTTTATGTGTTTATTTATGTTAATGTTGATGAATATGGTTTACAGCCAATGAAAACCCAAAGGTCGTTATCTCAGAAAATTAAAGTATGAAGGATGAATGGTCTGAGAGATAAATTATTACCTAAACAAGTATCAGAGGCTTCACCTTGTGTGGTTGTGAGAGTCACAACCACTATAAAAGCAGATCACAGCTGCTGCAGACCCAGAGTGGTGCATATAGAGTAGGGAGGATGAAGGGTTAAAAACTGCGCTGCCGTATTCCACGAGACATCAAAGGGTGAATATAATATTGATTTATTAGTTATTATTAGCTCCCTGGCCCTTTCCTCAGGACAAATCAATATCATATTGCCATATTTTAAGGAGTCCTGAAGCGTGTTGACTAATAAATCAAAATTATATTCATCATTTGATGTCTCTGGAATACGGCAGGGCATTTTTTATTCCTTCATTTTCCCTTTAATTTTCTGAGATAATGACCTTTGGGTTTTCATTGGCTGTAAGCCAAATCATCAACATTAACATAAATAAACACTTGAAATAGATCACTCTGTTTGTAATGACTCTATATAAGCATATTACATTTCACTTTTTGTATTGAATTACTGAAAAAAAAATGAACTTTTCAATGATATTCTAATTCATTGAGATGCACCTAGATACGTTTTGGACAAATTATATCCCCTGATTGCCACCTACACATGAACGGTTCAGCAGCTGCTTTACTATTGGAGGACAGAAAGGTCCGGGTGTTGGAAATCAAGAAATATCAGATCTGTCTCTGCTGACATCATCTGTTGGGAGGATTGGCCACCAATATCAGTGGGTTCAGCGAATGTATATGGGGTCTTTAGGGAAGGGACACTGCAAGCAATAATGGAAATAGGGTTGTCTAAAGATTATTATTATTTTCATATCTGTGAGGTGTATTGAGCATTGCATTGAAGCCTCACTCTGTGTTAGTCAGTGGATACAGCAAAGTCAACGGTCAAGAGTGATCTGTTTCTGGAGGAAAAGCTGATTCTTTATCCTTATGTAACCCCTGCTTTTGTCTTTTTATTAGAAATACAAATACTCTAAATAAAAATGTATTATATTGTTTCATATTATTTATCTACAGTGTGTGGTCATGTTAAAGAGTTATTACGGTGATATGAAGACATCACCTATCCAGACGATAGCTGATAGGTTCTAAGTTGGTGGTGGCAGGGGTGTAACTACAATAGGGGCAGGGGTTGAAATCACACCCGGAGCCTCGGGGGGCCCCAAAAGTCCATTTGGCCTATAGAAAAAGACTAATGCTATTAAAGAGTTGCAATAATTGGGGGCCCACTGGAGCTTTCACATCGGGGCCCCTGGGACTGAAGTTACGCCACTGGGTGGTGGTCTGTAGTGATGAGCGAGCACTAAAATGCTCGGGTGCTCGGTGCTCTGGCCGAGCATCTCAAGACACTCGTGTACTCGGCCGAGCACCGAGCCCAATGTAAGTCAATGAGTGACAGGCTCCGCCCACAGACTTCCGGTTATAAAACGAGTATTTCTGGGAAAGGGCGGGAGGGGGGGCTTTTTTAAATCGCCGCAACATATAACACCTTGCTGTGGCCCCCAGAGGGATCCTAACAATGAATCTGCTCCCTGTGTGGTGCCAGCTCACTGTGCGCACTGAAGGGAGCAGTGTATGTGTGTCAGATCGATAATTATTAGCGAGCAGTCCGAGCATCTCGCCGGTACTCGGTGCTCGCCGAGCATCCCGAGTACCAGGATACTTGTGCGAGTAACGAGTAGCACAGAGCATACTCGCTCATCCCTAGTGGTCTGACTACAGAGATCCAGAACTTATTCCAAATCAGGGGTCTTCTGAATGAGGTGGCAGTGCACATGCTCAAAAGTTGCTCCAATTATTCTCTATGGGGCAGATACCTGAACATGAGAGTCTGCTATATCCTGCCATCCCTTACAGAAGGAATAGAGTGCTGCCGCAGCATGTGGCTTCCAAGTAATCCAAACATGGGACAGAAGTCCTCCATTTTGGCGATGGGTGAGGGACTATAAATGTGGAAACTGCTGTGATGTAAGTACATTGAATGATGTAATGCTCTAGTACGGGGGTATGGGTGGGTTATTTTTACCTTTTCCAGAGTGTACTTCCCCACCACTAACAGCAGGGTAAGGTTTCACAATTTCTGCCATATCTATCTGTTTTAATATTTTTGCTGCACCAGCAAAAATCGTCCTTCCTTAGAAAAGTCTATCTGCCTCAGGGTATCTACAAGGTATTTGCATGGATCCCTTACTTAGGTTCCATGACCATACTGGTCTGTTTCTTGCTTTCGCAACATGATCTTCAGTTACGCTTTTTGCTTTCCTCATTACAAGCAGTGAAGACTCCTGAGGGTCTAATTTTTGTCATCAATCCCCTATTGTCAGATCATTTCTGGTTGAACCTTGGATTTGAGGTGCTCATATAGGACTCTTAGGGATTAGGAGATGTTTATCCCTTTAACACTGTCTGTGGTCTCTTGATTCATGTCTGCTTAACTGCTATGGGATTTCTTGTGGTATAGGCCAGTTATTGAGGATCTGATACTTTTTTGCACAGCTATATCTAACAATTGTCACACACTATTTTACCCATTATTTGGGTTGTGATATATGTAAAAGTCTTTTTGGACAGCAGTCTATGTACCCATTTATACGGGCTATGGTAACAACTGGGGATGGGGGGGCTTGATATGTTGGCCTTTCAACTATTTTAATTGTTTTTATATTTGTGTCTTTCTTTGTGTGATCAGTTTGAAATAAAGTTTTTTTTGATAAACATTTCTTCAGGGTGATCACCTCATTTATTCATACAGTTAGGGCCAGAAATATTTGGACAGTGACACAATTTTCGCGAGTTGGGCTCTGCATGCCACCACATTGGATTTGAAATGAAACCTCTACAACAGAATTCAAGTGCAGATTGTAACGTTTAATTTGAAGGGTTGAACAAAAATATCTGATAGAAAATGTAGGAATTGTACAAATTTCTTTACAAACACTCCACATTTTAGGAGGTCAAAAGTAATTGGACAAATAAACATAACCCAAACAAAATATTTTTATTTTCAATATTTTGTGGCGAATCCTTTGGAGGCAATCACTGCCTTAAGTCTGGAACCCATGGACATCACCAAACGCTGGGTTTCCTCCTTCTTAATGCTTTGCCAGGCCTTTACAGCCGCAGCCTTCAGGTCTTGCTTGTTTGTGGGTCTTTCCGTCTTAAGTCTGGATTTGAGCAAGTGAAATGCATGCTCAATTGGGTTAAGAATCTGGTGATTGACTTGGCCATTGCAGAATGTTCCACTTTTTTGCACTCATGAACTCCTGGGTAGCTTTTGCTGTATGCTTGGGGTCATTGTCCATCTGTACTATGAAGCGCCGTCCAATCAACTTTGCAGCATTTGGCTGAATCTGGGCTGAAAGTATATCCCGGTACACTTCAGAATTCATCCGGCTACTCTTGTCTGCTGTTATGTCATCAATAAACACAAGTGACCCAGTGCCATTGAAAGCCATGCATGCCCATGCCATCACGTTGCCTCCACCATGTTTTACAGAGGATGTGGTGTGCCTTGGATCATGTGCCGTTCCCTTTCTTCTCCAAACTTTTTTCTTCCCATCATTCTGGTACAGGTTGATCTTTGTCTCATATGTCCATAGAATACTTTTCCAGAACTGAGCTGGCTTCATGAGGTGTTTTTCTGCAAATTTAACTCTGGCCTGTCTATTTTTGGAATTGATGAATGGTTTGCATCTAGATGTGAACCCTTTGTATTTACTGTCATGGAGTCTTCTCTTTACTGTTGACTTAGAGACAGATACACCTACTTCACTGAGAGTGTTCTGGACTTCAGTTGATGTTGTGAACGGGTTCTTCTTCACCAAATAAAGTATGCGGCGATCATCCACCACTGTTGTCATCCATGGACACCCAGGCCTTTTAGAGTTCCCAAGCTCACCAGTCAATTCCTTTTTTCTCAGAATGTACCCAACTGTTGATTTTGCTACTCCAAGCATGTCTGCTATCTCTCTGATGGATTTTTTCTTTTTTTTCAGCCTCAGGATGTTCTGCTTCACCTCAATTGAGAGTTCCTTTGACCGCATGTTGTCTGGTCACAGCAACAGCTTCCAAATGCAAAACCACACACCTGGAATCCACCCCTGACCTTTTAACTACTTCATTGATTACAGGTTAACGAGGGAGACGCCTTCAGAGTTAATTGCAGCCCTTAGAGTCCATTGTCCAATTACTTTTGGTCCCTTGAAAAAGAGGAGGCTATGCATTACAGAGCTATGATTCCTAAACCCTTTCTCTGATTTGGATGTGGAAACTGTCATATTGCAGCTGGGAGTGTGCACTTTCAGCCCATATTATATATATAATTGTATTTCTGAACATGTTTTTGTAAACAGCTAAAATAACAAAACTTGTGTCACTGTCCAAATATTTCTGGCCCTAACTGTATCATTTTTTCTCCTTTTTCACATATTCTCTATGGCATGTGGTGGCAGATTCCGTCCATAATAAGCAGTGGCGTAACACAGGTCCACGGACCCCGGTGCGGAAGCTCCAATGAAGCCCCCAACTATTGCAAATCTTTAATAGTATTAGTCTTTTTCTATGGGCCAAAGGGACTTTTTTGGGCCCCGCTAGGCTGCAGGGCCCGGGTACAATCGCAACCCCTGCATCTAGTGTGGTTGCGCCCTGGATAATAAGTATTCCAATTGCGGTGCCCATGGTTTCCCAATTATAGAAAAGTCTATTCCTCTTTATGTGGTCCAATGTGTAACATCGGCCATCAAGATAGAGACTTTTGGGTGTTGGGAAGGACTGACTCCCATAACTGGTGTTGTAAACACGTATAGCTCCACAGTCAAGTATATAAATTAGAACAAAAAGAAGAAAGCACAGCAGATACAATGACTCATTGACTTACATTGGGCTCGGTGCTCTGGCCTTAAAGACAAAGCCAAGGAGGAACATCATTTTACCTATATACTGTATAGTCATCTATAGTCAAGAGCTCTCCTATGGAGAAAACCTAGAATGTAAACTTGCAGTATGTGTTTGCTGCCTTTAACCTTCTTCTTTACCCTTCTTTACGTCCACATACCAATTGTACCATTTTTTTACGGATGACTACCACTTTCTTTTCTAAAAAGAAACCAACGAGTGGTTGTCAGAACCTACACACATCATCCAGCTCAATGATATGCAAATTGTATGGAATCCTGTATAACTACTGTATTATTTTATATAGTATAGCACAGGAATTCAATGTTACAAAGTACAATATGAGATCAGGCTTTTAGTAAAATGTTGGTGTAGTCAGCAATTTTTTTTAACTGTAGATATTATTGATCAAATACTCAAAAACGTTTGCTTGGAGAAAGGTCTTCTGCTGCCTCCGAATGAGGGGTCTTGGTCTGATCGATACATGTGCTGTACATAAGGTCCATCCTGTTGTACTATGGCTGTTGGGTTACTATCATTCCTAAGAGTATGATCATTACAAACCATAATTTAGGGATATAGAGCGAATATAAGACTCTTGTCGAAAAGTCAGAGCAGAGATAGTCTACAAAAGATACTGCTTGTTCTGGATGTCTCATCGCCAGGGTTGAGCAAAATTATTTGCAGGACTTTGGTCCAGGGCCCAAAATGGTAGAGTTGAGCAATATTTGCAAAACGTGGCCCAATGGCCATAGTAGAGCATTGTGGCAACCAGACCATAGTGCTGCTAATAGTCTACCTCCAGCCATCATCCTCGGTGTCTCTTCCGAATAGTAGGCCACCACAATATCATGACATGCGTTACACTCTAACATGTCGCTGGGTCTACAAAGAAGAAGAAGCTTTTACAATGGGGACAGGTAGTTGAAAGTTTAGAGAGCTCTGATTTCGCTACCAATAAGTACAGTTCTTATACACCGGAGACCAGAATTGTACACAGTATTCTAAGTGTGGTCGCACTAGTGACTTGTATAGAGGTAAAATGATGTTCTCCTCATGAGCATCTATGCCTCTTTTAATGCATCCCATTATTTTATTTGCCTTTGCAGCAGCTGCCTGACACTGGCCACTAAATGTGAGTTTGTCATCTACCCATACACCCAGGTCTTTTTCAGTGACAGTTTTGCCCAGTGTTTTACAATTAAGCACATAATTATACCTTTTGTTTCCTCTGCCCAAGTGCATGACTTTACATTTATCCCCATTAAAGCTCATTTGCCATTTAGCAGCCCAAGCTTCTAGTTTACATAAATCCTCCTGTAATATAAAATTGTCCTCCTCTGTATTGATTACCCTGCAGAGTTTAGTGTCATCTGCAAATATTGAGATTCTACTCTGTATGCCCCTACAAGGTCATTAATAAATATATTAAATAGAAGCGGGCCCAACATTGACCCCTGTGGTACCCCACTGTTAACTGTGACCCATTCTGAAAGTGTTCCATTAATAACCACCCTTGGTTTCCTATCACTAAGCCAGTTCTTAACCCACTTACACATATTTTCCCCTATCCCCATCTCATTGATTTTCATAGGTGCAGTGCTTAGTTTGTCCTGTGGTGGTGCTGCATGGAAGCGTAACACCTACTTTCACTCTCCTTATAGGTAATTGATGGCAGTCATTGTAGAGGGACGCTTTGTGACCTGCTTTTTCAAGAATTCAGTTCAATAAGAAACGTATTATTATTATTTATTATTATAGCGCCTCTTCTTCCATGGCGCTTTACATGTTAAAAGAGGACAGCTCTTTCGGTTCTGTTCCCTTTAAACCCATCCTTGCGTATTTCTCTCTGAGGTTACATCACACATAATAAGAAGCTTTTAATTTGTGTATTTTCACTATCCTATTAGCTGTGTCTATTTGAGACATCCATTAAAGTCAACAGACTTAATTTTATGGAAGGTTTCCTACCAAACATATTAGATTTTGTCTTCAAATGAGCACTGTAGACGGGTTAATGGATGTTTTAAATAGATAATGTTATTAATGGGAAAATTGCATGAATTAAAGCTAGACTAGATATGTTTCAGTGAGAAGGATTTATTTTAATTCTGTCACTTTGTTTCTTCCGTTGAATTAACACAATTACAACAGTCCCATTTATTTATTTTCCGTCTGATTGTAAAATGTTCCTTAGTCCTCCATGGTCTTTGGATACTGTGAGTTTCTATAAATTATTTTTACTAAATTTGTACTCAAATGACATGTACTATTTATAATGTAATACGTAGTGATGAAATTCTCTTCTTAAGAGCCCAAGTTTGCATCTCAAAGTTAGAGGTCATAATGGTTGGTTGGGAAACCTGGTGTCAAGTGGTCAGTCTCCCTGCAGCAGCCCCACAGGACAAATTCAGTATTACACATTTATCATTCAAATGAACAATGAAATACAGGACAAGTGCACCAGAAGAAGGGATGCCCTTGGTATTTGCTCTCTACACTAGTAAGGATTCTGAAGAGGTTATAAGGGATACATGAGATGGGTTCTCTAGTAGACATCTCCAATGAGATAGGTTCTCTAAAGTGGACATCTATAAGATGGGTCTTCTGAAGTGAACATATCCTATGAGATGGATTCTCTAAAGTGGACATCTATGGGATGAGTTCCCTTAAGTGGATATCTCCTATGAGATGCGTTCTCTAAGGCGGCCGTCACATGCTACGATCTCGCTAGCGATATTGTAAGCGATGACGTGCACGCAACCAGAGATCTGTTCAGATATTGGACTCCGATATCTGTGTGTGTGAAGTGGCCTTAAAGTGGACATCTACTATGAGATGGGTTCTCTAAAGTGTACTTATGGGCCACGTCACACACACAGATATCTGTGCAGATATTGTTGGCAGATTTCTGGTTGCAGTGAAATCATGGACACATTGTTCCATTTGTACTCAGCCACAAAATGGAACAATGTGTCCATGATTTCACTGCACCCAGAGATCTGCCAACAATATCTGCACAGATATCTGTGTGTGTGACGTGGCCCTTTATGAGATGAGTTCTATAATGTGGACATCTATGAGATGAGTTCTCTAAAGTGGATATCTCCTTTGAGATGGGGTTTCTAATGTGAGCATCTGCTATGAGATGAGTTCTCTTAACGTGGGCATTTGCTATGACATTCAGTTCTCCTATGAGATGGATTCTATATTGTTGACATCTCCTTTGAGATGGGGTTTCTAATGTGAGCATCTGCTATGAGATAAGTTCTCTAAAGCGGCCGTCACACGCACAGATCTCGCAACGATATTGTAAGCGATCACGTGCACGCGCGATCGCTTACAATATCGCTCACATCGCTGGTGAGATGTCACACAGACAGACTCACCAGTGATGTGGATCCGCGATCTCGCTGGTTACTATGGTACACATCGGGTTACTAGGTGCCGTGCATCGCTTAGTAACCCAACGTGTACCATAGTTACCATCTCCCAGCATAGGCTCAGCCTCTGGGAGATCGCTCATCGTGGTGTTATACACCACGATGAGGCAGATCGTCAAACCGTTAATCGCAAGATCTGAGGTCCGGAGCTCAGATCTCGATCTTGCGATTTGAGCATGTATCGCTCGTCGTATCTTGCCGTCACACGCAGAGACATCGTTCAAGCGATGTTTCATCTGGCGCGTTCAAGCGATATCTTTCAAGATATCGTAGCGTGTGACGGCCGCTTAATGTGGACAGCTGCTATGAGATGGGTTCTCTATTGTTGACATCTATGAGATGGGTTTTCTGTAGTGGACATCTCCCATGAAAAGGGTTCTCTAAAGTTAACACCTCATATGAGATGGGTTCTCTATTGTTGATATCTCTGATGAGATGCGTTCTCTAAAGTCGACATGCACTATGAGATGGGTTCTCTCTAGTGGACATCCCTCCCCCTTTGGTCTGAAGAGTATATAACTTTCCCCTCCATTTGCAGACAAAGACATTGAAAGCTTGGTTACATGTCCCTATCATGAATGGCTAGTTAAAGCTATTACAAAGTTTATTCTCTCTGTAGACATCTCAATTTTGGAAGTTGAAGCTTCGGGACGGACATACAGTTTGTTCAATGAGGGTATATCTCCTCCTTAGATCCCTCTCTGTATATAATCTGAAAATGAACAGTACATTTTCCAATAATCTTGAATAAAAAAAATAAACATTTTTGCACAACGCTACTATGCTTATGGGCATAAGACCACTGCCCTATAGTCACTGAAAACAACTGGACAGTGTGAATTATGAGCCAGTATCTATGCTTCTTACTAATCTACTTGCTATTACTTTTACGAAGCTCGTAATGAATTTTGGAGAACAATTCTGAGCTAGATGCAGAATCGTGTTAAGGTAAGACAGAGACAGCAATGGAGGTATGAGTTCAGATGGAAAGAACATGGTTCACAGAGAACAAAAAACTCAGAACCTGCAGCTCTACAAATAAGCTGCTAAAGAAAACAGGTCATGGAAAAGATGGAGAACACGAAGCTCAGGACAACATGTCAAGTGGTATAGGAAAGAAAAAGAGGAATAATTTAAGAGTTTAAAGAAGGTGGAATGAAAGTGGTTGTCCACAGGGGTGCACCACCAAGCCCCTCTGCCGCCTGAGCCACAAGCCGTGGACGGGGGAGGTCGCTGTCAGACTCCAGCACCGCCACCCCTGTAGCCTTAGTTGAGGAGCGGGGGGTGCTGGCACACTACTCTGATGCAGCACCGCCGCCCTCTTACCGGGTGTCACTGCGGGTGACTCAGGAAGCCGGGTGAGGACCGGGGGGGTGCTGTCGGAGATTAGCGCTGCGAGTGAGGACCGAGGGGGAAGTGCTCTCAGCCATCAGCCCCGCCGCCCCTGTAGCCTTAGTTGAGGAGCGGGGGGGTGCTGGCACACTACACTGATGCAGCGCCGCCACCCTCTTACCGGGTGTCACTGCGGGTGACTCAGGAAGCTGGTCTCTGGGGCTGGCGCCGCCCCCTTCTCCAATGCCGCTCCCCCTGGCTGCTGCCGCTCGGTACTCAGGGCTCACACTGTCCAATGGACCTGGCTGTCCAGGCTTTTTGTATAATTTAGATGTGTATATGTGTATCTAGGCTGCAAAGTGCTGAAAGTTTGTAATTTACACCCTATCAGCCTTTTGCATGGTTACCTAGATATCACGTTTTGGCGTCTGGAGGAGCAGCCTCTGCCACCAACCAGAGACGTGCTTGTTTTGGAGCCTAGGTGCAAAAGTCACTGTCGTTTATGCCCAGTTTCCTAGAAGCATGTCCCAGTCTACTACAGGCGCTTTCCCCCCAGACTCAAGCATGCCCGGCCACCCCCCAGACTCCTACAGGCCCGCCTCCCCAGACCCCAGCCTGCTCGCCACCCCCAGAATCCTACAGGCCCCCCCCCCCAGACTCCAGCCTGCTCACCACCCCCAGACTCCTACAGGCCCGCCTCCCCAGACCCCAGCCTGCTCGCCACCCCCAGACTCCTACAGGCCCGCCTCCCCAGACTCCAGCCTGCTAGCCAACCCCATCCACATTTTGCAGCCTAGATATAAATATAAATTATGCAAGAAGCCCAGACAACCCCTTTAACCCAGACTGATGGTTTGGTGGGTATAGTTGGCAGGATTTAGGTGGAGGAAAGGGTTTATTTTACTCTGGTAGCTTGAGGATTGCACCTTGAACTTACAGATAAGTTTTTAATAAATTCAGCTTGTCATGGAAACAGACTTGGTATAAAGCCAAGAGAAAAATACATCAAGCATCATGTAAGTAAAAGTCACCAAGATTTTTGCACGGCATAGGGACACATTTACACAAGAAATTTGTAACTTAACCTAAAATCCACAGTAGAAAATTCAGCTACATTTGGAAAGAGTTTTGAAAATTGTATTCATCAACATTATCCTGCACCTTATTCTGCAATGTCTAAATGTAGTCTGATAGGAATAATGAATAGACCGGTCTGTGGTGGAAAACAACTTTTCAATATACTATATGTGTATACCAGATATAAACATATCATTTAGTTGTTTTTAGCAATAAAAAGAATGTAAGTCACAACTTGCAACTCTGTGAGTCTTTGATGCATTAAGTAAGAGATTCATACACTATGGAATCAGGGCCGGGCGGAGTTGTCAGTTTGGTAAGTGACATCTCAGTCGTCCAAGCTAGTGCTGGGGCATGCTGAGTTGAGCTGGTGTGTTGATTGACAGCTCAACTGTCCAATCTGAGACAGAGAGAGACTGGGTTTGTTCAGGTGTTCCCTGATTATTGGGATTGCCCAGGTACTTAGCTGAGCAGTCAATCCTAAATTACTGTCAATCATAGCATTTGCTCACTGGTGCATGTTAGCCTTGTTTATTTTTGTTCTGTCTTTTAATCTATTGTCAGACCTTGGACCTCCCCTGCAAATACGTTTGCCTTGTCCCTTTGCATTTATTCACTATCATCCTGGTATTCTGACACCGGACAATGACTTGACTACACCTTTGTTTATTATCTTAGTCTACGACATGTTCTGTTTGTATATTACTAACATCACAATATGTTCCATACCATAAGGCCGGAGACACTCTATTTGACATGCATGTGAGATACTCGCATGAGTCTTGCATGACTTACCCAGAACGGCCATTGCCTCTCTGGATGGGAGCGTAGAGCTGCATAGAAACACAAGCAGCTGATATACTTCCATCCAGAGAGGCAGGGGCCATTCCGGGTGAGTCATGTGAGACTCATGCAAGTATCTTGCATGCATCTCATATAATGTGCAATTTTTTTTAACCTGGTGCAAAAGCCTCAGTTATACTGAATATGACATTCTATTTTATTTGTTCCTGTGCCTCTCTAGTCCTGAGATATGACCCGCTCTTCCTGTATATACTGTACAATTTAGCCAACTGGCCAAGGTCTTCAAGAAGACGCTCATAAACAAGAGCTGATGGCCACAACTATTTGGCTAAAAAGACTACAATTATATACAGGGTAGAGAGGGCTGTATCTCAGGTTTCGAGAGGCAAAGGAAAAAAAGAAAATAACATTAGATTCAGGAGAACAGCAGCTCTTACTCCAGGTAAGGAAAGTATACTTTTATGGGAAGTGATATGTCCACTTTAAAGGAGCTGATTGTGCTGTTTTGTGTCTTGGTTCACAGCTCAGTTCATGGGATGTGCTACTAATCCCATGTTAGCCATTAGCTAGTGACTCACCATGGCCGGTACTCCGGGGGACAGGCGTTTTTCCTCTTCCTCCTTGTCACGGATGGACCGCGCCTGCCGGTAGTGGGGCCCGGTGGTCCAGATTCAATAAAGACGTCATTAGTGGAACAGTTTAGGGGTTAAATTGTCTCGTGACGCCACCTATGAGAGTTCCGGTAACTGTACCGGCGCTGCGGGGCCTCTGGGGGATGGAATGCAGCAAGATGGAATGCTCCCCACAGGCTGAGAGATGATCCCGGAGCCAGGAGCTGCACAAGATGTTCTGAGGCAGCTGCGTTTACCTTAGTGCGCGGAGACAGACAGTTCATAAGAAAGCACGGACACTGGAAGTCTCTGTAACGGGTTCTTTACTGTAACCAGCAGGCAGTACATGGCATACAGTGATGGGTAGTGGACCGGGTGGACTCAGCAATGACCAGTGTTTCTCAGAGATCCGCGGTGCTCCTCCATTCTAACTACTTGTGTTGCCGTTGTCGCCCAGGAATTCCAGATCGGGTACAATGGAGGCTGCTTCAATGCCCTACCCAGAGTATATGTTCTGGGTGTTTTGGGGAGCCTTGGGTCCTTTTGGTGGGTACACCGCTGGCTAGACGACTGTGTGGCGGTGGTGGGGTGCTCCTGTAAAGCGGTCCCTCCACTCCTCTGGTTCGCATAGCAGTGCTGAACTACTACTAGCTTTGGTACCAGCAAACCGGCTGTAGATGTGCACGGGATGTTTTTGGACCCGCATGTAGATGCCCGAAGATCGGTTGTTAAGGCACCGGGAGTAATGGTGCCCAACCGGGGTGATGGCCAGGGGGCTGCACGGGACTGTGCAGGACCCTCTCCTAGGTTGTAAAGCTTGTTGGTTTAGCTCCCTTCTCCTATGTTGCCAAGTCAGTTCTCTCTCACACTCTACCACTACACTCCGCCCACCAGGACCTTATTGGCCCTCTATGCTGATGATGCATGTAGGGTATGGATCTCTGAGTTAACTGTGTCATTGCTTAGTCAGAGAATATTGCTGCTGCTGTCTTGGCTGCAATACCCTCCTGTGATGCACTCGTTGCGGGGAGCCACACTAGCATACAGTGATGTCAATTATGAATCATTAATCTAATGACAAACTCAGCTCTACTATATCAGTAATGAAATCCAATGGCGAGATGTCAGATATCTGATCACCAGCTTGATGCAAAATTAAGTCTAATGACCCGCTATTGTAGCACACCGCCATATACAGTGTATTCTGCTCGCCTGCATGTTTCCTTACAAACTGTTTAATAAAATGTAGTAGAAAATGCCATTCTCACCTGCGTCGCCCAGAGGAGAGATCGGGGGCGCTCACACACAAGGCTCATGCTGGAAATGACAACGTTACATTCATTTGCCCTGTTTGATTCCTTGACAGACCTCAATTAACACTTCCCCCAGAGGCGGCACTGCAGGTCCCCAGCATTTACTATGAAATTATGATGCCGTTAACAATTACACTGGAGCACGTACGCCTTTAATTAATATTTTATTATAATTATTTCTCAATATATTAGGAACATATTTTCTGTTCTAGTTTCAGTTCCAGAATACAAAGCACCATATATATAGGGATATTTCTTCATACTGTACATTGTATCATCCTCATTGTTGGATCACCATTACTCACCTGATTAATCCTCCACTGCTCCTGCTCTGTAGCTCCTCGCTACCTGCAGGTGTCTGTTTACCTCCCTGGGGTGATGACATCATGTAAACTCATGTGACTGCTGTAGCCAATCACTGCCCTCAGAGGTCACACATCACTACACCGGCCAACAATCGTATGAACGGTCCAACCATCAACATGCTAGTCTAAAGTTGGCATAGCATGGAGGTATTTCAAAGGCCTGTTCTCAACTTAGCAAGCTATTATCTATTCACAGGATAGGTGATACCTACTGCTCGGACTCCCACTTTTCTTCAGCACAGATCTTTGGAGTGCTCTAGACAAAACGTGTGATTACCGCCACTAGCTGAGCATTGTATTCGGCTATCTCCAGCAGAAAATGATTGAAGGAGTGAAGCACAGGGCTGACGGCCACTCAGTTCAGCACAGTAGAGCCCTGTTTTCATTATCAAGGGGGGCTTAATTGTGGGACTCCAGCAATCAGCAAGGTTATTCAGTTATATTACATTTTTGCCAAACAATAGTTGACACTGGCCATTGAAAACGACTGCAAATAACTAAAACTATGTATTTTGGCTTTCATATGTGTCACTTAATGATGAAACATGTTAGTATTCTTTGCTAGAAGAGGGTTTAAAGGGGTATTCCCATCTCCAAGATCCTATCTCAATATATAGTAGGTGTATAATAATATTAGTAAATCCCTCCAATTAGAAATGTAGAAACCCAGGGGCGGACCTACCGTATGTGCAGCCAGTGCATTGAACCTGGACCCCGAGCGGTAAGGGGTCTCCAAGGTCCAGCTAGCTAACCACATGGCTAATTTGCATGCTATGCAAATTAGCCATGTGGAGCCGACACAAGCACGGTGGGTCCCGGGGCCCTGACTGCGGGGGAGAGGTGCTGCCTCTCCACACCCCCAGGGGCCCTCGGAGCACTGCTCCCACACCCCTGGAGGCCCCATGAGAGCTGCTCCTTGCTCCCCTCTCTCCCTCCTGCCGCTGAGGTTTTTTTTTTCACTGATGGGAGACTGATGTGCGCATTATACTACATGAAGCACATGTAGTTGTGCAATTTTGAGAAAGGAGACCGCATATGGGGGAGAGCATTGTGGAATGGGGGCGGCTATATATATATTACCTGGGGTCTGTACTGGGCTGAATATATTAACTAAAAGTTGTGCTGGGCTGTATATATTGCCTGGAAGCTATGCTGAGCTGTATATATAACCCAGGGTCTGTGCTAGGTTGTATATATTACCTGGAGGCTGATCTAGGCTGTATATATTACCTGGAAGCTATGCTGGGCTGTATATATTACCTGGAGGCTGTGCTGGGCTGTATATATTTCCTAAAGGCTGTGCTGGGCTATATATGTCATTTGGAGGTTGTGCTGAGCTACATATGTTATTTGGAGGCTGTGCTGGGATATATATGTTATTTGGAGGCTGTGCTGAGCTGTATATATTATTTGGATGCTGCAATTGGCCTCCAAATAATATATACAGCCCAGCAGTAGCCTCCAGATAATAAATACAACTCTGCATAGACTCAATATAATATATGCAGCCCATTTAGAGTTGGAAAACCCACAGCAAGAATTGTTCTGCAGCATTAAAATACACAGCATTTATAAATATTATAATCCATATATTTACATTACTTTGTTGCACTATGAAGGGGGGATAAAAATTTCTTGCACAGGGGCCCAGTACAGTCTGTGTCCACCCCTGGGGAAACCCCTTTAACAATAAACTGTAGAGAATCACTGAGCTCAGAATCTCAACGATCGGCTACAGTGGTCATTGTGCTTTAGTCGGGATGTCAGAGCTGCAGCTTGTAAACAGAAGCCCAGGTAGTGTCACAGAGCCGCCCCTGGAGCAACATAGGGGACGACTGTATCAGCTTATGGATGATAGCATGTTAACACCAGAAAATCTCATCAACATAAATCAAGGAAAAAAGTCACAATCATTTTTTTCCTGAATATGGGATCTGTCTGCTACACTTTAAAAATGACCTGTCACCCCTTGGTGCTTGGCAAACTGAATGCAGCACTGGATGCAGCATGTCTGCTGCATCAAGGGAAGGGGTCCCCCATGTGTCTAGCCCGCCTGTAAACTTTAAAAGACTTTAGAAACTGTACAGTTAAGAAGTCTCCTGGGTGGGATCTTATGGCACAGTCCTACAGCCTCCTCCTTGTGTGTTCCTCCCCCTCTATGTGTCTGCCACCGCATCCTCTCCTCCTGGGTCTGCCCTCCTCTTCTGCTCCTTGTGACATCACACAGGGCAGTGTGGCGCCCCACAACGAGTGCGTCACAGGAGGGTATTGCAGCCATAAATGCAGCAGCAATATTCTCTGACCCAGCAGTCATCTGGTTAACTCAGAGATATATACTCTGCATGCCTCACTTAGCATAGAGGGTCAATCAAGGTCCTGGTGGGCGGAGTGCAAGAGTAACGTGTAGTGGAAGTTTAGTCCAGGCTTAGAGAGTTCTAGTCTCGGGTCTGGGGAAACAACAGCAACTTAGAAGACCCCTGCAGACTCCCAGCTCTGCAACCTAGGAGAGGGGGTTGCACAGTCGGTGCAGCCCCCTGGCCACCTTCTACCGGCCATCTCCCTACCAATTATGGGCATCAAAGAAACGGGTTCCCAAAGACTCCCGTGCCCTTATACAGCCGGTTTGCTGGTACCGAAGCTAGCAGCAGTTCAGCTCTGCTATGCGAATGAGAAGAGTGCAGGAACAGCTTCACAGGAGCACCCCATCACTGCCAAATCCAGTCGTCTAACCAGCGGTGTACCCACCAAGGGACCCAAGGCTCCCCAAAACATCCATCATGTATACTTTGGATAGGGCATTCAAGCAGCCTCCCTGTACCCGACCTGGTATTCCTGGGCGACAACGGCAACCTACTTAGTTAGTATGGAGGAACACCGTGGATCTCTGAGGGACACCTATCACTGCTGAGTCCACCCGGTCTGCTATCTACACACTGTATGCCATGTATTGCCTGCTGGTTACAGTAAAGACCCGTTACAGAGACTTACAGTGTCCGTGCTTCCTTATGACCACGTCCGTCTGCACACAAGGTAACCGCAGCTGCGCGCACAACATCTTAAGCAGCTCCAGCCTCCGGGGATCACCGCTCAGCCTGTGGGGAGCGTTCCATCTAGCTGTTATACATCCCCGGAGGTTCCGCAGCGTCGGTAAGACTTACCGAACTACTCATAGGTGGCGTCACGAAACATTTAACCCCTTAATCTGTTCCCACAAGACGTCTTCATCTTTTGATCTGCACTCCACCGGGCCCCACTACCGGCAGGCGCGGTCTACCCGTGACAAGGAGGAAGAAGCTACTGCCTGTCTAAACCGGAGTCCCCGGCCACGGTGAGTCAGCAGGAGCAGACACGCTGCATTCAATGGTGCATTTAGTTTACCATGCACCAGGGGGGTGACAGGTCCTCTTTAAGTGTCTCACTATAAATTACACTGTTCTGAATCATAAAGTAAAAGAGCGAGAAACCTCTGAATTATAGAATCTCGTGGTATTTTTCGGTCAATAAGAATCATTTGTCTTCGTCCATAGCCCCAATGGTAGATGTGATATTGCCGATAACTCTTGTTTGCACAAAACAACCATGTAGAATCGAGTTTGTTCTCCACCCGATAATTTTGTCCCAGGGTAGAAAGCAAGATAAACAAGGGGTCATGTACAGATTTGCCGTTGAGGTGAGATCTATTATGTTAGATTCTAGTAATAGTTCTACTGGAGGATTTCGATGTATAATACTAAAAGGCAAAACACTTGAGGAAGATAGGAGCATTTAATTGGTTAAATTTATTTTGTATGTCAGGTGCCTTTGTAAAAAGTGTCCAGCTTCTCTCAGGCCCAGGGATTCGACAGTACATAACTTCTTACTTAGCGGCATCCCTCGTGATTCAGTAGCAGCAGCTGTGTATGTCCTGGATGGTGTAAGCGGCTCTTCAGCTGGAAACCCTTGCAGCTCTGGTCCCAGTCTCATAAATTCTTGCTGCAGCTGCAGCTTTCACCCTCTCACCCCTGCCAGCTCTGCCAGCCACAGGGCACAGATGAAACAAGGTTTTGTATCAAACCAGATCACCTCTACTGTAAAAGATATTCGGGTGTCTGGTGTTCTACTTGGCAAGAAGCTCCTCAGAAGTAATAAATGGCGGGTCGTGCGGTGAAATCCTGTATTCAAACATAGAATTCCCTAGCATGGTATTTACAAGATTGGTTTTCAGAATCAGACAACCTCTTTAAGGAATAAATACAAGAATGTAGAAGGAAGCCATAAAGGTTCAAATTACTCTGCGCTGCCAAGATAGCCGACTGGCAATGTGCAGCCGAGGCCAACGGCTATACAGTTTGTGCATTTAGGGCCCCTATAACAGGGGTGAATCAACCCTCCCCGCCGCCTGAGGCAAAAAGCGGGGGGGCTGGTGCCATCGGCGCCACAAAATTGAGGAGCGGAAGGGGGGGTTGCTATCGGCGGCGGACAGCTGAAGGCGCGGGCTGTCGCTACAATGCAAGTTATCACTTACCCGGCGGCCAAGACAGGAGACAGGAAGCCGCCCCCTTCAGCTCTGCCGCTCCCCCTGCCTCCTTGCCGCCTGAGCCAAAGGCTCATAATGTCCAATGGACAGTGCGGGCCTGCCTATAAGGGCTAGTATCAATTTTAGAAGTTATCACCTATCCATAAAATGTGTGAATATCTGCTGATTAGTAAAGTCTGACCCCTGGGACATTCCCAAAAATCCCAGGAATCCGAGCCATAAATGCAGTCAGTTCAAAGATGGACAAAGATGAAAATAATCCTTAAAAAGGTTATCAGAGACTTTTAGATTGATGGCCTTTCCTTATTATAGGTCTTCAATACCTGATCGATAAGGGTGACGCCCAAAATTCCAGCTGATCTGCTCTTCTCAGTGCTAGCGGTGGCCATATATGCTCATTTGCAGACCTGCACAACATAACTGTATAATGTCTATGGCTGTAGACTGGACGCCATCCCCCATTGAATCAATAGGATGATGTGCAATATTTGATTGTGGCCACAATGCAGCTAACAGAGCTATGTAGCTTTGCTTTGTAACTGAGTACATCAGGCCGCCATCGACATCAGGAGCAGCTGAACGGCCGGAGTGTTGGGTGTTATTCCCCCACCGGTCAGATACGGAAGAACAATCCTAAAGATAGCACAGCTGTAGAGAAAAACATGAACCACATATTCATAAATCATACATTGATCTAGCGTTGCTAGGCACAAATTTATCAAACTGAACATGAGGTTCTGAGTTAAACATTCTGATCAGACTGCATGAAGCCCACTACTATGTCATGGTGAACCTCTCAGAGGGTTCCTAACCTTAAAAAAAATTATAGGTGTACCAGAATTTTAAATTAAGAATCTCATGCTTAGTTTAAAGGTAATCTGTCAGCAGGTTTTTACGTTGAAAGCTGAGATTAGCATGCTTTAAGGGTTAAAAAACATAAATCAACAGAACCTCTCTTATCAGGCTGTGTGCTCTTGTTTAATACCTGGTCTTTACAATTACAGGATAACTTTGTCATGTGCATGGCAGTTTGATACGCCCCCTACTGTGATTGATATCTCACTGTCAATGTTCAGTGTCATTAGAGAGCCTGATGTGGGTGGGGGCAGCTCTTTGGGCTCTGCTGTGCTACTAAAACTAATGCTCTGATTAAGTCAGAACAGCTGCAGCCAGTGGCGGATTATAATGAGGTCAAATGGGGCTACCGCCCCGGGCCCAGGTCCCCAGGAGGGCCCAACCTCCAAAAAGTAAATAGCCCCCAATGCTCCTATCAGTGGCGGATTATAATGAGGTCAAATGGGGCTACCGCCCCAGGCCCAGGTCCCCAGGAGGGCCCAACCTCCAAAAAGTAAATAGCCTCCAATGCCCCTATTATAATCTGCAGCAGCGGCAGCGTCGCGGTGTCGGCACAGATGCTCGGCGCCGGATGTGCTCGGATGTGCGGCGCCGCAGCCAGCAGGGCAGAGTGCGGGTGCGTGCAACTGTTGGAGGACGGAGCCACCATCCACGCGTACCTGTCTGCCAGAGAGGAGCTGCTTGCTCTGAGTCTGAGTCTGCTGTGAGGCGGGAGCTCAGCCTACACTCACAGACCCTTTGGCGACGGAAGAGAAGGTGTTCAGGCTGCCTCAACCTGATCTATTGTATATTTGTGCTACTACTGCTCCTGTGCCTGCACTTCACATCAGTGCATAGGCAGCAGCAGGAAGCTCCGTATGTAATGTGATCTAACAGTCACAACGGGGTCAGTGTATAAAAAGACTACAAGCAGTGTAAGAGCCTAGGAGGACTGTCCAAAAGTACATGGGGCAAGTGCAGGTACTGGACACTGTGCCCCACTGCCCCTCCATCTTGATGTTTTGCTTGTATCATCATGTATGTAATGGATATATAAATGCATGATGTGAGCAAAATATGCAGATGCACTTGAAATGATGCATCATTTTGAATACCTCAGCCCCCAGCACAAGTGTGCAGTTCACCCTTCATCTTGGATACGGTTGCATGATGCATCATTTCAAGTGCCCCAGGCCTCTGCAGCACACTGTATGTTTGCTCCATCTGGATATTTTGCTCACATCATGCATTTATATATCCAATGGCGTAACTAGACTCCAAAGGGCCCCAGTGCGAAATCTGGACCTGGCCCCCCCCATTGTTACGTACAGTTAGGGCCAGAAATATTTGGACAGTGACACAAGTTTTGTTATTTTAGCTGTTTACAAAAACATGTTCAGAAATACAATTATATATGTAATATGGGCTGAAAGTGCACACTCCCAGCTGCAATATGAGAGTTTCCACATCCAAATCGGAGAAAGGGTTTAGGAATCATAGCTCTGTAATGCATAGCCTCCTCTTTTTCAAGGGACCAAAAGTAATTGGACAATGGACTCTAAGGGCTGCAATTAACTCTGAAGGCGTCTCCCTCGTTAACCTATAAGCAATGAAGTAGTTAAAAGGTCAGGGGTAGATTCAAGGTGTGTGGTTTTGCATTTGGAAGCTGTTGCTGTGACCAGACAATATGCGGTCAAAGGAACTCTCAATTGAGGTGAAGCAGAACATCCTGAGGCTGAAAGAAAAGAAAAAATCCATCAGAGAGATAGCAGACATGCTTGGAGTAGCAAAATCAACAGTTGGGTACATTCTGAGAAAAAAGGTATTGACTGGTGAGCTTGGGAACTCTAAAAGGCCTGGGCGTCCACGGATGACAACAGTGGTGGATGATCGCCGCATACTTTATTTGGTGAAGAAGAACCCGTTCACAACATCAACTGCAGTCCAGAACACTCTCAGTGAAGTAGGTGTATCTGTCTCTAAGTCAACAGTAAAGAGAAGACTCCATGACAGTAAATACAAAGGGTTCACATCTAGATGCAAACCATTCATCAATTCCAAAAATAGACAGGCCAGAGTTAAATTTGCTGAAAAACACCTCAAGAAGCCAGCTCAGTTCTGGAAAAGTATTCTATGGACAGATGAGACAAAGATCAACCTGTACCAGAATGATGGGAAGAAAACAGTGGAGAAGAAAGGGAACGGCACATGATCCAAGGCACACCACATCCTCTGTAAAACATGGTGGAGGCAACGTGATGGCATGGGCATGCATGGCTTTCAATGGCACTGGGTCACTTGTGTTTATTGATGACATAACAGCAGACAAGAGTAGCCGGATGAATTCTGAAGTCTACCGGGATATACTTTCAGCCCAGACTCAGCCAAATGCTGCAAAGTTGATTGGACGGCGCTTCATAGTACAGATGGACAATGACCCCAAGCATACAGCCAAAGCTACCCAGGAGTTCATGAGTGCAAAAAAGTGGAACATTCTGCAATGGCCAAGTCAATCACCAGATCTTAACCCAATTGAGCATGCATTTCACTTGCTCAAATCCATACTTAAGACGGAAAGACCCACAAACAAGCAAGACCTGAAGGCAGTGGCTGTAAAGGCCTGGCAAAGCATTAAGAAGGAGGAAGCCAAGCGTTTGGTGATGTCCATGGGTTCCAGACTTAAGGCAGTGATTGCCTCCAAAGGATTCGCAACAAAATATTGAAAATAAAAATATTTTGTTGGGTTATGTTTATTTGTCCAATTACTTTTGACCTCCTAAAATGTGGAGTGTTTGTAAAGAAATGTGTACAATTCCTACATTTTCTATCAGATATTTTTGTTCAACCTTTCAAATTAAACGTTACAATCTGCACTTGAATTCTGTTGTAGAGGTTTCATTTCAAATCCAATGTGGTGGCATGCAAAGCCCAACTCGCGAAAATTGTGTCACTGTCCAAATATTTCTGGCCCTAACTGTATGTCTGTATATGTATGTAGGTGGGTACAGAGATAAGTTGTATAGTACACATTATACGTGTAGACGTGTGTACATATATGAGCTGTATGGTACATGTGTGTTCTTATTGTGCATGTATATAACTTTATGTGTATGTATTGTGTGCTCCACATACACTGCCTATGGAGCATTGGACTCTGTGTGGACTCTCAGGCTGGGTAGAACAAAGACTGTGGTGGGTCCAGAGCCCGTACTGCCCCTTTACCTGCAGGCACTGGGATCTCCTGGTACTTCAGCTCCACAGAGGGACCCTGAGCCCTGGCTGCTGTGCCCGGTGGGGGATTGACCACCGCACTTGCCGTTGTGGTGGCACTGACATGTTGGTGGCTGGTGATGTTCGTGCCCTCAGTCAGTACGAGCACATGTTTAGCCTAGCTGCTTGTGAGGAGATGGCAGAGAGATGGGGCACTGCCACTCGGCATCCCTCATCCTCACCACTTCTCCACTCCTTGTGCACAGGTCTGTTGTTCTCAGGATCCGCCCACTCCTGCCCTCTTTCAAGGGCCCTTGGTCTCCTCCGCTCCCCGCCTACTGATTGGTGGCTCCCGCTCGGCTGAAGCGTGCCACTAATTTTATTAATAGTGATAGGAGCAGCCAATGCCAGCACCGGGCGGGTGGGGAGCAGAACACACTTGTGCAGGGGGCAATCAGGGGGGCAGGAAGCAGCTGCGGCCAGTAGACATTACACCGACCGGAAATAGGACAGGAGACTGGGAAAGTTTAGAGTGTATCATAGTTAACTTCTACCTATTAGTGTCCCGGCCAATCACAGGCCACGAGCCGCCTGAGCAGTCAATCACAGGCCAGAATCTGATGTCATGCGCCGACTGGCATGTGATTGTCCACGACAGTGTCGGGGGGCAGAGAGAGAACTGTGCTGGACTTTATGCATCCAGCAGCCGTTATCAGCCGCCTGGGGACGTGGATGTGCGTCCCTAGGGATGCACATCCATGTAAAGCAGGTGCAGCGGTCACAGAAGTCGGTGGGCGCTGGGCCCCTGTACCTCCAGGCCCGGTCACACGTGCGACCCCTGCGAACGCGGTTGTTACGCCACTGTATACATCCATTACATACTTGATGATACAAGCAATATATCTAGAAGGAGGGGCACAGTATGTGGGACCAGTATTTGCCCCATGTGTTCTTCTGTATGTGTGTGGTTTGTGCAGTTTGTGTTATTGTGCATGTATGCCTGTCTGTACTCTTGTGCATGCATGTTCCTGTCTGCATTCTTGTGCATATGTACCATTCTGTATTCTTGTGCATGCATGTATTTGCGTTCTTGTGCCTGTATTCTTGTTTCTACATTTGCTCCCTGTCTGCATTCTTGTGCATGTGTATCTTTCTGTGTTCTTGTGCATGCATGTGTTTGCGTTCTTGTTCCTGTATTCTTGTACCTGCATTTGCTCCCTGCCTGCGTTCTTGTGCATGTGCCTGTCTGCGTTTTTGTGCGTGCTTATGCTTGTTTGAATTCTTGTGCCTGCACATGCATCCTGTCTGCTTTCTTGAGTGTGCCTATTTGTGTGTGTGGTCTCCTGCTGTATACAGGGGGCTGTGTGTGGGCTCCTGCTGTATACAGGGGGCTGTGTGTGGTCTCCTGCTGTGTACAGGGGGCTATATGTGGGGCTCCTGCTGTATGCAGGGTTCTATGTGTGGACTCCTGCTATATGCAGGGGACTGTGTGTTGGCTCCTGCTGCGTACAGGAGGCTATTTGTGGGCTCCTGCGATATACAGGGGGCTAAGTGTGGGCTCCTGCTGTATACACAGGGCTATGTGTGGGCTCCTGCTGCATACAGGAGGCTATTTGTGGGCTCCTACTGGGTGCTATGTGTGAGGTCCTGCTGCCTTAATTTCCAACCCCTACTCTGTTATACATAGTTCTATCTATGTTATGTATACTAGCATGCCACTGTTTTTCCTTGTTTTGCTTTCATGGATCTGCACATGTGTGTTAATCATGTGACTTATCACACGCTGAGTATTTGGTCAGTTTTTACCTCAGTATTTGTAAGGTCTCGTGCACATGTTCAGTATTTGGTGAGGTTTTTTTTAAGTTTTGTTCACAGAGGGTGTTTTTGCAGCATTTTATTTTGCATGGTTTTTCATTATTTCTTTCATTTGCTTTTATTTTTTTACTTAAATGGAACACAGCTAATCTGTTTCAGGTATATGATGAGCCATCACATGACGCATCACATGACACATCACATGACCCGTCAAATGACCCATCACATGACCCGTCACATGACACGTCACATGACCGGGGGGCCCACAGAGTCTGAACAGCCCCGGGCCCTGGCTACCCTTAATCCACCCCTGGCTGCAGCCAGTAATCTATGTGATATATCGTTGGATTCAGGGTTTCTCATGATGTTACTGTCAGATGAGGTAGCAAAAACTTGCTGACAGACTCCCTTTAATAAATGTATGCCTTCGGGCATAAGATCAACATATTTGGATGTGCAGTCCATGTCTTTCTTTACAGCTATGCTACCCTAACGTTATGACATTAATATCAGAATCAAATTAACCCTACATTGGCATTGGGGTAAGAGTGGTGACTAGTGTTTTTTGTGTTACTTATTTTATCACGAGGTGGATAACCCTTTAAAATGTAAAAAGTTCCCCGCCGCCTCCGCAGCTGAGCAGACAATGCCCACTTTATGGCTGTGTATGGAGGCAAATAAGGAGTAAATGAAGACATACAACATGCGCTAACTGTAAATATGAAGACATAACGCTAGCAGCCGCCCTACCTGGAAAGATAAAAAGTAAAGAGGAAGAAGGATGGGAACAGATGCCGCTTGTGGATGGATCCCACCTGTTTTCTGATACAATGTAATTAAATATAAAAGCTTTCTCTGAGCAGCGAGATTTATGCCTCCTATTGAAAACTCCATGAGATCATACGCTAGAAATCCACATATTGTTAACACTCTTGTGATATCAAAGCTCAGGTGCAGATGGGGCAAAACTGAAACTGTCATTTAACGCTTTGGGATGTCATTGTTAGCGGATGATGATCATTCACTGATTATGATTATGCGGTAGATGAACCTGCAGTCCTATGTAAAATTGCAAATATCTATAACATGTCTTAACAAGAACAGGATGCACTGTGCAGCCAGTAGTAAAAAGGCCAATATTTTTCAAGGGTTTTATGGTGAACTACCAAAATGTTGCTATAGACAATGTGCAATCCTTATAGCCTAAATTTAGGCTGGAAACACGTTGTCCGAGTGACATACGAGTTACTCGTATGAGTCTCGGATCATTCACTCGGCACGGCCACTGCCTCTTTGGACGGGATACTGTCAGTGGTATGTTTTTCTATCTAGCTCCACTGCTCCTATAAAGAGAGGGGGAGGCCATCCCGGGTGAAACTCGTGCGAATAACTCGCATGTCACTCGGACAGTGTGTTTTCAGCCTCAAAGTGAACCTTTCATCCACCTTTGTGTGTTATAAACAATGCCCACCACCTTAAACATACTGTAATAGGGGTTTTAGTGACCCCTTTATACCCCCAGACTGGCCCCTGATTATCTCAAAAAATAGCTTTGAGTGTGACTTGCGCGGTATGGTTCTCGGTCAGGTGGGATGTGGCTCATTTGAGTCCGGACCGCCCCGCCGCCTGTGAAACCTACCCTGTGCCTGTAAGATGCCTTCTTTCCTGTGTTCAGTGACGGCATTCACGCCTGTGCAGTGGTGCGGGTCACTGTAGTCTATTGCAGCCGCAGTGACCAAAGTCTCGAGAAATTTGTGAAGTTCACAAGACTTTGTGCTGCTACATAAGACACATGACCCGCTTACTGCCCAGACCTGAATGCCGTCACTTAACGCAGGAGGGGCGGCATATTACAGGCACAGGGGTGGGTTTTACAGGCGATTGGGTGGCCTGGACTCAAGTGAGCCACATCTCACCCGACCGAGAACCATACGGCGCGGGACACACTCAAAGTTATTTTCTGAGGTAATCAGGGCCAGTCTGGGGGTATAAAGGGGTCACTAGAACCCCAATTACAGTATGCTTAAGGTGATGGGCAGTGTTTATAATGCCCAAAGGTGATGACAGGTTCACTTTAAGGTTCTTCTAACCACTTGCCCATACTTATCAATAGTCCTAGGACAATCCAGGGAGAAAGTAAGGTTAGACTTAGTTAAACCCCCCTTTTTGGAAGGTCCATGGCCGGTTATGGAGCAAACTGTTGGAGAGTATGAACAGTCCAGGTTTGGCAAGTAACAAGTAAATTAGAAGTATGAAAGAAAAAATAGGCTCGCCATGTGTCTCTGGTGGATAGCGGGAAGGATAGATGCTACCTGTGGGTGCCAATACTCGCTGGTGAACTAGCAGTAAACCAAAGAAAATGAAGTATAACCCAGCACAGACAATCCGATAAGCATAATAAACTACTTTATTGAAAGTGATTAAAATCTAAAACTACATTTAATAGCAACGCATTTCAGGAAATCAAGTATAAAGTAGGGTATGCGTTGCCTGAAACGTGTTGCTTTTAAATGTAGCTTTCTATGTTGATCACTTTCATAAAGTAGCTTTTTATTCTTGATGCATGGTATGTGCTTGGGTATACATCATTTCCTTTAAATTGGAAGTAGTCTCTGATCAAAGAATACAAAAAAAGGAATAAATGTGGTGAGATAAGCAGGTGCTTAAAGGGAATCTGTCACCAGGTTTTTGCCATCCAGTCTAAGAGCAACACAATGTAGAGACAGGGACCCTGATTCCAGCGATGTGTGACTTACTGGGCTGCTTGCTGTCATTTTGATAAAATTACTGTCTTCCCTGATGCAGATTTAGCAGTATTATTTATATACTGGACTACCTTGCAGCAGGACAAATAGTCCTCCAATGATAATCTCCTGCTGATTAAACAGTAATTTTTATCAAAACTACACTGACCAGCCCTGTAAGTGATTCATCACTGGAATCAAGATCTCTGGCCCTACGTTATGCTACTCTCAGATTAGGTGGCAAACACCTAGTAACAGATTCCCTTTCATTACAGTTAGGTTAAATTTTGCCAAATATATTAAAGTTAAATATATGTCAAAATTAAAAAAGGTAAGTTTCTCCTTGTGGAGAGTGACATGCCAGGTCTGACATGATGAGGCTTAAAAGCCCACAACACTCCTCAGGGAAATTAATAATGCAAATTGTCTCTTCAGAGAGGAAGAGGACTTCAACTCTAGTCCCAACTATAGAAAGTTGCACCTAATAGTCAATATCAACCCTTTAACAAGCCTTGCCATACGACTTAGTATAAGAGCTAAACCAGAATTAAATGTGCAGAAATGGTGTTTCAGGGTATTGATTCTCGTCAGTGCAAGGTATGAGATCTGGTTTGGTCAGTTCTTAGCCTTTCAGATAGCATTTCAGGCACACCTGATTGTGCATGACATAAATAATAAGGGGACCTATAATATTGTTACATGTAGGATTTTATAACCCTGGGTTTGATTGTCCGACAAATATGAGTTCATTTTAGACAAGGACATGATTTTTCATCTTCCAATGTCAAACAAGAATCACAATTTGCAGATATATATTTCAAGGTGTTGCTCCTCCTCAGTGCAAAGTATGAGATCTGACTTGGCTAAGTGAGAGGCTAAGATGGGGATCTGAGGGGTAAGTTTTCTCCTTCTGGACAGTGACATGAGGATACTTAAAACGGCTTGCAATGCTCCTCTGGGAACTTTAATATGCAAATTGTGTCATCAGAGGGGACTTGAACTCTAGGAGCCACTTCCAGTAGGTGACACTAGAGTTCAAGTCCTCTTCCTCTCCAAGGAGACAATTGCATATAAAATTAAAACATTGTCCCAAATCACTACAACTAATTCCTCTATTTGGTCTGGTGATAAAAGACCAGCCCATGTAAATGTGCCTTGAATCATAAGCTTCTCCTAAGTAATATAATTAGATCTATATCTGGAATAAATACTATGGCACCAACCCCTGAAATACCTAATGTTGTTGAGTTTTGAGCTAGGGTTGCCCGTAGTCACAGGACAGCTCCTTAATACAAAATCTGTGCCTGGTCATAAGACGCCAACTTACACCGTGAGCTGATCTAAAGCTGACAGCCTGCGCTCCGCTGTATTAGTCCATGCTGAATGGGTGATTGTAGGCGATCTGCTCCTGTAAGTGCCCAGGGTCATTAATTCTAGGAGAAGTGGCACAGAACAAACAACTTGAAATAGTTTTCCACTGCTGTGAAAAATGGTTGTAATGTAATAAGCGCAGCATTTTGGATTCTATTAGCGGCTCCTTCCTTTTTTCTGCACTAAATAGCTTATTGATCTACTTAAACATTCATTTTTATTGTTCATATACACCAGAAAACTGAGCACTGAGTCTTTACAGAAGTTCATCTGTCAGAGCCAATAACCATTGTACAAGGATGGGAGGATTGTGAGGATCCTGCAGCATCACTCATATCTGCAGTGGCGTAACTTCAAGCCCAGGGGCCCCGATGCGAAGGCACCAATGGGGCCCACAATTATTGCAAATCTCTAATAGTATTAGTCTTTTTCTATAGGCCAAAGGGACTTTTGGGGCCCCCCTAGGCTGCAGGGCCTGGGTGCATTTGCAACCCCTGTACATATTGTAGTTGGGCTGCTTTCACATCAGCGGTTTTCGCTGATCGCGGCAGTTGCGGTGAAAAAAACACAACTGCCGCGATTACCGCATAATGGCCGCACTTGCGGTTCACTTGCGGCAAGCCCCATACAAGGTCTATGGGGCTTGCAGCAAGTGCGGCAAGTGCAGTTTCGGCACTTGCGGCAGGTGCGGCCGCGAAAAAAACCGCAGCATACCGCATTTTTTTCGCGGTCGCACCTGCGGCAAGTGCCGAAACCACACTTGCCGCACCTGCCGCACACTTACCGCAAGCCCCATAGACATTGTAAGGGGCTTGCCGCAAGTGAACCGCAAGTGCGGCCTCATGCGGTAATCGCGGCAGTTGCGTTTTTTTTTACCGCAACTGCCACGATCAGTGAAAACCGCTGATGTGAAAGCAGCCTTAGGTGCCTGCATATCTGGTACATAATGTGTGTTTGACATTTGATAGCTTCAGGCTAAAATATGCTTTTAACTTTTAATCTTACATATGTGGTTATCTTAAAGGGGGTTCACTCATAGACATCCCCTTTTGTAAATGACTTCCTAGTGATCAACTGATCAGCTTGTCTCCATAATCTATGGACACCTTCAACACGGAAAGAAAATTATTTTTCCATATTTTACTTGTTATCTGCAGTTATGAACATTGTACGATGTTTAATTCTGAAAACTTAATTTGCTCATTTATTCATTTTCAGACCCCTGATAGGTAGTTTGCCTGTGGGTGTCTTTCTCAGTAAGGCCCCCTTCTCATGTCTGTGTTCCCGGTACATGTGGCATCTGTTTTTCACAGACACCATACTACGTCAGACATGCTGGGGATTTTTTTTATTGTTTACTAAACTGGTGAAAAAGGGAAAGTGTCTTGTTTTCTTTCTTTGTGTTTTTCTGTTTTTGTTTTAGCAGGCTTCCATTTGTGGACTAAAACAAATTTACTGGACTATGGCGGAATTGCTGGCCTACAGTGGACTTGCTGTTTTTTTTCACATTTTTTTATAAAGTGGTGTACACAGGAGGGGATGGAGAGTGTTATGAAAAGTATTTTTTTTGTATGTGTCTTTTTTAAAATACTGGATTAGTAATAGGGGTGATACCCCTACATTACTAACACTGCGGCTTCATGACAGGTGCACTTTTGGACACTATACAGCTGATATAAGCCACAACAATCATTACCCTAATAGCCATTGCACCAGGGCATCAAGAAGAGCTGAGGTGAAGTGTCAGACTTGGATCCTCAAATTTGGACAGCTGATGGCTGGTATTTTTAGGCTGGGAGGGGCCCAATAACTATGGACCTTTCCAACCTGATAAAATCAATGAGCTCACAGCTGTCTGCTTTACCTAAGTTGATTATCAAATATGGAGGGGACTTAACATCATTTTTTCATCAATTAATTATTTTGCTAAATAGAAAGCTTTAAAAGCTATCTATCAATTATATCTATATCTAATATCTATCTATGTACCGGTATCTATTTTTAAAAAAAATTAAGGAGCATGGCTGGTACATGGGTGCAAAATCAGTTAAGGCAATACTTCTACTTGCATTTCATGTGTTTTGTGTTTATTTAGGGTAGTCATCACTTGCTTTCATATATCAGCACAGAGTCAGTACTTTACTTTTTTCCTGCCTGATCTTACAGGTTATAAGTTTTTATAAGATTCCCGCACCACGAGACATAACTATGAACAGCATGCAGATAAAACTATGTACTGTCATCCTTGATGATGGAGTTGCAGACCTATTAGATCTGCAGCACTCTACATGTTAATGAAAACATTATTAGAAAAACCCAAGGCAATTTTTTTTCTTAGTGTCCTCATCTTGTGGGAAGAGCCACCGTGACCTTGCTGCAGAGCAGATGCAATGCAATGGGTTTGCCTTTTTTTGAATGTTGTCTCGTCCCCTCTTCTCCATGTGTTGTGTCAGGCATTTTAGTTGCATCATCATCTTCATAGCTCTGATATGATTCATCCATTTTTACTTTCTGTGGTGTGTATCACTTAAGATTTCAGTAGAAAAAATAAATTACATCTTCTGAAGACTTCTAAGGCCGGCTTCACACCACGATTTGTGGGATCCGGGGTTGTCCGGGGTTTGGCCCCTATTGTCTGGTGTTGTGCTGTCCGGGAGGATCCAGCAGATTTTGTTTTTTTTGGCCCGGACACAAAATCGAAGCTTGCAGCATTTTTTGTGTCCAGGGCATAAATCGGACAAAATCGGATCCCACCGGATCCTCCCGGATCCGACGCCTATAGCATGGGAGTCTATGGGCGCCGGATCGCTCCGATGCGACAAAAAAAATAGGACCGGTTCCTGGACGCCGGCTGCTGAAAGAGTGGCGCCGCTGAATTCCAGCACCTGGAGAGTTCCACAGCAGAAATTTCAGCACTTAGAGAGCTCCCTCCAGCCACTATGCTGAAATTTCAGCACTTGGACAGTGGCAGCCGCTGATTCTGGCAAAAAAAACATATTTGGCATCGATGGTAAGAAAAACATATTTGCCCTCTAGTTCTGTTTTGTCCGGGATTGAACCTGACAGCACAAAATCGTGGTGTGAAGCCAGCCTAACATGCTATCCGACAACACTTCTACATGCATGTCAGTAATTAGTCCATATGGCCATCAGGAGAAATAATAGCTTAAGCACCTAACACAAGCAGTGTCTTTGTGAAGACAAAATACTTGTAGCCAATGTTCTATAGTCTTCTTACAGCCTCCACCTCCCTTCTGCTATCTGTAACACTGAGAGGAAGAAAGGAGGGAGCTCTGATGGATTTGTGTTTTTTTGCACAGTTCTCAGCTAGACAAAGCAGGCCAAGGAACCCATAGGGTGGAGGGGCCCCATGACATTCTGGGAGGTAGGGAGTTAATCAGAGCAGATTTGCTATTGCGGGGATTTACATGATGCAGAGGACAGAGTTAACTAGTGCAGGGGGTTGGCTTAGGAGAGGAAGAGGGGGAGTTTTGGGGGAAGATACTGGGGACAGGAAAGGAAGTTCCCTCACTCTATTTCCGGGGGACAGTGAGAACAGTTTGTACAGTTTCTTACCAGCAGTGATGGCGGACTTGGGTTCCCTCAGGGCCCTGATTCAGGCAGCGGCAGCGGTGCATGGGGTGCAGGCAATGCAGGCTTATGTACAGCCTGCCTGCGTTTCCCCATCGGCACCGGCCCCCTCCGCCCCAGCTCTGCGTGGCCGTCGCGCTAGCCCACCGGAGCGATGTTCCCCGGATGCTGGGCGTGTGAGGAGGGCCCGTTCTAGGAGCCCCGATGGGGACCCTCCGCGGCGGGGAGGGTGCCCTTCCAGCCTGGGGCCCTCTCCGGCCAGCGCGAGGAATCCTCTACGAGGCAGCGCCGAACCGGAAGTGGGCGGATCCGGCCCGCAGCCTATTTCCGGTCGGCGGCCTGGGACGCGGAGTAGCATTGTAGTGGCGGCTCCCAGCGGAGGCCGGGTGCGGGAGTGCGCCGAGCGGCCAGCGGTGATAGAGGGGGCCTCCCGCAGGCAGCAGGGGGTGGAGCGGCTTCCTGGGCGGGAGGAGCCAGCATCCACGAGAGAGAGTCCGGTATGTGCACCGGGGGCTGGGCACTTAGGCCGGTCGCAGGATGGACTGGCAGAGGGCGCGATTTCGGGAAGTCCCCGGGGTGCAGGGCTAACAGGCCCCGGACTGGATCAGCAGCGGTGGCCCCTGGATCCCAAAGGGGTCGAACCCAGCAGGCATCTACGGATGCAGGGCCCGGGGGGCTGTAGCGGATCTCCCTTTCTCCCTTATTTAGCAGGGGAGGGATCCCGGCGGCATAGGGAGCACGAGCGTCCCGCCTGCAGTCAGCAGGATGGGCTTAGGGACGGAGGCCCCTATGGGCAGAAGAGGACCCGGAGGGGTCTGGCTGAAGGGATGGATCGGTGATCGCAAGAGCGGTCACGGAGGAAGAAGCAGTGTCCAACCAGGGGTGCTCCTGCTGCCATGGAGGCCAGGGGGGATGGCGGCAGTGGCAGGCACACCCCGATTGGGGCACCCCGGGAGGGCGAGATCAGCGAGGAAGAAGGAGAAGTTTCGGAGAATTCATCCATGGAGGAGCAGATGGGGGAGGACAACGTAGCGGCTGCTACTCGGCAGCCTGGTGAGAACTCTGAATGTACTGTTGAGTTTATGTCGGGATCGGGTGGCGATGTAGGGGTAGGGCCGGTCCGGCGGGGGGTTAGCGTCTGGGGTGACCGTTGGTGGGGATGTTGTGGGGCAGTTGCTTGCTTTTTTGCAGGGTTTGGTGGAGCGTGGGGCATTAGTTCTATTGCTCAACGTTGCTGGGAACAGCAGTTGAGGCGGCTGGGGCAGAAAAGGAAAAAGAGGAGGAGGTGGTTAGGCTGGATGATAGGGCAAAAAGAGAGGTCTATGTTTGTTTTGAGAGCCCTTTAGGGGCGCATTCGAAGAAGGAAGTCAGGGAGAAGATTTTGAAAGGGGAGTACGTTGAAATTTTTCACTGCTCCCGGTGGAAAAGTTCAATTTAGACAAGGTCCGGCCTAGTGATTCCTAAAAAGAAAATGAGGTTGACGAGAAGCGGCGATATCGGCTTATTCCGCGGACATTTGCAAATTGGTTACAGGCCTTTGCGATATTGGCGAGTGTTGTGGGGGAGAAGGAGTCGGAGCATTGCTCAGCTCTGTTTGGCTATAAGGAATCTATTGGAGAGGCTTATGGAGTGTATGGGGGGTTATCTTGGCTGCGTTATGACGAGCAGTTCAGGCAACGCAAGGCTTTGCGGTCGGGGATGCGTTGGGATCCCAAGGATATTTCCTGGTGGTTACGGTGGATGACAGTTCTGGTGCAGCCCTTTCGGAGTGGGGCCGGGGGATCGGGTTTAGGATCGGGGGCCTCGGCCGGGTTCAGAAAAGGGGTGTTGTTGGCAATTTAATGAAGGGCGATGCAGGTTTGAAACATCCTGTCGTTTTAAGCACAAATGTTCGGGATGGGGAGGGGGTCACAGCTTTGCCCGTTGTTTCAAGAAAGGAAAGGGTAAGGGAGGAGACAGTGCTGGTAAAAGGGAGGACGAGGGTGAGGGTAGAGGCGATGGAGCCGTTCTTAAGTAGGTATCTGGATGTTGAGGCTGCTGAGTTGTTGCGCTCGGGTTTTCGGTTTGGGTTTTGTATTCCGTCTGATGCGGAGGGGGGTTTTGTTTTGCCCGAGGAATTTGCGCTCGGCTATGGCTCGTCCGGGTGTTGTTGATGAGAAGTTGGGGAAGGTGGTTGAGTTGGGTCGGTTGGCGGGTCCTTTTTTAGACCCTCATTGTTTGGATTTGCGGGTATCCCCGCTTTGGGTGGTTCCGGAGAAGGAGCCGAACGAGTTTCGGTTGATCCACTATTTGTCGTACCCGGCGGGGATCTAAGTGAATGATGGGATTGTGCCAGACTTGGCGGGAGTTTGTTATGTGTCATTTGCTAAGGCGGCCGATTTGGTGAGGAAAGCGGGGGGGGGCGCTGATGGCAAAGTCGGATGTGGAAGCGGCAGTTAGATTGTTGCCAGCGCACCCGGGGAGTCAGCATTTATTGGGTTCTATGTGGAAGGAGTGTTGATCATTGTTTGCCAATGGGGTGTTCAATTTCGTGTTCATAGTTTGAAATGTTTAGTTCTTTCTTTGAAGGGGTTGTAAGAGATGTTTCAGGTATGGATTTAATCATCCTTTATCTGGATAATTTTTCTGTGTGGGGCCGGCGGTTCCCCTATTTGTGCTAGACTGCTGTTCGCCTTAACTGAGGTTTGCGAGGTGTTTGGTATCCCGTTGGCTCCGGAACAAATGGAAGGACCGGAGACGGTTATGCGTTTTGTTGGGGATAGTACTCGATGCGTTTGCTCAGGAGTGTCGGCTTCCTACTGACAAGATTGTGGATTTGAGGAGGTCGGTTGTGGATGTGAGCAAGGCAAGAACAGGTTCCACTTAAGGTGGTGCTGTCTTTGCTGGGAAAACTTGATTTTGCTTGTCAAATTATGCCGTTGGGCAGGGGTTTGCGAGGCGGTTGGCATTGGCCATGTCGGGCTAGACGTGCCCGGTTGTCAGTATTCCAGGTTTTCCGGCTTGCCGTGTGACCATTTTGCCCTCAGTCAGCATGGAGATCATTGTTTTGTTTTGCCCTTCTTCCTGTCTCGTTTACATAAAGACCTGGCTCAGCTGAGCATTCATTGCTTGAGTATACTGGTTCTGGTTTGCTCTTGCTCAGCTGTTCTCCTGGATTCACTCACTTCCCTGGAGCTCTGTGAGATCTCGGTTCACTTTACAGCTTCCTGCATTGTGCTTCTGGTGCCGCTGCTTATACCTTCAGGCTCGGACATTCAAGTTGGTGAGCAACTTCCCGGTTACTACTGTATGTACTGTGTGCTTTGTGGAACTTGTGTTTTCATCACCTACTCGGAACTGTGTTTAAACTTGTTACCCGGTCATCCGGGTGTGGGGACCTTTTGCCACGGACTATATCTTCCGGTCGCTCCGGTACCAGGACTTGTGCTATGGACTACATGCATCCGGATTTACCGGTTTTGGACTATTGGTTTTTCGGACTGCTTCCATAAGGACTGTGCTCGACGTTATATATATTGGGGTTGTGTTATGTTGTGTGCTTTTGCTGTATACTAAGTTCACCTTGTTTGCGGTGTGTTTATAAATACTTTGCACCCAAACCCGTCTCTGCTCTTCATTGCCCTTAAGCGATCAGACTCCTCAAAACCTATACAATAGTATTACACCGGTGCAGTTTGTCCGGATAACCAGAGACATAAGGGAGGATTTAAGAGTTTGGGATGTGTTTTGCAGGAATACAATGGGCGCACGGTATGGCTTAAAGAAGTGGTGCCTAACGTTGTGTTGCTGTTATTTACGGATGTGTTGGGTTTCAGTGGGATTTGGAGCCTTTTTAGGGGCTGTTGGTGTGCGGGTAGTTGGCCGGAGTCGTGGAGTGATCGAGGTTTGGTGTGGAACCTTGCGTTGTTGGACATTTTCCACATCGTGGTGGTGGTAGAATTGCGGGGGCAGGAAGTTGCCGGCAAGAAGTTTGCTTTCATTCCGACAATATTTCAGTGGTATATGCGATTAACGCTCTGTCCGCCAAGTCATTGCCGGTAGTGGTTTACCTGAGGCATCTCGTGCTCAGATGTTTACAGTGGAATATTCAGATTGTGGCTAAACATGTTCCGGGAGTTTTTTAATTCAGTGGCTCATGCGCTTTCTCGGTTTCGGTTCCACAGGTTTCAGGAGTTGGTGCCTCGGGCGGACGAGTTCGGGCTGCCATGTCCGGAGAGTTTATGGAACATGGTAACATGATTGCAGGTAGTTGATCCGCAGATCGGTAACTGAGGCGTCTTGGGGCAGATATGGAAAATATGGGAAGATTTTGAGAGAGACTTGGGAATGACTGGGGGCGTGGTTGACATGCAGAAGGTTTTGACGTTCATAAGGAATGATTTGTGCCAAGGAAGCCTGCTTCAGCAGTGGCGCAGAGGGTGACGGTGATCGCACTCTGGTTTCGGTTGTTGTTATAAATACTTTGCACCCAAGAACCCGTCTCTGCTCTTCATTGCCCTTAAGCGATCAGACTCCTCAAAACCTATACAATAGTATTACATTATACTCAAGCCCAAAAGAGGAGTCTGCTTAGGGCAATGACGGAGACACGGGTGGAGAAGCTTTTCTCCATGGTTAACTCCTTGCAGCAGGAGATGGAGGCGGTGCAACATAAGGTCCTGGACATGGAGAGACAGTTAGGCCATGATCACCAGGCTGTGGGTCAGGCTCTCCGAGATGTGCAAACCAGAGTGGAGGACCTGGGAAAAATACCCACACCAGCCACCAGTATGCCTAAATTACCCCCGTTTCGGTTCAGTGGTGACCGTACTCAGTTCCGTGGGTTTATCAGTCAATGTATGCTGTTTTTTGATGTACATGCTAACTATTTCCGTCAGATCGGTCAAAAGTATTATGCATAGTCATGTTGTTAACATCACGAGCACTGGCTTGGGTCAATCCCATGATTGAAAGTCACGATATCCGTTTGAATAACCTGGATAATTTCATAACAGCAATGGCGCAAATGTTTGATGACCCTAATCGCCGTACTACCGCAGAAACGGCTCTGCTTTCCCTACGTCAAGGAAAGCGGTCTGTCATTGAATATGGTACTGAATTTAAAAGGTTAGTGGTGGATGTCGATTGGGGAAATAATGCGCTGTTATCAGTGTTCAAAAAGGGACTGTCCGGTTCCATTAAGGACGAGTTAGCTCGGGCCGAGTCTCCCCAGGACTTTGAACTGTTTCTGCAACATTGTGTACGCATTGATACCCGATTGACGGAGCGTAGACAGGAAAAGTGGGCAGCTGTAAACCGGATGACTAATTCTGCTTTCCCTCCTAGAGAGCCCGCTACTAGGAGTTTACGGGAGGCCGAGGACATTCCCATGCAAGTGGACTCATTACAACGACAGGAAAGCAACGAACGTCGCGACTACCGGCTCCGTGAGCGTTTATGCTTTTATTGTGGTCAATCTGATCATTTTTTGATTAACTGCCCTAAATGCCCTAAACGTCCAAATAAGGTTCTGGCAGCTGTAACTGAGTGTGATAACACGGACGCAGAATCCGAGATCTCTGACTCAAGTATACACCTGGATGCGGTTTTTCCTTCTGTACTAATGTCAGCTTCACCTAAGGACAATTCTACCCATTGCTCTCTTCCAATTCAGATCCAGTGGGAGGGACAGTTAATTCCGACATCTGCCATGATAGACTCCGGGGCGGGAGGTAACTTCATGGACTCTTCTTTTGCCAGGAGACACGGTATCAAGTCACAACAACGAGTCTCACCGATAACCATGGAAACGGTGGACGGTTCTCCATTAGTTTCGGGACCTGTAGATCAGGAGACAGTACCCCTCAACTGTGTAATGAAACCAGGTCATCAGGTGACACTGCCTTTTATGTTGATTTCTTCTCCTCACTTTCCAGTCATTTTAGGTCTCCCTTGGCTGCGGTCTGAAAATCCAATCATCAATTGGGAGACAAAGGAAGTATCTTTCCATCCCCAGGCCGGCCCGACCATCAGTCCAGCAGTACCGGTAACGTACGATGAGGAGGACATTATACAGGTACCTGTTCTCCCCCCAGTCTATAAGGAGTTTACAGATATATGCGACAAGAAAAAAGCAGACCAGCTTCCCCCGCATAGACCATACGATTGTCCCATAGACTTACTTCCAGGGGCCGAGATCCCGTTTGGTCCTGTCTACCCATTAGCGGCTCCGGAGTTACAATCATTGAAAGACTATATCGACGAAAGTTTAGCCAAGGGGTTTATTCAACCTTCATCCTCACCCGCAGGGGCTCCCATCTTTTTTGTGAAAAAGAAAGATGGGACTCTGAGACCGTGTATCGATTACCGGGAGCTTAACAAAATAACCGTCCGGAACCGGTATCCGCTACCATTGATTCCCGAACTGTTGGAGAGAGTACGGCAGGCCAAGATCTTCACCAAATTGGATCTCCGGGGGGCATACAACCTGCTCCGTATACGTCCCGGAGACGAGTGGAAGACGGCATTCAGATGTCGCTATGGCCATTTTGAGTACCTTGTAATGCCTTTCGGGCTCTGTAACGCTCCCGCTGCTTTTCAACACCTGGTCAATGATATATTCAGGGATCTATTGGATCAGTTTATGGTGATATACCTGGACGATATCTTAATTTTCTCTGATTCTCTACAGGAACACCAGGAGCATGTAAAGGCTGTACTTAACCGTCTGAGAGATAACCACCTATACATCAAGCTGGAGAAATGTGAATTCCATCGCTCGCAGATCCACTTCTTAGGGTATGTTATCTCTCCTCAGGGATTAAACATGGAGTCCAGCAAGATCCAGGCGATTCTAGACTGGCCGGTACCAGGAAACATCAGGGAGGTACAACGCTTTGTCGGTTTCGCAAATTTTTACAGACGCTTCATTCGCAACTTCTCGGAGATTGTGCGTCCTATCACCTTGCTCACCAAGAAGGGGCAGAGGTTCGTATGGTCCACGCAGGCCCAGGAGGCTTTTGATCGTCTCAAGGTTTGTTTTACCTCGGCGCCCATACTGACACACCCGGATCCCGCACTCCCTTTCATTGTGGAAGTCGATGCTTCCGATAACGCACTAGGGGCTATCCTTTCACAACGGACTGGGGACAAGGAACTCCTACACCCGTGTGCTTTCTTTTCTCGTCGGTTGTCCCCTGCAGAAAGGAACTATGATATTGCAGATAAAGAACTGTTAGCCATTATTTCCGCGTTTAAGGAATGGAGACATCATTTGCAGGGGGCTTCACAACAAGTGGTAGTGCTCACAGACCATCGTAACCTGGAATTCCTTAAATCTGCCAGGTGCCTGTCTCCACGGCAAGCCCGGTGGAGCCTGTTCCTTAACCAGTTTAATTTTATTCTCTCGTACCGTCCAGGGTCACGTAATGGGAAAGCTGATGCCTTGTCCCGAATCCACGCTGTGGACTCCGTGCCAGGAACCCCATCCAAGACCATCCTATCGGATGCCAATTTCGTTGGAGTACTCCAGGACCGGGACCTGTGGAAGGACCTCAAGCTGGCCTATGACGGTGACGTATTCCTTGCTGCTCCACCCACTGACGTAAATCTGGTCCTTAGGAATGGTTTGTGGCTGAGGGAACGGCGTATCTATGTCCCGGAGGCTGTAAGACTTCGGGTCCTCAAATTGGTCCATGATTCAGTGTTGGCAGGTCATAGGGGGGTACAGAAGACGCAGGAGTTCTTAAGCCGTTTTTTCTGGTGGCCCACCTGCTTAAAGGATGTGAAAGACTATGTACACTCATGTGTGGTCTGTGCCCGGTGCAAAGTGCCTCGTGTTGCTCCTACAGGACTTCTTCAACCACTACCCGTACCATCTCGCCCTTGGGGGTCTATCTCGATGGACTTCATCGTGGAGTTGCCTGACTCAGGGGGCCACAATACTATTTTGGTGGTAGTAGACCGATTGACTAAAGCGGCTCATTTCATACCATGTACCAGCCTCCCCTCCGCCGCAGAGACAGTAGATCTAGTAGTCCAGAACGTGTTTTGGTTACATGGGGTACCGGATGAGATCATCTCTGACCGGGGGGTGCAATTCACCTCCAAGTTCTGGAAGGGGTTTTGTTCTGCATTGCATATTGACGTATGTTTATCTTCTGCCTACCATCCCCAGACAAATGGACAGACGGAACGGACTAATCAAACCCTGGAGCAGTACCTGCGATGTTATGTCAGCCATCTCCAAGATGATTGGTACAAGCTGCTTCCCCTGGCAGAGTTTTCATACAACAATACGCAGAGCAGTTCCACCAAGGTAACACCCTTTTTCGCCAACCTGGGTTATCATCCAACTATTTTACCTAGGTCGCCAGTTGCTACGTCGGTCCCAGCGGTTGGGGACAGAGTGATGATTCTACAGCAGAATCTAGAAGTGCTAAAAGAGTCACTGGCCGCGGCTCAGGAGCGTTACAAGAAGTCAGCGGATGTCCACCGAAGACCCGCACCCGTGTATAAGGTAGGGGATTCGGTGTGGTTGTCCACGAAGAATCTGAAGTTGGGTGTTCCTTCACGAAAACTAGGACAGAAATTCATTGGCCCGTTCAGGATTACCGGAATTGTGAGCTCTGTGGCCTGTCGGCTGAAGTTACCACGGACTCTGAAGGTACATCCTGTTTTTCATGTATCTTTATTGAAACCGGTTTTCCATAATACATTTCAGGGACGCGTTGTGCCTCCCCCCCCACCGGTGGTGGTTGATGGGCACGAACAGTTTGTGGTTCAGGACATCATCGACTCTCGGCTCCATAGGAATCGGCTTCAGTATCTTGTTCGTTGGCAGGGGTACTCTCCCGAGGACGATTCTTGGGAACCGGTAGGTAACACTCTCGCCTCCCCAGAAAGTTGCGCCGTTCCATCGGAGGTATCCGGACAAGCCTGGTCCGGGTTTGTCCTGAGGCCGTTTGCAGGGGGGGAGTAATGTCAGTATTCCAGGTTTTCCGGCTTGCCGTGTGACCATTTTGCCCTCAGTCAGCATGGAGATCATTGTTTTGTTTTGCCCTTCTTCCTGTCTCGTTTACATAAAGACCTGGCTCAGCTGAGCATTCATTGCTTGAGTATACTGGTTCTGGTTTGCTCTTGCTCAGCTGTTCTCCTGGATTCACTCACTTCCCTGGAGCTCTGTGAGATCTCGGTTCACTTTACAGCTTCCTGCATTGTGCTTCTGGTGCCGCTGCTTATACCTTCAGGCTCGGACATTCAAGTTGGTGAGCAACTTCCCGGTTACTACTGTATGTACTGTGTGCTTTGTGGAACTTGTGTTTTCATCACCTACTCGGAACTGTGTTTAAACTTGTTACCCGGTCATCCGGGTGTGGGGACCTTTTGCCACGGACTATATCTTCCGGTCGCTCCGGTACCAGGACTTGTGCTATGGACTACATGCATCCGGATTTACCGGTTTTGGACTATTGGTTTTTCGGACTGCTTCCATAAGGACTGTGCTCGACGTTATATATATTGGGGTTGTGTTATGTTGTGTGCTTTTGCTGTATACTAAGTTCACCTTGTTTGCGGTGTGTTTATAAATACTTTGCACCCAAGAACCCGTCTCTGCTCTTCATTGCCCTTAAGCGATCAGACTCCTCAAAACCTATACAATAGTATTACACCGGTGCAGTTTGTCCGGATAACCAGAGACATAAGGGAGGATTTAAGAGTTTGGGATGTGTTTTGCAGGAATACAATGGGCGCACGGTATGGCTTAAAGAAGTGGTGCCTAACGTTGTGTTGATGTTATTTACGGATGTGTTGGGTTTCAGTGGGATTTGGAGCCTTTTTAGGGGCTGTTGGTGTGCGGGTAGTTGGCCGGAGTCGTGGAGTGATCGAGGTTTGGTGTGGAACCTTGCGTTGTTGGACATTTTCCACATCGTGGTGGTGGTAGAATTGCGGGGGCAGGAAGTTGCCGGCAAGAAGTTTGCTTTCATTCCGACAATATTTCAGTGGTATATGCGATTAACGCTCTGTCCGCCAAGTCATTGCCGGTAGTGGTTTACCTGAGGCATCTCGTGCTCAGATGTTTACAGTGGAATATTCAGATTGTGGCTAAACATGTTCCGGGAGTTTTTTAATTCAGTGGCTCATGCGCTTTCTCGGTTTCGGTTCCACAGGTTTCAGGAGTTGGTGCCTCGGGCGGACGAGTTCGGGCTGCCATGTCCGGAGGGTTTATGGAACATGGTAACATGATTGCAGGTAGTTGATCCGCAGATCGGTAACTGAGGCGTCTTGGGGCAGATATGGAAAATATGGGAAGATTTTGAGAGAGACTTGGGAATGACTGGGGGCGTGGTTGACATGCAGAAGGTTTTGACGTTCATAAGGAATGATTTGTGCCAAGGAAGCCTGCTTCAGCAGTGGCGCAGAGGGTGACGGTGATCGCACTCTGGTTTCGGTTGTTGGGCAGGCAGGATGCGACAAAGGATTTTATTGTTGGCAGGCTTTGAAAGGTTTAAAAAAAAATAAAAATTTTGTTCGGGAGAGGGACGGGGCGACGTCCGGTGTCAATGAGTTTGTTAGAAAGGATGGTGGTGAGTTTGGAGTTTGTGTGCAGGTCCAAGTACGAAACAATTATGTGCTCCACTGCTTTGTGTTGGCCTTTTTTGGAGCATTTAGGTTGGGCGAATTGGTGAGCCCATCTCGGTGCAGAGCGGGTGGTTTGACCATGAATGATGTGGTTGTATGGGAGGACAGGGTGAAATGTTGCTTGCGGTGTTCGACAATAGACCAGGTGGGCAGAGGACGGCTGGTTGTGTTGCATGCGTTAGCTGAGAACCAGCTGTGTCCGATGAGGGTGGTAAGGCGTTTTCTATCACGAAGGGGTGGTTAACCGGGACCGCTGTTCCGGCATATGTACGGTTTGTTTTGTCCAAAATGTAGTTTCAGGCACTTTTGCAGGAATGCTTGATCAGACTGGGTGAGCGGCCAGAGGTGTTTGGCTCGCTTAATTTCAGTTTGGGGCGGCCACTGAGGCCTCTCGTTCGGGGTTAGGAAATTATGTGATGCGACGTATCGGTCGCTGGGAATCTACTCGTTTTTTTCGTCTGTATGTGCGTCCTCACCTACTTTCAAGGTAGTGGCTGGAAGGGGAGGCCCAGGCTACCGGGAAGGCGGGTGCGGAGTGACGGGGTAGGGGTCTTTTGTCGGGTAGCAATCGGTAATATTGCACGTTGATTATTGTCAATTGTTTATTTTGTTTTATTTGACTGGGCAGGCATCTGCTTGATCTGGATTCTCGGACACTCATATGGATATTGGGGGCTCGTTGAGCGGATTTTCACCCAGATGGTCGGCGGTAAGGACTTGATAGAGGTGTGGGTCAGTCAAATGGTTGGGCCTGAGGGGTATGCAACGGGGCAGAGTGTTGCCGGAATTTGAATAATTTTGGAGTGTGAGTAGACCCCCAGAGGTGTCGATTCTGTATGTTGGAGAAAATGATTTGGGGGTGCGTGCATCTCGGGAATTGATACAAGATATTAAGTGTGATTTGTGCGATTGTTGGGTTCCCACCCGGGTTGAGGTGGTATGGTCGGACATGGTGCCAAGGGGACGATGGAGGTTTGAGAGGTCTATGGATAAAATCAATAAAGCAAGAGTGAAGGTGAACAAGGTTGTGGAGGCATTTGTGGCGCGTAATGGGGGATTGTAGTGCGTCACAGGGAATTGGAGTCATCGTCACGAGAGTATTTAAGGCTAAGTTGGTGCATTTGACGGATATAGGTTGGAAATGTGGATGTTGGATCTGAGAGAGGGTGTGGAGCAAGCGTTTGGTGTGTGGCGGGTCCAGGCCAAGTAAGGGGGTCACTTGTCCTGTCCTGTGGCGGGGGTAGGTCTGGTCCAGAGGCAGGGAATTGACATTTGGAATGGGAAATGAGCCGCTTCAAAGGTAGAGGGGCTCAGGTTAAAGGTACCTTGCAGGCACGGGGTTCTGCAAGGCTGGGGTATTGGTTCTAGGTAACCAATACCTCGTCCCTGGGGTTGGTGTTATTGCGGCCAGGGACAAGGTTTAGAGGCTTATGGACCGGGCCTATCCATGGGTAAAATGAGGATGGGCCTATTGTTTAAGTTGGGACGCCCGTTGGACGGTGTACCCAGTTATTTCTTCTAGAGTGTAAACAATAGGCAATAAAGGCTGCTGTGGCCAATTTGTTAAACCAAGTCACTGCAGTGTTGTGTGTTTATTTAATCATAAAGAGTTTTGGTATAACGAGTAAGTGGTCAATTAACGACCGGAGATCCTCCCTAGATTGTCAAGGATCTACAGACATTCTGCAACAATAAAAAGACATGATTTACAATAAAAACTATGTAGAGAGTTCAATTTACAAAGCTAATAAATAAAGAAAAATCTGTTTATGGGTGTACGTAACCTTTAAAGCTCTGTCTAGCTGCAGTGTCCATTACAGGAGCAATGTGATATCACATTAAATTAAAACTCAAGACCATATGATACATGTAACAACATCCATACATGTCAACTCTTCCAAAACGACATGAAAGCGCCTCAGAGACTTCTAGAACAGTTGACAAAAATCCTGCTTTGCTTTAATAAGCTTTTATTAATTGACCCGTCATCCGGAGACACACTTAGACCAGCTTCACACCACGGTTTTTGGGATCTTGGGCTGTCCAGTGTGAACCGGACAGCCCCGGATTAGATTTCGGCCCCATAATAACCCTATCAGGCCAAAATACGCCGGATGAATCTCTTTTGGCATCCGGTTTTTGCCTCTCCGGGAGATTCCGGGAGCTTACGTTTTTTCTTCCCGGCCACAAAACGGAAACATGCAGCATTTTTTTGCGTCCGGGGAGAAAAATCTCCCCAAAGTGGATCCTCCCGGATTCTCCCAGATTGTCCCGGATTCTCCCTGATCCGGGGCAATCCGGCACTCCCTAACATGGGAGTCTTTGGGCCCGGATTTCCCCGATCTGGGAGGATCCGGGAACCGGACACCTGCGGCTGAAGTTCAGCGTGAGCTAGGCTGAACTTCAGCACCAGGGAGCTGTCCCCTGTGAAACGGTTCAGCACCATTTCGCAGGGGACAGCTGAGCTCTGCTGAATCCGGCTACAAACAGGACGGGAGGGCAGATTTGCCCTCCAGATCTGTTTGCAAATCTGGTCCGGGGCTGTCAGGTTCACCCCGGACAGCCCTGGATCGAATTTAACAGTGGTGTGAAGCCGACCTTAGCGGATAGGAATTAGATGAATGGGAAATGGCCTGCAAGAAAGAACAATTTTTTCTTTGAGCTATACCTTTTTGTTAACACAAGTGACTATTTTTGTTCAAAATTACACGCCGTCCTAAGTAAGAACACATGTAAGTTCACTAGCTAACTCATCACTTCTTAATCCAGAGTTTATATTTCCATTTGGATGGGAACCGGAGAATTTGGAGAATCTTATGAACTTCTTTGAGATTCCAAACACAAGTATTTCTAGAGACAAGAGACTGCTGGGATTATTAAAAAGTCATCCCGATCATGTGCCAGCCCACCATGCATTTTTTGTAAACCATTAGTATCGAAGCACCGCACTAATGAATGTAATAAAACTTTTTTATTGTAATTTTAGCTGCGATCTAATGCTTGATTAAAACTGACTTGACCATTGTAGCTTGTAGAAGTCGTAATTATTTGCATTGTTGCTAATGTTCAAAGCATTTTATTAGCTTCACTTATTAATGGTGTTTTCTATAAGCAATGAGTGTGCAGAATAAGAAAAGTGCCCATAAACAGCATAAAACCTATTCGTCATAAAAAGTCAGCAAAACACAAACAACTACACCAGTAACATAAAGTGAAATGGTTCAGTGTGCTCTTCATAGTATGATTTGCCGGCCACCAAGGATGGTGGATTGTATGCCCACAATGTCCATCATGTAATAGCAAAGAAATAGTGCATGGCTAGGGTCACATTTGGAAGGCTCATTGCGATTACCGCATCCAGATTCGGATGCGGTAATCGCATGAGCCTTCAGACACATTTTTTGTTCACAATGTGTCTTTAAACCCGGATCTGGTAACCGGATTGCTTAGAATGTGCAATCCAGTTGCCGTATTATTTGTTCATCCCTGCTGCAGGACCCTGGATAGCGGCAGATACAGTACGCTCATTACGTACTGTATCTCCTCCGCTGCGAGGAGCCGCCGGGCTTCATTCATAAAGTAGTAAATGCCAACAATTGCCGGCAATACAGTAATTGCACATAATAACCCTTCACATGCCTAACTATGTGGATAGCATGTCTCTAGGGAGGGTGGGCACTCCCTACAGACATGTTGCCCACATCTATTATTAATATTAACCCTTAGTTCATCCCTGTGGCAGCAAGGATGAAAAATGAATCCGGCAAGCAGATTGCATGTTCTGAGCAATCCGATTACTGGATGGGCTCCCATAGGAGCCCATTATAGCAGCCCCGCTGTGTTTTAAAAACCGCTCTGAAAAACGCTGCCTGCATAATTTTTCACGCAGGCAGCAAAACCGGAATGCGGTAACCAGTGCAATCCGGTTTTTGTAATGCAGCCTATGGACTGCAGATCCGGATCCGGATGAAAAAAAAAACACTAATCTGACCCTAGCGTTACTGTTTTGCTCCTGGTGTTTGAAAATTCTTTTTCTTCCTGTACACTACAAATTCCAACATGTCCTTACATTCCCTAATAGCTCAGTGTGTTATTAGGTTGATTCCCAAGCAACCCTGAAGATTTCCCAAGAAAAGAGAAATAGTATCAACATGCTCATCGATTGCAGCCTCTCACCCAAGAGAATTGCCAAACTGCATGATGTGAGTGTCATGAGAATTAGAAGAATATAAACTAAAACCCATCAATCCGTTCAAAAGCCAAGAGTTGGCCGTCCAGGCAAAATATCATAGTCAACAAGGGAAAAAGTGGCTAATGGATCTAGACATTAAAGGAACAGTCAAGTTTGGTGGAGGAAGCTCGATGATGTGGGGTTGTTTCACAGCCAAAGGCATTGAATACTTGCCAAGGATTGATGGTGGTCTCAATGCTGAGCTACATGTGAGTATCCTAAAAGAAGAGTTATTTTGTACACTTGAGTACTATGGGTATGAAAAGGAGGACGAAAACATCCGTCGAGGCTTCGTCTTTAAAACAAGAGGGTGCAGTAGTAAAGACGTAAATAGAGATAAGTAAATTATATTATCTGATGCAAATAATTGTCAAATTTTTTAGAAATTTGCTGAATTCTGAAAATTCGAACAATTTGCATTTCAATTGACACAATTCACCAAAAATGGCTGCTGACGTTATACATATTGCAGACGATTGCAACAGTCAGAGAAGGTTCACATGACCCCAGGCATGGCTAGTCAGATTTCCCCATGATGCCTTGCAGCTATCATATCATATTGTACACAGGTGGGATTATCATAGCCTGTACAAAAGCAGAAGCATGAAATGCAGCAGCCGTTTTGGGATGAATCTGGATAGTGAGAAGACGTTACAGATCACAGCTTAACCGTAGAGATAGAAAGTGAAAGCCATAGAACATTGACTAAATAGGGACAGCACAGAAGGTAAGCATGGTTATTGTTTAGTCCTAGTCTGGGGAACTAGCTATCTACCTTATGGAGAGGAGTTTCCCTGCAGCCATAAGGAGACAGATAAGTTGATAAGGAGACTTAAAGCCGCAAGGCTCCTCTCGGAAATACAGTATGCAAATTGAAGTGACAGTTTGTTTAGTCCTAGTGATATATATGAATTTCCATTAATGAGTTTGAAAGGGGCTGTTTACTGTCCTATGAGACATTACAGTGTTCTATACATATTTTAAGAGTTATTGAAGTACTTGCAATTTGTGACAAATCAATTTATTGACAATCAAAATTTTAGGAAGAATTAGCCGGATCTTACAAGTTATAAGTTCTTATAAGATTACCACACCTCTTGACATAACTATGAACAGCACCAGATAAAAGTATTTACTGTCATCCTTGATGATGGAGTTGCAGACCTATTAGATCGGCAGCACTCTACATGTTAATGAAAACATTATTAGGAAAACCCAAGGCAATTTTTTTTCTTAGTGTCCTCATTTTGTGGGAAGAGCCACCGAGACCTTGCCGCAGAGCAGATGAGTGATTTAAGAGATGCATAATTGGAAGGCTAAAAGGTATGTTGTGCACCGGCTGACCTTCCACCACTGCAGCTCGGTATTACAGAGATTAAATAAATCTCATTTACTGGACTGATTTTACCCTCAGCTATATCCTGTCATCTCATTTACCCCAACAAGAGGGAATCATCCCACATCTGGTACTAGGAAAGCCGGGTCATGGCTATGGGGCCCACCAAATCACCGGCTAATAGTATCTATTGCTAGAAAAACGGATGTAATAATTATCATAATGGATATTTTTTACCTTTTCTGCTAACAATTACTTGTTTGTTTGCTTTTTTCTGGCTGGAGAAGATTTGTACCAAATTCTGTTAAATAAATTTCAATAGAATTACAAGAATGTCCGGTAACATGTGCTACATTATAATATTGAGCTCAAAACCAACACGTCGTTGTTACACGTCGGTCAAATGGTGGATTTCCAGACTACTGAGGAATATCTTTTACTGTATAGAGGCAAAATGGAACATATGTGAAAAAGGAGTGTTAAAGTGTAACCACCACTAGACTGTGTGTGAAGCAGACATATGTTCATTATCAATTAGATTCATCTTCAGTGCATAAGGGGCATATAAACATATAAGGGTAAAGGGGGCATAGCCTACACTCCTGACTGCAGCTGGTGAGGAAACAATGTACCAGATTACTTTAGGCTACAGCACAGTTCCTAAGCAATGTCAAAATGCCAGTATCACTGCAAACTCCTCTTTCCTTGGCACAAGCTTCTGATCTGTCATCTGGCTCCACACAGCTTGGTCACAATCTCTGTTAACGCCTTCTTGATGGCACATCTCACTGCTTCCTATCAGCCTGCTCTCAGAAGCTGTAGAAATACACACACAGTGCTGGCAGACACTGATGGACGCAGGCCACACTTACACAGCCATAAAATACAGTTTTTAAAAGAGCACAGAAAAAATGTGAGAAAATAAGTCCTGTGGCAAAATAAAAAGATTATTTTAGCTGCTATGTGACCCATCAGTAATAACCAGTGCAGTGTTGTGTTTTTTTTTCAATGAAATGACATTTACACTTTAACTCCATGGTAAGTACTATAAAGGTTGTAATTAAAGGGGTTGTTCACTTTTGAAAAAATGTTTTGTAAATTTATATATTTAGAACTAAAATAATCATTGCATTTCATAAACATTTTGCTCCATTTGCTTTCTATAGTTTTTGTGTTTACACTGTACATGCTCTGCAGAATGAGTTACCTGAGAAACTGTCAGTGAGCTCATTCTGCATCCTGACAAGAGAGTTTCTATCTCTTCTATGGCTTTTCCTGAGGTTCTCTCAGCTGATTTATAACAGCAGACCACATTAAAGTTGGATGGGCAGGAAAAAAAGTCTTAAAAAACCAAACAATTACATTTTTGCTATGAAACCCAATAGCAAAAATGATTTTTAGCTCAAATAAATGGAGGTCAACCTTTTTAATTCTACTGGTCTCTCATTATGAAATATAACAGGGGGGGCAGTAAACTATCAATCAAACATATCCAAAGAAGATAAGGGGCCAAAATAATTTCTAGTCGAACTAATAATTGGCTCCCTTTTCTTTCCAGTCCGATGTGGCAGTGCAGACTGCAGGACCTCGTGTGTGATTTGCTTTACTATCCTCTAGGAGGCTTTTTTAGTTCCCTTTATTAGAGAAGGAAACTACATTGTTAGAATAAAATGAAAGAAATGAATGATGGACTATAAAGACGTCTCCGAGAAGAGACAATTCGACACTCTGGGTCAATCTGAAAAAATATCATCTATGTAATGTAACCCCTTGTGTTATCAACTCATGGTTAGAAGACAGTGCAGGTCCCACCACACACTAAGTGTAAAGCAGTGCTAGCCTTTGTGGCTTCCCCACTCTATAGGCCCCATGGCAGTTGCACAGTCTTTATGGCACATACACATTTCTTTCCTGAGTATATTGCCATTGATTTCCTGCCATTGCTTACTTATGTATTCTATAGTGGAGGTTCTCTCAATATGTCCACTACTCTTCCATTACAACCATAGATATTTACTCCCAGGACATAGAGCATATCCCTGCCTGTCAGGTGTCTGATTCATGCCTATCAAGGAAAGCAATTGACCCGTCCGTATTAGCGGCAGAACAGCAGTCGCCGGTAACAATACAGGTCTTCGCCAAGGTTTTCCTGGAATAAAAGGTTATAATGTCCTAGGCTATAAAAAATGTATAGTCTGAAAAAGAGATTTTCACTCAATCAATCAATGAAAGAGAGCAGTGACAATAGACTGCCCGCCATTCATCTTCAGCATCATCATTCACAAAGGACATCTGTCTGTCTGTAATTGTATCACCAGCCAAGTTTGGACATAATGTAATACAGTAGAGCTGCAGTGCGTCTTGTCCTGTCCAGCATCAAGAAGGAGCAGCACGAGGGCGAACTGGGATATCATAGTAACATCAAATCTAAAGACTGAACTTACTGGGAGGCAGTGTCCTGCAAAAACAGACAATGATACACAGCTTCACTAGAGTGAGAAGATCCCATATTAAAGGTCATCCTGGGGCTTGCACACAAGATTTCCCACTTTAAAGTGGATGCCCAAGTTTGGCACCAAAATCTGCATTCACTCTTGTGAATTCATACAGCATGCACAGTATGTATTGTCAGGATTCTCCAGTGCGGCAGTGGTCATGTGATGTGGCCACATTCCAACTAGACTTTTGTGGCCTTGTTCTATGCAAGTGAATTGAGCAAGGCCGCATACGTCTATTTGGAATGTGGTGGATGTATGCATATTGCATACTTGCAGTCATATGACCGCTCGATCCAGCCACCTGCACCAGAGAAATCTGACAGAGCATATTGTGTATGTGGGAGGATTCACGAGTCGGCAGTCACATAACGTGATTCCAGACAAAACCTGGACAACCACTTTCAGCCCTTTATACACATTTGTCTAAATTCAGCTGAACTTGTTGATACTGACAAGTTCGGTCAACGGTCTAATATATTTGGGGGCCCAGGGCAAATGATATTCAAGAGCGTTAAGGTTTTATCATGTCCAAATACGGACAACCCTGAATAAAGTCACCACCAAAGATATGTAGCGGTGGCTCGTATAGAAAACACAGGAAAACTCAGCTATGCAAGCATGGCTATGTTTGGGGGAGATAGCCGAGATACCTGTCAAACCAATGATGCCATACATCTGAGATGTGTGGGTGACTTAACTTTTATTCAGTGATCCTTAGGGCAATTCCCGAACCATTCATGGTAATAAAGCAGTTCCTCTATAATGTGAAAATCTTCTACAGGTTCTTCTTACCTTATAGGAAAAGAAATATGACCAACCAGAGCATGAAGTATTTATTCAAAGCCTTCTGAGGGTTCACATAAGTCACTCTAATTTAGATATTATGTATCATGGGAATCATGTGATAATCATGCCTACAAGGGCTTGATAATATTGGAAAGAGGCCCACCAGCCTGGAGAAAGAACGTACTATCATTTAGTCAAAGCCCTAAGTAGCACAGAAACAGCAGAGGTTATAAATACTTTTTTTAATAATTGATTGATAGTAAATAGCATTATACAGGACTGGTTAAGAAGGAATATTTGGCACACACATGTGCATGCTGCTGGGTTGGAAGGCATAAGGGACCTGATCAAATCCCTTTAATAAGCTTGAAAATTGTTCGGTACAGTACTAGTAAATGTCACCCTGGGCGTAGAGAGACACCCAGCGCAAGACGACAAGGGGGAAAAAGGAGCCCCTGACGATAAGGGCAAAGGGTAGATGGTGATCAATAGAAACCCCTAGCACTGACATCTGGCTCCCCTAACAAACCTATACAGTCTCTGCAACTGTTGCCGATTAGAATAACTTGTCCCTGCCTGTCCATTAAATTAACACTACTTAGGGATTAGACAGGGTGGACACTGATCAACCCAGCTAACAGATACAGGAAAAACACCAGGGAAACAGACAAAGGGGAGAGAGAGAAACAATTAGTTGAAAGTAGATCCAGACATCCAACAACATAGAAAGTCCACAATGCACTGCTGAGCCAGGAAGCACCACCAACTTCAAACAAGCTATCACCAGCCATATTTCATGGATGCTAAGGGGTATAAATAGAGACAGCTGAAGGTAGGCAGATAGGAGATCAGCTGGGTCCTAGTTACCTCCAGCTATCCCCAAGCAGAGAAATACCTCATAAAGGGACAGAACCACAATTCAGGATATTGGCTTTTTGGCCAGACACAGCGACCTTCTGTGAGTGGCCCCAACAGCCTCGTCTGTGCCTCCTGATACACCCATGACAGTAGACTTCAAAGTGTTATACATGTATTTTCAGGAGAATTGGAGTCTTTGTCTTATTTGTGATGAATTAGTCCTCTGCAAATTAAATGTTTTGAAAGCTTAGCAGGTACTCACCTTCCCTGTGTCCAGCACTGGCTCCCCGCAGCCGCTGCAGTCTTGGTGTTTTGGCTGCAACAGTTACATCCTGTTCACAGCACGTGTCTGTATTCTAAATAATTACTGAGCTCAGCAGTCATGCTCAGGGTGATAGACCAAGGATATCACTGCACTCTCAGAGTCATATGTGATGCAAAGTGAAAAAGTTTATTGTATTTGAAACAAGCGACCACTGACGCCGTTTCGGTCCACAATATCAGACCTTTCTCAAAGAGTCGCTGTGGTAGTACTAGGCTTAATTGGATCCGGGGGTACTCAAAAGGACCGTCCCATCAGTATCATACTGTTCCACCATAAGTTCAATAGTGGCCCAGCACTCCTAGAAGTTGTAGTTTTAGTATGGCAGGTACAGGGTAAAGCATACAATGTAACCTGTGTAGTAAGTGCCCTGCGCTCCCGCGCTTTGGCTCCTGTGCTTACTACACAGGTTACATTGTATGCTTTACCCTGTACCTGCCATACTAAAACTACAACTTCTAGGAGTGCTGGGCCACTATTGAACTTATGGTGGAACAGTATGATACTGATGGGACGGTCCTTTTGAGTACCCCCGGATCCAATTAAGCCTAGTACTACCACAGCGACTCTTTGAGAAAGGTCTGATATTGTGGACCGAAACGGCGTCAGTGGTCGCTTGTTGTTTCAAATACAATAAACTTTTTCACTTTGCATCACATATGACTCTGAGAGTGCAGTGATATCCTTGGTCTATGAATACGGGTTCCTGTAATCCTTTCATTTGCACCTCAAAAACTCAAAAAACTGAGTGCACGCCATTCACACAAGCTTCTATGCTCAGGGTGATGGCACATGCTGCTGATCCTATTGCCTAAGCTGCTGACCTCAGTGATTAGCTAGGGTGGAGACTTTGACTGTTGATGTGCCATAATCCCTGCAGACAAAACACTGAAACTGGAGAGGCAGCAATAATTTAGCACTGGGCCAAGGAAAGGAGAGTACCTGCTGAGTTTGTTATTTTAGATCATTTACAGAGTTCGGGTAACACTTTCAAGTGGACAATCCCTTTAAGCATTTCTTTTTAATAGTCTATAAAGGGGTGAGGGAGTCCCAAGCCCATCTACCCTATTGTTACACCTGTACTCCAGCTATTTTAGTTTCCTTCATAGGTAACAGATGCTTGATGATAACCACCATTGGCATTAGTTGCAGAACTAAGACAAGTCAATATTACTGCATTGCTGTAATCCTGGAAGGGCAGAAACAGTAAAATGAACTAGTAGGATGAATATTTTTATTATCATGCCTAATGCTGCAGTCAGATTTTAGGGCTCTGAGACTAGCTACGTAATAGGACAGATTGTGAAGTTCATGAAATCCACCTCTGTTTTCCCAATACAAGGACTACATCCTTTATTCCATTACTCTAAACTCTATTCATCATGATGACTTTGTAATAGAATATCATTTTACCAACCTACAAAACCCACAATTTAGGACAAAAAGGGCACAATGTGCAGACAATATAATTACTGGGGGATTTCTACAGTCATTGCAAATACTAGATTTCTATTATGGTGCGGAATTTCTTTTTTAAGAATGCAAAGTGAAGCTAAAAAAGAGGAGGAAATCAGCTCAGGAGCCTCTGCCAACTGCACAACCACAATACCAGATAGTGTTGCAAGCTCTCAACATGGCACCAATGCCCAATGCCTGAGGATACAAAGGCCTTCATATCCATAAGGTGCATACTGAATCATGTCCAACTCTCCCATAATCCTCTCCTTTCTCAACGCAGCAATTGGCAAGCGGGAACTCTCTGGTTATTCATTAAATTCCCCTAAATTTGAAGATTTTCTTCGTTATAAAGTGGCTGGGTGAGCCAGCCGTAATCTCATTAAAAAGCCGAGCAGGGTGGCTATAATTCAGTTGGCTGTTCCCATTGCATTCTGTGTCATACTGACCTACATGACCTGGACTGTCTTCAGCTATGCGGCTGATATCTTACACAAATTCCAGTAAGCCATTAAAGAAATCTCACTCGCATATATTATGGCCTGGAAGCTGTAGCCGGCCGTCACTTCCTTGGCACGGAGGCATGCTGGGACGGCTTTAGCTGTATGCTGCGGTTGGGATGGGAACTGCCAAGTTACAAATGTAATTCATTTTGGAGCCTGCAGTGTCTGAATAGCAGCAAGAAGAACTAAAATTACAAATCGGAAATAGTCCGGCACAACAGGCACCAAACGGCAGACACATATGCTAAATCTCAATGCACTAAGTGCAGAAATAGATGATAAACATAGCAGGCCTAGTCAGGAGCGTTTGCTGCATGAAACCACCCAAGGTTATGTAACGCCAGTAAATATCTGTGGTTATTATATGCCAATGGCACCAGATGAGGGGGGAAGAACGGCTAAGGCCGGGGTCAAACGAGCATATGAAAAATTGGTATGATTGTCATCCAGAAGAGTGAAATATGTTGGTATTCCATATGTCATGCTAGTGTGTGATTTTGTTTCTTGTCTAGCATCTGTATGACATGCATATACTATTTATATTCAATCAATTTTTTTCTCAGCAATTATTATTCTCCAATCATTTACAGGACGACTTATAGGGTATCGTCACACCTGGTGACGTCGCCGGAGATATCGCCGGCGATGCTCGGGGGTGCGCACGTTTTTGGTGCCTTGCCAGCGTCGCTGTAGCGTGTTTACACACCGGCGATGCTACAGGTGGCATCGCAACTGGGGTGACTACAAACCCCAGCGGCGATGCTGTAACATGGGAGCCATCGCCTGTAACACCGCCGGTTGGCATGTTACATGGGGCGATGTGTACACATCGCCCCAGAGTGCTCGCCTGGTTTCAGAGCACTGCTGAGAAACCAGGCGACCACTCAAAGGTATCACCATCGCCTATTTACATTAGGCGACGCACGGGCCATGCCGGTGGTGATAGGCCACGCCACTGCGTCGCCTAGAAACACCGTCGATATGGCCCCGTGTGACGGTACCCATAGTGTTCCATGTTACAGAAGTATTCACAAAAATTGGACGCCATACTGACGGTCTCTGTGCCATATTTTATTTTTCTTGCACGCATAGACTTGCATTGGCGAATCTCGTCGGATTCATGCATCTGCTTGCTGCAAGGGTTTTCTCATCCCAAAAAGACGTAAGAAAAAACATGACAGATTTGCTCTGCCGCATTGATTAACATTGGTCCAAGTGCAATGTGAGATTTTGTTGCATTGAACAAGTCCAATTTATGCATTTGTTTGAGCGAGGCCTTAGAGAAAGGTATCTGGGAAACTTTAACAAGGGAAAAATTGTTATAAGTCGGCAAAAGGGTCAATCCATCTGTAAAGCTATTAAAGGTCACATTAACGGTAAAAACATAGGTTTTGGCAGCCTTAATGCAGTGCTACCGCCATGGTAGCGCCGCATTAACGCTGCCAATGCCGGCATTTGAGCCGCGCTAGGGGCCACGTCACCATAGGTAAGCATTGGCAGTGTTAACGTGGTGCTACCATGGCGGTAGCACTGCATTAAGACTGCCAAAATCTATGTTTTTAACGCAACCCCCCTGGCGCAGCCCAAAACGTTAATGTGACCCTAGTCTAAATGGGGTGCCATGGGGTATTTCTGGTATGTTGTAGTTAGATGTTCATGGCCCTCCAGTAGGTGCCATAGAGAAGAGATGATGATTGGTGTTGAGCGAATATACTCATTACTATTCATTACTTGACCGTGTAGTACAGTATTCAGGATGTCCGTTACTCAGCAAGTACTTGAGTGTGAAATGTCGATCATGAATGATTGAACACAAATTACCAAGTCCCTTCAGAGAAAAATAGGAGCTGGCACCCTAGTGAGAGCTGTCTGAATGCAAGCCTTCAATGTAGGGGTAAGTGATGTGTTGTATGCTGTGAACGCACAAAAGAAAAAGCCCACCTTCCCTCCTTCAGAAATGCTAATTTTATGGGTGATTGTGTGTGGGTGGGTCCATGATTGATTGGCTTGAATTAGGTTTGTTACTTGTGATGAACACTCGAATAGCACCAGGTGCTCTACATGAATAATCCGAACAAAGAAATTTTACTATTCGCTCAACTCTAATGATGATAACACCCACTTGGTTAAAAAAAAAAAACACAGTCTCTCTGCCACTACTTCATACTTCCCTTAGATTACATACCAAAAAAAGTCTGCTGATAGATTCCTTTTAAGTACAATAAGAAAGTTATACAATTTATACAGAATACCTTAAATCTTAATTTCTCACCATTTCATCCCTGTATTGTGTCGGTGAATTAAAACTTTGCCGATAAAATACAAATTGTGACTAACTAATCCATATCTTTCCTGTTAGAGCAATACATCAGAAAAGGACTAGATATAAGTAAGAGCCTTGTGACAGCAAGCAGAGATCTTTGAAAAGATGTAAAAAACTGACCCACAAAGTATATTAGACAATTTATACAATGTGCAAATTGCATTTACATAATGCATAATTAATTAGAAAAATGCTTATCATGAGATAAATTATATTTTCCTAAATAACAAATTACCAATAACACATTTTCTTGAAATTCCATTCCTATTAAATAAATTTGGTGTAAATGTGGTGCCCCACTACGCAGGCATCACAGAGGGGTACTGCACCCATAAAAGCGGTGCAGATACTCCAGCTGCAAGCAGATTCTGGGATGGTGAGTGGGACCCATACACAAGCACCCCCACACACAGTGGGAGGTACCCGGGAGGGAATAAAACCACTTCCAGGGGGAGAAAGGAGGTCTTTTGATTTTGCCTCCAAGTGAGTAGAGAATGTAGCAGAGGGTCTCTCGGCTGAGAGACCAGGAGAAGGAAAGATCCCAGGCGCAGACAGTCGGTTTGGGGGAGAAGAAAAGGACTAGAGAAGGTCAAACTCCAACGGCTTACCGGGCACTGGAGCCCGCACCTGTCCTCCAAGGACCACAGAAAATCTGATGGGTATATCTATATACTGCCCAGGCTCTTAAGCAACCAAAAGAGGGTACCAGGCACCACTTGAGGCTCGGTGGCCAGCAGAAGGTAACCCAACGGGAGCGAGGAGAGTGAGAGACAGCAAGAGGTCAGATTCGCTGTATGGAATCAGGCTTCACACCAATTACTGGGATGAAGAAAGACGGAGGAAAAGGCACACACTGAGGGTTCCATCCTACCACCAGGGATCCGCTTGCAGCCACCCGTTACCTACTTGTCATTTTAACATCTTGCTTAACTGAGAACTGTAACCAGTGCTGCTAAAGTTTCCAGTAAAGTACCCAGAGTGAAGTGAACTTAACTCTGCTGTATCTTCCTTTGCATGAACTTATCCTTTCACAGGGATTGCTGCCCCGGAGGTCCAGTCCTTCCTGCGGAGGACTACACCATCTCAGCTGCAATACCACTGACCTCCGGCGGACTGTGGCGGTGCTGGTGCAACTTCACCAGACACTGCAGGTGGTGTCACGACAACAAACTGTAAATAATCCCTTGCATATAAAACCCCCTTTTCGAAAGATACCCCATGACACGGAGTCAGGTGCGGCCGCCATCCCCCGTGACAACCGGAGATTTAACCCTTGCCGCCTGACCCCCGAGTACCCCAAAGCCTGGGCCCTACATAAGTCAATTAAGCTAGGAAGGGTTAAAAAATTATGCACAAGTCTTCTTGCTCCTCTCCATATCTCTTCTGTCAACAAAAGTCCTCCTATTGGTTCCTATCTTTACCTGTGTGTTTACTATTTTGTCTTTCTATCTTTCCAGCACTTCCTTTCTTGTATAGGCCCCACGCCTGTTAGCATTAACCTAGGCCACTAAGGTCAAAGATGTGAGTCATGCCCAATGTGAAGACATAGGGAATATAGAGAAAGGCAGCATTGTAGAACCGGAATGAGACGGACAAAATTGGTTGTTCACTATTCGAGCAACGCCTCCTGAATTTGTGTTTACATAAAAACACTTAGGGTCCCGTCACACTTGGAAACGTTCCAGCGATCCAGACAACGATATGACCTGGTAAGGATCACGGGAACTTCACTATGTGGTCGCTTGTGAGATGTCAAACAGTCAGATCTATTCAACGACACAGCAATGATATGGCGGCCGTATAATGACCTCGGCGGTCGTTGGGACCCTGTCACACAGCAGCTAGTCTGATGACTCAGACCTATGTGGCTACGAGTTCTGAGTCGCCAATGAGGTCGTTGTTAAGGCGTCAAACACACCAATGCATGCTGCCCAGTGGGAACCCGACGATCAAAAAATGGTCCAGGCCATTCCGACATGATCGGTGATGTCACAGAGGGGGCCTGGTCGCTGCTACGTGTCAAACACATAGCGAGATCACTGGTGAGGGCGCTGGTGCGTCACAAAACCTGTGACACAACAGCGATCTCACTAGCTATCTCGCTATGTGTGATGGGGGCTTTACACTCACCTCAGATGTTGGCTCTGTTCCAGTGATGTCAGCACTTGCTTTCTCAGGGCTCATGTGATATGTCACACAAGTCCTGCGTCCAGTCACTCTCCGGACAAATTGAAAATCAAGAGGCAGCAGAGCTGCGGCTGGCTGCTCACGTACTACTCATGTTTGTTATTATCCAAAAGTGGGTTAACTATGAATTCCAGTTGTGTCTGCATTTGCTTTTTTGGGGCTTACATGACATTCTTACATCACATCCTGTCTTGCGTCCTAACTCTCTCCCCAGCTTCAGACAAATCAAACATCAAGAGGAAGAACTGTGTCTGGCTGATCACTTTGTATTGATGCTTGTTTTATCTGAAGGCAGGGAAAAAGAAGCCACAGCTGATTGGGTGCAGGATTCGTGTGACATAACAACGTCATGTGAACCCTGGGAGGGCAAGATCCAACACCACTGAAACTGCGGTGGCACCGGAGGTGAGTATAAGTGATTTTATTTTTACGAGGGCAAACACGCAGATTGAGAGGTGGTTCTCCGAGAAGTGGACAACATCTGTAATTTAATGAAGCACCTCATATGAGGAGGGCAGATGAGAGGTGAGTATTGTTTCTTTATTGTTTTCTTTAACCCCTTTTCGGTCTTCAAATTGATGAACAATGGATTTTCTGCAAATCAAATCCCTATAAATTTGCATTTCAGGAATCTAAATTATTTTGTGAGGGGGGCTGCATAGCAAATTCACATTCCTTAGAATCAGTTTTCTCGCCTCTGTTTATTTCTTAGTTTCCTTACAGAATTCTAAAACACATTAGAGAATGAATCTAGGTCTTGAATTGGATTTATAGGTGATACAGGAATTAGAAATATTATCATTCTATCTGACGAACTCAAAAATCTGGCAAAATTAGTAAATTGTGTTTTAAGTAATCGGCTAATACAAATATCACAGGGCTGAATCAAATAAACGTATTTCTATGCAAAACAAACCTCCACATCATGAAATCACAGTGAGCTGTGCCAAATGACGAAGAAATGAACAGGCAAATAGGATTATATGACAGGCATTGTGATGCTAAAGTCTATTTGTTATCAGACGTATTATCTGTGGCTCTCCGTGTTGCGATACGCCGGCCTATCTCCTCAGCAATAGCGGCTACATATGGAGACGGCGCTCTACACCCGGCTCCGCAGGCTTTCTTATCCTTCTCGAGAGTTTGCAGCTGTATAAACTGTTTAATTATGAATTAGTTGATCTTAACTTATCGCTGCTCAGCAGAGCTTGGCCACCGAACACATCCACTGGTAATTCCCTCTGCCTAGAAACAAGATCTGTCCCCATCTATTTAAAGACGACTGCCAGACAAAATGAGAAAAAAAAAGAAAGTGTAGTTCCCTAAGACAACAAATGGCGTTACATTCCGTAAAGTGAAGAGGTCTCCGATCATAATAAAGTAAATAATGAAGTATCGGTTACCCATTGTATTATCACTGCCTACTGTCTGCAACGTCCGGCCCCGGTGGAGAACGCCTGGCATCATCTCAAGTCATTACTGCTCCATCGCCCTCCCCCTCCCCTGCTGAATTCTTAAACAGCAGTTTGCATTATGGGAGATAAAGAGCAAGATTTTCTCCACTCACGAGAGTATAGGAGAAATATTATATCTCATGTCCCCCCGGGGTCCATTTATTTAGTGTTAAATAGCACTGAAATTCTATTTAGCACAACAAGTCTGATAGTAGGAGAGAGACAACGCCGGCCAGCGAGAGGGAATCCCGGCGGTGGCTGCTGGCTCGGCACCATCCCTTGCTCTGTGTATTGATACATTTTTAATTCATTGTGTTTACCTTTTCGGCGGATACATTTCTCATCATGAAATTCTCATTTTGTAAATATATCACAGTACAAAGTGCGGACCAGAAATAATCAGCGGCTGACAACTTTACAGAGTAAGTAATTCATGACATGATCCGTAAATCAATCAGGACTGGGTATTTCTCAGATTTCGTGAACTATCTAGGAACATTTAACCCTGTCGCTGCACTTAGACCTTAATTTCATTGATCATAACCTTGAGATCGTGGTCCCAGATAACATAAAGGCAACATTTTTTCCTCTCCATTTTTTTTGTTTTATTTCTATGGAAAATGTACTTTAAAAAAACGAATGTAATTTCTTGAAAACTTAGACCCACTTTGCATTTGAAGAATTGTGTAAGGCTGTGGTCACACTTATTAAGGTAATTGCGTTGACCGCATCCCAGATTTGGATGTGGTAAATGCAATTGCCTTCACACACATTTTTTTGCAAAAATGTGTTCTGTCAACCGCAATGCGGTAACCGGATTGCTCCGGATGTGTAATCCTGAGCAATTCGGTTACTGTATACTTTGCTCATTCCCTGCTGCCAAAGTGTTAAATGTCATTAAAACATTAAATATTAACATTAGCTGTGGGCAACATGTCTCTAGGGGGTGCCCACACCACCCACTAGAGACATGTTGTCCACTCCTGTCAGCATGTGAGGGGTTAATAAGCCCTTTACAGTAAGCCGGCTATTGTCGGCTTTGTACAAATTTCTGAATGAAGCCGCGGCTCCCGACAGTAGAGTAGATACTGTACGTAATGTACGTATAGTATCTGCCGCTGTTCTTGTTCCTGTAAGCATTAACATTAGGTCTGTGGGCAGCGCACCCCATAGACCTAATGTTAATGGTTACAGGACCCTGGACAGCGGCAGATACTATACGTACATTACGTACAGTATCTCCTGAGTGTGAGGAGCCGCGGCTTCATTCAGAAATTTGTAGAAGCCAACAATAGCCGGCTATACTGTAAAGGGCTTATTAACCCCTAACATGCTGACAGGAGTGGACAGCATGTCTCTAGGGAGGGTGGGCACCCCCTAGAGACATGTTGCCCACATCTACTATTAATATTTACTGTTTTAATAACATTTAACAAAGGTAGACGGTAACTGCATTACACATCCTGAGCAATCCGGTTACCGCATTGCGGTTGACAGAACCGCTCCAAACACTGCAGCCTGCATGATTTTTAGCACAGGCTGCAGATCCGGAGCGGTAACCGGATTGCATGTAAAGCAATCCGGATACCATAATGGGCTCCTGATCCGTGTTTTGAGTTTTTTACAGCTCAAAACCGGACCAGGATTTCAAAATCCGGATGTTGCCCATAACTGTGTGGTTATTTTGGTGTATTTTTTTCCCCATTATTTTCTATTGGGAGCCTAAAAAATGCATATAAGTAAATGTATCTGGGTTTTGTACTGCAACGGAAATTACATAAGAAAACACATTTTCAAATTTGCATTAAAAAAAAGAGAGAAAATACATAAAAAATGCCATAATAACACAATGATTAGAACGGATGCTTTTTGCATTTTTTGGTTACACCTGCAAAAATCATAATGAAAAACGCACACCTCTCCACACGTGTGAACATTGCCTTAAAGGAGGAAACTGATAAGTAAAGATACACTTCCTTGTTTCTGAAAAGAGTTAAAATGCTAAATTTCAAGCATTCAGACTAAGATTGATTGCAAGAATATTATATTTGCCCTTTGCTCTGGGGCCCAGCTGGAAATTGCCCCAAGTACTAGGTGTTAGGGGGTATCAACAAGTGACCCTACTTTGGAAAGAATATTTGGTTACAAGTATGGAAGAGAATCTTTGCCCTGAGTGAAGAAAAGTCAAGTACAACTCAAAGTTTCAGCTTTTACAATTAACCTTCTCACATATAGGCCAATTGCTTGGGTCAGTCCTGGAAATGTAACATAATAGGGCCCTAGATGCTACAGGGCCACAGTGTAGCTGTATAGGTTATACACATGATATACGCATCCCTAGCTGCCCTCAAGTTCGACTCCTAAGAAAGGAAAATCAGTAGCTTGGAAAGTTGTTCATAACACCAGTGAATCTTTGTAAAAGGAGATGTCACATCAGAGTTAGCCCCTTTTATAATGTACCTTCAGACCAGGGGCGTAACTACAACAGGTGCAGGGGTTGCAATGGTACCCGGGCACTGGAGCCTAGGGGGCCCCAAAAGGTCCTTTGGCCTATGGAAAAAGACTAATGCTGTTAAAGATTTGCAATAATTGGGGGCCCATTGGAGCTTTTGCATTGTGGCCCATGAGCGTCAAGTTACTCCACTACTTCAGACTGTAATGTGGTGAACAGTGGCATCGTAAATGTCCAGGTATATCATGGAGACTTGTACTGCCAAATGGTTTTAAGGCATTCAAACCAGGTGAATACACAGCTTGAACTGGGTTTTCTTATTTTTACACATCCGTCCACCCATGAGTGTATCTCAGATATTAAGATGGAGTCTGTGTTTGACATGTGAGAACTCAGCCAATATGGAGATTATGTACTGTGCTGTGAGCCTAATGGGAAGTCCTGGGGGCGGCTGACAGGAATCACTGTGTGAACCCTGCCCAAAACTCCTGAGAGGAAAATAGTCTCCACCCTTCTCTGGCTTGATAAAGCCAGAGCTGTCAATCAAAGAAGAAGTGAGGGTGGAGATAGACGATTAGGTAGGAAGGTTCACTAATCTGTTTGGCCACGCCATGATGCACCAAGCGCATGTATTTGGTTTGAACAGTCATTCTGCGCTGAAACAATCTCTTTAAAAAATTCTAGCAACAAAACTTGCATTTCCTAGGCTTTACCTTTTTAATAACTACCTGAAATTTAATCACAGATGTGATCACCATGACTTATTCTTGAATTTAGTCAAGGAATTCAATTTCTCACTGAATAAATCCAATACATAGGATGGCAGGTCAATATAACCCTTGGAAGATAGCAATTCACATCACAATGACTAAGTGACCACTCACAGACACATATAACATACACATCTCCCCACAAAGTATCATGAAATCATATTTTTACTTTTATATTTGGTCATCTCACACTGCTCTTCTCAGGATGTACAGTATTATGCAATGTAAAGAAAGACAACACCTGTCATGGAAGGGACACAAGCCATCTCTTATGTACAGTGTCCATTTTAGGACACTGTACATATATCAAACTCAAACATCAGAAATGCTCTATCTCATTCCAGACACTGATTCCTGACTGTGATATTGGACTCTGATACCAGACGCTGATATCGGACTCTGATACTTGACATGTGAGTCTGACATCTGATATGTATGTGTTATAAGTGACTCTGAAATCAGAGTTACTCATCAGACTCAGATATTAGAGTTATTTGTCAGATTCATATACCAGAGTCACATGTCAGACTCACATGTCAGTTGGAGAAAAAAGACCCAAGAATTCAGGTGTAATGGTGCAACTTTATTCCGACACGTTTTGGAGCAGCCCCTGCTCCTTCCTCAGGGTACAGAGTTAATCCCTGAAGAAGGAGCGGAGGCTGCTCCGAAACACGTCAGAATAAAGTTACACCATTGCACCAGAATTCTTGGATCTTGGTTTTTCCATCCAGCAGCGTGGATCACCGGCACTTCGTCTTGTTTCCAGTTGTTTGCTATGTTGCACATGGAGGTGTGGATCCAGTGGCAGCTGTATGAGCGCTAATACTGGTTGTGGGTCCACACAACCGGAACAGATGAGCAGATTTCATCGGGCAGATGTCCCACTCTGTCTAAAGACAAGACCCTATTGCGCATTTCCTCTCACAATTCAGTCACATGTTAGTTGTTAGAGTCACAAGTTAGAGTCAGAGTCATGTATCAGTGTAAGGTATTGTCACGAGCTGACTGCTCCTCAGTCCATGTGAAATGCTCTGCTAAAGTTAAATGGGAGTACATTTCCTTTGACACATTCAGAGTTAATGTGTAGATGCTGTTGTTTTGCTATGTGTAAGTGGCTCTGCAGGTGGGATTTTGTGGGTTTGTCAGTTGACCACTCCTCCAGTTTTTAAAGGGATCCTGTCACCTCCAAAACGCCTCCTAAGCTATCAAAACACGTCCCTGCAGCATCCATTCACTAATCTCACACTCTTTTTGTCTCGTAAAAGCATCCTGAGAAAGTGCATAAAAACGTTTTAATACTCACTCATTAGTGATTATAATTAGCAGGGGCTATATTCTTTTGTCACCAGGGGGTGTTGTTTTGCAGCTCCAGGATCCAGATCTCTCTCTGTCTGTGCTGCTGTGAAACTGAAACTGAAGGCAGGACTAATGATTTGATTCTGTGAGTGATAGAGAGGGGGGAGGGAAATGCCTGCACATCACAGCAAACACACAGAGACAGGGTGGATCCTGGAGCTGCAAAACAGCCCGCCTTGGTGACTAAAGAATATGGTCATTGCTAATTATAATCACTAATGAGTGAGTATTAAAATGTTTTTTTGCACTTTCACAGGATGCTTTTATGAGACAAAAGAAGTGTGAGATTAGTGATGGGATGCTGCAGGGACATGTTTTGCTAGCTTAGTAGGCGTTTTGGAGGTGACAGGATCCCTTTAAATAGTTCCCTCTTCCACCACCTGGTGTCACTGATAGATTTTTAGTCTCTGCGAGACGTGGAGCTGAGAAGAGTATGCTTTTTTCTGAAGCCTTCTTGGAGTTTTGCTTTTGTGGGAGTTTCTGTGCTTTACAGGCCATGGATGGAGGTGAGGGGGCCTTAGCCTAAAGCTGATCAGGAGCAATGGCAAGGGTGGCGGCCCGGATGTCATCACCTGCAGAGTTAATCCCAGGACAGGGAGTGATAGGCACTCAGTCTTAAGGGTCAGACTAGTTCCTCTGATCACTTTTGCCCATCTTACCATACTGCTTCCTAATCCCCTTACTGTTATACAACCCTGCATGACAGGCTATCAGATAGTATTTCTGATGTTTGACTTTGATACATGATTATTTGCTAAAATGCACACAGTACTTGTGTTACAAGTCAGCATTAATGTAACTTCGGTGTATTATAGTGATGCTACGAAGGTCATTCTCAAAGTTAGAATTTACCTTTTCTCTATAAACTGCATTTCCCAGTTCTGCAAATGATTTCTGGGCAATTTCTACCTCTCTTCTTTTACTAGGGTTAATACAAAAATGTTAAATAAAGAATTAACACAAAAATCACATGTTTTTTCTTTGTGATGTGCCCCATTGTGCAGCACTGGAGAAGTCACGCAGTAAATTGAGCACAAATATTGACATTTTTATAAAAACATGAATATTACAAAATCCCAGTCTTCTATTCTCTTATTACAATATGCAGGAACTGTATGGGGCACAATTTCTAGCATTAAAAGCATTATTGAGTAGGTGGTAACATTCTGTCTGCTGGTATTATCAAGGACTGCAGTCACAGCACAAGGTTCTCGCTGGTTCCAGCCTTGGTGCTCCGTATATTTTGTATGGAAATTATATTAAAAGCCACATGGAGGAGGGATACAAGTAACTTCTAAATGGTGGAGATCTTTTATTAGGAAATAAATATGGCTTGATGAAGGATTTGAAAACCATTTATTGTCTAGCAGGAAAGGCTTAGTACAATGAGGGTTAGCTGGAAAGAAGCATTAGATTTACTGCAGAATTAATAGAGTTGAATTGACCTTCCCTTCCCAACTAAAATGCTGTTTATTGAATGGTAGAAGAGGCAAGAGGATGAATAAAAGCGTTATGGTGGATTATCATCGAGCAGTTCACTCATCGCCTTGTATATTGTACAATTAATGAACTTTTAACTAGCTACTAAATAATTTGCCTATTTAAATGCTACATATGCCCAAATATCTAGAAATATCCATGTAGACGTTCTACTAGGGCTCACAACTAGGAGATGACAACCTTTATTTACTTCATTCTATTATCTTGGGAAGCACAGCTGTTACCAAGGCCAATCATTGAGTACATGGGGATCTACTAATATTGCACACTTTAGCCTGTTACATATCTGTCCTCTATCTCCTCCACCATACCCAGCTTCTTTTTATCTTCTGTGCATCTTTATTATGTGTCAACATGTTGCTTTTCTGCAGCAAGAGACCACCTGAGTATTCAGGTATTTGGAATCCATATAGTGACTGCATCCTTCTTCTTAGATCTATAGTACTGCTAATAATAATAATAAATCTTTATTTATATAGTGCCAACATATTCCACAGTGCTTTACAATTCAGTGGTTCATATACAAACAGCCATAACTAATAGTTATAAAAGATACAATACAATAACTAAAGTAGAGAAACAATGTAAAAAATACAATACAATAACTAAGGTAAAGAAACAATGTAAAAATATAATATAATATAATACTTAATATAATAATAATAATATTTATTCATTTATATAGCGCTATTAATTCCATAGCACTTTACATACATGAGAAATGCTGTCTCTCTTGGAGCTCACAATCTATACATCCTATCAGTATGTCTTTACAATGTGGGAGGAAACCGGAGTGCCCGGAGGAAACCCACGCAAACACGGGGAGAACATACAAACTTCTTGCAGATGTTGTCCTTAGTGTCCTTGGTGGGTATTGAACCCAGGACCTCAGGGCAGAGAAAAAATTATTATTATTATTATTATTATTTATATAGCGCCATTAGGTTCCATAGCACTTTACATGAGGATGAGGGAGACAAGAACAAGTACACTAAATCTAGGCGATCAGGACGTACAGGTACAGGAGGGGCAGGGACCCTGTCCACGAGGGCTCACAGTCTATGAGGGGTGGGTTAGGATACAGTAGGATGGGGGAATGTCAGGTATGGGGTGTTCGCCTGGGTCTCATGGCAGGTTGTAGGCTTGACGGAACAAGTGAGTCTTCAGGTGACACTTGAAGCTACTCAGGGTAGGAGAGTGTCAATATAAAAATATAATACAATAACTAAAATAGAGAAACAATGTAAAAATATAATATAATACTTAAGGCAGAGAAACAATGTAAAAATACAATACAATAACTAAAGCAGAGAAACAATGTAAAAATATAATACAATACTAATGTGGCGCCCCCCTGGCGGAACGCCACAGGGAGGTACTGCACCCCAGAAAGAAGGTGTAGTATCTCTGTAGTCATGGGTAGAGGGGGGAAACTACAGAGTCTGTACACAAACCCACAGACACCCTAGCACAGGGGACTGTATTTCAGTAGGTCTTGGGGGGGTGGAGCTTAGGTGAGCGGGAGACATGAGTGACAGTTGGGAGACAGCCTAGTCAGAAGGTGACAGGAGAGAGAACGGACGGACACAGGGGTCCCTGCTGTTCTGAGGAGAGGGCACCTCTAAGGGGCAGAGGTGACCTGGACGAGAAGGGGACATTCCAGGTCTGGTCGGAGCCATCTGGAGTGTCCAGGTCACACCGGTGAACTGGAACCGAGACGGTTTTGAACAGGTTTATCCCAAACCACAGACCAGTGCATTGTGGGCCTTCATAAGAGAGTCACGACATCCACGAAGAAGCCTAACCTCTGTCCGGCAGCTAGGTCCAAGACACCAAGAGGTAACAGTGACGCAAGGCAAAAGACCTGGGGTCTAGTAACCAGACTTCAGCATGGGAGGGCAGAGAGCCATTGTGAACACAGACCAAGAAAGATAATCGAGAGACACCTCTGACGGACTCTGTGGTGAATCCTAAAATCTGTGGCTACTAGCCCGGCAAGCCAGGCTGTCTTTGTACCTTTATCATCTGGTACCAGTAAAAGAACTGTTTGAGCTGATTTGATCTCTCGCTTCATTTAATCCGTCGCCCAAAAGATCTCTGCAGCACCACAGAGACTTGGACTACAACTCTCCTCATCCACACTGCCACGCTGAGGAAAAGCTCCGCCTGTGGGGAGCTGTACTACCTCTGCTGCACCACACCATCACCTCAGCGCCCGGCTGCAGCGCTGGTAACCACATTACCAGGTACCACATGTGGTGTCACGTATAATCCCCCAATCATCATCCCCATCAGCCATTGAGTGCCATGGGCATGGAACCAGGACCCGACCAGCCATAATCCCCACCGAAGCCCCCGTCCCGGTATTCGAGTAACCCCTTCCCTCCTGGCCCAACTCACTTGAGTCAGAGAAACAATGTAAAAATACAATAAAATATTTAAAGCAGAGAAACAATGTAAAAAAATACAATACAATAATTAAAGTAAAAAATAAAGATGACCCTGCTCAAAAGAGCTTACAATCTACAAAGAGATGGGAGTTACACAAAGTACAAGGGTTACATGGTGCAGGGAGGTATCAACCAAGGAGACGATTGCACCGTTTCGTGCTACATGTGCTTCCACGGGTCCAGACGGCTATGGACTCATGGAAGCACATGTAGCGCAAAACGGTGCTGTCGTCCCCTTGGCTGATCCTTCCCTGCACCATGTAACCCTGAAAGGCTGAAATAAGCGTCACATTGCAAGATTCCTGTGAGTGCCGTCTACCTTTATTTATACATCTGTGAATTAGACTTTGTGACAAACCCACTTTTTCTACATCACTGTGGAACCCTGCCTTAGACAGCACTGCTTTAAACTCTGTGACAAACTCACCTCTGCTAAATAAATGGGAATCTTTGTCTTATTACTGTGCCAGTTTCACCTTATGACAAAGTTTCACCTTGTGACAAACCCAGCTCTGTGATAATGCTCAGTAACTGTGCTGCTGGGACATACAACATAAGAGATACAACGGGTGATGGTAAATGGAAGGAAGGCTCCGACGGTAGGGAGCAGGGAATGGGACACTTCTGACACTTGCATGTGCCTTACCCTGACTGCCCAAGCAACCCTGTGCAGGTCCTTCCCCCAATGCCTCTAAGTGCCTAGTCCCTTGCTGTCACATCTTCTCCCCCTGTCTAGTCAAAAGGTTGGTGTGTTCACGTGACTACACCATTGATATAATCCAACAGGGGGATAGGTAGTTAGGGGTACGTCACACACAGAGATATCGCTAGCTGAAATCATTGACCTCGCCAGCGATATTGCTGTGTGTGACATGCAGCTGCGATCAGGCCCCTCCTGTGAGGTCGCTGATTGCTGCACATCCTTCAGGACCATTTTTTGGTCCTTGGTCTCCCACTGGTCAGCACGCATCGCTGCATGTGACAGCGAGAGACCAGCGATCAGCAACCTCCAAGGCTGGTAACCATGATAAACACCGGGTAACTAAGAAGCACGCATTGCGTAGATACCCGCTGTTTAGCAAGGTTACGAGAGTCCTCCCGCTTACCCAGCAATGTGGAGGTTGGCTCCCTGGTCCCAGGTCGCTGAGGAGATCTGCCTGTTTAACAGCTCCCCAGTGACCACACATCGATGTTCCAGTGATCCTGGTCGTTGTCTGGATCGCTGGAACATCGCTGTGTGTAACGGCACCCTTAGGATGGGGCAAAACAAAAAGGATATAACAACTAGTAAGCTGTAGCCAAACGCCATAGGGTTTCAGCCGACATGGCTCCAACCAGGACTCCATAAACACCAAGGCACCTTCTCACTCCACTGAGGTCAGCATAAAATGGGATATTCTATAACTAGCATCAGGTTATGGGTGATGTGGCTATTTAAAGAGAGGTGGGTATGGTCACCAACCAGCATCACCTGTACCCAGCAATTTCCAGAAGCTACCAGCATGGAAAAATTACATTAACCCTTGCTGATACAATGAAAGGTAAACACATTTAAAATACCATAGACTCCTGAGCTTTCACAAATGTCATAAAGACTGGAAACTTGTGACTGTAACCTTCCTTTATCACTTTGCAAGCTTTGTCCTCGAATATGTGACAAACTCAGCTTTGCTCTTTTCTTGTGTTGCACCAGCAATAGAGCTGAACCAGATTTGTCACTGAAATTCAACCTCCGACGTTCCATTTGGATCTCCCTGCTGCACTGATGTCATTTGTCCGTGTTGCATAATATATGCTCATCTGGACCAAGAACTTTAAAGATTCAACTTACAATGGGAAACATAACTCATTGTTATGTGCTTCAATATCTACCAGAGTAAAAGTGTATTTTATCTTAATTTAGTCCAATAATTTGCGCTGATTCAGTTTATTGGATGTCTTTACAAGGACTTTTTAGATCCAAATTCAATGCACTGTTTATTACAATTAAATTTTATCATTTTGATTGCTGGGATCCACCACCTGGAGGCGCTCATGAGCATACTGCATACTGTTTACTGCATATACTCAATTAGTAAACTATTGAGCTCCCTCCAGTGGTGGCTACAATTGATCAGAATTTTAATTTACTGTATATATTAGTGATTTGAAGCTCGGAATTGAAAAAGGATGTTATCTCCTCTAAAGATAAATTAGGAATTTATTCAGTACAATTGAAAATAAATTTAAAAAAAAAAATGATGACATTAAAGTATTAGCTGTAACTTTCGCTTCCTCTCTTCTCACTTCTCTGTGCAGTTACGCACTGATGTCTTCTCCCAACTCTAGTGTATAAGAAGAGTTAAGTGTGGTAATCGGGTGCTGTGATGTGTAACGTACACAGCTGCTTCTCCCCATTGTGCTCCTTATCTGTGCTCCAGCAGGGATTAGAACATTCTGCACACACAGGAGAATTCCTTGTCCCATCCTTCCTCCATTTCACAGCACTGCAGTCACCTGGCCAGCGGGATCTCAGTACTAGCACTGTCTACAGAAACCCTTCTATATAATGAAGTTGTGAGAATTTGTATTATTTACTAGATTATCTATCTATCTATCTATCTATCTATCTATCTATCTATCTATCTAGAAAAAGTTCTCTGCAGCACTCAGCTACTACCAATGACATACAATTGCTAACAAGCTATATGTATATGAGAAAAAAGTTTAAAAACTTACATTTTTTCAAAAAACTCAAAAATCTTATCATCCCTGTCCTCCTTGTCCACCCCCCATATAGCTTATTAGCATTTGTACGTCATTGGTAGTAACTGAGTGCTGCAGAGAACTTTTTCTAGTTATTTGACCCAGCGTCCCTGCTAGCACCAGTTCACATTTAGTCTGTGAGTGCTGTGCAGTTTTTTTCTCTTTTTTGTATCATATGGAGTTGCTGGCTCCAGGCTGCAATTTGCACCCTCATTGCCTGCTGGTGATCTAGGGTCGAGATGGAGTCTGCCCACTGAGAAGTGGGGGGTGGACAAGGAGGACAGGGATGTCAGCGATAGGACTCATCAGACCTGAAGTCACTTTGTCGCAGTCGATTAGCAAACAGACATTGGCCAATGTATGTACTAAGAACTTCAGAAATAAAAAGATAAGATTTTTGAGTTTTTTGAAAAAACTTAAGTTTTTAAACTTTTTTCTCATATACATATAGCTTGTTAGCATTTGTACGTCATTGGTAGTAGCTGAGTGCTGCAGAGAACTTTTTCTAGTTATGTGACCCAGCGTCCCTGCTGGCACCAGTTCACATTTAGTCTGTGAGTGCTGTGCAGTTTTTTTTCTCTTTTTTTTCTCTTTTTTGTATCTATCTATCTATCTATCTATCTATCTATCTATCTATCTATCTATCTATCTATCTAAATAGAAAGTTTATCTATCTATCTACCTACCTACCTACCTACCTATCTATATCTATTTATCAACTATCTGTGATATATTTATAATAATATGTTGGCGCTATATATAAATAAAGATTTATTATTATATTTGTTTATATCATCTATCCATCCCTCTCTTATATATCTATCATTTATTTGACTTCATATCATCTATATATCGAACCATCCAACATCTATCTATTATCTCTATCTATCTATCTATCTATCTATCTATCTATCTATCTATCATAGAAATTCTTTGAGCAGCACAAAAATTCAGGGTGCAAATCTGTCCAGCAAACCAAATATTTGCTCATATAATGACAAAAATGACGGCAGCACTCCAACTTAAAGGGATCCTGTCACCCCCAAAACACCTGTAAACCTATTAAAACCTGTCCCTAGAGCATATTAACACTTTCCCTACACTCTTTTTACCTCCTAAATGCAGTAAGTGACATTGAATAAAAACGTTTTATAAGTACCTGATTACTGATGATAATGAGTGACTATGCTATTCATAGTCACTCATCCAGGCTGCCCCTCTGCTTCATATCACGCCTGAATAGGCGTGATCTACAGCCCACATTCAAATTGCCGCCTCCCTGCTGTGCCCTGTCTCGTCCGAGGCTGCAGTGTGGCTGGTGACGCGATCCGCGTCATTCCCGGCGCCTGGTGACGTATTTAGACCGGCGCCGCGCTGTCAGCTTCAAAATGCGCACTGCGCATGCCCAATGCGCATGCGCAGTGCGCATTTTGAAGCTGACAGCGCGGCGCCGGGCTAAATACGTCACCAGGCGCCGGGAATGACGCGGATCGCGTCACCAGCCACACTGCAGCCTCGGACGAGACAGGGCACAGCAGGGAGGCGGCAATTTGAATGTGGGCTGTAGATCACGCCTATTCAGGCGTGATATGAAGCAGAGGGGCAGCCTGGATGAGTGACTATGAATAGCATAGTCACTCATTATCATCAGTAATCAGGTACTTATAAAACGTTTTTATTCAATGTCACTTACTGCATTTAGGAGGTAAAAAGAGTGTAGGGAAAGTGTTAATATGCTCTAGGGACAGGTTTTAATAGGTTTACAGGTGTTTTGGGGGTGACAGGATCCCTTTAAAGTTCTTTAGAAGCCTTTATTCAGGCCCACAGGGCGACCACGCAACGTTTCAGTCACCAAGTGACTTTTGCCTAGCCATCTGTCTGTCTGTCTATCTATCTATCTATCTATCTATCTATCTATCTATCTATCTATCATTTTTTTATTTTTATATCATCTATCTATCTATGAAATTCAAATTCAAAGAAGCTTTATTGGCAGGACTAAATACACATCAGTTTTGGCAAAGCAAGTGTACAAAAGGGAATAGGGATAGGGACTGTTGGGATGTCGGGTAGGGCTGTTGGATAGGTGGATGGGGGCAGATCAAATGTGGGGGCTGTAGGAGCAATGGATGGGGACAGATCCAGGGTTGGGGCTATGAGAACAATGGATGAAGCAGATCCAGGGGGGCTATGGAAGTCCATGTCATATCTATTTATCTATCTAATAAAGTGAACCTTTTGAGCAGCGACACCTTCTGGGTGCAGGGCAGCTTGGCTTTCTTCACAGCCTTTCTATACATACGTGTCAAAAACTTCACTGTAGCACTCCTTGGTGTTTTCAATTTAGTAGTCCTTTATTTCTGGCTTGAGATGAACCAATGGACAGGAGATGGCCACGTATCAGGCACACACGCCCTTTGTCAAGCCTAGATCTATCTATCTATCTATCTATCTATCTATCTATCTATCTATCTATCTATCTATCTATCTATCTATCTATCTATCTGTCTGTCTGTCTGTCTATCTAGGCCTGTATTTCATCTGACTACTGGAGTGCTGCAGCCTTAGTATATATATATATATATATATATATATATATATATATATACCACCATATATACCGTAGGCATATATAGAAAAAAAATCCTTTTGTGTTTTTTTTTAAGATATGTTTTTATTTTTTCTCAAATATCAATGTTTTATTTCCATCTAACTAACTATACATGCATATGTTTTGGCAGTAACACTGTGCTGCTGATAATTTGTACATATTATCCAGTTTTCCATTTATCTTTTTCCAGGAGATGCTGGTTAGCTTGTTCTTGTTTATAACGATATCTATCTATCTTGCGTTCTATCTATTTATCTATTCATATATCCCTCCAGCTATTATTTATCTGTCTAGCTGTCTAGCTATCCATCTATCTATTATCCTTCTCTCTATATAGCTGTTTATCTATTTATCTATCTATTATCTATCTATGGCGGGCGTCACACGCTACGATATCTGTAAAGATATTGCTGAAACGTCGCAGATTTTCAGTCGCTGTACCGACGTCGTTGCGTGTGACAGCATGATGTGACTAGCGATAAGTGGTCTGATCGTTATATACAGATATGAGAACCAGACCCCACATCAGACGATGTCGATCATCCAATCTGCTACATCGTTCTGTGTGACACCGCCATAACGATCTCCTTACCGATTTCAACTATTCACATCATTGACAAGCATCAATCGCTGGTTATGCAAACGATACCTGCACGCAACATTGTTGCTGAGTTCTGAACGTTATCTATACATATGACACCTCACTAACGATATTGTCCATGAGCGCGCACCCCTGACATCGTTATTGAGTTCCCACACAAAATCGTAGTGTGTGACAGCCGCCTGCTATCTATCTATCTATCTATCTATCTATCTATCTATCTATCTATCTATCTATCTATCTATCTATTACAGCTGCACTGAGTCTAACCAACAAGTGTGTGCTGACAAGCAATAATGGTTTGAGAAAAAAATTAAAAAACATCATTTTTTTCTAAAAAACTCAGTACTCACTTTTTTTATTAAAACCCGGGGCTCTTGGTACACTCATTGGCCAATGTATGCCTGCCCTCCGGCCACTTCTCGGCGGCCCCGGGGTCCGGAGGGTCCTAACGCTGACATCCCTGCCAGATCCTTGTCCGTGGACTCCCTGGTCCTTCTGACCTCATCCTGATCCCTGAGCACCTGGGGTCGGTGGGGGTGCAATCAACCCAGCTGCAGATGCTCAGGGATCAGGATGAGGTCAGAAGGACCAGGGAGTCCACGGAAAAGGATCTGGCAGGGATGTCAGCGTTAGGACCCTCCGGAACCCGGGGCCGCCGAGAAGTGGCCGGAGGGCAGGCATACATTGGCCAATGAGTGTACCAAGAGCCCCGTCTTTTAATAAAAAAAGTGAGTACTGAGTTTTTTAGAAAAAAAGGATGTTTTTTTAATTTTTTTCTCAAACCATTATTGCTTGTCAGCACACACTTGTTGGTTAGACTGAGTGCAGCTGTGATTTTTCTTTTTTATTGCATGTTGATCCAAAAAATCACCGAATAGGTACTAAGTATTATATTGAAAAACTCACCAAAAATGGTCGCTTTTTTTCTACCCCTTGCATCTAGCAGGTGGCTGCAGATTCCCCCAGGAGGTAGCACATGCGTCTAGACACCGGTACACAGACCCCTGCAACCTATAACATGGGGGCGGTTTGTAGCAACCAGCGACCAGCCATGTATGCAGGGAGACATTATCTTTAGTGTCAACCTGCATCTTTTTATCCATTGCAGTTGAAGTTGTTTTCCTCTAGGGGGCGTCTGTCACAGTGATGCATATTTCAGTGCTGAGCAGCCCGCCCGGTCTAATAGGAGGCGTCACCAATAGGCTGCTCAGACACTATGTAACACCTGAGTGTGGCAGGGGTCTAATGGTATCCATGCGTCTGCATTCACCACCAGCCTCTCCCTGCATACATGGCTGGTCGCTGGTTGCTACAAACCTCCCCCATGTTATAGGTTGCAGGGGTCTGTGTATCGGTGTCTAGACGCATGTGCTACCTCCTGGGGGTATCTGCAGCCACCTGCTAGATGCAAGGGGTAGAAAAAAAGCGACCATTTTTGGTGAGTTTTTCAATACAATACTTAGTACCTATTCGGTGATTTTTTGTTTAAAGCTAAATTGTACATGTATTATACATGTGGCTAGGTACTCGTGAGTGTAAGGGCCCTTGACGGTGGGTCACGAGCTTACGATATTCTGGCGCCATAATACCAACTGACACCTTACAACATTATCTTTAGTGTCAACCTGCATCTTTTTATCCATTCCAGTTGAGGTAGTTTTCCTCTAGGGGGCGTCTGTCACAGTGATGCATATTTCAGTGCTGAGCAGCCCGCCCGGTCTAATAGGAGGCGTCACCAATAGGCTGCTCAGACACTATGTAACACCTGAGTGTGGCAGGGGCCTAATGGTATCCATGTGTCTGCATTCACCACCAGCCTCTCCCTGCATACATGGCTGGTCGCCTGGTTGCTACAAACCGCCTCCATGTTATAGGTTGCAGGGGTCTGTGTACCGGTGTCTAGACGCATGTGCTACCTCCTGGGGGAATCTGCAGCCACCTGCTAGATGCAAGGGGTAGAAAAAAAGCGACCATTTTTGTTGCATGTTGATCCAGCAGCACAGCTTTGCACCTTTCGCACAGTGTAACAAGTGCTTTGCAGTTTTTTTTTGCTGATCTATCTATCTATCTATTTATCTATCTATCTATCTATCTATCTATCCATCTTGCACAACAATGCATCACTTTAACCAGTTAAAACAAATGACATGCCTCTCAGCGATTGTCAGAGGTGGGGTCTTGAACCCCCTCCACATGCAGCAAATGGCAGTATTTTACATAGCTGACATCAGTCATTAACAGCAGCTAGATTAGTTTGGAGAATCTATTTCAGAATGGATGTGTAGTCTTTTATGAAAATTAAACTTTATCTTCACCCACCTCCCCTTATTGACAGCTTCTCAATATCCCTCCTCCCTGCTAAGATCTATCACTGCTCAGTGCAACCTGCAGCTGCCACTCACACTGCATTGGAGGAGGCTAAATAAATAAATTAGGACTTAGGCTGGTTTCACACTGCGGTCAGATCAGGTCAGGTTCGATCAGGTTTTGTGTTTCAAAACCAGGAGTGTCTCCAAAACTCAGAACAGGTGTCAATCTTTCAATTATAGCTTTTCTCTGCAAGTTCCTCTCCTGGTTCCTCTCCTGGTTTTGGCACACAAACCTGATCGAACCTGATCAGTGAAAAACCGCAGTGTGAAACCAGTCTTATGAGCTCTGTCTCACTCCTTAGGCTGGCTTCACACTACGTTTTTGTTCCTGTTCGTTGGATCCTGTTTTTTGCAGGATCCAACGAACAGGAACGGATAGCACCGGACTGGCAACTCCGAATGCCATTTCTGTGTCCGGTCCGGTATCCGGACACAGAAAGAGCACGGGGAGCCGAGCCCGCTGTTAGCGCTGTGTCGGCACTGTGTAATATCACTTTAGCAGTGTATCTACACTCACTGCTACAGTGATATTAAATAAAGAGATGGTTAAAAATAAAAAAATAATAAATTCTCACCTTCCAGCACCCACAAGTGTCCCACACTGACTGCATCTCTCCCGACCATTCAAGGACCTTGCATGATGTCACCGGGAGAGGCGGGGCAATCCGATCACATGACTGCATCATCATATCTGCCTCGTTACCCCCCCGGTGCCATCAAACAAGGTCGTTAAGCTTTTTATTCAGCGCAGGACACTGTCGCTGGACAGGTGAGAATTGTTTTTTATTTTTAATCATCCCTTTATTTAATATCAATTTAGTGGTGTATATAGATACACTGCTATAGTGATATTACACAGATTTACCATGGGTACAGAGCAGCTCTCCTGTTCTGCGCATGCTCTGCAGCCTGGCACCGGATCTGGGAAACAATTCAGTTGTTTCCCGGATTCGGTGCCATAGGCCCCCATGTTAAGTGTGCTGGACAGGACAGGATTTGTCACCTCTCCTCCTGCTCCCACTTCAACCGCCTACAGTCCGGCTTCCGATCCCTCCACTCCACCGAAACAGCCCTGACCAAAGTCACCAATGACCTACTTGCCGCCAAGAACAAACACCACTACTCCATCCTCCTCGACCTGTCCGCCGCCTTTGACACGGTTGACCACTCCCTTCTTCTCCGGATCCTGGAATCCCTCGACATCACCCACCTTGCCCTCTCTTGGATCTCCTCATACCTAGGAGACCGGACCTTCAGTGTCTCCCATTCCCACACCTCCTCCTCGCCCTACCCCCTTTCTGTCGGAGTCCCCCAAGGTTCGGTCCAGGGACCACTACTTTTCTCCATATACACTCTTGGCCTAGGGCAACTCATTGAGTCCCATGGCCTCCAGTACCACCTCTACGCCGACGACACCCAAATCTACTTGTCCGGCCTCGACATCACCTCCCTACTCTCCAAAATCCCTCAATGCCTTTCCGCCATCTCATCCTTTTTCTCTTCTCGCTTCCTTTAACTCAACATGGACAAAACTGAATTCATAGTCTTCCCCCCAAGAAATTCCCCCCCACTTCCCAACCTATCCATCTGCGTCAATGACTGCACTCTCTCCCCAGTCTCCCAAGCCAAGTGCCTCGGGGTAATCCTTGACTCCTCCCTATCCTTCAAGCCCCACATCGAAGCCATCTCCACATCCCTCCGGCTCCAGCTTAGAAACATCTCACGGATCCGCTCCTTCCTTACCCACGACAGCGCTAAAACACTTATCCATGCCCTTATCATCTCCTGCCTTGACTACTGCAACCTCCTTCTCACTGGCCTCCCATCCAAATCCCTCACACCTCTCCAATCTATCCTCCATTCCGCTGCTTGACTAATCCATCTGTCCTCCCGCTACTCCCCTGCCTCCCCCCTCTGCCAAGACCTTCACTGGCTCCCCGCCTCCCAGAGATCCCAGTTCAAAACACTAACCATGGCGTACAAAGCGATACACAACCTGTCCCCACCATACATCTCCGCCCTGGTCTCCCGATACCTACCCTCACGCAACCTCCGTTCCTCCCAAGAACTCCTCCTCTGCTCCCCCCTCATTTGCTCTTCGCACAACCACGTTCAGGACTTCGCCCGGGCATCTGCCATACTCTGGAACTCCCTGCCCCAACACGTCAGACATTCTCCGACCCTGAGAAGCTTCAAGTGTCACCTGAAGACTCACCTATTCCGTCAAGCCTACAACCTGCCATGAGACCCAGGCGACTGCCCCATAACTGACACTCCCCCAGCCTACTGTATCCCCACCCGCCCCTCGTAGACTGTGAGCCCTTGTGGACAGGGTCCCCTCCTGTACCTATATGTCCTGATTGTTTAGAGTTATTGTAATTGTCCTTGTCTCCTCTATCCTCATGTAAAGCGCCATGGAACCTAATGGCGCTATATAAATAAATAATAATAATAATAGTTTTGTCACCGGAGCCCAAAAACGTCGCAGGCCTCGTTTTTGGGACCGGTGAAAGACAGGACAGAAACGAATCCTGCACCGGATTCACAAAACCGGATGGCCAAATGGAGTCAATCCGGCCCCATAGGGATATATGGGGAGCAAAAACGATCCTGTTCTGTTTGTTTCAAAAACGAACAGAACAGGATGGTAAAAAGCATAGTGTGAAGCCAGTCTTAGCAGAACTAATAAGTTTCTCTTGAAATATATAACTATTCAGCCGTTCTGGCATGGATTTTTCAAAGTAAGTACTTCAGCCTCATTGGGTCTGAGGTCAATTGAATAACGTTTGTATTGTGAAATCTGGTGACAGATCTGCTTTAATGGACAGCAGTTCTATGTCATTGATTTATAAATCATTGCTGCTGAGATAGGACTGACTTCTGATATTACAATCAAGTGACAATTATTAAAATATATATGACTGTATACAAGCATGCAGTGCTGTGAACAAAGATTAATCTCTTCATCCAACCAGCACTTCTCTCTATTAGTCATGGCAGATAAACCAACAATTGAGTTCAGACAGTTCTTATCTCCCGGGGTGGTGCCATGCTGGCCTACAAGCCTTTCGTGACAAAACATTAAAGAAGAGCCATTTCCCTTGATGTGACATGTCATGTTTATTATGTACATGGTAACTCATCTAATATAATGCACTCATCCAACATCTGGAAATAGGACTGTAAAATGCAAGTGAAACATATCCCGCAATAACTGGATCTACGACAGTGCTGCAGTATATAATGAAATAGCTGTTTTATGAAGCTCATCCACCGGCTGAGCTTCACAAGAGGACCATGATGACAGCTACAGGGGTCTACAGCAGCCATGACAATCTGCATTAACAAACTTTAAATGCCAATGTCAGCAATTTACATGACCATTTAAAAGGTTAAACAGCAGCAATCCAAACAAGCTGTTACATGCAGATGCATGCTGTGTAATACAGCTGGCATCTGATGAATACGGTCCTCCTAAACTCTATAAATTGGCACAGAATGAGTTGACGAAAATCATTGTAACTTCTTTTCACTAATTTCTCATTTTTACAGCAAATACAAGAGTAAATAAAACATTTGTGTCACTACGGTTTGTGTAGAGCAGGAGTATAACTACCGTATGTGCAAAAAAAGTCCACTGACCGGGCACTACACACGTGGAGCTCTGCTAACAGCCTGTCGGCTATCCCCCAGTGCCTGGTCTTGCACAGCCTTAGAACAAGCAATCTAAGATTCATAAAAAAATGAATAAAGAAAGGCGGCACTCACCATGTAGGCTGGTGGAAGAGTGTTTTAATCCAGGTGGCTTAATCCATTAAAACATTGTTGGTGCGGTGGGGAGAGGGAGTGAGAGGCCGTCGGAATGACGGTACCGTTTCGTATCGTATAGTGATACTGGAACCCGCAGAAGTATCACTATACGATACGAAACGGTACCGTCGTTCCGACGGCCTCTCACTCCCTCTCCCCACCGCACCAACAATGTTTTAATGGATTAAGCCACCTGGATTAAAACACTCTTCCACCAGCCTACATGGTGAGTGCCGCCTTTCTTTATTCACTTTTTTAGGAGTATAACTATAGTGTATCCAAAGGTTGCAGGTGTACCTCATCTCTGTAGATGGAGCTGAGGGGCGCTGAAAGGTTCCTTTAGCCCTCATGTGAAAACCAAAACAATTAAAGCGAACCTGTCACCCCCCGTGGACATCAAAAGCTATAATAGCCACCTTCTGCAGCACTAAGGCTGCATTCAGGGAAGGTGGCTATATGCTTTTGATGCCCTATATTCAGTCAAATATGAAGTTATATAAAGGCTTACACTTAAGAAGACCTAAGACCGGGAGGCGGGGTTTCGCGCTCCTCCGACCCGCCTCCTCTTGTCAATCATTCAGGTCGCCTGCTGCTGCCTCCCCTCACAGTCGTTCATGAACGCGCGCCTCCGTTCTCCTCTATGGCGCCGCGCATGCGCTGTGCACCGGGTGTCCAGGAAGTCGTCGGGCTGCGCGCACAGCCCGACGACTTCCTGGACACCCGGTGCACAGCGCATGCGCGGCGCCATAGAGGAGAACGGAGGCGCGCGTTCATGAACGACTGTGAGGGGAGGCAGCAGCAGGCGACCTGAATGATTGACAAGAGGAGGCGGGTCGGAGGAGCGCGAAACCCCGCCTCCCGGTCTTAGGTCTTCTTAAGTGTAAGCCTTTATATAACTTCATATTTGACTGAATATAGGGCATCAAAAGCATATAGCCACCTTCCCTGAATGCAGCCTTAGTGCTGCAGAAGGTGGCTATTATAGCTTTTGATGTCCACGGGGGGTGACAGGTTCGCTTTAAAGATCGTGTAAGGGACCACTCATGGCGACGTGTACTTCCTGGTCCTAAGGCTCCTGATTAAGGAGTCCCTGAGTGTGTGTAGTTCATGGGGTTTGTTTTCCACCTTTTTCAAGCCATAAGTGTGTACATTGGACAGGGACTTTGCCAGAAGGTTAAGAATCATGGAGACCAGAGTCTGATGTAAAAAGATACACACATCTTTACTGGAATTTCTTATTTTGAACTATAGCAAACGATAGCGGGCACAATACTTTTGGTACAAATCTTCGGTTTAATACAGAGGCTCTATCCGTTTTGCCTATCAGATACGGCATTACAATCATACTACCAAAGTTTACGGGTGTCATAGTACTTCTCAAACTTTGTAGCTCTGGCTTCACTCCCTTTATTCACCAGTACAGATGAACCCTCTTGTCACCTGCTGATCAGAATAGGATTCACCAACTGGCTAACATGGCCTCCTCGTAACAAACTCCATCTTCTGCCTTTGGAAATTAAGTCTTCCACAGCTCTGATATGCCACGGCTGCACTCACTGTAGATGATAGATACCTTCTTAGTTCTTATAATCGCCAAACTGTGACCATATAAAAAAAAGCTGCTGAACGATTATTTAGACCTTGAACTTGCTATCCTTGATTCCCTTGAACTAACACACTCTTCACATGTGACCTCTTCTGTCAACAATGAACTTCTTTCTCCTTCATTGACATCTCTCAACTTGCAAAACACCAACTGACAAGAAAGAGGAGCTAAGATCCTAATGTCCTCTTAACCCCTCCCAAGCCATGGGTGGTTGGCCCAATTTTTAACCCTGTAGGTACCAGGCTAACTAAACTGTTGACTACAAGCTACACAGGATGATGAAAAAATCAGATAAACAGCTCAAAACATATTATGTAAATTGAAAGTCTTCAAACAGAGGTGATGAAGAGCTTTCCAGTTTTTTTTTTAAATACTTTGTGGTTCTGTTTAACATTTTGCATTTAGGCTCTTGAGCTTCAGTTACAACATTGGTTAAGAAGTAGAACTAGTGGCGTAACTAGAGATTGATGATTGAGACCTGCCCCCCCTTCCCCTTGCATGTCTGTCAGATGTATGGACCCTTGTAGCATTCTAAGGGTCCCTTGATGACGTTCCAGTGATCACAACAATGATTGCTGGTGAGATATCAAACAGCCAGATCTACTGAATGACGCAGCAACGTTACGGGACCCATATAACGACCTCGGCGGTCGTTGAGACCCTGTGACACAACAATTAGTCTGATGACTCAGACCTACGTGGCTGAGATGTGAGTCGCCAATGAGGTTGTTGTTAAAGCGTCAAGCACGCTGCCCAGCAAGAACCCGACGATCAAAAAATGGTCCAGGCCATTCCGACATGCTGGCGATGTCACAGCGGGGGCCGAGTCGCTGCTATATGTCAAACATAGCGAGATCGCTGGCGAGGTCATGTTGCGTAACAAAACTCGATCTCGCTATGTGTGACGATGGCTTTAATCCTATGAAGCCTTTATGTCTTAATGTCTACTATCCTTGTATATAGGTCCCCTATCCTGGTTTATATGGGTCCATCCTGGCATATATTTCACCATCTTGGTATACACATAGGCCCATCCTGGTATACATGGTCCATATAGTCTCAATCCTCCTATATATGGTCCCCTTCCTGCTATATATTGTCCCCATGTTGGTATATTGTCCCTATCCTGGTATAATGGTCCATATGGTCTCAATCCTCCTATATAGGGTCCCCTTCTGCTATATATTGTCCCCATGCTGGTATATATGTCCCTATCCTGGTATATATGGTCCATATGGTCCTCATTCTGGTTTCCATGGACCCCATCCTTGTATATCATCCAAATGATGCAGGAGCTGGGGATGGTGGGCCTCCTATGGCCAAGTCGCAATCATGACCCATGTGACTGCAGTCATTACACCCCTGCACATGTTGTCTGGAGCATGAAGAAGGATGCCTCTATCTTATATGATGACTACTGTATCTATGATGAATTATATTGGGGCCCACTGTTTGAGCTCTGGCTCAGCAGCGCATCTATGCAGAGCAAACTGTCAATCAAAGTGCCGGGGCATGCTTACAGCCTCCACTCAAAGTATAGTGAGCAGTGCCATGGGTAGTGACTGTAATCGATCCATGCATGCTTCCATTATCATAAGCCACCACACTTTCATTAGGGCAGCCAGGCATCATTGTCATGCTATTTATCATCAGGTTCACCGAACATCTGCAATGAAGTAGCGTTTTCCATAGTGACGGGTTGTATTGTGTGTGGAGGTTGATATTGGCCCCCTTGCATGCTCCCTGTGCCCCCTTTCTATATCCCAGATCTGGCTTCATCTGCTCCAAACCCGAATTTCACTATTATTTATCTCCACAGTTTTTCTTTTATTAATATTTTGCGATTGTTTATTTCTAGCAAGCAAATGGACGCCACATAAATAGGAGTAAACAGTCTCGCGGGCACGGTTACATATTGCCGACATGAATTGGGCATTATCTATTATGCCAAAAAATTTCATTTCGGTCTGTTAAGTTTTTTCTCAAAGCCCGAGAGACATACAGTTGTTTGACTTGTGCAACACAATATACACAGTATGGTAATGACGCACAACTGCTGTTTGTCAAGCTGGATGTTATTTTGATATTAATTTGTAGGTTCCCTCCGCTCATTTCCATCAGGAAATATTTGACAGTTTCCGTATTAATAGCATTCTGCAATGTTCCGACATTCGGGGATAATTCTGTGCAGCTGCTGAGTCACAGACACAAAGAGATTGGGCTCGTTCATACAGACATTAACATTTAGATATTGTGCGTCTGGGTCACACTTCACAACAGCCGGCGCTCCGCTAAGTGCTGGAACATTGCAAATTCTAGTTTATTTCATTAAAAATATAGCATTGCAGAATGAAGAATTCTAAATAATAAAAGGAGACCAAAGCCACATCTAAGTGTCCTTCGCAAGCGAGGCGGCGGGAATCACTATTTAGCCTGTTCTTTTATATCGAGTGCTTTTCAATGTAACCAAGAAAAAGTATAGTGGGTAAGAAGTAAACAATTGCTAGTGTGACTACGACCGACACTAATCAACTGCAATATCTGCTACCATGATAGAAAACTTAGCAAAGCTACAAAAAAATGACATTTTGTATATAAATGACATTTATGTTAGTCACAACAGCTGCAGGCTTATGTTCAGAGGGACTGTGAATAGCAGACAGCAGATGACACTGTGATGGCTAGAGTTTAGTAATTCTATATTGTGTGACCTCTTCGTTTTATGTCAGTTTCTCTCTGTAATCCTTCATGTGATAACGGTTGCTGTATGTTCTATGTAAAATATTCATAGGTTCTGTCATGATTCCTCCGTGCAGTGTATCTCGGATGCAATAAGAGTTATTGCTGTGTTTTGTATCTGGCGGGCTGAGCTCTCAATGATTGATTGACTTACAGGCTTCCATCCTGGTTCTGGGAGGTATTGGGATGCTCAGGTGCTCCATCTTCCCTGTGATTGCTCTTCTACTTTACTGAGCAGCCTCTCCCATAACTCTGCCATTCATACATTCTTTGTGAAGTGATGTTTGGCCTGCAATCCTGTGTCTGTCTTGTTCTGATCTTTGTTATCTGACCCTGGACTGTTGCTTCATTTTCCTTGTGTCTGCTCCCTGTGATCTCCTGTTATTTTAATTTTTGACCATCACCTGAATATGCCTCAGTTGACTGCCTGAATCCTTTTCATGCTCTCCTGGAAACCAGACCCTGAACCATTGCATGGCTATATCTCTAGACAATAATGAGTAGTGCACACTGATGAATGCGATTAATAACCGCATTCATCCACCACCAGAAAAACTGCAAAAAAATCAGTGCAAAAAATCCGCACAGGAATCACACAAAAAGCTCTCTGTTGTAATAAAAAGTATTTTTTTCCCCAGTTTTTAGCAAGTGCTATCAAAAAAGTATCAAAAACAGGGCTATTGGCCTGTACATTTTTTGCAAAAAATATACTGCAAGCTGCCTCACCTCGTCACGGTTGCCCTGACCGAGGCAGTCCCTAGCTGATGTATGCATTTAAAACCTGCGTGTGTGTGAACATACCTCCATCCAGGCTCCAGCCAGGACTCCACTCTGTGGGCTTTTACCTGTGAAACAGCTTGTGTGTGAACTACTCCTGGCTGTCCTGGCTGGAGCCTGGATTGAGGTATGTTCACGCACACGCAGGTTTTAAATGCATACATCAGCTAGGGACTGCCTCGGTCAGTGCAACCGTGATGAGGTGAGGCAGCTTGCAGTATATTTTTTGCAAAAAACGTACAGACCAATAGCCTTTTTTTTTTATACTTTTTTGATAGCACTTGCTAAAAACTGGGAAAAAAATACTTTTTATTATAACAGAGAGCTTTTTGTGTGATTCCTCTGCGGATTTTTGGCACTGATTTTTTGCATGACTATATCTCTGTTCTACTACCTGAGCACTAAGAGCTCTCCTGGAACCTGACCCCCAGATAACTTGACTTCCCTTCTGTCTATATTCTTGTAAGTAGTTACTGTGTCACACTATAATTATTATTAGTGTCTAGCATCACAAGTTAATTCTCCTATTAATAACGAGTCTTCTGATTTCTACACAAAACTGACAGTATTTACCACAGTTGCAAACACAGACCTAAGATGGCCTCTTTATAAAAACATATGGGCACATTGCTATCCAATAGTTCATCATAATTACACCTGTTTTGGGGGATAAACGTGGCCCCCTTATCTCTTGAGGCCCTTTGGTAGTGACAATGATATGGCCCCGCCCTTGGTCTGCTACAAAACAGTAAGTTAAATGAGTAGTAGTGTTACCAGACTAGTCAGATATTATTTTTACATCTTAAACTGAATATATAATTTATGGCAGTTGATGTAACCTATTAGATATAAATTCATATAAAGTCACTGGCATCAGTGGTTTCGGTATCTGAAGGGACCATATACCCTTCTACTAAATCTGCTACAAAAAGCTATGTGCTTTCTATTACATAAAGCAGTTCTGTAACCAGATGTCATCATAATGTGAATCAAATAAATTATTAAATATCATATAAATTATAAATTATTAAATAGAGTTCTTAGACCTGAAGGGGCTGGTATATTTACACTACTGTCCATAAGTTTGGGGTCACCCAGACAATTTTGTGTTTTCCATGAAAACTCATACTTTCATTTATCAAATGAGTTGCAAAATGAATAGAAAATGTAGTCCAGACATTGACAAGGTTAGAAATAATGATTTTTATTTGAAATACTAATTTTCTCTTCAGTCATTCTGTGTCCCAAATGTTCTTCTGTGTGATCCAAACACCTCAAACTTGGATTCATTTGTCCATAATACTTTTTTCCAATCTCCCTCTGTCCAATGTCTGTGTTATTTTGCCCATGTTAATCTTTTCCTTTTATTAGCCAGTCTCAGATATGGCTTTTCTTTGCCACTCTGCTCTGAAGGCCAGCATCCCGAAGTCGCCCCCTCACTGTACATGTTGATATTGGCATTTTGCGGGTACTATTTAATTAAGCTGCCAGTTGAGGAGCTGTGAGGCATCGATTTCTCTAACTAGCGACTCTAATGTACTTGTCTTGTTGCTCAGTTGTGCAGCGAGGCCTCCCACTTCTCTTTCTACTCTGGTTAGAGCCTGTTTGTGCTCTCCTCTGAAGGGAGTAGTACACACCTTTGTAGGAAATCTTCAGTTTCTTCGCCATTTCTCTTATAGAATAGCCTTCATTTCTAAGAACAAGAATAGACTATCGAGTTTCACATGAAAGTTCTCTTTTTCTGGCCATTTTGAGAGTTTCATAGAACAAACAAATATAATGCTCCAGATTCTCAACTGGATCAAAGGAAGGTCAGTTTTATAGCTTCTCTAATTAGCCAAACCGTTTTCAGCTGTGCTAACATACTTTTTCAAGGGTTTTCTAAACATTTATTAGCCTTCTTAGACAGTTAGCAAACACAATGTACCATTAAAACACTGGAGTTGTGGTTGTTGGAAATGGGCCTCTATACAACTAAGTAGATATTGCTTTAAAATCCAGACGTTTGCAGCTACAATAGTCATTTACCATACTAACAATGTATAGAGTATATTTCTGATTCATTTAATCTTAGATTCATTGAAAAAACATGTGCTTGTTTTTCAAAAATAAGGAAATTTCTAAATGACCCCAAACTTTTGAATGGTAGTGTCCTTTGAAAATGTAGATTAGAATTACTGTGTAATTCTAAATTTAAAATAAGTCCAGTTTAAGCTGGACTCGTAAAAAAATCATTTTAAAGTGGGTTTGTTAACATGAAAAAAAATGTCTTCAAGCCAAGCACAAGTGTTCAGCACATCTATAGCGAGGCCAAACAGTTCAGTGCAGCTTCCCAACAAGTTGTCCATTTATATCCTTACTTACTCCGTATGATTCATAACCTTAGCATTAAAAAAGCAGAACACAGTCAAAGATAGATGGAAAACAAATAGGTGGGAATGTGTGCTGAACTTATTAGCTATGCTAACGGATCATAAAGCTCCTGTGCTTGGTTTGAACAGTCATTTTCTGCTGACAGACTCTCTTTACTATCAGTCTTTAAACTCTAAAATCGGATTATACACCCATTGTGTCTTGAATTTCAAGAGAAAATACACAGTCTCATCAAGTCTATGACATAATGTATGCAGTTTGCACTGTAAAATCTGGTGAGAGCCAATTTAAATAGTTTTTTCCGTCATAGTAAATTATGTTATAATGCAAATCATGACTCAAACACAAAAATATTTCCCAGATCCATACATTCCTTAACAAAGAATCTGCAAAAACATTTGTGTATGCCCTCATCATCTCCTGCTTTGACTACTGCAAACTCATGCTTTGTGGTCTTCTTTGTAACACTCCTGCACCACTACAATCTTTTCTAAACTCTGCTGCCTAATCTACCTGTTCCCCGCTATTCCTCAGTGTCTCCTCAATGCCAATCTCTTCACTGCCTTCTCATTGCCCAGAGACCCCAGTTAAAAACCCTAACCATGATATACAAAGCCATCTGTAACCTGTCTCTTCCTAGATCTGTGACATGATCTACCTGATTGTAAATTCCGATCCTCACAAGATCTCCTTCTCTCCTCCCCTCTTATATCCTTTTCCCACATTTGCATAGAAGATTTCTCTGGTGCTTCACCCATACTCTGAAACTCTCTATCCTAACACATCAGACTCTTATGGTACCTTTACACGCCGCCACAGCAGGATGGATACCAACGGCTACTTCACGTGCACGAGCACGCCCAAACGGTTACCAACGGGAAACGCACCTCCTTTACACGCCGCCACAAGGTGCGCTACGCTACGCTACATCTGTAACTAGCTACATCGCCGGGTGTCTCAAGTAGCCATCTGTAGCTCAGCGTACCTCATTTACACACCGCTACAACCAGCTACTATGGGCGGACCTGGTGCAGCAGGGACAGCACATAGGCGTGCCACAATTGTGGATTACGAGACGTCCGTACGCTGATAGGACAACGCAAGAATATCATGATTGGGCAGGCATCGCAGGAGGCTGATTAATACATGACGCTCGAGCGATTGTGTAGTGTGACTGGTCAGCTCCTTAAATATGCCGCCCTGTGCAGCGACAACCAATCGCTACGCAGCATCTTCCACCAATGATCGCAGATGGGGCGCGGTAACACGGAGCCTGGGTGACGCCTTAGCTACATTGCAGCTACATCGCCGGGTGTCCACAGTTCCCTTCTGTGGGTTCTTTACACGCCGATACAGCTTGCTACAATCGGCGATGTAGCCATCTGTTTATGGGCAGTGCACGGATACAGATGTATCTGTAGCCGGCTGTGTCGTCCCGTCTTCAGACGCCGCTACTACGGGCGATATTGGCGCGACAAGCTACATTTGTAGCCTGTAGCGGATTGTATCCATCCTGCTGTGGCGGCGTGTAAAGGTACCATTAGGGTACCATTACTCGCCGCAATATCTGGTGGCGATATGAGGCGATCTAACGTGCGCGTGCACATTTTTCATGGTTGCCTCAGATCGCCGATGGCGCCATTACACGCCTCAATTGCACCCTCAAGCTAAGGCGATGTGTCGCCCCGGAAATCACCTTACCCACAGCGGAACCAATCCGGTCGACTTCCCTCGCTGCAATCCCCAAAGGAATGTGGGCGTACATGTTCAGCACGGCGAGAACTTAGGCGTGCCAGACTGGCTTACACCGCGCCCCAAACACGCTCATTGGACAACGCAATAGCGTTATGATTCTTCAAATATGGGGCGATGTCCATTGACAGCCAATGTTAACACAGTAGCCACCACCAATCATCGCAGACGGGGCCCGGACTCCAGCACGCTGTGGCACGCCTACGGGAAATCAATAGGCGACGCAGATTCCATCACTATCGCCCTATCACATGCCAAAACCCGGAAATTTCACCTTCATAATTGCCTCTGATTTTGGAGCAGTGCTCAGGAATCAGGAACCAGGCGACAGGTGATTTATCCCGCCAAATTCCCCAACTACACGCCGCAACTGGGAGGTATTTTGACAGCGATAGTTTCAGGACGACATATCGCCGTCAGGATTCCCACAAGATATTGCGGCGTGAAAAGGTACCCTTACTTACCGTGGAAACCATCAAAAGGAACCTGAAGACCCTCCTCTTCGACAAGCCTACAACCTGCAGTGAGTCTCAGCTCACTATTCCAAAACACGACCAGCTCTACCCTCAACTACTGTATCCTCATCCATCTATTGTAGATTGTGAGCCCTCATGGGCAGGGTCCTCTCTAGTCACCTACTGTATCCTCACACATCCCTTGCAGACTGTGAGTCCTTATGGGCAGGGTCCTCTCTCCTCACCTACTGTATGCTCACCCACCCCTTGTAGACTGAGAGGCCATAGTGAACATACCCTAAATAGAGGGACAATATTTATATATTCATATCAATACTTGGCTGAGTTTTATATATTCCTATGTTGATAATCATTCATTTACATTCATATGTAAATTAGAAGTTAGCAGGGGAGTGGGAGGAGGATGCCTAGGGAAGGACAAGGGGGCAACTGTAGAGAATGCAAGGGAAGATTTCCCTTATTTCAGGAATACGATATTCTGCTGTACAAGAGTGTCTGTTTTAGGCATAAGTATATATGAGGTTGGAAAATTGCTAAAGAACAGAAAAGAAAAGATACTGGTGTGAGACAATGTCCTATACAGTGCAAGTCATTTGGAGCAAAAGTACATTTTTCATATACCGTAATTGTTTTTATTTCTGTCACCATTTCATTAAAAATAGATTTGGTCTATTTGTTTTAGTAAGTATTCTTGATGTTACCGTCAAGAGATATATTATCTACAAACAAAAGGCTCAATTCATTAGGTCCCATACCAGGGGACACCTCCGTCAGCAACATCTGATGTTCTTCTTATTTACACTGTAGAGGTCAGGATCCCATTGTCTCTAATTGTGTTGTACCTGTCAAGTAAGCCTCAAAGATGATCTGATATTATAGTTAATCACAGCTGTATGGTGGAAAACAAAAAATGGAGTTCGCTATATGTACTGTATATAAATAATATATATCTATGGAGACCACCAAGTAGAGACATCACACAAGTCCTACTCCTGGGATTACGATGTGGGGTAGCAAGACCAATCTAGTCTTCATTCCAGGTACAATAACAGCTCAGTGTTGCAATAATTTGGTCATTGAACAACATTACAGTTGTTTCTATATCGTGTCCCTAGAGCTGTTTTTCAACATCACAATGCCAGGCCATAATGTGGTCATGCTATGGTGAGAGGCCTATGTGACCTAAAGAAACTACCATGGCCTGCTGCATTTCTGGACTTGTCTCTCATCGAGCACATTTGTGACATTATTGGTCATCAATTGAAAAGGGAGCTGCCAGCAGTAGATCTTGAGGATTTGCCCAATTGCATTCAGCGAGGCATACCAGGTAACCAAGGCTGTAAGTGTAGGGATTCCTGCATGTGGTGCTCAAACAAGATTCTACATAAATCAAGATGTTTTATACGTAGATTGTGAGCCCTCGTGGACAGCGTCCTCTCTCTTTCTGTACCTGTATGCCATATGTTGTCCATGTACCTTGTAACATGTAAAGCGCATGGTATTAATGGCGCTATAATAATAAATAATAATAATAACATCTTGTCCCTATTGTTTTCATCATTTGCATATTAATAACATATCTATCCATCAATGATTCCCATAAGTCCATCACTTTTACTTGTTGGTGTTGTAGTTGCAATGTAGAACTCTGTATATAATCACACACCATATTATGATATGATCCTACATGTTATAATAGTTGGTTCTAAATCCTCAAAGTTACCATTCTCACTTTCTCACCAAAGTCATGTATCATGGAGAAATCCATCACCTGAAAGAAACAGGGATTCCTGTAATGTCAAGCAATTTTTGTTGGCTCTGCAGGGGCCCTTTAGCAGTTTTCTATCACGAAGGGAGGCCAGACATAATCAATTTTCTCTCTATGAGCTGCAGAGGTGGCGGGACGTGCCACGGGTTTTCATAGCAGGACCACAGGACTCAGTATGGCAAAAGTCAGAGTACATCTATCATTTATCTGTCATTTATCTATCTTTCATTGATCGTTCTATCTACCTATCTATCTATCTGTCTATCATCATGTCTATATAACATCTGTTATCTATTTTTTTTAATCATATCTATCTATGGATCCATCCATCTATTCAGAGCAGCAACGGAGTCTATTTAGCAAGGCGTAGTGGTTAGTTGTTTTAAAGGGAACCTATCATGTTCTTTTCTGAATTATTTAGATCATGCATTGTGCGTCACTAAATTACAAAAAAATTAAAAATCCATATATTTATCTTAAAAAAGCACTTTCGATGGTTCGATGTAACATCACAAAACAGTCACCAGGGTGGTTCCTCTGCTGGTATCGGTCATATCAATCCTCTTCTGTTATTCAGTCATTAGTATTAGTCACACCCCCTGCATTGTAATATATTCACATCACTAAGTACAGAAATACACATGATGTGGAAGGACCTGTCTGTGGTGAGGTCGTGACCATGTGATCATAATAGATGGAACTAAGCCCAGTTGTCTTTTACTTGAGGCCTTCTTTGCATCGCCCATTATGATCCCATGGTTGTGACATCACCACAGGTCCTTAAAGTGAACCTGTCAACCCTTTTGTGCATTATTAAGGTGCCCAGCACCTTAAACATACATCGGGGTTCTTGTAACCCTTTTATAACCCCAGACTGGCCCTTGATTACCTCAAAAATTAACTTTGAATGTGTCCTGTGCCATATATGCACATTAGCAGTACACGGTCAGGTGGGATGCGGCTCACTTCAGCACGAGCCGCCCCTGTGCCTGTAATATGCCGTCCCTCCTGTGTATGTATGTGAATCAGTGACGGCATTCGCGGCTGCGCAGAGGCGCAGATCACTGTGCTCTATTGAAGCCGCACAAAGTCTCGCAAAATTTCACAAACCTCGCGAGACTTTGGTCGCTTCAAGAGAGCACAGTGACCCACGCTACTGCTCAGGCACAAAAGCCGTCACTGCTTCCATACATACACAGGAGGGGCGGCAATTACAGGAGTAGAGCCGCATCCAACCCCACTATGTAGAGCTAATTATCATACAGCATGGGTCACATTCAAAGTTAATTTCTGAGATAATCGGGGACCAGTCTGGGAGTATAAAGGGATTACCAGTACCCCAATCACAGAATGTTTAAGGTGCTGGTCACAGGTTATAACGCCCAAAAAAGGTGGCAGGTTCACTTTAAGCACCAGTAGAAACCTTAAGTGATCAGTGTCAATATATTTCACTGCACACCACAATGATAGCTTTGTGAAGGTACATAATGCAAAAAGCTAAGCATCCATCTAAAGTGTTTTTGATGATAAATACATGGATTTTTTAAACCAGATAAATAACATTGGGGCGGTTTACAAACAAAAAAGGACATGACAGGTTCCCTTTATGGTAATTCCATAGAATTCTCCCTCTCAACAAGAACTATTCTATACAATAATCATAATGGTGTGCCAACACATACCGACCCAATACATTCATCACATGTGTTCTGCACTTTAAACATTTTGTGAACTCATCTTCAGAGTTATGCCACCACTTCTGATGGTCGGACAACCTTTTTAATGTATATTTCTTAACAAGGGATGAACTTTTCGATAGCAGATGAAGAGGGAAGATAATAACAAGTGACCTTGAAGCCATAAAAATAAGAATATTGCTCTTACGTAGGACCTCAATCTGGAATTGATGGATGTCCCTTCCTAGTTTCAATATAAGTGAAGCCCATTTTACACCTACAAGTCACACCATTTGACCTAATCCTGGTAATAAGGAATAAAAGGGCAAATTAAACCTAATAAACAACATCAACTTTTCTGCCCACCGACCATTATGATGATTGAGGATATAAGGAGGGAAGAACAATGTTTTTTTTGGAGAAAGGCGAATAATGGGTTGAGGAATCTCTGGAGGTTAGGGGAATTAAGGACATTTTTCTCCTTAAATAAAACCTATTAAAAACCCGGCACAATGCCCCCATACATCTTCTCAGTGCCGCTTTCGGAATAATTCTGACCTGTGGCCCGCAGCTAAAGGTTATATTTTTATATATTCCTTCCTGCTGGAAGCTGCCGAAATGCCAGAACGACAGAGTGAAAATGCGGATGTCTTGTAATTAGAATCAGAGGAGAGGTTAAGTGAGTGCAGAGGCAGACGAGGCTCTGTTATCTTGCACAAAAATACTTCTAAATTACCTTGGCATCACATTAATGCTGCCAGAGGACAGCTCCGGCTTATTGGGGGCCGCATGTAATAAGCTTCAGGTTCACACATATCGTTAGAAATGAAACATCACTTGGGGAATCTTAACGGGTTGCTCCAATTTTGGCGCCTAAGACATTAGAGAATTTCATTATCCTAATAATAGAATCACTAGAGCTGGGAGATGAGCGGTCCAATTCCACATCTAAATAAGGGCGGATATGAGGAATGTCAATGGAAAACTTGCCCTGAGAACTCATTGGAGAAATCTTCACCCCCTCCTTCATTATGTCGGATTCCTATTGATCCATACAGCCTGCTTTTTTTCATCTCTGATCTCATTTTCATTAGTTTCTCTTCAACAGGAAAATGCCAGAGGTAAACTGATGCGTGGACAGACCCCACCACGTTTTACGGGATTGTTGACATGGTATAGTCATTGCAACTTTGCAAAAGTGAAGCAGAAGCATCGTACCCTAACCTGGAGCAATTTTATGTACTTCTGGTACATTTTTGTGAACATTTTACATCATTTTATTGGAATATTTGACTTTTATTTTTTTACTGAAAAGTCTCAAGAAAGGTTAATGGTAAAACCAAAGTATAAACTATGTGCACAATTTGAAGAAATTCTACGAAACACCATAAATGCCCCTTTACACAGGGCAACATCACCGGCAACATCGCCAGCAACTGAGGGACGTGGCCAAGTTGTGGCGACATTGTCGGAGAGTTGCCCTGTACAAAAGGGTGATTTCAATGGCGATAGTTGCTTCAGCAACATCGCCTGGCTTCCCAACAATGTTGTGAAACCAGGTGATGTTGCTCAAGCGATGTGCCTGCAACACCCGGTCTGACGCGGCAACAGCGATGTTGCCGGCAACTTCCCCCATAGACTCCCATGTTAAGGATCGCTGCCAGGGTTGAGTTTAACCTTGGTAACGATAGTTGCTAGCAACATCGTTGATGAGTTGCTGGCGATGTCTCCTCGTCTGACAGCTCATCACCAATGTTGGAGAGCGGCCAAAAGCGTGCGCGCTCCCGGGAGTTGCGCGCGATGTTGCCGAAGACGTTGCGCCGTGTAACGGGGCTTTCAGACAACAGAAAAAAAGTTACTTTAAAAAATGCATATTTTAAATTGGACCATACATGCTGCATTTTTTTTATATGACTTACCAGCAGTTTACAAGTTGAGCAAACCTTTACGGGTTCGAAGTTCGGGTGCTTTAGGTTTCCAAAGCACTGGAGCAAGCATAGCTGTGTTTGGGTACAGTTAGTGCTTGGCCCAGGGTGAGCTTTGTGCAGTGTTTTATCGGCTCACACTAGGCTTAACCACAGTTTTTGGGTGTAGTGCGTCCAAAATTAATTAAAAAAACTCAACCCTCCAATCATGGAAGTGTCTTACATATAGGTGGATGTAGTAGGCAGAGAGCTGAACAGTCAGTCAGTGACTTCCATTGAGGTTCGAGTCAAGTTTGGGGTCACAAACAGTGCGTCAAAAAGTTTGACTACACCACCCCAAACCTGAACTTCAAAAGTACATTCATCTTTATTCACAAGAAAAAACTGGAGGAAAAGCCTGATGATGACTGATGAAAAACCAATATTGATGTACTGGATAAGTGGAAATGCACTGTACATTAGCTACCAAAAAACTGGGATTGGGTTTCTTGGATTAGGCTAGGGTCAAATTAACGTTTTTAGCGGTGCCCCCGAGGTTCATGTTAAAAACATAGGATTTGGCAGCCCTGACGCCTTGCTACCGCCATGGTAATGCTGCGTCAATGCTGCCAATGCATTCTCCATGGAGACGCGTCCCCTAGCGCGGCTCCAACGCCAGGATCTGAATGAAATCTCGCTTTATTTCCTAACGCGATCAAAGACAATTTCAGAAGCGTCTTTTCTCGCATTAGCAAATACTGCAAGATTTCAATAAAATGTCGGCGTGGGAGCCGCATTAACGGCGGGATCTCCATAGGTAAGTATTGGCAGCGGTGATGCTGACAAAGTCTAAGTTTTTAGTGCGATCCCACGGGGCACATCTAAAAACGTGAATCTGACCCCTAGCCTCAATGCATTTTTTTCCATAGAGCTCTCTGCATTGGAGAAATTCATTGAGTGTGCTGCAGATTTTGGGTACAGTTAAATCGGTGTTTCGTTTGACCCTCCTCTCCTCATGGACATGAACCCTAGTTTTGGCCAAGCACGCGTGTGTTCTCAAAGGGAGAGCAGGAAACAACAGAATTGCTGCCCTTCAGTAATTGCATTTCTCCCAAAAAAAGCACTAACAATCATCCAAATATTGTATGATATCAATAAAATCACCTTTAGAATAGGCTGGTAGTGTGCATGATCAATTCATTCTGGTTGGGGCTGTCGAGCACTGCACTTGTCATTTTCCAGACACACTGGTTGGGCATATGCACTGCTGGTCCTTCTAACAGGTCTAAATGCCCTCATTCTGGGGATCGCAGAAGTCCCAGCAGTTGAACCGCCATCGGTGTATAACTTATCATCTGCGATAACGTATCTTCACTGTAATACAGTCTGTCTTAGTTACACCACCCATGCTCCATACTTTTCCATACTCTCCCACAACTTTCCCCCTTCCCACAATTGTTACTAGCTATTCATTATAGTTGCACTTATACCGATTCCAATAAAGTTCTCCATGTATAAAGCCGCCTGTCGCTCCTGTCATTCCATCTGACTTCCTATTATTCTCCTTTTCACTTAGCAATAATGTCTACCTATCGAAACCATTTTACATTTCATTAAGGTGTTAGCCTTTCTCCTCAACTAGGATCCCACTTCTCTCGCTTCAAGTCTGACACTTGTCATTCACATTTCTTTTAATGAATGTTTTCCATGCTTGTTATAACTCCGCTGAGCGCCATTTCAGATTTTCATCAGTTCATTTTATGCACAAGAGCCTCTGTAAGAATGAAAGAATAAATGTAGGTAGAGTTGAGCAAATGTGTCTTTTCACCAAAAACAACTTATTACACTGTTCTAGATTTTGGATGATGAAGACTAGAATGCAGATCTTTATTGAGGCCAAATGAGCATAACGAGTGGTCATTCCAGACAGTGGTGGAATTTGCAACTGGTAAAATCATTAACCATGATGCCATGTGCCTTTTATACAGTAAATTACATTTGGCACTTTGAGTTTCCTCATTTACAAGAGCCTGGGCAAGACTGCCAACTATGCATAGCCTAGAGGCATGCCATCCTGTTTTATGCAAGGAGGAAGTGAACAAATTTTAGTGACACCTATTGGAAGTAGCAATCCCAAAAGTCAATGAGGAAGTTTTCAGCTCTAAGGGTACCTTTACACGCCGCTACTGGCAGGTGGCTACAACCGGATACATGCGAGAAATGTATCTTGCACCAGCAATTCAACCCTGGGTAGCGGCGTATGAAGACGGTTGTAGCCACCTGGTAGTAGCGGCACCTGTTTCAGAGCACTGCCCTGAAACAGGTGGCTACCCAGGCGATTGTAGCGACCTGTATCGGCGTGTAAAGAAACAACAGAAGGGATGTCTGGACACCAGCCTATGTACCTGGTATGTAGCTGGGGCGTGACACAGGCTCCAGGTTACCACGCCCCATCAGCGATCATTGGAGGAAGCTCCTGCGTTACGATTGGTAGACGCTGCATAGGGCGGCATATTTAAGGAACTGACCTTTCACACTACACAATTGCTCGAGCGTCATGTATTAGTCAGCCTCCTGCGCTGGCTGCCCAATCATGATGTTATTGCATTGTCCTATCAGCGTACGGACGTCTCGTAATCCACAATTGTGGCACGTCTATGTGTTGTCTCTGCTGCACCAGGTCCGCCCATATTAGCTTGTTGTAGCGGTGTGTAAATGAGGTAAGGTGCTCTCCAGAAGGTAACTTGAGACACCCGGCGGTGTATCTAGAGATAGATGTAACCTACTGTAGAGCACCTTGTTGTGGCGTTTAAAGGTGGTGCGGGTACCGTTTGTAACCGTTTGTGCGTGCTCGTGCACGTGAAGTAGCTGGTTGTAGCCACCATCCAGTAGCGGCGTGTAAAGGTACCTTAAGTCTCACTATTGGCATGCCGGATTGGTCTCTGTCTTCATAATGAGAACAGCTTACCCCTTAGACCCCATCTTAGCCTGCATACAGCCAGATCAGATCTCACACTTTGCACTGATGAGGAGCAATGCCCAGAAACACCATGTCTGCAAACTGGGGTTCTGATCTGGGATAAATCCCAAGTCATATGGCAAGGCTCAATAAAAGGTTGATTTAGGATTGCTACTTCTAATAAGTGGCCCTAAAGTTCAACTATTTCCTCCCTGAAGAGACAATTTGCATATAAGGAGCATTGCGACTATAAGTCTCATTACTACTGGCATGTCGGATTGGTGTGTTAATCTCCACAAGGAGAAATGTTTTTCCCCTAGGTGGTTTTATGGCACACTTTTTCAAGGATGAACATTATAAAAGAAGTCTCCCTGTTAAGGTCCCTTCCTTATTTATTAGATAGAAAAGCTTCTGCCGGCATCACACATGTCAATGTCGCCAGCGATCTGATCGCTGTCGACATTGACGGATGATCGCTGGTGAGCTGTCACACAGGCAGACTTACCAGCGATCATTTTTCCAGCGACATCGTGGAAATGATTTAAATATCGTTTCCACGATGTCTGCAGGCTGGTATCCAAGGTAAACTGCGGGTAACTAGGTAGCACGCGCTGCCTAGATACCCGATGTGTACCTTAGTTACCAGCCTTCTCCGCTCACCGGCTGGTATCTAAGGTACACAGCGGGTAACTAGGGTCCCTAGTCACCCCCTTTGTACCTTAGATACCAGCCGGTGAGCGGAGAAGGTTGGTAACTAAGGTACACATCGGGTATGTAGGCAGCGCGCGCTGCCTAGTTACCCGCAGTTTAACATGGATACCAGCTCCCAGTGCTTGCTGAGAGGCACTGGGAGCTGGCTGATCACGTCTCCCGGTGTCACACGCAGCGATGCTGCGTGTACACCGGGCAACCATGGACAGGTTTTCGGTCCAGTCTGAAGACCTGGCGATGATCAACCAGCGATTTATCACTGGTTGATTCAGCATGTAACACGCGTCAATATCGCTGCAACGTCACACGCAGCAGCGATATTGACAGCGATATTGACGCGTGTGACTGCCCCTTAAGAACCACTCTCAATCCAGAGGAACAGTAACACATATTACATGGTCACCCACTGACATTAGTGGGCACCATCTAAAATTACATTTGCACTACAGCATTACTAAAGGAGAAATGTGGACTCCCTGGCATATTATCTCATCAAAGGGTATTACCAGTATCCCACCAAGGACCCTGGTGACAAAAAAAAAATATGGTACACCCCGATAAACCCCAGATTTAGAATCAAAAGCAGCGAATACCGATTTTGGAACAGATGCCTAAGTTTATGGTAGCTTTCCTTGGAACATACCAGCCAATCAGAACTGACAACAAATGGGAAAACCTACTACACTCCCATGAAAATATGGAGTTAAACGTGTATCTAGGCAAGGATTGAAATAGGTTGGATTGTGTTGAACCTTCTGAGCGAGTGATTTTAGGCAGTACAGAAAATGTATGGAAAAAGACTCCGCCATGAAGTGAGTGACCCTAATAAATGGTCACCCTTGTCTTCGTATTGTTGATGTTTTATGTAGGACATCTGGCCCTACATGTCTACTCGGCAGGACTCGCTTCATGAGAACAAGATGTAATTTAAGAGACACATGATCCCTGCGGTTCTTAGAAACCTCTTTACGTCTCTATATCGTTGCTCTGAGAACAATATGACAGCAGGTCAGCTGTGTAATTCAGTTCTAGGATATGAGTTTAGCTGCTGTTCACACATGTGAGGGACTCTTCACCTGATTCCAGTCACTTCATGTTATCTGGATGGAGTATGCGGTAACCGGGGCACGCTAGCCGAACTGACGCGCCACTCTCCAATAACCGCGGTGCCAGAGAGTAAAGTGTAACTGGCGTACACTAACTTCACAGGTTCTTGAAGGAGCCACTTTATACTGAGAATATGTCCAATTTACATCAACCGCGAGATAAGCAGCAGCGTATTCCACAGCAATGCGCGGTAACACGTCCCCAGTCCTCGGCTCCAGACGGCGGAGTACTTTGATTTTCCAACATTATCTACATTCTCTACAGACAAATTTATATGAAGGCTTTTAACTTATCAGTATGTTTTTGAAGCAAGGGAAGAAACATCAGCATCCAGAAACAATCCAGACGAGTAGAGGGAGAAAAAAAACTCCAAGATATTGCCCTAAGATTTATTCAGTATGGATTATGCCAAACTAGGACTTCTTGGGCCAGAAAAGAGGTGCCAGGGGCAAAAGTCATTTAAATTGTGCATTGCTTGCTATTGTGCCACTTCTGTGCATTGCATCATCAGTATTAACACTCTGTATGCCGTGTTGAAAAGGAACCTGCACCAGATTTCACAATACAAACTGCAAAACTTATTAAATAGTCCCTTTAGACTTGATGACACTAGTGTACTTATCTTAAAATTAATCTTAGAATGGTTGTGTAATCATTTATAAACGTTTACTCACTCTCCGTCCACCTAGACTGATTGACAGCTCTTCAGTTTCTCTTCTCCTTGCTGAGATCTCACCCTACTCAGTACAAGCTGCTGCTGTCAGTAAGGCCGGGGGGCAGTGATTGAATACACTTGGACTCATGAGCTTTCTCTCTCTCTCTCTCAACATCTGGACTCAAAAAGACTCATCTATCAGAATTATACTACAGTAATTCTGACATGGATATTCAAAGTAAGTACAAAAGCCTAATCAGGTCCAAGAGAGCAATATAATAATGCATGGGGTTTGTATTGTGAAATCTGAGGACAGATATGCATTGTACCTTTAAGTAACATTTCAGAATGAGCTGTTCTGTGTGTGCATGAGGAATTACATTATTTCCGGAGACTATTTAATTTATATCCTGTATTTTTCTCTGTAAACTCTATCTGTAAAATTCCAATTGACTCTGAGCAGTTGGTAGGAGACTGGCTGCTATAATCAATCCCATACACAGCACAGCACATAGGGTTGGATTCCAGCCCCCTTCAAGGCAGTAGCAGCAGCATAGGATCATCATATATCAGTATTGAGCTGTTTGGAGTTGAACTCAGCTATGAGGTGAGGTAAAGACTTGTTAGAAAGCTCAGCATGATCTTTCCTTGTCTCCCTATAAAATTGTTTTCACTCTGCTCCTCACTTATGCTCCCCAATCCTCTGTCCATAGAGTATATTTGGTGTGGTAACATGACTCCTCCCAGTGCTGGATGTCCACTTTGCTTCTTTTTTTTCAGACTGGCTGGGTCGGTTCAGGAGCCAGAGAAAGTCAAAAATGGAGAAAGTAGAGTTCACTATTAAGATCAATTGCAAAGTTTCTTACTATCACCTGTACTACTGATTTATGCCTTTATGATTTATGTCACTATTGGATACAATATATTAGAACAGGAAAATGATGACAATAATTAAGAGCCTGAAGTGAGAGGATCCTAAACGGGCTTACGCCCAACGGGAGGGTCGGTGAGTGGTAGGGGTCAAGTCCCCTGCTAGAACTGTAACAGTGGAAAATAGTAAAGCTGGCTGCAATGTAACCCCAAAAGAGAATGATGACAGCAAGAGTGTGCCAGCAATCTATAGAGAGCAAGAGAGCAGAAACAAGAGTGCACAGTTAGAGGAAGATAGGCTGGCTTCACATTAGCGTTTGTGTCTGCATGCTGATGGCATGCAGACACAAACGCTGTCAGAAGCAGGGTCCAAATGATGTGTCCGCAGCGGATAATGTCCGCCTGCGGACACATCACTGTGCAGCCCGGCAGCCAATCGGCGCTGTCCGGGGGCGGGCCGGGGGCGGAGATCAGCGCCGGAGATCTCCGCCCCCCGGCCGCCGGTAAGCTCCGGGACTGTCGGCGGGGAGAACAGCTGATCTGACAGCTGTTTGAATCTTCCCGCGCCGACACCGAGAGGAGATGTCGGCGCGGGAAGATTCAAACAGCTATCACATCAGCTGTTCTCCCCGCCGACATCGCTAGGAGATTACAGGCGGCGGGGAGAAGGAGGACAGCAGAGGGTCAGCTGATCTCCCGGTGGCCGTCGGTGAGCTCCTGTGACATCACCGGCGGCCACTGGGAGATTTTTCAATGGGTCCGCAGCGTTCTCCCGCGCTGTCAAGCGCTGAACACTGCGGACCCATTGACGGCAATGCATTTTTTGTGCGCTTGGGGACGCTTGCTGATCTTCCAAGATCCCCAAACGCACAAAAAAATGCTGCAAGCTGCGTCCCGGGTGCGGATGCTGGACACCGGAAGGAGCAGATATCGTCCGCATCCGCACCTGAACGCAGCAAACGCAGGCACTATGCGTTCCTATGTTAAACATAGGAACCGCAGTGCGCATGCGTTTGAATGCTTATGGGAACGCAGCATACGCTGCGTTCCCATACGCAAATGTGAAGGCAGCCATAAGTCCAACCAGACCTGAGTGACTGTAGGGAGGGAGAACCTCAGTGTAGACCATACTGTGAGTGACAGGAAAGTTTGCAGGAGCAAAATAGTGGCTGGTTGGGTGAACGTCCTTTATTATGGGTCTGGGAAGTAATATGTTTCCTTGTGGACATCACAAACTGGTGTAAGGTGTCTTGCAGGTCAGACATATCTTTTCAATGAACATCTAGTTTGCTTATCCATATTTAAAGGTCATTAAATAGACTTATAGATTTCCTGATGTATGGGGTAGCTACCTCTGATAGGTGGTATTAGACAGCTTTCTTTTGGAGGAGCGCTAATTTGCATACCTGTTTTGAAGAGGTTATTATCTAACTTCTAGAACTTCATACACCAGCTTGCGGTCACCAAAAGGAAAAAAAACTCCTATATTGATTAAAATCAAAGATACAGGAAGAGCCAAAGCTCCTCTAAGGGCAATGGGCAGTAAGTTTACACTGATATAAGGTTAGTGATGTTTAGCAGTGACCCATTAAAGGGATTGTCCAGGCTTTTCACATCAGAGTGCTGTGAGGTTACAATGCCGGCAGGGAGAGGAAGCCAAGCAGCGATGGGATAGTGAATATTTGATGCGCATACTCCCGGCCACATTCCAACTAGACGTGTGTGGTCTTATTAAACACAAGTGATATGAGCAAGGCTATGCACGTCTAGTTGGAATGTGGCAGGAGCATGCATATCACATTCTTGGATTACTTGGCCGCTCAGTCTCACCACTGACACTGTAAAATTTGCACATCGCACACAGCGATATAGTGGCTGCAGACTTTTGTGAAAAGCCTGGACAATCCCTTTAAGTTAAGGATTTTTGTTTTTCATCTGCTCTTTTCAAGCATATATGAAAATCTATTTCATTTTTCTCATATTGTATACATTTTTATTTTGTTTTGAAATTTTTTTGCAGAAGTATCTAGTGACGCCAACTCTGTACCTGTTTTTAAACTGCCATTATATGATTACAGTAAATTGCAGTGTTTGAAAATCACGACTTGCGGTAGCATTTATTTTGCAGGTACCTGATGGAAATCTAACATGATTGGGAAAAGTAGTGTTATTTAGATGTCATCCTTTACATGTCACCCCATAGTCTTATGTAACATCACAAAGATCAATTAGTAACGTGACAGTGGAGCATCGTACTCCAACAAGCTTTTAGTTCAAGAATGGTATGTGAAACGCCAGTCTTGATAAATTACCTGTTATGTTCTCAACCCGTGGTAAGTGTATGTCAAAGGGTGTACATGCAAGGTGTCTAGGAGGCATCTGAGCTGTGCACATGCCATTTATTAATGGAAGTCACGTTCCTAAGGAACGCCAAGACGTATTGGTGTAGGACACGATTGTTAATGACTATAGTCACCATAGATCAGAGGTCCCCAACCTTCCTGACCTTGAGGGTGACATTAAGCTCTGAGATGGTAGTGAGCCACATTCAGGTCTAAGAGAGGTCCGCTAGCCACATCCGGCTATGAGACATGGTCATGAGCCACATTCATCTCCCGCCATCACACAGTAGTGACACCTAATGCCCACATTACCGGTATAATAACAGTCAAAGTTTTTCTACAGAAATCACACTGAGGCAGTATACTAAGATCCAGGGCTTCCTACCTTACTCCCGTTGATCTGCTCTTCTATGTGGGGCTACTCACAAAAGTCACCATCTGGAGACCTTCTCTTCATAGCTGTAAACTAGACCTGGTGCTAATCCACCAAACTGCCATAGGGTATAACCCTGGGTGGTGCAGTGTCACTGTCAATCATTGCAGTGCCCAATAATAAAGTCTATAGCACCATAAATAGTCACTATACTATCCAAATACATATGTAATGGAAGAAAGATAAGTGAAGTGAAGTAAGTGAACTTATGTGAAATGATATACTTTTTTTGCCAGTTTTTTGTCATAACAAAAATCACTACTTACTTTTGTGCACAGGTGTGACCATTTGTGATTTTCTGCCATTCTCGATATTGGGTTGAAATGTGGAGACGGTCAGCTATGCAAGAAGGTGATACATTACGACTATTTAAAAAGCGGCTTAAGGCTGTGTGCACACGATGACGGTTTACATCAGATTTTTCTGCACAAAAAAAAAAGCTAAGGGTGCTTTCACATCAGCGATTACCGCATAACGGCCGCACTTGCGGTTCACTTGCGGCAAGCCCCATACAATGTCTATGGGGCATGCGGCAGGTGCGGCAAGTGAGGTTCGGCACTTGCAGCAGGTGCGACCGCGAAAAAACTGTGGCATACTGCATTTTTTTCACGGCCGCACCTGCCGCAAGTGCCGCAACCGCACTTTCCGCACCTGCCACACACTTACCGCAAGCCCCATAGACATTGTAAGGGTCTTGCCGCAAGTGTGCCGCAATCGCGGCCGTTATGCAGTAATCGCGGCAGTTATGTTTTTTTTCACCGCAACTGCCGCGATCAGCGTAAAACGCTGATGTAAAAGGGGCCTTACCATGAAAAAATATTGCTAAAACGTTGAAAAAAATTGACATGCTCCAGATAAAAAAAAATACAAACACTTTAATGGTTCAAATCTTCAAGGAAAAGATAAACATCGTGTGCATGGGATATATACTTAGCACAAGTGTCCCCAATAGAATTAAAGCATAGTTGAAGGATATGGTTAGTCACACCTTATGTTGATTTGCTGGACATTTCTCTTTTGTTGATTTAGGCTAGGGTCACATTTGTGGTTTTGTTTTCAAAACCAGATCCGGTTTTGAGCATTAAAAATGGTCAAAACCAGATCCAGTTCCGCAGCCATAGGCTGCAATAGAAAAACCGGATTGCACTTAATGCAATCTGGTTACCACATCCGGTTTTGCAGCCTGCCGTAAAAATCATGCAGGATGCATTTTTCAGAGCGGTTGAAAAACCGGATCCGTTTTTTTTTTATAATGGCCGCCTATGGCAACCGGATCCGGTACGCAAGGTACATGAATGTACCTTGCGGTACCGGATCCGGTTTTTGGTGCCATAATTTTTTCTCATTGCAGATCTGGATCCATTACTGGATCCACATCTGCAATGTGATGCCAAATGTGATGGCACACGGTAAAACCGCATCCGGTAATGGATTCGGCTACCGGATTGTGCCTTCCAAATGTGACCCCAGCCTTACTTTGTAGTTTTAGGCAGGAGTAGAAAAGATACTGCAAAGTAAGGATGCTTTAAAAACTAGAAGTGTTACCGTAAGTTTATTTAAATCCATGAACAAAATACAAAGTGATTGACCAAAACAGAAATCTAAATCACATCAACATTTGGTCTGACTGTCCTTTTTCCTTCAAAACAGCATCAATGTTTCTAGGTGCACTTGCATAAAGTCAGGGATTTAGTAGGATTGTAGTCAGTTGTGTGAGTACCAAATTATACCATACAGGTGATAATGATCATTATTTCTATATGTAGGTTGAAGCCCCATCAATAACTGAAACAGAAACAGCCGTGTAGGAGGCTTAAACTGCATGAAGAACAGCCAAACTCTGTACAAATGTGTGGATGTGGAAGACAGTTTCGTGTTGCAGATCATAAATAATGGCAAGACTGACCACAGGGACAAGACACAAGGTAGATATACTGTATCAGCAAAGTCTCTATCACCCAGTCCTTGGCTCCAGATATCTGCATACCTAGATTTCCCTACATTATTTGCACTCTCTACAGTCAAAATTACATAAAGCCTTTTAATCAGTATAGTGTTGAAGCATTTGCTGAAGCCTACATACACAGAAGATCTGTGTTTAATTCTCCAAAATGTTTGGAACAGCCTCCCTGTAGAGTTCAAATTAAGTTTCTAAAACAGTTTTCCTATGGCTTGATAAAGGCCCTGCGTGGCCAAAACGCTGTCATTTTTCTGCACTAATAAAGATACCATTTCTCTTTTTGTATGACTTGATAAAGACCCGGCAAAGCCAAAATGGGGTAATTTTTCTGCACTCATAAAATTACCGAATCTGTTTTCTATGGCTTGATAAGACTTGCTAAAGGCCCTGCATGGCCTAAATGCTATACGTTTCCTACACTAGTAAAGTTTTCTATGGCTTGATAAAGGCCCTGCATGGCCAAAACACGGCAATTTTTATGCCCTAATGAAGTTACCAAATCTGGTTTCCATGGCTTGATAAAGGCCCTGCATGGCTAAAATACTGTAAGTTTTCTGAAGTAATAAAGTTATTAAATCTCTTTTTCTATGACTCGATAAAGGCCCTACACGGCCAAGGTGCTGTAACTTTTTCTCACTAATAAGGATACCAAAAAGAGGACAACCGATGCCCTGGTTCCCTCTCTATTCCTGCAACCTTGCGGAGGGTTGCACCAAGTGCGCACGGACAACAGACTAGTGGACGGGACTCATCTATTGCCAGGATTATTATAGAAAATACACAGTCATTGATTTCCCCATAGAAATCAATGACTGATCTCCAAACTATTGTTTCTGAGTGACTGCTGTAAAGGATAACTCCAAATCTTGTACAGAAAATAGGCAAAATACATTTTTAAATAAATAAGAATTAAGAAATAAACAAAATAGAAATACAATATGCACAAAATAAAAAGGTAAAAAAAAAAAACATCAATAACAGGTTTTAATTAGTAGAAAAAAAGTACCGTATATACTCGTGTATAAGCCGACCCGTGTATAAGCCGACCCCCCTACTTTTGCCCCCAAAACCTGGGAAAATCTATTGACTCGTGTATAAGCCGAGGGTGGACCCCAGCACAGGTATACAGCCCCCAGCAGTGTGGTATACACCAGTCCCAGAGGTAGATACAGCAGCCCCAGTGGTAGTATACACGCAGCCCCAGTAGTATATACAGCCCCAGTGGTAGTATATACAGCCCCAGTGGTAGTATACAGGGCCCCAGAGGTATATAGCAGCCCCAGTGGTAGTATACAGTGCCCCAGAGGTATATAGCAGCCCCAGTGGTAGTATACAGGGCCCCAGAGGTATATAGCAGCCCCAGTGGTAGTATACAGTGCCCCAGAGGTATATAGCAGCCCCAGTGGTAGTATACAGGGCCCCAGAGGTATATAGCAGCCCCAGTGGTAGTATACAGTGCCCCAGAGGTATATAGCAGCCCCAGTGGTAGTATACAGTGCCCCAGAGGTATATAGCAGCCCCAGTGGTAGTATACAGGGCCCCAGAGGTATATAGCAGCCCCAGTGGTAGTATACAGTGCCCCAGAGGTATATAGCAGCCCCAGTGGTAGTATACAGAGCCCCAGAGGTATATAGCAGCCCCAGTGGTAGTATACAGTGCCCCAGAGGTATATAGCAGCCCCAGCGGTAGTATACAGGCAGCCCCAGTAATGCAGGCCCCCCCCAGCGTCTCTCCGGTCACCTGTAAAGCAAGCTATACTTATCAGTGTCCCGCTCGCACCCGCCGCTGCCGACATCCACGATCCTCCATCTTCATGCGACTCCTCTTCCTGTTTCCTGTGCGCGTCGCCGGGAATGACGTCATTGCCGGCGACGCGCACAGAAACAGGAAGAGGAGTCGCATGAAGATGGAGGATCGTGGATGTCGGCAGCGGCGGGTGCGAGCGGGACACTGATAAGTATAGCTTGCTTTACAGGTGACCGGAGAGACCCTGGGGGGGCCCTGCATTACTGGGGATGCGGGGGCTGCTGTATACCGATGTATACATCGGTATGTACCGATGTATACATCGGTATACAGCACTGACTCGCGTATAAGCCGAGGGGGGTACTTTTCAGCCCAATTTTTGGGCTGAAAAACTCGGCTTATACGCGAGTATATACGGTAAGTGAAATATTTCCTTTAAATACAATGGGCACACAATAAGACACACATATGTTTCTTTGCTATACCTTAGACATTCATGGGTGGAAACAAAATTTTGATTTTATATATCGCCTCTGTCTATCATTAGGGTAGAATATCCATCCAGCCGTCATCCGCCACCCGATCCATTCTATGATAATCAAATGCCTGAAAATACAGACGCTTCCCTGCAGCTTCCATCGGAATGAAGTGCTCCTCATCCTCCACCCAACCCCAGCGCGATAAACCCAAGTCACGTTCAGAATCGCTCCGGCAGCTTTCATACATTAGGAAGTATTCAGATAAACAGAGGGATTTGTTTACGAGCTGTAGCTGTGGAAATAGCAGGTTGGGAGGCTGTATTTCTGAGGGTCTGATCATTAGGAACTCATTACATATTCATTCTAACAGCATCAATCATTGTGCTCCAATCTGATATTCATGTGAAAGTCTCACTTGTAGGGGTTTATTGCAACAGTAATCATGAGCCGGGAGTGTTCAGTCTTGCTCCCTGACTGCTTATCGGCACACAACAAATTCTCCCGGAGACAACCCTCCTCAGTCCACGCTCCGGCTAGGTTGGGATGTGTTTCCAATAAGACACAACATTACAACATCACATCTGCACTTCCAGTCAATATTCTTCATTAGAGATGAGTCAACCCTATAAAAGGATCTATTCCATAGATTTTTTTTAGCAGCCGTATCAACCAGATTTGCAACAAATCTAGAACCTGGCAAATTGATTCTACGATTTTCATAGACGGAAATGTCCGACCACTGGAAGACTAGCAACTTTGCAGTTAAACATTACTGTATACCCATCTTTCAAATGAAATTGATACAAAGTATCGCCAATGCATCTATAATGAAGCAACACCGCAAATATTTATCATTACAGAAATCCTACTATTGGTGCTTACAACTCCTATGCAGACCTATGAATTTTACGTGTTCATCATTAAAAGGGAATCTGTCAGTAGGATTTCACCACCAAATTATTTATATGTGCATGTACGTCTTCCAAAGACAGGTCCAGCAATACCTTTACCTGCCGAGTCCGTTCCTCTGTTTCTGAGAAATCAGCATTGTCATTGATATGCAAATGAGTCTAAAGAACTATATGTAGATCTGAATCCTCTGTCACTCCAGTTCTATTCCTGCCTCCTCTAGCCTCAGCAACAGACTTTATGTTGTGACTTCAGCAAAGGAGCTGTCAGTCAAATAGGGGGAAGCAGAGCTGGGTGGGAAATACCTTTATATGTTCAGTCCATTCCTCCGTTTCTGAGAAATCAGTGTTTGGATTAACATGCACAAGAGCTATTTGCAGATATGAAGCCTCTTTCACTTCAGCGCTATTTCCCACCCAGCTCTGCCTGGTCCTGCTTGACAGACAGCTACTTTGCCTGATAATACAGCATAAAGGCTGTCGATCAAGCATGTGAAGGCAGCACTGAGTGGGAAATAGAGCTGGAGTGACAGAGGCTTAAGATCTACAAAGAGCTCTTCAGCCTCATTTGCATATTAATTCACACATTGATTTCTCAGTAGGAGAGAAATGGACTTGCTATGTAAAAGCATTGCTTGACTTGTCTTTTAACAAGCTATATGTCCATAAAAATTGTTTGATGGGTGAAATCCTACTGACAAATTAATTTAAACCTCTTCATGCATGTCATGTATATTTACATCACATGTCATGTTCATTGCTGTGATGTGGGCTTGCACACCGAGCCTGCATCTTTCCTTGCACATGGTGGCTGGTCTATTCAGCTAACATGTCACTCTAAAGGTGGGGTCACACGCGGCGATTTCGCCCGCGACATCGCCGAAAAGTGACGTCACAGCGATGTCGCGGGCGATATTGCAAGTGCGTCGCGCTGTGTGACAGTGCGACGCAACTGCAAATTATCGCTGGTCACAGGTTGACAGGTTTATGAACATGTTCATAAACCTGTCAACCTGTAACCAGCGATTAGGCTGGATTGCGCCGTCTGACACTGTTGGCGGTGCGATCCAGCCTATATCGCAGTGTTTCTGAGCCATCGCTCGCTGGGCTGAGCCCAGCCCAGCGAGCGACGGCTCCGCCCACATCGCCGCCGCGTCACCGGCAACATCGTGCCGTGTGACAGCTGGCCTGCGATGTCGGAAGCGAGCGTGCACCTGCACATCGCTTCCGACATTGGAGACCAGATCGCCGCGTGTGACAGCACCTTAACAGCCACGGAGAGCATATCATTCCCCGCCCCATGACATCATCCCTGGGCTCTGATGGGAAGTCATGATAGTCAGGGGTCAGCTGATGGCCCCTTTGTCTGTCTTAATGATCATCCTGTGAATGCCGGCTGCGAGATCATGATTTCAGCTATACAGAGCTGCCTAACTTTTCTGCATATCAGAAGTGACTGGACGATCCGAGCTTCAAGTTCCAAAAAGGGATTAGTAAATACAATAAAAAGTAAAAGTAGAAAAAAGTTTTAAAAACATGAGAAAAAACTCATAAAAGTTCAAATTAGCTCCCTTTTGCCTCATTGAAAATAAAACAATAAAGAAAAATAAAAAAGAACACATATTTGGTATCGCTGCGTTCAGAACGGTCTAATCTATCAAAATATAAAGTAAATTAATGCGATCGCTAAACAGCATATTTTAAAAATATTTAAAAGAAAACAGAATTACGTTTTTATTGGCAGCCGCAATGTCGCAATTAAATACAAAAAAAGGCGATGAAACATTCTATCTACCCAAAAATGGTATCAGTAAGGGTACCTTTACACGCCGCTACAACATGGTGGAAACAACCGGGTGCTTTACGTGCACGAGCACGCACGAACGATTACAAACGGTACCCGCATCACCTTTACACGCCGCTATAAGGTGCTTTACAGAAGGTTGAATCTTTCTCTGGATGCACCGCCGGGTGCCTCAAGTTACCTTCTGAAAAGCACCTTACCTCATTTACACGCCACTACAGAGGGTAATATGGGAGGACCTGGTGCAGCAGGGACAAAACATAGGCGTGCCAGAGTTGTGGATTACGAGAATTTCGTACGCTGATAGGACAAAGCAATAGCATCATGATTGGGCAGCCAGCGCAGGAGGCTGACTAATACATGACGCTCGAGCAATTGTGTAGTGTGACTGGTCAGCTCCTTAAATATGCCGCCCTATGCAGCGACTACCAATCATAACGCAGGAGCTTCCTCCAATGATCGCTGAAGGGGGGTGGTTTCCCGGAGGCTGTGTCACGCCCCGGGGAGTTATCTAGGTGACGAATAAACCTTACCCTACCGTATTTACATGCCGTTACCACCAGGTTGAAATCAACCTGTTTTAGAGCTCGGCTCTGAAACAGGTGCCGCAAGTGACGGGTGGAAACAACCGCCTTTACACGCTGCTACCTTGGGTTGATTTGGCGGTGCTAGATACATTTCTCTCATCAACCCGGTTGTTTCCACCATGTTGTAGCGGCGTGTAAAGGTACCCTAAAAGTGACATCCGATTGCAGTGCAATATACGTAGATAGAAGCAATGGAGAAAATGGAGAAATTAATTGAGGCAACAGAGCGCACTTTAAGAATATTTTCGTTTAACTTAAAATTACTAATGAATTAAAGACAGAGAGCATTGTGGTGGAAAAACATGCTGGTTTTATTAAGGGTTACCGCGTACCTTTCTTTACAGGAAATTGATCATTCCATATTTCATATTCCAACACATGTTCCATAACTCAGGAACGTAAATCATAAATTCTTGTTTCATAACTTTGAAACATACAACTTCAGTAGTATTGATATACTTCATAACCGATCCACCCAGCATAGCTGGGCGACCCAACAGGGCGTTACCCCTGAGGTAGCGGCCCCCCCACCAACCATTCCTCCACAATGCTCTGCACCCCGACATTAAAAATGTCGAGGCCAACTTCCGAGAGATGCACAAGATCCTTCCTGTATAATCCATCCACAAAGCCTTCCAGGTCAAGGTGCCTGTGAGAAAAGCTGCCAATGGAAGGAAGGAACCTCTGCATTTCCCTATTAATTTTCTTTCTGATCCTATCTAAATACATTGATCCATGTACCTTCCATGCTAAGCGGGGAACGACCTCGGAAAAAACGAAAGTGGTACCAGGAATTTCCTGGTTTAACCAACAAAAATCAGATTTCATTTTCCGTAACAGGTTCATAGTAGCGCACTTTCCGAGGTCGTTACCCGCTGCATGGCAAATGACTAAGTCTGGTCGGGGGAATTTCTCCAATAACTCTAAGACAGTTGGGATAATGCTATGCCATCTTAGGCCTCTCACTCCGTGCCAAAATACTTGTATTTGTTCAAAATCAAAGGATAGGTTTTCAGTGTAACTCCTTTTCTTTGCTCTCTTGTGAGCCCAGAATATAAAGGAATGTCCGACAATCCATACAATTTTACTGCCTAGGAGATAAATTATAAAATAGTTATTGGGAGGCCTTATCAAGGCGGATGTAGCTTTTGTACGCATTAGATTTCCATCGCCCAATAGTTTTGATTCCATCTTCATGTAAACCCAATTGAGATGCAAGAGTAGCTGCCCCAATTCTAAATGAATGTGATGTGATTTTAGTCTTACCCATATTAGCTAAAGAGAGGCACTTTCTCAGAACGGATCTGAATTGATAAACAGTCGTTGGGGAGCCGTCCGCGTGAGCGAACAAGGGACCTGCAGAGGTTCCGCGGACCGCTACCCAACTCCTGATTGCTTCTAGCGGGCATAATTCGTCACCTGGGATTCCGTTAAGAGTGATAACCTGTCCGTTCCCCAGCTGATCGGTTTTTGACCGACGGATAAAGACAATCACTACTGAAGGGAGAATGGAGATGTCACTCAATCGCAAACCAGATTGACACGCCTTATGTGTAGATACTGCTTCGCTTATCCTCATGGCTGTGAAAAATAACAATATAAATGCTGCCTTGAATAAAGCAGCCTCGTAACTGCTGGAACATACCTGTGTCAGGCATGAGCACAAGCGAGACAGATCTGATACAGAAATAGGCTGTCTTGTATCTGGTTCAATGAACGATTTCTGGTAACCCTTCAAAATTTGTCTTACTATAAAAAGGTTGCTAATCGGAGAAGACCCATAAAGCCTCCTAAAAAAGGAAATTCCTGCGAGGGTTTTCCTTATTGATGAGTGGGCCATTTTTTGTCTAATCAATGACTCAACAAATTGGACAGCAATTTCTGACAGTGTTGTTTGTGGACAAAATCCATATGTATTACAAAATTGCACCCACGACCACCAGGCGGCGCTGTAAGCTGCCCAAGTCCGTGGAGCAAGGGATTGTTTAATGTAGAGCTGCGTCACAGATAAAGGTTCTCCCATATTTTGACACCCTGCTGCGCTGATACAGGCCAACGATCTTGAAGCTGTGACAAGTTGTTACAAAATTTGAAATTAGACAAATTATAATTACCGGCTAAAGAGACATGTGCCTTGAGCCAAATATTCTTTTGCAATAAGGAAAGGGTTAAATTCCTCATGCAAGCTGACAATAATTGCCCTTTTGCTGAAAGGGAATTAATTATGAACGCTAATCCCGGATCATGCACTTTAAATAAGATCCGATGGTTGGAGAGTAGGGAACCCCAGCATAACATAATGGCTGATATTGACAGCAACACTTCTAAATTTGCGGTCCTCATAGGATTATTGACTAATCTTAGGGGCCATTGAGAAAATGACCATTGCGGCCCATATCGGATCCACATACCCGAGTCGGATGTGCCGAACTCAAGCTCCATTGTGGATGCCTCTTTAAAGTCTTGCTGCCAATACGTAGAACCGTTAAAGCTGGACAAAAAGGAGTCCCAGTTCTCCAAATCCGATCTAATCGATTCTGAGACCGGGACGTTGCGCGACTTTGGCACCCCGGCCATGCTCTCATACAGTCGCCTAAGAAAAGGGCGACCTGCTGGGATGACCCGGAGTGCAAAGTTCAAGCTGCCTGGCCCAAAAATTCAATAACCGTTGCCGGGGAAGTAGTTTTTTCAACAGCAATCGGGACCCCAAAATCGGACAATAATGCCAAAAATGAGTTAAGCACTTCATTGCATGAGTCAGAATCTGGGGGACCAATGAAGAGAAAGTCGTCCAAGTAATGCGTCACAGCGCCGGTTTCTGAGATGGCCGTAACGCACCACTGGAGGAAAGTTGAGAAAGATTCGAAGTAATTACACGACAGTGAGTAGCCCATGGGAAGGCACTTGTCGAAATAGAATTTACCCTCAAATTGGAAGCCTAGTGACGGGAAACCTTTGGGATCTACTGGGAGTAAACGGAAAGCGGACTGAATGTCCGATTTCGCGAGTAAAGCTCCTTTGCCAAACTTTTTAATAGTGTCTAAGGCTGTATCAAATGAAGTGTAAGATACTGAAGCCACGGTCGGATCTACCTGATCGTTCAGAGATGCACCTTCTGGGTATGAAAGATGGTGTATCAATCTGAATGAGCCAGGTTCCTTTTTGGGGACTACTCCTAGCGGAGAGATCCTAAAATTTGAAAATGGGGGCACCTCAAACGGGCCCTCACACCTCCCAGCTCTTAACTCTTTATTAATTTTATCCCGGACTACCCCAGGGAATCTTTTTGCTGAAGGGAGGTTCCTAATTATCGTGCACCCGGAGCCGAGAAAAGGTGGAACATAAAAACCTCTTTCGAAGCCCCTGTGCAACAACTCGGCTTTTTCACGGTTAGGATATTGTCTTAGCCATGGTAGCATTCTTTGGAGCCTCACTGGGGTCTCCGTTTTTGAGAAAGGATTCTCTACTGCCCGATTGGCTATTATTTTTTAAAACATTTAGATGCGGGATGAGCGCCCGAGCAAGTTGAACACTCATGCCTATATCTACAATTTTGTAGCCAACGGCAAGAAGATTCGTTGAAAGCGAAACAAGTGCCTTTCTTAGTAGACTGAATCGGCGCTTGTTTCGTTACTGTTTGTCTCTGAGGGACCATCATGTGGAGCCAAAGACCGACGTCTTTGACTCCCCATTTTAGCGAGGGGTGGATGGCCAGCTTTTGTCGAAATGCTTCGTCGTAAGCTAGCCATGCCACTCCTCCAAAGTTACGGTACGCCTCAAGTATTATATCGATGTGTTGAAAAAGCCCAGGACAAGGCGCCCGGAATTTTTCAACCAACACCGCGGCATAAATTAGGAAACCTTGCAACCAATTTGTAAATGACCTATAGACCTTTTTCTTTTCCTCGCCGTCTTTATCGTCACGCCGTTCTAATTTAAACGGCTCACGGGACGGCAAGAGAGAGAAAAGGTCTACGAATTCTCCTCCCCATATCTTCTCTTTAGTTGACACATTTAAATGAAAACCTAAAGGGGAGATCTCGCATGGTAGAGCCTCCTTAAAGGAGGTCTCCGGTATTCCTATTTTAGCAGTCGTCTGTGGTCCGTTTAGAGGTACCCCAGCTTTGCGGGAATCCTGCCTCAAAGCTGTAGACACAGCTTGTTGCACCATACCCGCAATAGACGACAACAACTGAGGAGATAGCATTTCACAAACCGACATAGAATTGTTCTCACCTGTCATCGACGCTGGTGGTGATCCCATCGCGGCTATCTGTCCCTGGGCACTGACGTAGTCGTCTCGGTGTCCCGGTTCTGAGATGTGTTCGTCCGAACTCCCGCTGGGTTGCGGAGCTCTATAGCCCCACGCCTGAAGAGCTGACACCCCGCTGTTATAGCTCTTTTGCTGCGGGGTGTGTGAGCTCGTAGGCAAGGGCTGGGTGATGGTATGACTGGCTTCATCAGGTCTGTTGGCAGGTGACACAGGGGGTATTTCACCTTGGCCATTGCTGGTTGAGGCAGCTGAGCGGGTACCTGCCCAAGCTGCCAGGAGTTGCTCATATGAAGGAAGGGGGCCTGACAAAGACAACCCATTCTGAGACCTGAATGGTTGACTTTCCATGTTAATTACTGCTGGGCTGGGGATGAAACTCACGCTGCTTTGCTGCGTGTTAGGGGGCCAGTCACTATGTGCAGAGCACCCCAGGATTTCGCTGGTGCTGCTGCCCAAGCTGCCCCTTCTATTGCCAGCCTGTGGGGAAGGTAGAGTATGGGTGCCAGCGAGGAGACCAACCTGGGAAACTGGTGGGTCCCCCCTGGAGGCCGGTCGGCTCGTATTCTCCTGGGTAACCGGAAGTCCCGCCCCGATGAGGGGAAGTTCCTCTGCAACTTCCCGGTGCACCTCGGAACTGCGTCCCCGCGGCCGCTGCAAATTAGTTCCGGATCTCTTCTTCGTCTTACCAGATGCCCGCCGGGGACCCGATGGTGAGTATGACTCTCTTCTCCCGCGCTTCTGCCGCGTACTCTTCCTCCGGGCTGGTTGGGAGCTGTTGTCCACAGGGGTGGCTCCGGATGCCGTATCTTTGTCGCTATGATCGGGACTGCTTGAGCTGTATAGGCACCTCCTCAACCAAGCCTCGCCACCGCTGCTCTCTGCCCTCTTCATCAGCTGCTCAAAGAGGGAGTCCATTGTAGCTGGAGCACTGGAGCACTTCAGCAATTCAATGCTGTACTGGTCTCCGTGGCTTCTTGCCCCCCTTTATATAGTCCCCTCTGAGAGTGAGGGCCAATTAGTTTAAAGGCATTTTTGGCGGGCACTTTCCCGCCTGGCAGCGTCTGCCTGGTGACGTCATCACCATAGCAACGCATTCTGAGCAGTTACTGGTTATATTAACCATCTGTGTGCCGCCCGTTTCCTCAGGGCTTCATCCATCTTACAAATGGATGATGCTTGTTCTCCCACTCCTCTGCATCTGTGATCCGATCACAGGATCGAATCACAGTAAAATGACACTCGGTCACACTTGCAGCAGAGCCTGAGCCGAGGGTCACTAACATATCACATCCGATGCCATACGCTGTGTGACCCTACCGTAAAGTTGGCTATGGTAAACCGAATTGACTACAGTGTTACCATACAGACACATGCATATCTATCTGAGCAGTAGACACAAAGCAATAGGATATTTTAATGAAGATTATTTTGCCTAGTTGCTTTTTCATTTTAGATTCACTAGAGCAAAAAAAAGCCTTTTACTGTGATGATGTTCATAGCCTTTGATTTAGCAACCGAGGAAAATGCTGCATTCCGAAATGTCTTGACCCTACTCTTTGACCACTGATTTGGTACCATCAAGAACAATAAGAAAGTACAAGCACCAGATCTCCGTCCACATCACTTCCCATTTACTATGTGGCAAAATCAAGAGCTAAAGTGCCGTAAGCAAATATTTACTGTCCGTGATTGCACTTAAAACACGGTATGATTCTAGCTCCGCTAATAAAAGCTTCATTCCCAGGGAAAATCCACTTCAAGTTATATTCTGATAGGTCATTGAGTCCGCAAGAAGATATCATCTTAGTAAAGTACATAAAACCCTTCAGCATTGATGAAACATTTCCATAACTCAGAATGTCTGGAACATAGTGATATCTAAGAATTCCTCGAAGAAGATGTATAAGACAGGAAATGGATTTTGACTCTTGCCGGTGTAGCACCACGGTGTGTTGCCACTTATTACTTATGGTTTCCTCAAGTGGAGAAGTGATGTCTTCAATGGGGTTTGAAAACCTAATGTGACCGCTTTTGGGGGCAACACAAGAAACTGTGTACAAATATAGCAGACATGTTGTCCTATGCTACACAAGGAGAAATGACTGATGGCTTGTCCACTAAGAACACCACATACTCCCCTTCCAGATCACAATGTTGGCACTTTGTCTCCCAGCAATCACCTAAGACTGTTATATCAGGTGAGAGCTGCTGATCGGCTAGAGACTTCACATCTCCATCTAACTATATTTGCAAGCTGCAGCCACTAAACAGCTACTGATTGGCTGCAAATGGGATGTGACATCTAGAAAACACATCATGGGAATGACACCAATCTGCAGGTCAGTATGCAATATTTTAATTGTATTTGTGGCACTTTAGCATTAGGGTAAGGGTGGTCTAATAACGGAAAACCCTTATAACCTGTTCCTGACATATTAGCATCATTAGGATCCTAAATGCTGTTAATTTGGGTCATTAAAAATGATGAGGCAAAAACTGGCAAACAAATTACAGGAGAAGAAATGAACCTCACTACAGTTCAAAAGTTTGGGATCACCCAGACAATTTTGTGTTTTCCATGAAAACTCATATCTTTTATTTATCAAATGAGTTGCAAAATGAATAGAAAATATAGTCCAGACATTGACAAGGTTAGAAATAATGATTTTTATTTTAAATGATAATTTTTTCCTTCAATCTTTGCTTTCGTCAAAGAATGCTCCCTTTGCAGCAATTGCAGACCTTTGATGGGTACTATTTAATGAAGCTGCCAGATGAGGAGCTGTGAGGCGTCGATTTCTCAAACTAGAGACTCTAATGTACTTGTCTTGTTGCTCAGTTGTGCAGCAGGGCCTCCCACTTCTCTTTCTACTCTGGTTAGAGCCTTTTTGTGCTCTCCTCTGAAAGGAGTAGTACACACCGTTGTAGGAAATCTTCAGTTTCTTGGCAATCTCTCACATGGAATAACCTTCATTTCTAAGAACAAGAATAGACTGTAGAGTTTCACATAAAAGTTCTCTTTTTCTGGCCATTTTGAGAGTTTCATAGAGCAAACAAATGTAATGCTCCAGATTCTCAACCTCCTTCTTAAAGGAAGGTCAATTTTATAGCTTCACTAACCAGCCACATCATTTTCAGCTGTGCTAACATACTTGTGCAAGGGTTTTCTAGGGTTTTGTAAACATTCATTATCCTTCTTACACAGTTGGCAAACACAATGTACCATTAAAACACTGGAGTGGTGGTTGTTGGAAATGGGCCTCTATACATCTATGTAGATATTACATTGATAACCAGATGTTTGCAGCTAGAATAGTCATTTACCACATTAACAATGTATAGTGTCTTTGATTCATTTAATGTTAGCTTCATTGAAAGAAATGTGCTTGTTTTTCAAAAATAAGGACATTTCTAAATTACCCCAAACGTTTGAACTGTACTGTATATTACACTTTTATAAAATTATCCTAAATATTGTAGGCAACCAGAAATTGATTGACAAAAAAAAAACATGAAAAAACCCTTCAGGGGTAGCTATAGTCTTATTAAAGGGAACCTGACCTCTAAATATGAGCCCTCAGGCCTTTTTAACCTGTCCCTGCACCATTCTAATCCATTCCTAGCCATCCCTTTCTGTCCCTAAATTGCTATTGTAAAGTTTGTAAAAGTTCTTTTTATACCTGTTCTTCTGCAGCTTCTCATTATATGAGAAGCCGCAAAAGGCGGTCCTTTCTGCATCTCACCACCGCCGGCATGTTAATTATGCACGCCCCTATGGACGGGCTATAGAGCACAAACCGTACTTGTGCTGCAAGGGGGCGGTAAAGGTGATATGACAAAAATCGTGTCATATCGCCTGTGCCGCCCCCTTGCAACACAAGCACAGTCTCTGCTCCATAGCACGCCCATAGGGGCGTGCATAATTTACATGCCGGTGGCGGTGAGAAGGACAAAAGACCGCCTTTTGAAGCTTCTCATATAATGAGAAGCTGCAGATCCACAGGTAAAAAAAGAACTTTTACAAACTTTACAATAGCGCTTTATGGACACAAAGGGATGGATAGAAATGGATTAGAATGGTGCAGGGACAGGTTAAAAGAGCCTGGGGCTCATTTTTAGAGGTCAGGTTCCCTTTAAACATACGTACATGCTGCAGATTTCACCTTTCAGCAGAATTATTAGCTGGAACTGTTTTACTTGGGATGTACATCAACTGCTATCTGTATTAATCTCATCAATATCTAGATTTCTGAGAAAAGAGCACATACAAATGAATTAGAGAGTTTAAACAATAAAGTATTAAAGGGAATCTGTCAGCAGGATTTTGCTATGTAAGGTGAGGACAGCATGATGTAAGGGTTAAAAAACAAAAAGCAACTGGGCTTATCTTATCAATTGTGTTAATAATCTAATGGCTTTATCACCGGGTGATTACAATATTGGACTACTTTTTCATGCACGTCAGTCCGACACGCCCTCCTGCTTTGATTGACAGCTCACCGTCAATGCACAATTTTCATTGAGAGCCTGATGAGGGCAGGGGGCAGCTCTCCCAGCTCTGTTACATGGCTAAATTTAAATGCTTTGATTCTGTCACAAATCTATGTTATACACCTTTAGATTCAGGGTTTCTTTGCTTACATTATGTTGTTGTCAGATGAGGTAGAGATAACCTGCTGACAGATTCCCTTTAACTTCAAATTAAACACAATGCCATCTGCTGTTTGATTCCTGCATGTGCCTGCAGCTGTTGTATACTTCAATAGGACCAAGCTGAGCATCCTTGGTTAATATTATAGAAAAAGTTCTTTAAGAGGTAGAAAGTAAAGTTTCCTTAAAAATCATCATATAAGACTCCATATATATAGGCATTGCTAAAAACCAGTCTAGATATACATACATACAGCATGTTCTGTCCGTGACACACGGCAAGTACACAATCCAATCTACATTTATTTGTCTTCAATGTAATAATGGAATTATTTTTGTGTCAAGATTTATATTTCTGTCAAGAATAGTAAAAAATTCCCCTTGACTCCCAGAGAGCAATGATTTGGGGGATCCCGGGAGATTCAGACAGCATGGAGAAATACTTTGATTAGGTGAATGAATAAATCTCAAAAAACTGAGAAATAAGCATTAAATCTACTCCCTGCTGTGTCAGCATTTGATTGAAAACACATAGAGCAAGCTATATTGCAGCCTCAATAACATGTAAGCACTCAGCCATATAATAACTTCTCTTTTTTTAATGCTCGTTTCATTTTTCTGAGCATGTGTGTGCAAGCATTCATGGTATTAAGGTTATTAATCTGCACAGCCTACAAATACTACGGAAGTCAGGGCTTCCTTTGGTGGTCTTATGGTAGAGGATGGAAGCCACCATTGCTCCAGAATACAGGAGAGAGAAGTAAGGTGCCAAACTGCCAATCACATGAATTGTGCTGTAATAGAATGAATTCTATGGATATTATTGAAGAAGTTTCTACATCAGACAAGTCAAAATATACCATGACCCTACGCAGCGTTAAAAAGTACCTGGTGCCTAATTCATGCTGCACAAAATAGCAGAGAGTATAAATCAAAGCCTGGTATCATTATGACTATGGGCACATGGAGAACTGGAGAACCTGATCTGCCCATCAAGCTAGAGAGCCTTGAACTATCCCTATCTCACGGGTACCCCTGATGGTGGAGAGGCCTGATTCTCTAACCTAGCCCTGCTCCTGTACAGTCCTGAACTGATTCCCCCTCCCCCTCCCCCAGAGCAGGGGAGTAATGAAACCCACAGATACAGATGAACAAGGGAAAACCAAAACTCAAACTCACTGCACTCACACACAGAGAGAAGACAATGTGTGATCAGGGAGAAATAAATCACAATCAGGAGATAAACAAACAACAAGGAAATCTCCATCATACACCAAACAACAAGCAACTGTTTCCCAGTAACTGGAACACCACTCCTCTCACTGCTGACTGTGCAGTGCGCTGTGGCTCAACAGTGACAGGACAGACACCTCCTGCTGCACTGATCACAGAAGACGCTGTAGTGTCATCATGTGCAGGTGACTGTGCGAGATGTCTCCTGCCCTGGTGGCCTGTGCTGGGAGCATCCCCGTGTATTGTATAAAGGCAGCACAGGCCATATATTACACTACTTCAGCTGGATGACATCCGGAGGCTCATGTGTGGAGGAATTGAGAGCAGGGGTGGCCACTTCAAAGAGGGAGAACTGCGCATGTCCGACCTGTAGAGAGCTGTTGGCAGGTCGGACAGGGCGGCCAGTACCACAGTACCACTGACACTATAGGGGGGCCTACCTAACATCATTAGTTTATATCTTTCAAACTAGGCATCATTTTTAATAAAACTAAATTACTATAATATTTATGTAAGTTATGTCTGCAACATGAGTAGTATATTCCTTCGTGGGAAAACCCCTTTAATCATAATAATTAGAGATGCTCCTAAGGGGTGGTGCTTAGTTAATAAAAAGGGCGTGCAGTGTACTCGAAAAGAGGAGAGTCTCTGAGAAAGAAGAGCTAGAACGGCTAGCGTTTATGATTAGACTGGAGCCTTTGGGTCACCTCGGTATTTGTGCCTAGGATCCAGAATGTGCAGTAGAACAAAAGTGTGTGTGCTCCTGCAGGCTGTTCCTCCGGTGGCATCTCTGTGGACCTCTGCATACACTCGGGTGAACAGGTCACCACAATGCATGTGGTGAAGGGACTTTGTCCTGGGATGGCCATGATTGTACCTTTGAGATGGATCTCCATGGGTGGGATATGGCTGGAGCCAATTGAGACTTTATCAACCCACAGCAGGCTAATGTCATGGGACGAGAGTCTATAGGTACCGGGACGAGGGGAGCAGTCTGCAGCAAATTTTGCCAATGTGCATAGTCCCAAAAGAGAAATATTTAACTTGTATAACTATGTTTCATGAGGTCATTTAAGTAAAGAACTATTCTTGAGTATTATTAATTCATTGACTGTCTTGACCATTTGATGATGGCAATACTGAACTGAACTTTTGCACTGACGAGTTGGCCGGGGCAAGCTCAGCAAAGCCATGGCGGCTCCACAGCTGTGGCCCTGCCTGGTCCTTGATTACCAGGGCTCCGTTCGACCAGTGCCTCAAAAGGAGGAGCGCCCCCTTTTCATTTTTCATGCATATCAGCGCCTCTTCATGGTTAGATAAATAAAATGACAGACAAAAGCTCAGGCTATTAAAAGATAGAGCTACGAATATAAATACGACAAGCCAAGCGTGCCTCATTACGACCAGCAGCGCCATTATGCCAGGACAGCAGAGCAGATTCCCCACTTTCCGAGCATTGCCTCCTCTACTTCACAGCATATAGACATGGACACAGTGAAGAAATGATTTTGCATACACAAATAAGGCTTTTATCTGGGCATGGTGACACACCTCATTAATCGTGGCTTTTATGATGCAACCTTCTCCCTGGATCAGCACAGTTTACAACCGCATTATCTATCACACTATGAAATCATCCATATTGCAAGTGTTTAGAAATCATGTGTCTTGGCGGATCCTCTGCACGATGCATCGGCTACTGTGGCCGGAGGCATTTTAAGACAAAAATTGGGGCAGAACTCATATTATACTCTGATTAGGGTTTATAGGAGGCATGGAAGAGATACAAGGTGCACAAATAAAGGTAACAAGGTAGAGATCTTCATGTATTTTTTTAATTTTAGGGGAAATGCAAATTGAAGAGTTTCTCCCAATCTATGCCGATAGCTATATATTTTATATTAAAACGTTTTGCAACTTTTCATTATTATTTGTGTCTAATTTCTTCAGCATTTTAATGATGTCTGCTTGTTGTTGTCAGTGAAATTAAAATTCTTGTTTGTTCTCAGTAGCCGACAAAGATCTCGAAAAAATTGGGGATTTAGGATTAAAAACTACTGTACATAGAAAGCTGCATATCTGTTCAATAAAGTGAACCTGCCAACACTTTCTTATAAAAATCACAATAATAATAATTTTATTTATATAGCGTCAACATGTCCTTTACAACCTTTCCTGAAAAATGGAAATTCAACAAAGTGACAAAAGTAAGTGCAGGAGTTGTGATCACACCCGGGCCCTGGAGCTCTAGGGGACACCAAAAGCCCCTTTGGCTTTTATGATAAGACCAAGGGCTATTAACGATTTGCAATAATTGGGGCCCACATTGAGCTTTTGCATTGGGGCTCATGAGCTTCAAGTTACGCTACTTAATCACTGAATAACTGAAGTGGACTCTCCGCGGTTATTGGAATTCTGGGCTTATGATGTGATGTTCACACATGACAGAGGCGGGCTGGTGCTGTGGAAGTGTCGAAGTAAGGAGCGGAGGGGGCTGCCGGACGAAGTGAGGGGCGGGGGAGTGTTAGCGGTACACTCAGCATGGTTGCCGGTGGGCCCGTCCGATGACGGCTGCTGAGATACTAGCAGCCGGCCCGTTTCTGTATGGGCGGCCCTAAATGACAATTCCACCAGCCTGGGGCGCTTGCTCCCCTGCCACCTGGGCCAGTCCGCCCCTGACACATGAAGAAAACAAACTAATACATCAAAAAGAGAAAAGTAGTGGTGCTCACCATCATTCTTAAAATATTCCAACTTATTGAGTCCATTTAAAATGACAGCAGGAGAGTAACGGATGCAGGAGCCATGTGCAGGGTACCTCGAGTGGACCTGTTGAAGCTTGATGTTCAATGGTTGTTGTCCTGAGCCTCCTGCATCTGCCACTCTCCTGCTGGAAATTTAAATGGACTAAATAAAGTTGGAATTTGTTAAGAATGATGGTGATGCCACTACTGTTCCTTTTTTGATGTATCTTCCAGAAAAAAAGCTTGAGTTCCCCATTGACCTCCATTATCGTGTATTGACCTCCATTATCGTGTACTCGGTGCACAAGTCAAGCCCGTCTGAGCCTCCGACTTCTCATTTCGAGCACCGAGCCCTCGAGCATGGTAGTGTTCGCTCATCCCTATCCAGGACCTTGGGCATTAATAATGCTTCTGTAACACCTGGTAGTCCTAGCAGACCAAGATCAACTATTTCAGTACTGTGTGGCTATTTTCCTCCTATGGATGCCCCAGTTACAGTAGAAAAAAAATTAGCAATAATATGAAAAAATGTCCCCCAGATATGTTTTATTACTCAATTACTTAATTGCTTAATAATTATGAATATGTATTTAAAAAAAATCTGCAACATAAAAAAGTAATAAAAAGCAAAGTTTTTTAAGTATATACAACAACCTATACAGTTAGGTATCCACATAACTGTAGTAACTTGGAGAACTTATTCTACAGGTTATTTGGTAGGAATTGTGACTAGTAAAAATATCAATAGAAATAAAAAAAAACGCCCTTGGTAGGAAAAAATAATAATAATTACACACTAGTTTATATGTACCCCAAAACAGTATTAAAAATAATATCATTTTTTCTTCATAAAATGATGCCTTATGCAGCCACATTATTGGTTAATGAGAAAAGAGAGGATAAAAATAATAATAAAAGAAAACTATTGTCTGGAGTTTTCTAACTATGGCAATATTTCTTTTTTTTTTACATTTAGGTACATGTATTTGGGGCTTAAATTCATTTTTGCTATTTGGTACACTGAATATTTTGCATTTTTTTGCTCCCTCTTTTCTTTTACAACCAACTTTGGTGTGGTTTGTGGTCAATAATACGCTGAAAGGAGCTCATATAAGAGATAAAAACAGTCAAAAGAACTCTCTAACAGATTCTTAGTTAACTCATTCAGCAGTCAACAATAGACAATTCATTACAGAGGCCATAGAAGGCAAATGGTGCAACATGTTTAATAAAACACAATTTTGCATACACAATGGAACCTCTCATTCTTCATCATATTCCATATTACAGAGCTATTACTAGAGCACTAATCGGCAGCACATGTGCATTGTACTGAGCCACAGGGAAGCTGTGTGCTTCCATATACCCTGCACATGGCTCCGCTGTATTCATAACGCCGTAGATTGACCTAAATTAAGAATTGATGTATTGGACACAGTTTATGATGGGGGTTGACAGCAGAAAACACGAAAAGCTCTAAAGTGCCACCTTCGGTTTATATTAATGGCCTGTGACCTGCAGATCTATATATAACGTGACACAGAACACAATGGCGTCACGCGCCAGCCCTTCCGCTACATGCAGCAGATCTATCATGGCTGATTTTTGGGAGCGATCCATACAAGGTTAGCTAGATATTCTAAGTACAGTAATGTCTGACATGCACAAAGTATCCCAGCAATCAATGACAGCGGCTGATCTGACATTGATTAAGAGAAGGGTCCTCTCACCTTCCGATTCATCCTGGGTTATACAGTTAGACACCAGTAACATCATTGATTTTTTTGCTCCTGTACCTCAACCTGTCACTAAATACAATACAGATCTGGAGCGGCTGAGTTTCCCGCTAAGTCCTTGCTTGCCTCTAATCCTGAATGCCTGGAGGTCATTTCTAAAGATAAGTCCGCTGAACCGGTGACATGGGCCTCTGGTGAGATGTGACAGCTATATGTAGAATATCAGCTCCTTGACGCCACTGACAACCCCGATCAATATCCATTGTGAAAAATGAATTACAAACCCCCTACAATTGAATGGGATATAGAGAACCAAGAGTGGATAGCCTAACCAAGTCTGCCTACGATGCAGCACTGTCTAAATGCGTCCTTAGCAATTTGCCAGACAAGTCCATATTAAGTAGGAATCTGAAAAGAAAAACAGTGAAGAATGTCATGAGCAGACAGGACCTAAATTTAAGGGAGAGTACAGATTAACCCTTGTCCAATACCATGAAATGTATATGTAAACTGAATAGGACCACCTTGACCCCCATGGTAACAGACAAGGGTTAAAAATCAATTAATTACTATATTACACAACATGTATGTACTGATGTAGCAGAGCTCTTCTAGATCTGGCAAGTTAAAATATACCATGACCGTAAGGAGGGTTAAAGGGAACCTGGTGCCTGATTCATACTGCACAAAATGGCAAAGAGTATGAATCTAAGCCTCACGATTACTATGGGTACATGGGGAACGACTGCTCTGCCCCTCAAGATAGGGAGCCCTGTACTATCCCTATCTCAGGTACTCGTGATGGTGGAGAGGCCTGTGTCTCCATCCTGGCCCTGTCCTGTAGAGTCCTGAACTGACTCCCACTTTCCATCCACCAAGAGCAGGGAGTAATGAGACCCACAGATAAAGACAGACAGGGGAAAACCAAAACTCAAACTCAATGCACTCACACACAGGGAGAGGACAATATGTGATCAGGGAGAAACAAAGCACAAGCAGGAGATAAACAAACAATGAAGACATTTCCACCATACACCAAACAACAAGCATCTGTTTCCCGTTAACTGGAACACAATGCCACAGGACCAGTATCGATGGAGCAAAGCTGAAGCTATAATCGGTATAGGAGACTGGGTCCCACCATACTTAAAAGGTGGAGACAGCTGTGATAGGACCTGAAACTTCAGCAGCAAATTACCAACCACCAGGAAGTTAACTCCTGCAAGACTGATGACAAGTGAGCACAAAACAAAACACCCTAACACAAATGCTCTAGTTCTGGCTGAGCAACCAATAAGCACAAGGGGGCGAGGAGAGAGAACCCTGCTGGGGTGAACGTTCCCGTTAACACTGACTCTCTATCTGATCCATAGTTGTCACCATTAGAAACTGCATAATGTGTTATCTCTATCCTACAAGTTGAGTATTGCTTAATAGATAACAGTCACCATGTTTTTGCCACCTAATCTGAGAGCTGCATAATGTAGCCCCAAAGACCCTGATTCCAGCAATGTGTCACTTACTGAGCTGCTTGCTGTACTTTTGATTAAATCAGTGTTTTATTAGCAGGAGATTATCACTAGACAACCAGTAAAATTGCTACCTTGCAGTCTTCCATATTTATAACCCTGCCCCCTTTGCTGAGTGGAAGCTTTCAGCCTATGCACAGTGCACAAAGAAAGCTGCCAATCATTGGTGTGGGTGGGAGTATACAGAGCTCAGCCTTTGAGGAACTGTTGTAATCTGCAGCAAATAAACCTGTGATTTTATCAAAAGTACAGCAAACCACAGCTTAGCAGGTGATACACCGCTGTATTCAGGGTCTCTACCTGTATATTATGCTGCTCTCAGATGGGCTAGCAAAAAATCCCTTTAAATTGATGCTGTCATCACTTTTTATATATGGAAGTAATGGAATTGCTGTAGAGACCCTTGTCCCCAAATTGAACACGCTTTATTTGTAAAGCCTCGACATACCTCCCCACCCATAGCACTACTTCCATATGTATAAGTGAGCTGACAGGTTCCCTGTAATAAATAGGATATTTCATAAGCTCAACAGTGATAAAAGAAGGTGAGAGGAAATAAATAATGTTTGATCCCTTTCCTTTAAAACTGACGCTAGAAATAATGAGCTTGTCCAAATAAATTATGACAGCGCACGAGGTGGTGTATACATGACATATGGATTGGAGAAGCAGGAATTTATGGTCTGGGAATAAATAGAAGTAATTGACCCTTGGTAGTATTGAAGCGTCAACATAATATTTAAAATACAATTAGATATGTTGATGGAAAATATTACGGAAGGGTAGAAATAATATTAACACTCTGGAAGAGCAGAGATAACTGAGCTGATTTCCACAATTGCATCCTGCAGGGGGCGCTGCATTAATATAATGTGACACACTGCTGTCATACAAATGTGTCCACTATTACACATTTCTATAAAATCCTAATTTTTCACAGTACAAATCCAACATGTTATTGGAGTATGCAAGCAAAATCCTGAAAGGCTGCATTTCACATCCCAGCCACTGGGTGGCGACATACAGACACATATAGCATAAGCATCTCCCAAAAGAGTATCACAAAATCATAATTTTTTTCCAAGCTAAAACACTTATCTCTGAATGTATTAAGCCAAAAAGAAAAGGTACGGAAGGTTTTGTGGACGTCAAAAGTAAGTTCTTTAGCAGCAATCTTCTACAGTACATTTATATTAAACTAGCTGGGTGCCCGATGCACATGCATCGGGATTCTAGAAGAGCGAGTCTCTGACTCGCAATGGCCGCTTCGCGGCCAATGCTTCGCGCTGCTAAGGCGACTCGCCATGCCCGCTGCGCGGGCATAGCGAGTCGCCTTAGAACTGCTCGCAATGGCCGCTGCGCGGCCAATGCTTCGGGCGTATCCACATGACCACGCTGACTCGCAGCGTGAGCGGACTCAAAAGGGGCAAAAATCCCATTCGTGATTATATAATAGATATTCACATTCCCATAATGACACTTTTTTTTAGAAAGTTCTACAACTCTGCAAGTCACTCTACTTCTGCTCTGTGAAAGTAGATCTGTCATAAGATTTCAGAATATATTCATTTTAGACATGATGAAGCTTTTGTGTTTACTGTAAAAACCTGTCAGAATGGCTGAGTAAGCCTTTTCAAAGGTACCATATCTTTGCCCACTTAGCTTGATTGTCAGTTTTTCAGAGTCCCTCCTCCTTGCTGCTGAGATCTCAAGCTGGTCAGTATGAGCTGCAGCTGTCTGTCAGTCTTGGTGGCAGTGGCGTACTCCTAATAGCGGCAGACTATGTGGCCACTATGGGGCCCGTGACTCGAAGGGGACCAGAGACAGATCTCAACCCTCACCCAACCTGGCATCGCAGTGTCAACAGTAACGGCAACATGGATGTCATTCTCCCTTAAAGGAATATGCTGCGTGCTGAGAACGAATACCATAGAAAATGTATTTTGTAATATTTAGAGAGCTAAGAAAAAATGGTCATTGTGAGCACAACAGGACGGTGAGGACTGAGTGTTTAAAGAGGCATTGTCCCCCTGCATAATAGAGATGTAAGAACCACATATATTGGCGCATTTGTGTGACAGCTATCTGACCCAGAAGGGACCCAGTCCTGACTGTCTCCATCCCCTCCTTTGCTTTTGGGTGGCCGAGAACGTATGCTGGACACATCTCTCCAGGGAAGCGGCATACTTATCTGAGATGGGATGGGAGAATTGGAATGGGACAAACATCAAACCCTTCTGTCCTCGGTGTAATTTGGACCCCATTGGGGACCTTCTTCGGTGTTTACAACTTTAGCTCTATAAAAATGCTCAAAACCGGATCCGGATCCGCAGCCCATAAGTTGCAATACAAAAACCAGATTGCACTATTTGCAATGCGGTTACCCCATTCCAGTTTTGCTGCCTGTGTGAAAAATCATGCAGGCAGCACTTTTCGGAGCAGTTTATAAAATGCAGCGGGGCTGCTGTAATGGGCTCTTATGGGAGCCCATCCGGTAACAGGATTGCTCAGAATGTGCAATCCGGTTGCCGGATTCTTTGTTCATCCTTGCTGCCGCAGGGATGAACAAAGGGTTAAATGTTAATAATAAATGTGGGCAACATGTCACTAGGAGGTGCCCTCCCTCCCTAGAGACATGCTGTCCACACAGGTCGGCATGTGAGGGGTTCATTCTATATTTAACTGTATCGCCGCTATTGTCGTTTTTTTCTATACTTTATAATGACAGCCGCCGGCTCCTGTGTTTGCAGGAGTATACTACGAAGTTTGCGTAAGCACCAGAGACAGGACAGCATCCTTTATAAAGAGCTGTCTCTGGTGCTTACTCCATTTGCGTAGTCTACAGGCTGCTGTCCAGGGTCCTGATCGCTAATACAGTAGTTCTATAGGCATTGCACAGCCATAGAACTACTGTACATGATATGAGGACCCTGAACAGCAGCCTGTAGACTACGCAAATGGTGTAAGTGTGTGGCCAACTGGGACGGGGTACTCGGTAGAGGACCGGGGTATCACGGGGGTATCACGGCAGTCCTTGGTCTGGACCATGTCCTGAGCCCACAAGTAAAAGGGGTATTTACAGGGGATGTTTGTCGTGACGCCACCCACAGGATCTGGTCAGTGAAGGGACCACCGCTGCAATATACTTCTGTCAGGAGGGTGAATGGATGCTGCAGCAAGGTGGATGAGCCCGCCGCGGGTCTGGGCTGCTCCTGACAGAGTGTAAGGTGTCATAAGAGTTCTGTATACCAGGAATCATACACGGGAGACTGGAGCAGGGTTCACCGGGTTTTACCGACAAGTCTTTATGGTACAGTTCACACAGTCACTTTACACAGGCAACTCTGTACACTCTGAACCCTCTGCATCCAGGCTATCTTCCTGAGAGCCCTCACTCTCTCTGTAACCTTTCCGGCTTTCCGTTCTTCAGTTCTTCACTGTAGGTTGTATGGCGGCAACTCGGTCCCTTTGATTGACTTCTCCCTATGTGCGTGGGCAGCAATTCTGGGTCCTATAGCATTGCAGTACCTCCAACCCTAGAAGTAGGAACCCTAACTTGGAATCAGCGTTCCCTGTCGGTTTGTCTGGGGAGCCGGCGTGTAGCTGCAGTCCCCCTCAGAGCCAACACTCTGGTCCCAGCCTAGCTTAAGTGTCCCTGTCTTGCAAGGGATTACTGACTCTTTCCAACCCATGTGACTATCCGGGTACAACAAGGGAAACCTATCCCGCCTGTAGTCGGTCAACACTGCCGTACTTCTCAGACCCGGTGGCACCGGTCCGGTCTCTGTCCGTACTTTCCCCTGGGCTGCAGGCTATGGAGGGCTTTCTCTCCATGGATCTGCGTCTCTGTGGCTTCTGCGCCTCCAGGGAGCCCTATCCCTCCGGTAAGTGTCACTTTCTGCTTGGTCTTGTCTTTACCTCTCGGCACCCACTGGCCTACTAACTCACTCCACCTACTGTTCCTCTTTTTGTTCTGGTCTGTCACCTGACCTACTAAACCACTTCCCTCTAAACCAGGGGTGGGGAACTCCAGTCCTCGAGGGCCGCAAACAGTGCAGGTTTTCAGGATTTCCTTAGTATTGCACAGGTGATAACATAATCACTTGCACTGGTGATGATTCCAATCCCTGTGCAATACTAAGGAAATCGTGAAAACCTGAACTGTTTGCGGCCCTCGAGGACTGGAGTTCCCCACCCCTGCTCTAAACCCTACCACCCCTTGCCCGCCTAGAGTCCTGAGCTCCGGGTTGGGTGTTGTGCTCTGGTGGGTGAGTGTGCTGAGGGTGTTTGGTGCACAAACTGTCTCCTATCTGCCTTGCTGCAGTTCCTACCTGAGGCCACCCTGGTCACAGGGGCGCCACATAAGAACCAGAGACAGCTCGTTATAAAGGATGCTGTCCTGTCTCTGGTGCTTACGCAAACTACGTAGTATACTCCTGCAAGCACAGGAACTGGCGGCTGTCATTATAAAGTATAGAAAAAGCCGACAATAGCGGCGATACAGTTAAATATAGAATGAACCCCTCACATGCCGACCTGTGTAGACAGCATGTCTCTAGCAAGGGTGGGCACCTCCTAGAGACATGTTGCCCACACCTATTAATAACATTTAACCCTCAGGGATGAACAAAGCATGCGGTAAACGGATTGGTCTGGATTACACATCCTGAGCAATCCAGTTACCGCATGCGGTGATAAAGACACATTTTTTTCACAAAAATATGTCTGAAGACACTTGCGATTACCGCAATTAGCCTTACAAGTGTGACCCTAGCCTTAGTCCTCTGACCTGTCTCTACAAGATCACTCTGCACCTCGGTTAACTCTCTCTCTAGGATCTTCCTATGTTTTATCATGGTCTCCTCTTACCTTAAGGTACCGTCAAACGTGGCAATTTTGCTAGCAATTTCACTGGCAATTTGCTGGTTGCAGTGAAATCATGGACACATTGTTCCATTTGTGCACGGCAAAAAAATAGAACAATGTGTCCATGATTTCACTGCAACCAGCAAATTGCCAGTGAAATTGCTAGCAAAATTGCCACGTGTGACGGTACCTTAAGGAGTTATGCGACTTGCTGCTAATCAGACTTTAGGTCTGTCTCTCTGGCACACTGGACCCTATCTGATGTCATTGACTCTGCATTCAAGTCTTCTCCCACTCTGGACTAATCCCAAATATTAACTCTACATTGCTCTGGTGTCAAACTAACCAACTTACAACAACACAAAAATGCACAACATAATACACTTTACACTATTCAACAACACTGATGTCTTCGAATGGGAATAATAATAATAATAATATAAAATGTATTCATTTATATAGCGCTATTAATTCCATAGCACTTTACATACATCAGTAATGCTGTTCCTATTGAAGCTCACAATCTAAACATCCTATCAGTATGTCTTTGCAACATGGGAGGAAACCGGAGTGCCTGGAGGAAACCCACGCAAACACACGGAGAACATACAAACTCCTTGCAGATGTTGTCTTTGGTATCCTTGGTGGGAGTTGAACTCAGGGACCTCAGTGCTGCAAAGGCTGCAGTGCTAACCACTTGACCCACCGTGCCGCCAATGTAAGCAATATGCCCATCTTTGTACACTGTCTCTGCCCAGACTGATTCCTCTGTTCTCACCCCAATCTTGATAAAAATGAAATTTGTCCTGATGACTTTGTTTCTCCTCTCCTTCCTCAGCTCCTCTCTCCTCCTGATAACTGTATCTCGTCTGTTTAAGCTCTTCATTAAGGTGCTTTATTTGGCAAACCCGTCTGAGTGCAGATCCCGTTTACTGACAAGGCTCCTGCTCGGCGGTGCAGATCCGCTGACACTGGACGGATATTAATTTAGTGCGGAGGATCCCAGGACGATATTACTGTAACTCTTTGTTAGCTGTTTCTTTCTCTTGAGTATATTATTCAATTACAATCTGTTGTAAAATCGGAGAACGGTTTACTTTTGTCCTTTCTAGGCAAGAAAAACTGCCATGGCAACACAATATATGAAGCAACATAAGCCTGTTTTCTTCCACTGTTTGCTATTGAATGGTGGACTATATTTAAAGCTCCTATTGAGTCTCTGGGTCTCTAGTCCTATCTACATATTTCAAAAGAAAATTCCAGGTAGATAAAACATAAAGAATCGCCATTCCATGCATACATTTACAGTAGCAGATGTTTTTGCAAGCCTTTAACTAAAGTCACTCCAAGTGTATTAATTGTTGTTATTTTTAATCTATTTTTTTCCTTTGTTTTAGAGATTGTACTGGACACTTAGGCCGGCTTCACACCATGATTTTTTTGGAACCGGGATCCGGTTTTGACCCCCATGTATCCCTATGGGGCTGGATGGCACTTTGTCACCCGGTTTTGTGTCTGACCGGGAGGATCCGATTCTGTTCGTTTTTTGCCCCGGACACAAAATTGGAGCATGCAGCATTTTTTTTGTCCTGGGCAAAAAAGGTACAAAACTAGATCGTCCCGGATCCAGGGCGATTCGGCGTCCATAACATGGGAGTCTATGGGCGCCAGATCGCGCTGGATCCGGTAGAAAAATGAACCAGTTCCTGGATGCCAGGTGCTCAAAGAGCGATGGCTCTGACACTGAAGCTGTGCTCCTTCAGCACCTGAGCAGCGTAGCTGAAATATCCGCCGCTGTAGTTCAGCATCTGGAGAGCTCCATGGCTGAAATTTCAGCACCGCGGCTAGCTCCCCTCCAGGCGCTATGCTGAAATTTCAGCACTGGACAGCGACAGCCGCGTGCAGGAACTAATCCGGCATAAAACAGGATGGGATGGCATATTTGCCCTCCGATTCTGTGCGTCTGGGGCTGTCAGGTTCTGTCTGGTGCATCCTGCAAAACACCGGACAGAACGTGACAGGGAAAAATCGTGGTTTGAAGCTGGCCTTAGGCCACATTCACACACCGAGTATTTAGTGAGTTTTTTACCTGCAGTATTTGTAGCCAAAACCAGGAGTGGAACAATCAGAGGAAAAGTATAATAGAAACACGTCACCACTTCTGGATTTATCACCCACTCCTGGTTTTGGCTACAAATACTGAGGTGAAAAAAAAACTCACCAAACACTCAATGTGTGACGGTGACCAAATTGGGGCACTTTGAGTATTTGGTGAGTCTTTTACCTCTGTATTTGCACGTGGCCTTAGGGTGCGTGCACACGATCCGGAGGAGCTGCGTGTACGATGCAGCTCCTCCGGACCTGAGGGAAGCCGCGGGTGACCGCAGGGAGACCGTAGCCGCCCTGTACTCACCATGTGTGGCGGGTGCAGGGCTGCTTCTCCCTTCAGTCACCCGATGGGAGCCGCTTCCGTCTCCGCAGCATGAAATAGACATGCTGCAGAGGAGCGGACTGCCGGCAACCCGCACCACAGCTCCAAACACACTGGGGGCGGGTTACGCATAGTGAGGATGGGATTTCTTGAAATCCCATTCACTATGCTATTACTGTACTACACAGCGTTTTGGACGCAGCGGCAAGACTCTGCATCAAAAACGCTGCATACACTCATTGTGTGCACGCACCCTTAGAGTGAAAAGATGTTTATTATCATCCGATATCTCTCCAGACCCCAAAGCATAATAAATTGTGGAGTTAAAATAATAATAAAAAAAAACATTATTCTCACCTGTCCTTGGTCCTCACCGTACTTCTTATGGTCCTCAGTCTTTCATGTCAGTCTTAAGGTGGCTTCACACCTGGCGACGTCGCTAGCGACATCGCCGAAAAAGTGACGTATCAGTGATGTCGCTAGCGACGTCGCGCTGTGTAAACGAGCGGCGCGACCGCTTTTTATCGCCGGTCGCAGGTTGACAGGTTTACGGGAAGAACCGTAAACCTGTCAACCGGCGACCTGCGATAAGGCTAGATCACGCCGTGTGACATCGCCAGAGCGATGTCTGCGGCGGTCCAGCCTATACCACAGCGTTGCTGCGGATCGCTCGCTGGGCTAAGCCCAGCACAGCGAGCAATGTCACCGCCCGCATCGCTGCGGTGTCGCCGGCCGCAGCGATGCTGTGTGACACCTGGCCAGCGATGTCGGAACCGAGCGGGCACCCGCGCATCGCTTCCGACATCGCTGGCCAGGTCGTGCTGTGTGATGGGACCATTAGGGTACCTTTACACGCCGCCACGGCAGGCTGGATACATCGCGCTACAGGCTACAAATGTAGCTTGTAGCGCCAATGTAGCCCGTCGTAGCGGCGTCTGAAGACGCGACGCTACAGCCGGCGACAGATACATCTGTTTATGGGCTCTGCTCGAAAACAGATGGCTATATCGCCGATGGTAGCGAGCTGTATCGGCGTGTAAAGAAGCAACGGAAGGGAGCTCTGGACACCCGGGGCTGTAGCTGCAATGTAGCTAAGGCGTGACCTCGGCTCCATGTTACCGCGCCCCATGTGCGATCATTGGTGGAAGATGCTGCGTTACGATTGGTAGTCGCTGCATAGGGAGGCATATTTAAGGAGCTGACGAGTCACACTACACAATCGCTCGAGCGTGCTGTATTACTCAGCCTCCTGCGATGCCTGCCCAATCAGGATGTTATTGCTTCGTCCTATCAGCGTACGGAAGTCTTGTAATCCACAATTGGAGCACGCCTATGTGCTGTCCCTGCTGCACCAGGTCCGCCCATAGTAGCTGGTTGTAGGGGTGTGTAAATGAGCAACAGCTGGCTACTTGAGACACCCGGCGATGTAGCTAGCTATAGATGTAGCGTGGCGTAGCGAACCTTGTGGCGGCGTGTAAAGAGGGTGCGTTGACCGTTTGTAGCCGTTTGAGCGTGCTCGTGCACGTGAAGTAGCGGGATGTATCCAGCCTGCCGTGGCGGCGTGTAAAGGTACCCTAAAGGTACCTTTACACACGGCTACATTTGTAGCTTGTCACCAGGTAACTTACTGGTTGCAGTGAAATCATGGATACATGATTCCATTTGTACACAGCAACAAGATAGAACCATGTATCCATGATTTCACTGCAACCAGTAAGTTACCTGGTGACAAGCTACAAATGTAGCCGTGTGTAAAGGTACCCTTAGGGCCGGTTTACACACACCAACTTCTGTAACCAACTTCTGAACAGATCTCTGGTTGCAGTGAAATCATGGACACATTGCTCCATTTTGAGGCTGTGTACAAATGAATCAATGTGTCCATGATTTCACTGCAACCAGAGATCTGTTCAGAAGTTGGACACAGAAGTTGGTGTGTGTAAAGCGGCCCTTAGAAACACGTCACCACTTCTGTATTTATCACCCACTCCTGGTTTTGGCTACAAAGACTGAGGTAAAACTCTCACCAAATACTCAATGTGTGCATATGGCTTTAGGGGTTTTGCTATTTTAACAGTTTACCGGCTCTCAAAAGTATCAGCAAAATGATAGTCGGTTGAATTTTTTTCGGAGACCAGTCACAGATCAATTGCCACATCTCTAGTCAGAGGAACCACAATAAAAGCCACAAACATACATATATAATTTTTGAACCTGATGAGGCTGAAGTAGTTACTCTGAAGATTCATATCAGAATGGCTGTATAATACTTTACAAAACGTACCCTGCTTGATATACAACGAGTATTTTGTCATTCTGACTCTGACCAAAGGCCAGAGGTACGGTAGTAAAGCTAGGGATCAAGGAACAAGAATTAGTGTGGTGCCAGTCTGCTTGACCCCATAGTCAGTTATTAATGAATGTGAAGGCTCATCCTATAAGAGAACTATGAATATATTCTATATGAGTACTGGTTATTTTGAAATATATTTGTACAGTAAAGTATTAAAAATACCTGGAAATACAACTATGCAATTTATAGGCTGATCACTATTATATTACAGCTGGTTACTGGGAAACGTTTCCGAATGACCTTCTCTGCCCTTGACTTGTCGTTGTGTGGGAGTTTACAGCCAATATTGGTTACAAAGGAAAAAGCTCAGAGTAATTGAAAGCGCATCGCCCTGAGCCCACCACAGTCATCTCATTGTGTCGGCCTCTCCCCTGACAGACAGGGGTGAGATGAGCAGCCACAGTTCTGGGGAAGTTTTCACTTTTGCTGCTTATTGAAAGCCAATCTCTGCTCTAAATTGATCCAAATTAGCCGTCTCTGCAATGATTACAGCACTGAGGCTTATGTAATGAGGGATTTATTTTTGTGATTTGTATTGGGTTTGCCATCATGAGAACAAATTGCTCCTTGTACAATGTATTTTTGACATGTAGAGATATTAGAGCAAAGAGGATCAATGTGGTAGATAGATAGATAGATAGATAGATAGATAGATAGATAGATAGATAGATAGATAGGCAAATAAATGGAGCAGCACAGCTTTGAAGCAGGGTGCAAATCAACAGAACATACATATGGTTTTTGTCCTGTGTATGGATGAAACATCACCATATTGTACCCTCTACCAAAATAAAGGCTTGAATATAACATCTTGCAAAGGATTGCTGCAACATTCTTTATTTTTGTAGATAGATAGATAGATAGATAGATAGATAGATAGATAGATAGATAGATAGATAGATAGATAGATAGATAGAAAAAAAAGTGGGTCAGGGAGCAGCATAAACAGCTGAAAAGCAGGTGCAGGCAAATCAAACCTTATCTTTAAAGGTTGTAGACAAATCCAGGTCTGGAGAAAGACTTGCAGCACTCCAAGTTCTCAATGTGAAAAGAACTTTCTTTATTAGGACAGGCACAAAGCATGCAACGTTTCAAGTCACAAAGACTTTTCCTCAGGCACCTGGTGCCTGAGGAAAAGTCTTTGTGACTTGAAACGTTGCATGCTTTGTGCCTGTCCTAATAAAGAAAGTTCTTTTCACATTGAGAACTTGGAGTGCTGCAAGTCTTTCTCCAGACCTAGATAGATAGATAGATAGATAGATAGATAGATAGATAGATAGAAGGAACATCTTCCCTAATTTTCAACATCCTAAAGTAAATCTGTCAGCAGGTTTTTGCTACGTCATATGAGAGCATCATAATGTAGTCAAACAAACCCTGAATCCAACAATGTATCACAGATTACTGGCTGCAGCCGTTCTCACACATTCTAAACCAGGCTCTAAGTAGAGACTGTGCAGTGAATGTGAGTTGTCACTCACAGCAGAAGGTCTGTCAGACTGCCATGCACATGACAAAGTAGTCCAGTAATGGTAATAAATCCATTAGTTTAAGTAAACAATAGCTCAGAGCCTGGTTAGAGAGGCAGAGTTGTTTTTTTCTTTTTTCAACCTCTATAACATGCTGCATTCAATTTACATAGCAAAACCTGCTGACAGATTCCCTTTCAATACTGCTGTCACATTTCACTGCAGCAGCTAAACAATTAAACTGCTGAGATCGTAGGGTAGAAGAGGCTTTTAGGCAGGTTTCACATTTGCGTTTGAGACTGCATGCAGAGGGCATGCAGACGCAAGCACAGTGCAAATCCTGCCATACTGATGTGAACGCAGGTATGGTGCCCGGTCAGCCAATCAGCGGTCTCGGTGGCGGCCAGGAGGCGGAGATCAGTGGTGGAGATCTCCTCCTCCCGGGAGAGATTTCAATGAGATCTGCAGCATTCTCCTGCGCTGTCATGCGGAGGACCTGCGGATCCATTGAGATCGATGTATTGTTTGTGCGCTTGACGGGCGCTTGCTAATAAAACAAGTGACCCGAACGCACAAAAAAATGCAACAGGCGGCGTTCGGAGGGCGCACAAATTATGTGCGTCCAAACGCAATTGTGACCGAAAGCAGCCAAACGCAGATACCATGTGTTCCCATGTTAAACATAGGAATGGAGTGCGCTTGTGTTTGACTGCGTTCAGAACGCTGCGTTCACAAACGCAAATGTGAGCCCGGCCTTACACTGTGTGCAGAATTATTAGGCAAGTTATATGTTAGATGATTATTTTTATTATTGATCAACAACTATGTTCTCAATCAACCCAAAAGACACATAAATATCAAAGCTTATATTTTTGGAAGGCAATTTGCCTAAAGAAAGGCATTTGCCTAATAATCAAGCACACCTTATATACTGTGTGCAGAATTATTAGGCAAATGAGTATTTTGATCACATGATACTTTTTATATATGTTGTCCTACTCCAAGCTCGTATAGGCTTGAGAGCCAACTAACAATTAAGTAAATCAGGTGATGTGCATTCTGTAATGAGGAGGGGTGTGGTGTATGACATCAACACCCTATATAAGGTGTGCTTAATTATTAGGCAAATGCCTTTCCTTTGGAACAATGGGTCAGAAAGAGATGTGACGGGCTCTGAAAAGTCCAAATTGTGAGATGTCTTGCAGAGGATGCAGCAGTCTAGAAATTGACAAACCTTTGAAGCGTGATCACCTGAACAATCAAGTGTTTCATGGTAAATAGCCAACAGGGTCGCAAGAAGTGTTTGGGCAAAAAGGGCAGCAAAATAACTGCCCATGAATTTAGGAAAATCAAGGTGAAGCTGCCAAGATGCCATTTGCCACCCAGTTTTGCCATATTTCAGAGCTCAATCGTTACTGGAGTATTAAAAAGCACAAGGTGTGCGATACTCAGGGTCATGGCCAAGGTAAGAAAGGCTGAAAAACGACCACCTTTGAACAAGAAACCAGGGGCGGAACTACCATGGTGCAGCTGGTGCAGCATGCACCCAGCCCCCCGACAGCGCTGGCGGCTAAGCAGCACGCACCCCCACCACCCCCGGATCTGCGGCAGAGACGATCAGCCACAGACTTCCTGCTCCCCTCCGCCTCCCTCCTCTGCCCCACGGTCCCTACCACTCGGCTGCCACTCATCAGGAGGAGGCCGCCGCCGCAAATTCCTCTCCGCCGGCCGCCAGCACCACATCGCACCCAATCCTCCCCCCCGGACAGCGCTGGCGGCTAGCAATCACCACAACACCCCCCCCCCCCTCTGGACCGCGCAGACGGCCAATAGCCACCAGCTTCCCCCCCCGCTCCTCAGCATGGCTGCAACGGTCCACCACTGGCTGCCACTACAGGAGCATGGAGGCAGACTACGAGCAGGGCAGGTAGGAGAGCCGGAGCCCCCCCTGCCCGGCCCCCGCCGACGGCGTCCACCAGCTGCCTCCCCCCCGGACCTTACCGATGGCTGCACCAGGGCCCCCGGGGTCATAGGGCCGCCACTGCAAGATACATAAGATAAATGTCAAGACTGGCCAAGAAACATCTTAAGACTGATTTTCAAAGGTTTTATGGACTGATGAAATGACTGACTCTTGATGGGCCAGATGGATGGGCCAGAGGCTGGATCAGTAAAGGGCAGAGAGCTCCACTCAAACATAGCGAGATGGCTGGCAAGCAGGGGCGCAACTACAATAGGTGCAGGGGTTGCGATCGCACCCGGGCCCTGCAGCCTAAGGGGGCCCCAAAAGTCTCTCTGGCCTATAGAAAAAGACTAATACTATTAAAGATTTGCAATAATTGGGGGCCCCGTTGGAGTTTTTGCATCAGGGCACCTGGGCCTGAAGTTACGCCACTGCTGGCAAGGTCACTGTTGCGTCACAAAACCTGTGATGTAACAGCGATCTCGTTATGTGTGACAGGGGCTTAAGAATGGTAACACTAACATATTGAATCACAAAATTAACACGTAGCCTTCTGTACAGATGAAAAACACATATAATTAAGATAAGAAGATACACATCCTAGAAATATTTCCATCAGCACCCAGAATAATGAGAACAAAAAGACCAGTCTGTGACATACTGTAGCATAGGTTTTAAACCAATTTTTATATTTATTTTTGTATTTTTAAAAAAAACTACATGTAATTTGTGAAAAATGTTATGAGTGTCTTTATTGAAATTTGAAGTTTAAATACAAAATAAAAAGTGTTTTTGTGTGGAAACAGTTTGGTGCAATATTTACCTTAAAATTCTGGTACAAAGCGAGTGCTAGGTCCCATCCCTATATAATATACTTTGATATTTTTAAAAAGGAGGTGATTAACATGGTAACCCCCTAGGACTTTCAAGCAGCTACAAAAGAGTGGTAGACAAATGAATCCTCTACCCCACAGCCCCTAGCTAGCTCCTGTGTCAATTAATAACATAAATATAAAAAAAATGCTGGAGTGCTGCTTTAAGGGATGAAGTATTCACTGAGGGGAGATCATGTAAGCAATCGGGGCTGTACAAATCTTCCTGAAATTCTTTTTACACATACACTAACCCAAAAGGGGAAAAGGAAGGTAAGATAAAATGGAATCTAGAAACATATGCGTGTGTTACCATGATGTGTTGCTAAAGTTAAAATCTAAAGCTGTGCCCTTTTTGACTTTTTCTCTTGTCTCAATATTCATTAATACAACAAAAAGGGGGCGAGATATACAGTTTTTAAAAAAAAAAACATGATTTTTCGATATTCTGTAAGGAGATGTTTATTCTTTGGTGTCCTTATGTAGCCACCCAGTGGTTGTGATGTGAATTGCATCCTGTAGAGATTTACTAATGTAAAGATCATTTTTTGAATTTACAGCAGGAGAAATTGGAGACTGCAGAGAATCCCCTGTGCGGTGTTTGGTGCTATTATTCCTCGTTATCAGCCAATACGGGCTAAAAAAATAGTCATCCGTTAATCTTCCACTTATAAAAATGTTTCTTTACTACAGGCTGGATGACTCCACTAGAAAGACGATCTGCATTTTCTGCCTCTTCTATTTAAAACGTAGACACGAGCTTGGTACATTATAATCAATGAAGCGGTGCTGGCCCTGAGGAGGCCAAGAGAGCATTCTCCGCTGTCACTTGAACCGCCAATAAAGGAATTAAAAGGGGGATGCGATATAACATGGCCACTCGATGTTGATGGAACTAGATAGGCGTAAAAGCAATCTAGATAAGAGAGGGACAAGTGTGTAGATGCGAGGAGCAGCTCGGAAAGCTGAGGAAGGAAAGAGGCTGACGAGGTCGCTGGTAATCCCATAAAAAGTAAAAAGTGTAAAGTTGATTCATCAGCAAGACAAAGAGATGGGGGCAGTGACCTACAAAAGTGTTCTCTAATACAGCACGCGGTGCTGAAAGTAGGGCCCTATTTGACGAAATACTGACTTAAAGGGAAGTTATATATAAAATAAATAAAGGGGTTGTTGACTTACAAAGTTTATTTTCACTCAAAGTGTCGATATATCATAGTCTATGAAGGGTGTTGTCATGCCATGGTCTGGGGTGCATCCGAATACAGTGTGTGACAGTGCTGTACAGACCAAAGGTGTAAGGTGCATACACACAACAGACTGGTTAACCCTGGGGGTGAGACAAATACAACACTAGATGGGGGAAAGGATACCTCCTGTACTCACCTACGGCTGTGTCCTGATCTCCCTACAATCCCCATGTGGGTTTTTTCACCCCGTCGCCAAGCAGGATACTTAGTCCCTTGCTGGCCCTGATGTTAACCCTAAATAGAGAAATAGCCAGCGAGAGTACTAGTCCCAACTGCTGCACTATAGACAACAAGAGGGGAAGGGGAGACAGATAGTGAAATGATAAAAACAACTTCACGCCTGCTGCCACACTCCTAGGCAGCAGACGGCTTGGCAATGATAAGCTTCTCCACAGTACCTCCTTTACCTCAGTTAGCTAGGCATGAATGGAGTTCAATCACTAGCAAGGAATGCTGGATCATGTGACCATATAAAGGAGATGGGATTGATCACACAGCAGCCACACCTGGGAAGAGAACTAAGGAGCAATGCTAGCAACAGAAACTGACATTAACTCCTACACTGTCAAAGGAAAGAAACACATTTAAAATGAAATCTCAATACAGGAATGAGACTCAGTTCCCAAACCCGTCACAGGTCTTCAAAGTAGGAGAGACCATCGTGACAGGTGTCCTCTTTGGAGGTCTTGATAAGTTAATGCATTACAACGAAAGCCCATTCATCACAATTAAAACAATGCAATACTTCATTTTACCTGCGGTGGTGCTGCAGGGTAATCAAGCACTCACTACTGCTTTACCCATGGGATTGTTTTACTCACCATATTAATAATAATGATCTTTTATCATATTTTTCAGCACTTGAAATCCATAGATTTATATACAAACAGTCATACATTAACATAGTTATAGATAATACAATAATTAGAGCAAAAACAATGATGATTTTGCTCGTAAAAGCTTACCATCTACAATGAGACGAGGGTGACACAAAGTACAGGGGCTTATTTATAATAGTAATAGTGGTCCAGCCATCTTGAAGAAACGGGGGATAAATAAAAGCTGCTTGAGCTGTCACCAGCCAATTGTTGTAGAGCTCTTGGGTGCAGTGGAATTTGATGGAGAGTTATGTTCAGAGAAATAGTGAATGGGTAATATATAAAGGACTTCGATTAGGGAATTTGATAGACCACCCTAAAACTTGTATTTTTAGGGACCTCCTAAGACTGTGTAAATTGTAGTTAGTTCTAATTTCTTGGGGTAGAGCATTCCAGAGAATTGGTGCAGCTCAGGAGAAGTCTTGGAGCCAGGAATGGGAGGTTTGGATTAAAGATGATTTTATATAGGCTGTGAGCTTCTTATTATGGGGGGCCATTATATACTGGTAGTTTCTAAAAGAAAATGATTTTACAAAGTACACTGTGAAGGGACTTTATCAGGACTGACATTTTGTACTCCAGTCTTGATTCTATAACCTGCTGGAGGCACTTGCCCGTTAATGAATTTGATGTATCATTAGCCTTTCCATGTCAAAGTGGCCACTGCTTATCCACAGCACTTTACTTGCCCAGGGCGAGTGGAGGGAAAATGTAGCATTGGCGCTTATGGAAAAAATAGGCAATCATAAAATATATACACCCATATGAGCTTAAAGGTGTAGTCAGTCTATGATATTGATCACATAGTTATCCATATCAGATTGGTCGGGTTCCGATATCCGGAACGCCAGTGAACAGTTGTTATGCAGCCGTTGCTGGATACTGCAGATCAGCTGTTATAATGTGGAATAGGAGCAGTGTCGGCAGCAGCTACTGGACATTGTGTCTATCAGTGTTTACGCACGGCCAACAGTTCTAGCAGCTGGGTGTCGGACCCCCACCAAACTGATATGGATGATGTATCCTGATGATAGGTCATCAGATAGTTCATCCGATAATATGACCAGACAATTCCTGAAGTCATCCTCTGTAGTGCATTTCTACTTTGGTTACTATTATGGTCCTGAAGGGGACTGTTGTGCAGAAGAGTGTAAGCGGGCAGGTCTGCTTATTGAACATTTCCAGGCTCTGTCCAATGAGATTCAGACACTAAACAAACAGCAAATCTCTCCCTTCATATTGCTGCTGCTCTCCCTGTACAGAGCCGAGCACAGGAAATGCAGGCGGGCATAGGACACATTACAGCAATGGAGAGCCCTTAACAGTCTTAAGGGGAATCTGTCAGCAGGTTATTACTATGTAATGTGAGGACTGTATGATCTAGCAGGTAATATGTCTCTTATTAGGTTGGGAGCTGTTGTTTACTAGTAGTAATTATTTAATCACAAGTAGCTTATCATTGCTTAAACTACATCAGCTACACCTGCTAGTCCGATCATGCCCCCTCCTGTAATAAGCAGCTCACTGTTGATATACAATGTACGCACAGAGCTATTGTGGAGATTGGGTCAGCTTTTTTAGCTCTGCTTCTTCCTACATTAAAAAACTATGCTTGTGTCACAACTGTTGCACCCAGTAGTGGTACATCATTGCAATCAGGGTCTCCTCTCCAACATTCTGCTGTTCTCAGATAGCAAAAACCTGGTGACAGATTCCCTTTAAAGATGCACAAAAATGTGTCCAAAAAAAACACAACGGTACCTAAAAAAAATCAGCTTCAGTTTTTGAACCCTGTTTGAGGTGAGAGCCCCTTTAGCTACCAATTACAGTACTGCAGTAAGCAGATTAGTTAAAAGTACCATCTCTCATCAAGAACTTCAATGTCAGTAGGAGGTGTGGGGGTTTTGGACACATTTTTGCAGAGGTGTAATTGGAAGCTCACGAGCCCTAATCAAAAATCTATAACAGGGCCCCCACTATCACGTTGTCACAAGGCTTATATGGCGCTGACATTGCTGAATGCTGCTGTATATGTTTGTCTTTAAGAGCTGCATGGATGATAGTTGTGAAGGACCTGGCCCTGTGTTGTGCTCCAGAACTGCATTCACTATTAGGTTTAACTGCTGGTTGAGGGGTTAATGTGTGACTCACCTGGGCTCCCCTTCCCTAGCCTTTAAGTAGCCTGTCCTTCCACCAGGTGGTGCTGCTGATAGAGTTTCACGCTATGCCTGGAAGCCATGCTGTGCTGACCTGTGTGTTTGTGTTGCTGAAGTCCTTTCCTTTGGAGTTGATTTATCCCAGTTCTGTGGAGGGAGGTGAGAGGGAAATAGCGCAGGACTCATGGAGAAGTTTTAGGGAGAGGGTGGAGGCCCGAGCCTTCTCACCTTTAGAGATACTTTCGGGATCTGGGCCATTCAGGGCTCCTAGACTAGGGTCAGACTAGTCTTCCCTGGTCACCCTGCCCATAACTGCCATTCCCTCATCAGCATTCTCACTACACCGTGACACATGTGCCTGGGGCTCAAATCTCACCTGGAGCATTCTGTATGTTCTATCATTCTTCAGACCACAGCTCACCCTATTTCCATGCTCTTTGTTTTAAAATTTCGAGGGAGAGAATACATACGCTCTACTTTCACATGCTGCTCAGTGATACATTGAATTCTCATATAAAACATACTCCTAAATATAGAGGAGTAGACACATAAACATTTTAACTACACAATTTTCAATCACAAAATATAATTCTGCCCCCCAGTAGGGGGAGCTAAGGAGCAGCCATCATTGCAATGTACTCAGTAGTTATTATGCTCTAAAGATCCCTCTACTGGTGGCTGGATTTTTCAAGTAAGGCTATGCAGAACATCTAGAGGTCCGTATCCAACAACTACAAAGAAGCCAATTAAGAACAAAAATAGGAGCAAATGAACTACATGTTGGAAAAAAATCCTCAAATAAAAAAGGAAAAGTATAGGAGCTTTGTTTAGTGAGAATAGTATATATACCAGGGTATACAGAAATCCCTTTTTTTTCAATTTTCCAACATTTATTCTAAGATGATGAAACTTATCTAAACACATTGTGGGTGGGTGCCAGCCTCATAGATGGTACGGCAAACAAAGCATTGTTTGGATGGTTGATGGTAAATTTATAAAATCGACAGTAACCATCCAAGCAATGCTATGTTTGCCCTACCGTCTATGAGGCTGGCACCAACCTACAATGTTTTAGATAGTTTTCATTCTCTCAGAATAAAAACAGCTAGTGAGGGGTGAATAATCCAAATTTGACTTTGGCAGTTTGCTTGAATTTAATTGAAAAATTAAACTAAAGCAAGTTTATTTGATAAGTGTTCAAAATGTCTGAAAACATTCCGGAGTCTCGAAAGAAACAAGAGCATAATAACAGTAAAGTAAAAAAAATAATATTAATAATACTCACCTTGCCGCTAACCTGTCCTGCTTATAGCACCAAGAAGGCTTTGGTGTAGTGATGGATGTAGTGAAACACATCGTGCATCTCATGAGGACAAGCATCCCACAGAAGCTCCACAGCTGAGTGAACAAGTGTAGTGGAGCCATACGTATGAACATTTTAGGCAAACGCATGCTTTTAAAAACTGTGCTCCCCCTGTGTTCTAGGTTGTCAACTGGTCGGTGCTCCCCTCTCTGATGTGTGACGACAAAGAGATGTGTACCAGAGAATTCAGAGATGTGTACCAGAGGACACAGAGACGTGTGCCAGAGGACACAGGGATGTGTACCAGAGGACCCAGAGATGTGTACCAGAGGACCCAGAAACATGTACCAAAGGACAAAGAGACATGTACCAGAGGACCCAGAGACGTGTACCAGAGGACCCAGAGATATGTAGTAGAGGAGAAGAGGTCCTAAGGATGTGTGCCAGAGGACCCAGAGATGTGTAGTAGAGGAGAAGAGGTCCCAAGGATGTGTGCCAGAGGACCCAGAGATGTGTACTAGAGGATCCAGAGATGTGTACCAGAGGACCCAGAGACATGCACCTGGGGACCCAGAGACATGTAGTAGAGGAGTAGAGGACCCAAGGATGTGTGTCAGAGGACCCACAGATGTGTACTAGAGGACCCAGAGATGTGTACCAGAGGACCCAGAGATATGTAGTAGAGGAGTAGAGGAACCAAGGATGTGTGCCAGGGGACCAAGAGATGTGTACTAGAGGACCCAAAGACGTGTACCAGAGGATCCAGAGACATGCACCAGGGGACCCAGAGACATGTAGTAGAGGAGTAGAGGACCCAAGTATGTGTGCCAGAGGACCCAAAGATGTGTACTAGAGGATCCAGAGACGTGTACCAGAGGACCCAGAGACATGCACCTGGGGACCCAGAGACATGTAGTAGAGGAGTAGAGGACCCAAGGATGTGTGTCAGAGGACCCACAGATGTGTACTAGAGGATCCAGAGACGTGTATCAGAGGACCTAGAGACATGCACCAGGGGACCCAGAGACATGTACCAGAGGACCTAGAGAAGTGTACCAGAAGACAAAGAGATGTGTACCAGAGCACCTAGAGACGTGTACCAGAGGACCCAGGTATGAGAACAAGATGACAGAGATGTACCAGAGAATTCAGAGACGTGTACCAGAGGACCCAGAGACATGTGCCAGAGGACACAGGGATGTGTACCAGAGGACCCAGAGATGTGTACCAGGGAACCCAGAGACGTGTACCAGAGAACAAAGAGACGTGTACCAAAGGACCCAGAGATATGTAGTAGAGGACCTAAGGATGTGTTCCAGAGGACCCAGAGATGTGTACTAGAGGACCCAGAGATGTGTACCAGAGGACCCAGAGATATGTAGTAGAGGAGTAGAGGAACCAAGGATGTGTGCCAGGGGACCAAGAGAAGTGTACTAGAGGACCCAAAGACGTGTACCAGAGGATCCAGAGACATGCACCAGGGGACCCAGAGACATGTAGTAGAGGAGTAGAGGACCCAAGTATGTGTGCCAGAGGACCCAGAGATATGTACTAGAGGATCCAGAGACGTGTACCAGAGGACCCAGAGACATGCACCAGGGGACCCAGAGACATGTACCAGAGGACCCAGAGACATGTACCAGAAGACCCAGATATGTGTACCAGAGGACCCAGAGACGTGTTCCAGAGGACCCAGAGACGTGTACCAGAAGACCCAGAGGCATGTACCAGAGGACCAAGGGATGTGTACCAGAGGACCCTGAGATGTGTACCAGAGGATCCAGGGATGTATACCATAGAATCCAGAAAAGCTTACCAGAGAACCCAGAGACATATACCAGAGGAACTCAGGGACAGGTACCAGAGGACTCAGAGACGTGTACCAGGGGACCCAGAGACGTGTATCAGAGGATCCAGAGATGTGTGCCAGAAGACTCAGGGATAGCTATCAGAAAAACCCAGGGATAGCCATAAGAGGATCCACCAGAGAAGTGATTCAGAGGACCCCAGGGACCCTGGGACTGTGAAGATAAAAAAGGAGTTTTGTGAATCTCTTGAGGCCAAGCATCCCACATAAGCCACATAGCAGAGTGAATTAGTGTAGGTGAGCCATTCCTATGAACATTTTAGGCATACGCATAATTTTAAAAACTGTGCTCCCCCTGTGTTCTAGGTTGTGGACTGGTCGGTGCTCCCCTTTCTGATGTGTGCTTTTGGACTAATCCAGGCTGAAAAGTGCAGGAAGCTGTGGAGCTGAAAGTAAAAGTAAAAATGAGCTGAGCTGACAGAAATGAAGCAGAAGTCTGCTGTCTGAGAGACGTGTAGCAGAAGATTCAGAGACATGAACCAGAAGACCCAGCGATGTATACCAGGGAACCCAGAGATGTGTACCAGAGGACCCAGAGACGTGTACCAGAGGACCCAGAGACGTGTTCCAGAGGACCCAGAGACGTGTACCAGAGGACCCAGAGATGTGTACCAGAGGACCAGAGACGTGTGACCAGAGGACCCAGAGACGTGCACTAGAGGACCCAGAGACGTGTACCAGAGGACCCAGAGACGTGCACTAGAGGACCCAGAGATGTGTAACAGAGGACCCAGAGAGATTTACCAGAGGACACAGAGATGTGTACCAGAGGACCCAGAGAGATTTACCAGAGGACCCAGAGATGTGTACCAGAGGACCCAGCAATGTATACCAGGGGACCCAGAGATGTGTACCAGAGGACCCAGAGACGTGTACCAGAGGACCCAGAGACGTGCACTAGAGGACCCAGAGACGTGTACCAGAGGACCCAGAGACGTGTACCAGAGGACCCAGAGACGTGCACAAGAGGACCCAGAGACGTGTACCAGAGGACCCAGAGACGTGTACCAGAGGACCCAGAGACGTGCACTAGAGGACCCAGAGACGTGTACCAGAGGACCCAGAGAGATTTACCAGAGGACCAGGGGCGTAACTAGAACTGGCAGGGCCCCATAGCAAACTTTTGAACGGGGCCCCCTCCAAGACACCCCCCAATGACACGCCCCTCCAAGACACGCCCTCAATGACACGCCCCTTCAAGACACACTCCCTTACAGGCCCCAGCAGTATATACAGCAGCCTCAGTGGTATACAGCAGCCTCCCCAGTGGTATATACAGGCCCCAGCAGTATTACAGCAGCCCCAGTGGTATACAGCAGCCTCCCCAGTGGTATATACAGGCCCCAGCAGTATTATAGCAGCCTCCCCAGTGGTATATACAGGCCCCAGCAGTATTATAGCAGCCTCCCCAGTGGTATATACAGGCCCCAGCAGTATTACAGCAGCCCCAGTGGTATACAGCAGCCTCCCCAGTGGTATATACAGGCCCCAGCAGTATTACATCAGCCTCCCCAGTGGTATATACAGGCCCCAGCAGTATTACAGCAGCCTCCCCAGTGGTATATACAGGTCCCAGCAGTATTATAGCAGCCTCCCCAGTGGTATATACAGGCCCCAGCAGTATTACAGCAGCCCCAGTGGTATATACAGGCCCCAGCAGTATTACAGCAGCCCCAGTGGTATACAGCAGCCTCCCCAGTGGTATATACAGGCCCCAGCAGTAATACAGCAGCCCCAGTGGTATACAGCAGCCTCCCCAGTGGTATATACAGGCCCCAGCAGTATTACATCAGCCTCCCCAGTGGTATATACAGGCCCCAGCAGTATTACAGCAGCCCCAGTGGTATATACAGGCCCCAGCAGTATTACAGCAGCCCCAGTGGTATACAGCAGCCTCCCTAGTGGTATATACAGGCCCCAGCAGTATTACAGCAGCCCCAGTGGTATACAGCAGCCTCCACAGTGGTATATACAGGCCCCAGGTGGTGGTATATACAGGCCCCTGGTGGTGGTATACAGGGCCCCTGGTGGTGGTATATACAGGCCCCTGGTGGTGGTATACAGGGCCCCTGGTGGTGGTATACAGGGCCCCTGGTGGTGGTATATACAGGCCCCTGGTGGTGGTATATACAGGCCCCTGGTGGTGGTATACAGGGCCCCTGGTGGTGGTATATACAGGCCCCTGGTGGTGGTATATACAGGTCCCTGGTGGTGGTATATACAGGCCCCTGGTGGTGGTATATACAGGCCCCTGGTGGTGGTATATACAGGCCCCTGGTGGTGGTATATACAGGCCCCTGGTGGTGTTATATACAGGGCCCCTGGTGGTGGTATACAGGGCCCCTGGTGGTGGTATACAGGTCCCCTGGTGGTGTTATATACAGGGCCCCTGGTGGTGGTATATACAGGCCCGTGGTGGTGGTATATACAGGCCCCTGGTGGTGGTATATACAGGCCCCTGGTGGTGGTATATACAGGCCCCTGGTGGTGGTATATACAGGCCCCTGGTGGTGGATATATATGCCCCTGGTGGTGGTATATACAGGCCCCTGGTGGTGTTATATACAGGGCCCCTGGTGGTGTTATATACAGGGCCCCTGGTGGTGTTATATACAGGCCCCTGGTGGTGGTATATACAGGCCCCTGGTGGTGGTATATACAGGCCCCTGGTGGTGGTATATACAGGCCCCTGGTGGTGTTATATACAGGGCCCCTGGTGGTGTTATATACTGGGCCCCTGGTGGTGTTATATACAGGGCCCCTGGTGGTGGTATATACAGGCCCCTGGTGGTGGTATACAGGGCCCCTAGTTGTGGTATATACAGGCCCAGTGGCGTAACCAGTGTCCCTCGTGCCCCGGTGAAGCGGGGAAGGGGGTGCTAGTGGTGCCGGCCGGGTGAGAAGCAGGGGGGGGGGGGGACGTGCTAGTGGTGGGTGCCGGCCGGGTGAGAAGCGGTGGGGGTGGCGGGTGCTACTGGTGCCGGCTGGGTGAGAAGCGGGGAGGGGGGTTGCTAGTGGTGCCGGCCGGGTGGGAAGCGCACAATTACCTGCTCTGCTTCTCCCGGCTTTTGGTGGGGCGGGCACTGCTGCGCGGCTGCAGGAAGTGATCACTGCAGCTCCTCTTCCGGCTCCTCTTCCGGCTCTATCGGGGTCGCGGCGGGCGGGCTGGTGTACAGGCAGCAGGGCCCCCGGGGAGCTCGGGGCCCCCCAGGGGAGCTCGGGGCCCGCCGACCGCGGTACTTACGCCACTGTATCGCAATGACCGGATAGCAACGTAGCGGCGCTGGGTCCGGGCCCCCCACAAGCGCCGTGCCTCAAAGCGACCGCTACGTCTGCTATGCCGGTAGTTACGCCCCTGCAGAGGACACAGAGATGTGTACCAGAGGACCCAGAGAGATTTACCAGAGGACCCAGAGATGTGTACCAGAGGACCCAGCAATGTATACCAGGGGACCCAGAGATGTGTACCAGATGACTCAGGGATGTATACCAGAGGACCCAGCGATGTGCTCTGCAAGGAAAGAAGTGCACATCGATGAGCATCATAGCATCAGGCTCTGGGACTGGATTCATTTCTCCAGCATTGTTATTAGACTTTAATGTGTGCACACATGTTTGGGCGCAGTCTGAGCCTTCATAGCCAAAGCACAGTATCCGTGTGGCTCAAGTAGTGGAGGAGGTTGTAGTTGTATTGTAATTTCACATATTTCTTGCTTTGTAAATCTACTTTTGAACATCCATTTGTAATAGCTGGGGTAACGTGTGCCTGGGTGTCCGGCTAGAGTCTATTGTAATTTTTAACTGTTTTTGCCACACTACACCCCCCTGTGCATTTGTCTTATCCTTACCTTTTCCCCTGTTTCTGCGACCTCATCTTGTGTACTGTAAATGAACCCTGCACAGTGGTGGTACTGTGGCCATCACTTCATAAGGAGGAGGATGTTGCGTGTCATGAAGAAGAGACCGGAGGGAGCTGCGAGGAGGACCAGACGGAGTAATGTCGGGACACGTGAACGCAAAGGTGAGCATTATTTTTTCACTGCTTTGTGAAGAAACCAGCAGAATGGCAGGCAGCCATATTCACATGAAGCAAATCACTAAAAATTTGGATTTGAGACAATTTAAACATTTTCTAAAATTTGAGCCCCGGATCATCACACCCATCTCTAATGATAGATAGTATTGTATGATAACAGCACTGGGGTATGGGAGTTTTTCCCCCTCAGTTTACACGCACAAGGCTCTCCGCTAGCGTCTCCTGTTATGATGTGTCTTGATGTTATTATGTCGGCGGCTACAGACGTAGAATGGCAATGCATTATTAACAGACAATATTCCTTGTATGCGTCTGCTGGTCTGAAATGCCGTAAGCAGTGTTTACAACGTGTGATGATGAGAAATCGTCTGTTAGACTCCATCTCCTCATCTGAAATTAAATAATTTATCCCGACCCGTGCATACTAAGAATCGTCATATGTGGATGGGTAAAAATAAATAATAGAATCGTTCCCATTACACCGCAATCATGTACAGCGTAGCACAATACACAGCATATATCCTCACTAAAGGGAAAGCAAAGCTTCTTATTAAATACAATGGTGTGCAATTTACACAGACGCTGAAAGTTATCGCATATGTCTGTACCAATTTATTCAATATTTATAGGAATAAATGAGAATACAAACATATCCCAGCAGGATGGATTCCATTTCCATATGGATATCACAATCACATCAGGTACAAATGTACTGCACGATGTTACAGCATGAACTCCTTATCACCGCCACATGTACAGCACGATGTAACCGAGCTAAAGAGACGTTGGGGACAAGGATATTTTTGATTTTTCACACTTCAGGAACAGATGCAGCCGAGCAGGATATTTCACTCAACTCCAAAGACTTGGACACAAAGATGTCTCTGCAAGCGGCCTGTGATAGGGCAGACTGCAGTTCAGAAATCAGGTCACAACAACGCCGCTGGTCAGAACTGTCAATCTTCAGAAGTGCGGTGCCCTGCGTCGTGTCAAAATCAACAGAAAACCCCTTAAAGGGTATCTGTTAGCAGGTCTTTGCTATGTATTTTGAAAATAGAAAGCTACAGGGGTTAACACAGATTTCAGTGATGCGTCTCTTATCAAGCTTTTCTATTATTTATTTTAAATGATTGCTTTAGCACAAGGACCTTATCATCGCTCGGACTGCATTGCCTCGTGTCAGGTAGTCCGACATCCCCCTTGCTGTAATTAGTAGCTCACTGTCTATAGACATGGTGGAGAGCCTGGTGTGGGCCGCAGCAGCTTTCTCAGCTGTGCTGCAGGATAAATCAAGAATCTCTAGATGTATCATATCAAGCTCTGTGCTGTTATTTAGTTGCAATGATTGTTTTAGCACCACTACCTTATCATTGCTCAGACTGCATTGCCTGATACATGGTAGCCTGACACTACCACTGCTGTGATAAGCAGCTCATTGTCTATAGACATTGTATATAGAGAGCCTGGTGGGGGTAGTAGCAGCTTTATCAGGTTTGCTGCTTTATCAATGTAAAATCTCCTAAATGTCTCTTGTCAAGCTACCGTATGTGCTATTGTTGACTTACAATGATTGTTTTAGCCCAACCGTAGCATTGCCTCATACCTTGGAGCCTGACACTACCTCTGCTGTGATAGGCAGCTCACTGTCTATAGACACTGTACATAGAGAGCCTGGTGTGGGTAGGGGAAGCTTTATCAGGTCTTCTGCTTGATAAATCTAAAATCTCAATTTGTGTCAGAACCACTTCACCCAGTAAACTCAGTGATACATTGTTGGATTCAGAGTCTCAGTGCCTTCATTATGCTGCTGTCAGATGATGTAGCAAAAACCTGCTGACAGATTCACTTGACAAGTCTTGTGTAAGTGAGCTCCTCTCTGAAATCTTTCATTCTGCCTGCTTCTCTGGTATACTTTCCTGTGGAGTTTCAGGCTCACAGCTCCACGCTCTCTCTTCGGTTCCTTTTCCCAAATGGTCACTATCGATTCAAATGTTACATTTATTAAAAAAAAAATCTCCTACATGAAAATTTTAAATGACTCTATTTAAAAATTGTGCTCTTTTACCCCAGAAAAGTCACCCTAAAGTGGCCACTTTTAGGCCATGGTCACATGTTGAGTATTTGGTGAGTTTTTTACATTAGGATTTGTGAATGAAAACCAAGAGTGGGTGATAAATACAGAAGTGGTGACGTGTTTCTACTATCATAGGATCATGGAAAGGTGGAGTTGGAATGGACCTCCTAGGTGACCTCACACATCCCCCTGCTCAAAGCTTTTCCTCTGATTGCTCCACTCCTGGTTTTGGCTACAAATATTGAGGTAAAAAAACTCACAGAATACTCACCGTGCGCATGTTGTGTAAGGGGTTTCTCTTCCTCCTAATATCCTGTTGACTGCATGTTGTCAGGGTAAATCCACCTCTAGTAAGGCTATGCTCACATTTATACAGCACGTTCCACAGAGCAGCCTATCAGGTTCCCCTCGGAATTCCCAAAAAACTGCATTCCTGTGGGAACCCCCGACAGAGCCGCAACAGAGCTATCCACTCAAATGAAGCCGATGGAGTCAGTGTAGACGCTGTCTCGCCTCCATCCTGGCCGTATCCATCTGTTTCAGACACATACAAAAGTGGTTAACTATGGCGGGAGTAAGCATGTCAATGTGCATGTCAGGACAGGGGTCAGACAGCGTCACACTGACTCTGTCGGCTTTCAATTTACTTGTTAACCAGCAACATAAAGGGGATGAGCAACTGAGCAATATGGTCCACCACCCTGGTGGTCCAAGCAATATGGTTCAACACCCTGGTGGTCCGAGCAATATGGTCCACCACCCTGGTGGTCAGAGCAATATGGTTCACCACCATGGTGGTCCGAGCAATATGGTCCACCACCTTGGTGGTCCGGGCAATATGGTCCACCACCCTGGTGGTCCGAGCAATATGGTCCACCACCCTGGTGGTCCGAGCAATATGGTCCACCACCCTGGTGGTCAGAGCAATATGGTTCACCACCCTGGTGGTCCGAGCAATATGGTCCACCCTGGCAGATCCCAGCCTAAAACCCTCCATTGAGAGAAGAGCAAATAGGTGACAAGAGGCAACAGGACACATAGAGCTGAAAAATCAGCTGCACTCAAATTAGGTAAGAAAGACTAAACAACCCTAAACATTTAAACCCCAGTTCTTATTTAGGTTTTTAAAGTTTAATACCTGAGTACTTGTAGTTCCTACATCATTGACAGTGACAGCTTAGGCTAGGGTCACACTCGGCATGCGTTTTTAAGGTGATTTTTGACACCCTGCGTTTCTGCATGCGTTTTTGCTGATAGGTGTGGGGGACCTTAAAAAACTCATGCATAAACGCATGTAAAAACGCATGTGCCATTTAGTGTCAAATAAAAATGCATACGTTTCCCATAGGGCCCCATGTTAACAAAAATGCATGCGTTTTTGAAAAAGCACCAAAAAATGCTGCATGCTGCGCTTGTGGGTGCTTTTTCCAAAAAATCTTGCATCATGCAGTATTTTTTGGTGCTGAGCCAAAAACGCACCCATAAACGCATGGCCCATTTAGACATGCTTTTTTGCCATTGGGGCATGCGTTTTTAACATGGGGGTCTATGGATGTGTTTTTCCATGCGTTTTTCAGAAAAGACTAGTCTGAAAAATGCATGGAAAATCTGCAAGTTTGGCCCTTGCCGTACAGTATAAGCCATACTGTGTGTGGTTAACACCAAACTGCCCTGACCACATAAACTGTCATGTGTGTGTTGGTTGCAAGGGTCAGGTTACTTAGCAGCTTGGTCAAAGGTTTGGTTCACGGTAGCCGTGCCCAGCAGCTGTGGTCCTAACCGTACATGTAAAGGGGTAATAGTAGGGATAAAGTTTGTGAAGTCAGTTAGAATAATCAGTCTGATAGGGCTGGCACTGCAAGGGGACCCTGGAAGATAGGTTGTAGCAGCAGCAGCACAGAGGTTTAACCCTTGCCAACCAGGACTGGCTCCCAGGCGGATGAAGGGGTGATGGTCGTGGGTGCAGTGGAAAAAGTAAACAGCAGGAGTCAGTCTTTGCTTTACCTTTTAACTGCAGGTTTCCATAGAAGGTCCAAGGAATACATCCACCAACAGGCAGGTGGTCCAGCCAGTCTGATGAGAACATAGTCCGCTCTGCTGGTAATATGTCCTTCCTACTGACTTTTCTTGAATTTTAGGTTTCTTGGTGCCTTGGTCTGTCCAGTACTCCCTCTAGTTGCTGTGGGTTACCCCCTGCTAGACTGGTAGTGTGGATCCTGTGGGTATCTCTGCCTACAGGAGTTCGCTGATCCTCTATATGTCTGATGCCCTGGAATACTCCACTTGAGTTGCTGGTGAGCATAAAGCTCACCAGCATCCAAGTCTGCACACAGGCCCTATAAGCCTGGAAGACCTATGGACTGGCTCCCTGCCTGCAGCTGGCCCTATCAGAGCAGCTCCTGCTGCCTCCTCGCTCGTACAACAACTTAACTAACCCCTCGCTGCAACCCGAGTCTGAGTCACAGATTAACCCAGCCTTCAGTGCTGAGCTTCCTGGCTAGAGATCAGGCAATGTGTGTGTTTACTTTAGACATACAGCAGAGAGACCCACATTTCTATCAGACATGGCAGGCGCGCCACATGTGCAGCCGGATGCCACGGCATAAGGAATTCCTAAGAGTACCATGAACAGCATTTATGATAGCTTAGAATACACTATATATAAAAGCCATGAACTGTTAACAATTGCACAATATTAATGTTTCCATCAATAGGTTTTGCGGGCCTAGCTGCAGTAATTCTTCAAAAAAACAATCTGAGCTTTACTCACCCTCCACAGGTCCAGTGCTGAGTCTCTGCTGCTCCCAGTGTCTGTTAATGATGTGATGACAGCGCTGCAGGCAATGATTGATCTCAGCAGCTCAGCACAAGTCGTACAGAGCCACTTGGTTCAATGACTGGTTGCAGCTCTGTTGAAGTGACGTAAGCGCTGCAGACAATAACAGACACCTGGTGCAGCAGCGGAGATTCAGCGCTGGACCCAGGGAGGGTGAGTACAAACAGATTCCCTCTTCTGTTAAGAAAACTGTGGCCGGGAAACATGGGCTTTCCGAAAATGGAGACCCTTTTAACTGACTATTGTGTTTTTTGTATATCTTCTTTACAAAGTATTTATGCAAGTGTCTGATATAATGGGGTGATTGGGTTTACCATCTGATCACTGAGGCTTCTAATTGCTGTGTGTGCCCTGTCCACCTTTCGCTCAGTGCGTTGTGCCGTAGTTTTACATTTTGTTCATTTTTGTGAAATTTTTTTTTCGCTTAACCGATTGTATTTTGGGCTGAAGGTAACTTCGACATGCAGGTTTCATTACAAGTTTTGCATCATTTTGCTCTTTCAGGCTCTTTTCCTGGATACTCAACTTTGATGTGGTCCTAAATCAGCTGAGAAATAATTAGAAAAATACAGATAAAAGAGTTACAAACTCCTTATTAGACATCATAGCAGCTTACTGATGGATTCTCAGTTAGCTCATTCTGTAGGCAATGCAACACAGAGGGCAAAGAGCCAAAACGGTGCAACATTTTTAATAACCCCAATTACAGTATCTGCATTTAAGTAAGAAGGAAACGTCACCAAAGGTAGAATTAACAACCACTTTGTAATCATCATTATCCAGACACATACAGAAGGTGGTGAGGGTTCACCGTCAGGACTTCACATCTGCTTTAATAAATGACTTCCTGTGTACGATTGTCGTAGCTCTTTGATGGACGTCTCTACCCATCCTTACTTGATGCCATTTCATCGGTTGCTTGGAGACAACATCCCGACTTCCACATGGAGCCGCTGTTAATAGCACACTTCAGGCAAAGCTGCGACTACAGCCCGGAGTAAGGAAGAGCGAAGACAACGTACAAGAGCGCGGAGGCCACCGACAGCAGGAAACGCTGACTGTGCTGCCAGGAGACACACTGGTGACAATGGCAGCCAGGCGCACCACCTGGGTACTGCCATCACCGCACTCCTGAATATGGCATTTAACTCTTTACATCTGTGTCATTAATGCTCCGGGAGAAACAGGAGAGTGGGATGTGCCAGCTTAGCCCTGCTATAGTAGTGATCTTCATATCTCTATGAGGGCTGGTAAAATATCTATTACTGAGTAATAACCAGGTCATTCCGTCTAGCTAATGGTTAATGGTAATCTTAAAAGGTTGCAAAATACAGAGAACCAGATCTAACCATGGAAATAAAACTCAGTGCACCAATGTATCACTCACTGCAGCTGTGCTAAAAAGTAAAGTGTAATGGAGTATTTTATAGAGTATTGTCTTCCCCCACAGCCATAGAAAGACTGCAGAGACAGTGCAGAAGTAGAAGATAGAAAGATAGATAGATAGATAGATAGATAGATAGATAGATAGATAGAATAGCTGATTATAGATAGATACATAGATATGAGATAAATAGAATAGCTGATAGGCATCCGTCACACACTACGATATCTGTAAAGATATCGCTGAAACGTCGCAGATTTTCAGTCGCTGCACCGACGTCGTTGCGTGTGACAGCATGATGTGACTAGCGATAAGTGGTCTGATCATTAATCACAGATATGAGAACCGGACCCCACATCAGACAATGTCGGTCATGCAATCTGCTGCATCGTTCTGTGTGACCCAGCCATAACGATCTCCTTTATGATTTCTCCTATTCACATCATTGACAAGCATCAATCGCTGGTTGTGTGAACGATCCCTGCACGTAACATCGCTGCTGCGTCCTGAACGTTATCTATACATGTGACACCTCACTAACGATGTTGTCCACGAGCCGCACCCCTGACATCGTTATTGAGTTCCCACACAAAATCGTAGTGTGTGATGGCCGCCATAGTTAGATTATATATATACTGTATATATATATATATATATATATACGGTATATGAGTCAGATATATAGATATAACATATAATAGATTACAGATAGATAGATAGATAGATAGATAGATAGATAGATAGATATGAGATTGAATAGATGATTATTAATAGATACATAGATACTGTAGATATGAGATAGAATAGATGTTAGGCGGCCGTCACACGCTAAGATATCGCTAGCGATATTGTAAGCGATCACGTGCACGCGCGATCGCTTACAATATCGCTCACATCGCTGGTGAGATGTCACACAGACAGACTCACCAGCGATGTGGATCCACGATCTCGCTGGTAACCATGTACACATCGGGTTACTAGGCGCCGCGCATCGCTTAGTTACCCGACGTGTACCATAGTTACCATCTCCCAGCATAGGCTCTGGGAGATCGCTCATCGTGGTGTATATACACCACGATGAGACATATCGTGAAATCGCTAATCGCAAGATCTGAGGTCCGGAGCTCAGATCTCGATTTTGCGATTTGAACAGTTCTCGCTGGTTGTATCTTGCCGTCACACGCACAGACATCGTTCAAGCGATATTTCATCAGGCGCGTTCAAGCGATATCTTTCAAGATATCTTAGCGTGTGACGGCCGCCATAGATAGATAGATGGATAGATGATAAGGGGCCGCCACACACTACAATTTTGTGAGTGATCTCACCTACGATGTCAGGGGTGCGGCTCGTGGACAATATCGTTAGTGAGGTGTCACCTGTATAAATAACGTTCAGGACACAGCAATGATGTTGCGTGCAGGGATCGTTCACACAACCAGCGACCGATGCTTGTCAATGTTGTGAATAGGTGAAATTGTTAAGGAGATCGGTTATGGTGGTGTCACACAGAACGATGCAGCAGATTGCATGATCGACATCGTCTGATATGGGGTCCGGATCTCATATCTGCGATGAACAATCAGACCACTTATCGCTTGTAGGATCAACGTGTCACACGCAACGATGTCGTTAGAGCGACTGAAAACCCCTGACGTTTCAACGATATCTTTAATGATATCATAGCGTGTGACGGCCCCTATAGATAGATAGATATGAGTAAAGGTATCGTTACACAGTAAGATATAGTGAACAATATCGCTTAAACGTCACGAATTTGGAGTTGTTCAAATGACATCGTAAGGACGTCATTTTGTGTGACACACAGATACGACTACGATAAATCGTTGGATCATGGAACATGTTCTCAAATCAGACGATCGATCGATCAGCCAACCTGCTGCATCGTTATGTGTGACACCCCATAACGTGTCATTCGATGTTGGTTCTCATCCACGATATCTACACGTGTGACAGCTCACCAATGATGTTGAAAAATGTCAGAAACGACTGTGTGCTCATGAGATCGTTAAGGATATCGTTTCAGCATTGCAGCGTGTAACAGTACCTTAGATAGATATGTATAGATTAGATAGATAGATAGATAGATAGATAGATAGATAGATAGATAGATAGATAGATAGATAGATAGATAGAGATAATTCACAACATATTATGACTTTTCCAAAGATTGTTCTCCATATATAGGATTGAAAAAGTTTTTTTGTGGAATTGAAACGTTACCACATGGGCTAAAAAAAGAGTCCTCCACCTTTTTGCACAATCAAACTGAAGTGCTGCTTATTTTTCTATGTCTGTTGAAGTGGACCTATAGGTATGTGTCCAGTAGGCTCTGCACTCAGAATTAGGATTTCCTAGATAGACAGATAGATCGTTGATAGACGTGTTCTAGCCTATTCTTGTTAGTAGGACTAGTCCAGGAGGCATCTGTTATATGTGGACTAGTCTGGCCCCATCTCCCCATAACACGCCCATTCAGGTGATCCGCCATTACACTTTCCTCCCAGAACTCCAGCCGGCAGCTGCTCATTAGCTCTTAGAGAATGTGTCAGAGGCTTGTAGTCACCCTACACATGTCCTTGAAGGTTTGCCAGACCCACCATTATCTCCAAATATGAGGCACACTCCAAAATGAAAGCCGTGCTGTACTGTGTACTCTTGAGGGAGAGTGCGACTGGAGGGCGCCTACAACTGGCAAGAAGAACATGTCTGAATAAGCTATGACTGAGAGCAGTTCACACATGATACGCGTTGGCGAATTTGACATATTTTTATCATGTCTTAAAATACCAATAAAGTGAATGATTTCATATTAAAATCCACCGATAAAGATTCACTAATCCAATGCTGGATCTGGACACCATTTTTTCTTCAGTTTATCCGTAGGGGATCTCTGCCAAATATACCAGAGGCTCGGAGTCACAGTGCCCTAAAATCCAGTGTTCATGAGCAGCCGGGGGATTTGGAGTTCCAGGAGGATCAGGGATCGCAGCCAGGCCTCAGCTGGCGTGCTATGGGGAGACAGGGCAGGACTGGTTCAAAGTAGCAGACAACTCTTGGACTAGTCCTATTTGAATTGCAATATACTGTGAGCTTGGCTAGAGAATGGGGATGAATGAAATCACCCTTATAATTCAAATGCAGCCATGTAATTAGTTTGTAGGTGTCAATCCTGCTGTAAGGTTCCCTTTAATGACCACAGCTATAGAGCAAGGCGCCTATGCTATTTGTGGTAATTCGAAATGACTATGAACGGTCGTACTATGCTAATAATGTGTCATAACCAAGGAGATAGATATATGGATGGATAGATAGAGTGCTGCTATTTTTGGTGTATGCATCTGCAAGATACTGGGGGAGGTATTTTTTTCTCTTGAAGAAATTAAAAGATGATAGATAGATAGATAGATAGATAAGATAGATAGATAGATAGATACACCTCAGAGAAGCTGACCATGTACCAGAGAGACTACAGACTGGCCCCATATCTGGAGAAACTCCCAGACCCCAGAGACCGCAAGATCCTGAGCCGATGTAGACTCAGTGCCCAGTCTGGCCATCGAATCTGGCCGACACAGGCAGAGCTACAAGCCCGGGAGGAAACACTATGCCAACACTGTGATCAGGAGGCCAAAGAGGATGAAACCCACTTCCTGCTACACTGCTCCAAATGCTCAGCAGTGAGGGACACTCACTTCAGGAGACTCTCACATCTCTTCCCAGATTTCTTCACCATAAAGGAAGAAGATAAAACCTATATCCTGCTGGGAGAAGAAGAGAGAGCAGTAGAGATAGCAGCCGGTATGTGAGTGAATGTCATAGACTGCGAGAAAGAGAACTATGATAAATCATGAACTTCCATAGCCCCAACCCTGGATCTGTCCCCATCCATTGCTCCTACAGCCCCCACACTTGATCTCCCTCATCCACCTATCAACAGCCCTACCCGACATCCCAACAGTCCCTATCCCTATTCCCTTTTGTACACTTGCTTTGGCAAAACTGATGTGTATTTACTCCTGCCAATAAAGCTTCTTTGAATTTGAATATAAATTAGATAGATAGATAGATAGATAGATAGATAGATAGATAGATAGATAGAGAAATAAGATTAGATTGGGTTGCCGGCCATACAAGGTCCTGGTAGTCGAGGGCAAAGCTGGCCCTGATCGCTGAGCTTGCCCCGGCCGGCTCCCCAGTGCAACAGTTCAGTACACTATCATGATTGGTGAGGGCCAACACAGACATGGATTCCAAAACGTCTTTTCAATACAGTCTTCTGTAACTTAGGCCCTATTCCACCTATGTGGATCGTCCCAAAGGAACAACAAGGGCCTCTACCAGACAACATTTTTTTCACTGCTCACACTGTGGCAACCCGTTCACCTGAGTCTATGCTGAAATCCATTCTACTGGCACTGGAGGGCATAGTCGTCGTCCAGGGTTCTCCCAGAGAGAGGGAACTATTATCAGACTCATGGGGAGCACACTCACAGATGGGAGGTTTAGTGCTCCTATCCCGTGTCGTAGGCCCAAATCCCGGGTGGCCCAGAGGGTCCAGCCGAATTAAATAGGACAGAAGTTCACTTCCAGTTCCAGTCTCCCTCCATTTCTTGGGACTGTAGTCCTCTCCACTACACTGCAAGTCCTTTGTATTAGATAAGCCCCACCCCTAAGGAATATCACCAATTATTATTAATAACCTCTATTATACAGGGGAATCGGGGAGCAGTCTTTACCTTGGCCACTAGATGGCCACACTCAAATGATTAAAGGCATTAACCTTACATAAACACATATACACTACTATATCGTAGAAATAGAATAGATAGGATAGATAGATAGATAGATAGTATAGATAGATAGATAGATTAGAATAGAAGCTACTGTACATATGTAAACAGAACAGGACAGGTAAAGCAGGAAAGAGAAGAAAACTATAAAGATCTAGATGTATCTATTGACTTTTCAATATCTTCCTAAATGAACAAATGAGAAGTTTGGTTCTTGAAATCTTTTTTTCTGGATTTCTGCAATTTTCCACGGTTTGGTCTGATCAGCCTCAGTTTCATACATTCCTAGTGTGACCACTTCAATGTCTGGAAATGTTTTTCATTTATTTGGAGGCCATACCACCCATCGTCTGCAACTTATGTAAAGTCAGCTTCAGCTTCAGAACAGCATGTTCCCCAAATCCCTGGGATGCACATGATTTCACACACTCCTCTGAAGAACCATTACTTATTCATGAGGACGGGCGTGCTTTTCTTTTGCGGTAGAAAATCAGTTGCCACAAACAGCTCTAAAGTTATATTTATTGGAAGATGATAGTCTTCTAATGAAAGCACATACTTTACTTACTTTTACTGGGAGAACTGAATACTTAATGCTCTGAGCTTGCTGTTTTTCATTATATTTACAAAAAAAAGGACCCACCCCGCCTCTGACCGGCCTGTGGATGATAGGGGTTAGGAGTTCAAGAGGATCTTATGCATTTTACTGGGTTGTGTAAATATTCCTTATCTCATGGTTGGAGACTCAGGAAGAGGACCTGTCACTGTGGCGCCTCCGTTGGTCAGGTGTCACACCGGGGTATTACACCCATAAAAGCGGTGTAATTATCCCAACTGTAAGTGGATGCAGGGTTGGTAGAAGGGACCCAATTCCAGCACTCCCACACTCAAGTCGGGGTGGTACCCTAGGGGAGGTTTAGGGGAGTCGGAAGGTCAGAACAGACGAGTTGCAGACGAGACCTGAAGGAAGATGAAAGAGGGTCCTGAGGGGACCTTGAGAGAGGGTGTCTGACACGTGAGTCTGGGCCCGAGAGAGAAAGGGGAACCCCAGAGCGGAGCGACCATACTCCGGGGAGCGTCCCCAGTCCACCACGGAATGCCGATCCGAGGAAACAGCCGGAGTCCACCTCCGTTCCCTATCAACCGGTTGCTGCAACCTGTTTACAGCCACAGCACCCTGCCACCCACGGAGCGGTCCACCCGGTTCTCCGTAGAGGTCGGGGTCCAGGTAGCAGAGAGAGAGAGAGAGGAACTCCATTACTACCTCAGCGGGACTAGGAGAGACTTATCCGAGGCAGAGCTAACAGGACACGGGTTCATTAATTAAGGCACCACACACGGTACCTCCACTTCACCTTGCATCCACTTACAGCCACCCGAAAGGTTACCTGTGAGTTACATCATTACTGAACTGTGGACTATGTATTCGTTGGATGCTTTTTCCAGTAAAGTACCCGGATAGAGTGAAACTGTCTTTGTGTCTCTGTATTGCCATCATTGAACTTTCATTACAGCTAATGCTGCCCCGGAGGCCTAGCTTCACCTGTAGGAAGCTATACCACCCTTTGTGACAATAACCTCCGGAGGACTGCGGCGGGCTGCTGATCCCTCACCAGGTACTACAGGTGGCGTCACAAACTATTTAACAAAAACTGTATTTTAGAAGTCACCGACCCCAGAGTCACGGACTCAGGTGCAGCCACCCGTGATAGCGTCCCCCTGACACTGTGCCCGGGCACTGAGTACCCCGGCCTGGGCGGGTCATTACCAGGTCAGAAGTCAGCAGATTTTGCTCTTATTTTCTTCTTGCTACTCCCCTGAGTACGGCTTTGGGGAGTGGAGTGAAGAGGGTTAACCTGCCATACGGTTCAGGAGATATGGGTCTTTTTATGTAGTGCTAATCTTTATGGACATTACCAAGGGGGCAGGGCTCTGGGGTGTGTCTTAATATACTCTACATTATTACTATTTCGGTCGCAAGGGCTAGGGAACTCAGACACTCCAGGGCTACAGTCTTTAGTTCACGGTGGCCTCCTCAAAAGCTGTGGCCCTGACCGGACATGTTAAAGGGGGAAATTAAAAGGGAAAAGTTTGTTGTGAGACCATCTGAGGTTTCTGGTTAAAGATGACCAGTGCTGCAGGGGCGGACCTACCGTGGTTCAGCTGCACCAGGGCCCTGACCATCTAGGGGGCCCCTCAAGGCCTGCTGGGGGGCCCCCAGCCGACCCCGTGACCCTGTGTCAGAAGGAGAGGGGGTTAACCGAGGGAAGCAGTCCTGCCACCCTTGGCTGATCCCGCCCCTCCTCTCCTCTGCCGCCCTGGCTCCCAGGACTGCGCGGCCTGGCGCAGGTGGGAGCTGCAGCACCTATAGCACCAACTACCCCCCCCCCCAGCTCCTCGCCGACTTCCCAGCTGCTGCACCAGGGCCCTCTTGGTCACAAGGTCCGCCACTGCAGCGCTGCAATGTAGTAGTCCACATTTTGTAGATCGTGATGCAGCTAGATGGAGCGCTCCCCTCAGATGGGATGTAGTAGTGAAGTAGTGATGGCGGCGCTTGTAGTAGTGGAGGTAAGTGGACGCTGCAGTGCAATGGTGCAGGGTGAATGCAGAAAGGACAAGGAGACAGTCACAGTTCTTTACCTTTTACTTGGTATTGCAGTCATCCACAGATCCGGGGTACTGGTTCACTGGGCCGAGCAATCTGGACAGTCTGAGAAGACCTAGGCACTGCTATGATGGATGAATATATGACCTTATTGCTGTCTTTCTCCTTTGGTTGAGGTTCTAAGTACTATCCGCTTCCCCATGTGCCTCTTCCTTCATTGTGCCGACCAGCAGCCAAGCAGATGACCACGAATTCTTGAGACCCACACCGGTTGTTGTAGCCCTACGACGGTCACTGTGCCTCTGTTAGTCCCACAGTGTGACTGCTAAGCTTGCAACTCAGCAGTCTCCAGATTGCTGCTGGGCATGCAACCCTGACACCCTGAGATTCTGGCTCTTGTCCACAGCCTGTGTCCTGCACAGCCCAAAGGCTGTCAGCAGGTCCACACTTTCACACATATATAAGATTATCTCTGCACAGGAGATGAAGTATGATCAGACCATGTCTCTGTACAGCCAGACACATCCATTACACAGTACACAGCAGGGCACATATATAAGATTATCTCAGCACAGGAGATGTGGTATGATCAGAGTATGTCCCTGTATGGTTAGACACATCCATTGCACAGTACATAGCTGGCACACATATATAAGACTATCTCAGCACAGGAGATGTGGTATGATCAGACCATGTCTCTGTACGGTCAGACACATCCATTACATAGTACATAGCTGGGACACATATATAAGATTATGTCAGCACAGGAGATGTGGTATGATCAGACCATGTCCCTGTATGGTTAGACACATCCATTACACAGTACATAGCAGGGACACATATATAAGATTATCTCAGCACAGGAGATGTGGTATGATCAGAGTATGTCCCTGTATGGTTAGACACATCCATTGCACAGTACATAGCTGGCACACATATATAAGACTATCTCAGCACAGGAGATGTGGTATGATCAGACCATGTCTCTGTACGGTCAGACACATCCATTACATAGTACATAGCTGGGACACATATATAAGATTATGTCAGCACAGGAGATGTGGTATGATCAGACCATGTCCCTGTATGGTTAGCCCACATCCATTACACAGTACATAGCAGGGACACATATATAAGATTATCTCCGCACAGGAGATGTGGTATGATCAGTCCATGTCCCTGTATGGTTAGACACATCCATTACACAGTACATAGCAGGAACACATATATAAGATTATCTCAGCACAGGAGATGTGGTATGATCAGACCATGTCCCTGAACAGTCAGACACATCCATTACACAGTACATGGTAGGGACACATATATAAGATTATAACAGCACAGGAAAAAAACATTTTTAAACACATCCAATTGTGGAAATTATTATTATTCCAAGATCTAGTGATTAAAATGAACTATGTTCATGGAAAAACCTCTTTAAGGGTGCCTTCACATTAGCGTTTGGCGCCGCAGCGTATGCTGCGTTGCCATACGCATTCAAACGCATGCGCACTGCGTTCCTATGTTTAACATAGGAACGCATGGTGCCTGCGTTTGCTGCGTTCGGGTGCGGATGCGGACGATATCTGCTCCTTCCGGTGTCCAGCATCCGCACCCGGGACGCAGCATGTTGCATTTTTTGTGCGCTCAAGGAGCTTGGAAAATCGGCAAGCGTCCCCAAGCGTACAAAAAATGCATTGCCGTCAATGGGTCCGCAGTGTTCAGCGCTTGACAGCGCGGGAGAACGCTGCGGACCCATTGAAAAATCTCCCGGTGGCCGACGGTGATGTCACAGGAGATCACCGACGGCCACCGGGAGATCAGCTGACGCTCTGCTGTTCTCCTTCTCCCCGCCGCCTGTAATTTCATAGCGATGTCGGCGGGGAGAACAGCTGATCTGAAAGCTGTTTGAATCTTCCCGCGCCGACATCTCCTCTCGGTGTCGGCGCGGGAAGATTCAAACAGCTGTCAGATCAGCTGTTCTCCCCGCCGACATGTCCCGGAGCTTACCGGCGGCCGGGGGGCGGGGATCTCCGGCGCTGATCTCCACCCCTGGCCCGCCCCCGGACAGCGCCGATTGGCTGCCGGGCTCCATGGTGATGTGTCCGCAGGCGGACATTATCCGCTGCGGACACATCATTTGGACACTGCTTTTGACAGCGTTTGTGTCTGCATGCCATCAGCATGCAGACACAAACGCTAATGTGAAGCCAGCCTAAGACTGGGGCTACATGGCAATTTTGCCAGTGACACAGGCCTTGCGACCAAACATCACAGTGTGCAGCTGCTACATCACAAAATTTTCAAACCACCTGATAGAGGTAACAAGGCCCTCCTAATACAATATATCTTCCAAACAAACCCAAAGGAGTCAGGCCAAATCATTTGCAATTCATTATTTATTTTAAAAGAAACACCATGTAAAACTGACAATATACAATGGTACACAGAAGGAGGACCACTTGACAAAATTCAACCACAATAGTATTCACAATGGTCTTCAATATAGTATTCAATCCTCAGGTATAGCATTATCAAACAATAGTGCCCCAAATGGGTGCACAATATACCTCAAGAGGATGACACATTACATATAAGCCAAGGGTCCCATTTACCTTCCTGTGACCGAGGGGGCGGTCACAGGAAGGTAAATGGGACCCTTGGCTTATATGTAATGTGTCATCCTCTTGAGGTATATTGTGCACCCATTTGGGGCACTATTGTTTGATAATGCTATACCTGAGGATTGAATACTATATTGAAGACCATTGTGAATACTATTGTGGTTGAATTTTGTCAAGTGGTCCTCCTTCTGTGTACCATTGTATATTGTCAGTTTTACATGGTGTTTCTTTTAAAATAAATAATGAATTGCAAATGATTTGGCCTGACTCCTTTGGGTTTGTTTGGAAGATACATCACAAAGCAATACAAATCAGCTGTGATCCTCAACTGTAATGTCAGTATACTCTGATATTCAGTGATCCCGGCTGTAATGTCTTTATACTCATATTCTGTGATCCCCGGCTGTAATATCTGTATACTCTTATATTCTGTGATCCCCCAGCTGTAATGTCTGTATACTCTTATATTCTGTGATCCCCAGCTGTAATGTCTGTATATTCTTATATTCTGTGATCCCTGGCTGTAATGTCTGTATACTCTTATATTCTGTGATCCCCATCTGTAATGTCTGTATACTCTTATATTCTATGATCCCCCAGCTGTAATGTCTGTATACTCTTATATTCTGTGATACCCGCCTGAAATGTCTGTATACTCTTATATTCTGTGATCCCCGTCTGTAATGTCTGTATGCTATTATATTCTGTGATCCCCGTCTGAAATGTCTGTATACTGTTATATTCTGTGATCCCCGGCTTTAATGTCTGTATACTCTTATATTCTGTGATCCCTGGCTGTATTGTCTGTATACTTTTCAATTCAGTGATCCCCGGCTGTAATGTCTAAATACTTTTTTACTTCCATCCGTGCGCAAGAGCTGTGGTATATCCGACCTGCTTCTGCATTGTTGGACAAATACATTACACAGGAGCACATTTATAACAATATCTAAGGACAGGAACATTATTTTTTAACACTTCCAATTGTGGAACTTATTTTTATTCTAAGATCTATTAATTAATGTACAATGTTCGTGGCACAACCCCTTTAAGACTGGACACGTTTTTAACAAAGCCAGTGACATTTCCTCAATCCTACTGTGATGCAAGAATGAAGATTTTTATATTAACTAAAAAAATAAAGGAAAAAAAAAGACCTAATGACCTCATTACGCTAATGGAATATACATACCAATCAGCATGTCTCTATGATGCCTGGCAATATAAATCAACCGGTCGAACAGCGCGTTTGCTGAAGCCGAAGTCAATAAGACCATTTTTATTGTACAATGAGAATTTCTCCAAGGAAGAAATTGGCAAGGAAAAAAGCAGCTTAGAAAGGTTGTGTGATTACATAGTAAGGATCCCCTTTGGATTATACAAAGGAGAAACACACAGGAGGGGTCTGCCCGGGCTGAATGAGAGAACAGCCATTTATAGGACTATTTTCACCATTTTGACAGAAGTGTTTTGGCTCCTCTGGCTAATGGATACGGCTACTTTTTTATAGCTATATATTTTATTACCGTACATACTATTATTCTAATAAACAAGGCAGCTTTATTATCACTATTAGATTCACCAATATATTATCTAGATGACGTACCCCTAAATCAAGTACGATCTTTACGGGGTCACTCTGGAGTAGCAAAACCTGATTTCTTGTAGTAAAAAGCTTTATTTTTGCAGCAAAAATGCACTGCCCATAGATCTACTGTATAAGGCTTCAGGACCTCAGACAGCGGCCCACATACTATAGCAATAGCTATAGTATGCGCGCCGCTCTCAGAGGAGTCCAGCACTTTCATTCATAAAACTGTACAGCAGCTGACAGGAGTCAGCTGTTATACATAACTGATTCCAGCATTAAATGCCCCCTGAGTGGGTGTAAGGTCTCTAGGGGGAGTGGGCACCCCCTAGAGACATTATAGAAACATTTATTAATCAAATTAAAAGTTTAACAAACCACAGAACACTTTGCTCATCCCTGCGGCAGCAGGGATGAGCAAACTATCCGGTAATCGGATTGCTCAGGATTACACATCCTGAGTTATCCGGTTCCCGCATTGCAGATAACAGAACCACTCCGAAAACTGCAGCCTGCATGATTTTTCACGCAGGCTGCAGAGCCAGAGACGGAAACCGGATTGCTTGTGAAGCAATTCGGTTTTTATAATAGGCTCCTATGAGGAGCGTTTCCTGATCTGGTTTTGAGCTTTTTAAAAGCTCAAAACCGGGTCAGGTTTTTAAAAAAAATACTGATGTGTGACCCTAGCCTTACTCAAACTTCAGTTCTGCAAAACCACTTGAGGTTTGGGACCTGTAGACCCTAATATGCAGCTTAAGGGAACCTGTCATGTCCTTTTTTTTGTTATTAAACTACCCCAGTGTTATTTAGATCATGTACTGTTCATTAGTAACCTGTTTGTTTTTTAATTGTTTTTATCCCTAAAATTTTTTTTAGATACTTGGATGTTTTCATTTTCTAGCTGCCCAAACAATCGGGCAGCCATCTAAAGCTTTCTGTAAGGACCTGTGTGATGTCACGACCATGTGACTATAGTGGGCGGAACTAAGTCTACATGGTCCATGAAAGGCCTGCTCAGCTACAGTCACATGGTCGTGACATCATACAGGTCCTTCAGAGAGCATTAAAAGAATTTAGGCATGTCTGCTAACTGCCCGATTGTTTGAGCAGCTAGAAAATGAAAACATCTAAGTATCTAAAATTCTTTTTTGGGATAAATACAAGGATTTAGAAAAAAAGAAAAAACAAGTTACCAGTGAACACTACAGGATCTAAATAACATTAGGGTCAGTTTAATATCAAAAAGGACAGGAAAGGTTCCCTTTACTTATGAGACTCTGAAATAAATCTACAGGCTATGTCAGGAAGGCTTGGGTCATGTGACTGTACTTTCATCTGGGAAAATCAGTCCGAATATTCCAATCCCGCACTGATCAAATTGATCAGCCTGTGATCAGAGTGTGATCTGATTTTCTCAAGTGTGGAGCAGATAGAAAAAAATCCTCCATCTTCTCTATTTTGTTAGTTCATGATAATCAGACTGTACTTGGATGTCATTGGAGTGAGATCTGATTTTGTTCCCGTACCCGTTGACTTGAATGGCCGAGTATAATCCGATTTATTGAGGCAACTCAGGCATGCTGCATTTCTTTGTTTGGACAGAAACGGTTCGAGGAAAAAAATTAGACGTGCACGCCCCCAAAAAATAACATTGGTCCAAGTTGCGATCCGATTACACTTGGATCGAAAATACAGTGGAGATTCCTAATTCAGTTGTCCATATAGCGTTGACCGTACAAATGTGTCCACCTTTGCTTTTTTTGGAGTTGTATCATTATGTGATTTCAAGAGCGTACTGCCCCTCTGCCTCCCATCTTCCTGCTAGCTGGACGGCGGGGTACTCCTTATTGATTAACATTTCAGACCAGCGCTATGTTTGTGCCATTGTCCCAAACTGTGCATGCTCTAGTACTGCAAGCAACTTTGCCACTGCAGCATTGGAGGGGTGCAGGGGCAGCGAAACGGATCCAGCGATCTGTCTGGTTTTAGTGCAGCACCTATGAGCTCTATATAAAAGAGCTTGTAAGCACTGAGCTTAGGAGATCAGCCACCTCTAATAGACTCGAGCAGGGGCCAATAACCTGGACAAAGAGCAGTACACAATAAAATTAAAAATCCTGCAGGTCTGGAGTATGGAGAGGATGTTTTTTTTAGTAAAGTAAAGAGGAAATTAGAAAGTTTCATTCTTTTATAAATACTTTGCAATTTTACACATTAAACATCCTAAGAGTAACACTTTAAGGACTTCAGTTTCTAAAAATACAAATTCATTATATTATTGTGACATGCTAGCAAAACCCTCAACGGGCTGCAACTTTCACATCACAATCAGTAGGCGGTCACAAATAGACATCTATAGCATAAGCATCTCCTGACAGAGTAATGAATAATCATGTTTTTTAGCACTGTTTATCCCATGCCTCTCAGGTTAGGATATGTTGAGCCAAGAAGAGAGGTAAGCAAGGACTCATATCTGTATACTAGAAATGTTAGTCACCTATAATATCAGCCCACGTAGGTTACTTAGTTGTGAAACACAAAGCGCTATTTTTATAATAGAGCAATAGAGAAATTCATGACATTCTTCCACTGGTGGAGTCATAATGAGGCTTCCATGGAGGTGTCATCTATTCCTCCATATAACTCAGACTCACTAAAGACTACGGGAAAATATGTTTATATAAATGGAGTCTGACAGAGCCAATGCCGCTCAGCCACAGTCTATGTGACTCCATTCTACAAGTGTTATGCAATCTAGGTGAACAGGTTGCTACTACTTGTTTAAGTGATAAAGATTTAAGGGTAAGTGATTAGTGACCCGACAGAATCGGATGCACTTGTCACAAGCTACCGCTGCAAGGCAAGTCCAAGCTATCAACAGGAAGTTAGAGCCGCGGCTGCCACTCACTTCTTGTTGACAGCTGATTTGGTCTGAAGGTGGGAAGAAGGAAGCTGGCGGTGATAGGACGCTGGGCTCGCATGACGCCACACTAGTACGCGATATCCAAGCCACAGTTACTGGAAATTAAGTCAATTCCGAAGGGTTTTTTTAGTAGTGGAAGACCCCTTTAAGGGCAGAGATATTCTTCACCCACTCCCGAAAGGGAAGGGGGCTTTGACAAAGCCCTTCCCAGAGAACTGTCCCAGGATAGCTGGCTTCTGCTGATGTGGACGATGTCAGTGCTGAATTAGAATTAGAAAGGGAAAACCAGGGACTATAGTTAGGGATGAAGAACCAGAAGTAACCATTAGCAAATGCTGAAAATAAACAAGAAGCTTACCAGAACACACTCACCATACCATGGCACAAGAGAACTTAATAAACAGTATTGGACTAGGTTGGGAGCAGAGTTAAAATAGCCAGCCCAATGCTTAAGATTAAACTCAGGTGTTGCATCCCTCCCAGTCATGTCCAGAGAGCCTTATCCTGCTCACCTGAATAACAGGGTGCAAACAATCCCGCCATTGGCTTAAACCAGGCATGGAAGCATCCTGCATTGACTGGCAACTGAGAGATACAGCGTCCTAGCCTACAAGTGGTAGGTGCAGCGTCAGCAAATCATAAATCTTCCACACACGAGGCACCACTGTGTATAGTCACGCACTTCCACATACAAGGCATCACCATATACTGTATAGTCACGCACTTCCACATACAAGGCATCACCATATACTGCATAGTCACGCGCTTCCACACACGAGGCACCACTGAGTTTAGTTGCACAGCCCATGTGCGCAATATCACTGTCACCTGATGGCGGGGAAGTCTGGCAACCAGAGTAGGATGATGGCGACCGTGGCAGTTATTCCTAACAGTAGATTAATTTAAATTTGTCTACCATAATACCATATGTGCCATTTAGAGCCAATGGAATGACGGCAGTAATGATAGTAGAATCAATATATGATGCATAAGAATGAATATGTGAATGATGCAAAATAATATATTGTAGATGATATGGGAGCTTTTCTATACACACTTATAAAGTGGTGCAATCTTGGTATGTTTTGTGTTTTCAGCACCCTGGACCGATCAGGTATGTTCTCATTCTTCTTCTTGCATGGATAGTAATACTGCCTGGTGCAGGGATGTAGTCATCAGTTATAGCTCACGGTTATGAAGTTGTCCAGCACTACCACGGTGTTTTACTACAGCTTTGGGGCTCGCCAGCATTTGTCCAACATTTGGGGAGCATGGGACTTGTCTCCAGCGTCTGCGCTTCTCCACCGCCCTGTTACCGAGGTGCACACTTCTGGTATGAAGAACGTTATATCCGGTTTAACAAAACATAAAGATGAAGCCGTACTTGTCCTCCGGGTTCACAAACGTTTACAAACTTTATTTTATCAAATGGACATCAGGTTTTTACAGCGGGGGCTGCAGGTGGGAGGATGGGGGATTCTAAATATGACGGTCGTTTCACGCCGCCTAAAGGCGCTTCAACGGGTAACAATCCACAATAGGGGGAGGGTACTTCCCTGTATTTGTACCCACCCTCTCATTATCAATTTGGTTACCTGTCAACATATACACAAGAGCATAATCATCTAAATCCCTGGGTGACACTACTTACATCAATCAAATATCACTACAACAAATGTTATAAAAGCCTGACAAAAGGCAGAACAAAGAAAAAAACAAGCATATGTCCTAAAATTACACCATAAGTGTCCCATTGCCATTTAAATTCTTTTACAAGAACACAGAGAGATCATTTTTATCATTAAAACCAGCCGCACCCTGTGCCCCCAGTCTCACGATTCAGCTTGCTTCTCTTTGCAGGAGTAATCTATGCAGATTGCGTCCTGCTGGCGGCATTTCTATCTTTTCTAGACCCATAAAAGATAGTGCTATAGGGTCCCCTTTATGCATAGTCCTTACATGATCAATCAGTCTCAGTGAACCCACCCCTGACTCTATAAATTTCCCGTGTTCCCTGGCATACACTACATTTTTTGTTTTGCAGTAGATAAAGCTATTCACCTTATGTAGGACTTGACCAATCTTTACAGGGTTATGGTTCATATGTTGAGCACAAAAGCGACAAACGCCACATCTATAGTTCCCTGCTGGGCACTGTCTATCCAGCCATATTCTTTTGGGTAGCATCCTTCTCTGTACCACCATATCTCCTATATTTTTACAACTTTTATGTGTGATTAGGGGTTTACGCAAGGCTATTTCTCTTAGGGGCTTGTTGCTTTCTATTAGGTACCAGTTTTTTCTGATGGCGGTGCGGATGGTTTTGTCCATCGGTCATCAGTAGTAGCATTCAAGAAGGGAATTGCTTCTCCTTTACTCCTGTGAGTCTGTCTTGCTCAGACAATCTGGACAAGTAAGAAGATATCACATCGGGGGACAACTGTGCCTCATATTGCCAATGTACCCTCCCTTCTGAAATGTGCCTGCATTTACTATCAAAGTGGGTGGAAATGAATGGTCTGCATCAGTCTATACATATCACTGACACCTGACAAGGCCGCCGTACATTCCTGAAGCATCAGGCCATTTTATCTGCTATCTCTATTTAGATCAGGTTGTTTTTATTTTGTATTCTTTTTTAAGCTCAGACTCGGAGAACAGGAAGTGCATAGGCCAGGCATCCAATTCACAGTAGAGAAATAATTTGGATCTGCTATATTGCTTAGGGTGCTTTCACACTGCGTATTTCTTGGATCCGTGGCTGTCTGTTGTAAAACGCACAGCCACAGACCCAATTTGGCCCCCATGTATCCATAAGGGCCACGGATCAGATCGGATTTGGCCTAATTACCATCCGATTTTGTCGGCTCCAATTTGTGTCGGATTTTTTGCTGTATCCAAAATCAGAGACTGCAACGATTTTGGGCTCAGCGGACCAAATCGGACCAAATTGGATCCGACCAGATCCGCGACCATTAACATGGGGCCTATGGAGCACGGGTCCGAGGAAACAGCTGATTGTTCCTTGGACCCTATTTTAGTGTACTGAGCATGCTCAGTACACTAAAATTGCTCCTTACCATCTAATTTCACTTCCGCAATGTATATGCATACATTGCGGAAGTGAAATTTAATAAAAGAAAGGGTTAAAAATAAAAAATATGTATGCTCATTTGTCCAGCGAGTCCCCCGGTGCCTCCAGCAAGCTCCGGATGCTTACAGGACCTGCGGTTATGTCACAACCCGATCAGCTGATTGGGTCTCATGTGACCCGATGATGCTGCCGGGTTGGGACTTATAAAACAGGAGAAATAAACTGGAGTATATTGCAGTAAAAAAGTGGTATTTTTATTTTAAATTTAAAATGCGTGATGCAAAAAGTGGATACAAAAGAGGGTATGAGATGCAACTCACCCCTATGGTTATATAACTTTCCAAATCCAGTACAATGTATATTACAGGAATTGATGGACATGTACATATATGGTATATACAAGTAATGAATGCTGAATCTGGTTAATAAAGTGCGCAGTAAATCGCAGGTTCACAGATCATATCAAAGATACCAGCTTAGGCTGCCTTCAGACTTGCAGATGCATCTGCAGCGTTTTGCAGATGCATCTGCAAGCATCTGCATGCAGACCGCGGCCCCTATGTTTATAATGGAGCGCACGGCGGTCTGCAGATGCTTGCAGATCGCCGTGCGCTCTCATTGCCCGCCATTAGTGATCTGTGCGCAGGCGGATGCCTGCGTACAGATCACACACTCTCCCCGCACCAGAGACGCGACATGCTGCGTCCCGGGTGCGGACGCGGGACACCGGAAGGAGCAGATATGGTCCGCATCCGCACCCGAACGCAGCAAACGTTGCCAAACGCAGGCACTATGCGTTCCTATGTTAAACATAGGAACGCAGTGCGCATGCGTTTGACTGCGTATGGGAACGCAGCATACGCTGCGGCGCCAAACGCTAATGTGAAGGCAGCCTAATATAGCAGACTATACATTTACACATATTGTGTCTAGCAAAAACAATTGCAAGTAGGTACAAGGATAATAGAAAGGATCGATCCTAAGAGGTGTTTACAACATACCTATACAAAAACCATAGAGGGAGAGCAGAGCTCAAAAGAGCTGTTGTGGCTTAACTGCAGGTCCTGTAAGCATCCGGAGCTTGCTGGAGGTGTCGGGGGACTCGCTGGACAGGTGAGCATACATATTTTTTATTTTTAACCCTTTCTTTTATTAAATTTGAAAGTGCCCCGCTGTATCCTGTCATCTCTTTCTGTGTCCGGATCCGTGATAATCATGGCCCCGCACACAGAAATAGGTCACCTCCTGTGCTGTCCGTTCCTATCTGTGAGGTCCTGCAAAAAGTAGGATCCCACGGACAGGAAAAAATACGCTATGTTAAACCAGCCTTAAAGATTTACAGTGAGAAAATAGGTCTTGTATCAGTGGTGATATCGATGTCTTGTATTATGTGTAAATTCTAATATGATTTAAGGAATTTCTACTGAGCCGAAACCATGTTTGTTTTGTCTGGAGAACTAATGAATAGAATTGGTTTACTGCTAAAAATGTATAAACACAAACTAGACCTGATCAGAGTAATAAGGCTGGCTTCACATTAGCGTTTGTGTCTGCATGCTGATGGCATGCAGACACAAACGCAGTCAAAAGCAGGGACATTTTGATGTGTCCGCAGCGGATAATGTCCGCCTGCGGACACATCACTGTGCAGCCCGGCACGCCAATCGGAGGTGTCTGGGGGCGGGCCGGAGGCGGAGATCAGTGCCGGAGATCTCCTCCTCCCCGCCGCCGGTAAGCTCCGGGACGTGTCGGCGGGGAGAAACAGCTGATTTGACAGCTGTTTGAATCTCCCGCGCCGACACCGAGAGGAGATGTCGGCGCGGGAAGATTCAAACAGCTGTCACATCAGCTGTTTCTCCCCGCCGACACCGCTATCAGATTACCGGCAGCGGGGAGGAGGAGATCAGCAGAGGCTGAGCTGATCTCCTGGTGGCTGTCGGTGATCTCCTGTGACATCACCGGCAGCCACCGGGAGAGATCTCAATGTGATCCGCAGCGTTCTCCTGCGGTGTCATGCCGAGGACACTGCGGACCCTTTGAGATCAATGCATTTTTTGTGCGCTTGCAGACGCTTGCGGATAGAACAAGCGCCGCGAACGCACAAAAAAATGCTGCAAGCTGCGTTTGGAGCGCGGTCGGAGGGCGCATAAATTATGCGCATCCGAACGCAAATGCTGCCAAACGCAGCCATACGCATGCACATGCATTCCCATGTTAAACATAGGAACGCATGTGGGCAAGCGTTTGGCTGCGTTTGGTACGCAGCGCTCCATACGCAAATGTGAAGCCAGCCTAAGAGAGCAGACTTCCGGCACTACTCATGCTTCAATAATACCGAGGTATAAGGAATGGGAATAGCTTCAGACGGTTTAAGAATCAAAGTGCACACTTGAAGAAGTTATCAGAATAATCCATAAAGAAGGTGAACGTGGCCATCTCCATCCATAAAAATAGAAGCTTTATTGGGAATAACACTTAAAACATCTGGAAGGAAGCAGGGCATCAGGTCCTCCCACATGCTTTAAGTGTTTTCTTTCAATAAAGCTTCTATTTTTATGGACATAAAGTTTAACTTTTGCCTTCTTCTACGTCATGGACAAACCAAACCTAAGCATAGCTCAGTATGGTTAAGAGCCGGCACAGACAAGAGAGTGTTCCTATAAATATGCTGTTTAGTGGAAGAAACTTGAACTATTTTTCAAAGTTAGGCCTTATAGGATATAAATAGAGAATAGAAAAGTCTGGGTAAAATTGTAGAATTCAATGGGGACGGTGTGTTATAGGTCAGCGCTGCTACAGAGACCACGAAGCCAAAGTCTTCTATTTGTGAAGGTTTATTACTGGGTAAAATTGTAGGCTTTGATAGTAGCAAGACATATAGTAAATGGTGAAGGGTTGTTGGGTAGTAGAACACAATTGTGCTATAGAGTATTTGGTAATAGGAAGTATATTGGGTGTAAAGTACATTGAAGGGACATAATTGGAGTCAGCATTGCTAGATAAAGGGTTAATTGTTTTGGACTGGTTGTACAATTGTATGAAATAATTGACAGATCAGCAATTTGCTAGTAAGACATAATTTGAGGTCTGGGTATTGGGTTGTTGGAAAAAAATAAGGAGCCTTAGTGAGGAATATCAGATCATAGTTGGAGAGTTGGGGGTTAGATTATGGAGCACAGTTGGAGGACTAAATAGTAATGAATTGGGGGTGGATTGCATGTTGGGTTATTTTATAAGTTGGGTAGTAGAGAATAGTTAGAGGGTAAGACTTAAGGGGGGAGCCATAATTATAGTTTTTGAAGTTGGTAATAAACACAGTTAAACATGTTTTGGACTCAGAGAAAAACACAATTAGCAATTCCCTAGTAGGACATAATTTGAGGTCTGGGTATTGGATTGTTGGGAATAAAATAAGGGGTCTGAGTGATGAATATTGGATCATAGTTGGATTGTTGGGTGTTGGATTGTTGAGCGTAATTGGAGGTCTAAGTAGTAGAGAATTGTGGGTGGATTGTATGATTGGTAATTCTATAGTTTGAATAGTACAGAATAGTTGGGGGTTTAGGTGTCTGGTGGAACGGTATAATTGTAGCTCTCTGGGTGGGTAATAAACACAGTTCAAAGTTTTTGGACTCAAGAGAAGGACATGATTAGTGATTGGGGTGTTGAGTAGTTGGGTTCGAGGAAGGGTTGAGAGTTAAGTAGCTGGTAAGTATTGGAGGATTGAGAACTTATTTCATGGACATATCTATAGCTAGGTATTTGATAGTATGACATATAAAAACTAAGTAACAGGAAATTGTTGATCAAGTGATTGTTTGTTGGTATTGGAAGACCATCAGTTTGGTAGCATTGCAGGTTATTGGAGCATTTGTGTTCAATTGTACATCAAAATGGAAGGACTGGATGCAGGGTAATATTCAATCATCATTGTCACCAAGTTGCCTCATTCCTGTAGAATTTGCCAATTTTCTTATTCTATAAATCCACAGATCCAATAAATGTAAGTTCCTGCTTGTGAAATTGCTACTAAGGAAATTTAGAGTCTGGATCTTGAATCTCAAGATGCCCAGCATACTTCAAGAAAGCCTTTGCAAGTCTGATGATCTTGACTCAAGTCCAGATGGTGGGTGTGGGAATTGTTGCAGATGTTTAGAAGTTTTGGGTCCAACATGAAGGAACGGAGCCTGATTTGTCTTTTTATGAGGCTCTGTTTTGTTAGTTAATACTTTTTTCCCTTTAGAATAAAGAAACCCCCCCTCTCCAGGATCCAGCTAGGCATCTTAAAAGCCTTCTGTGCTTGACTCTATAGGGTTGATGTCATCCCTAACTATTTCAATGATTTATTTACAACCTGCAGATGTTTTCTTCCTTCTAATCACAGATTATTTTCTTTGCATCATACATGAATTTTGAAAGTATTTTAACTACAAAAGCCTTTTTCTCTTAGCGCTCTGTTTCTCATCTTTCTACGATATTTGAAGCTTCCCTTGGAGATTGCTTTTATTTTTTTAAACTCGGAGACTTGAGAATTCATTAGCAATCAAATCTATTGCCCAAAAGATATCACTTGCAATTTAATTATTAACATATGTGGAAAAGGCAGGCGATGAAAAATAGGGCACATCAAGCCGACAGGTGCAGGTGACTGGCACTTTAGAGGAAAACAAAATGGAATTGTACAAGATTGTTCAGAAGTAAATCGTACAGGAATTCTACATTAGCATCAAAGGGCAATTCAGGAATTGATTAAATACTTGTCACATAATTCCTCTACACAAATGCATTTAGATGAAGGCTAAAACAATCACATGGGACCTACTCGTCTTTCTGTGCTCCCAGATAATCACTACTAATCTTCCTGTTGTAGGAGGCAATTGCAACCCCCACCAACACACACAACCCCTCTATGAACCAGGGCGAAGAGTCTCCGAGGCTCAGCAGCTGCTGCTCTGCAAGAACTGGCCAGACAATATAGGATAGCGTCATGTAACGCTACATTTCTCCTGCAGTCACTGCACACAATCACCTATCCAGACCTATACAAGAAGCAGCATAGGATCGTGGAAGTAATCTGCGCTGCTGTTTAAAAATGCAGGTCCACAAACCAAAAGTAGCTTGTTCCTACGTATTTCAAAGAGTGTCCCCACTTCTTCAGGAAATCCACCGATATTGATGAAGAAGACGTGGAGACACGCTTTGAAATGCGTAGAAGTATACCACCTTTTATTAAACCGTTCTCTCTTTTTGGACCTGCATTTTTGAACAGCAGCGCAGATTTCTTCAACGATCCTATCCTGGTTCCGCACATGGATCCTGCGGCAGCTGTATACACACTTTCATTTGGTTGTCTTTCACAACCTTACAAGATGAGCGTCAAGCTTTTATCATATTGCTCATGTTTAGGGGATAAGCTCCCTTTGCGCTTTTTTTATCCACAGCTCCTTATACAGAACTATATGCATTCTGTGTGCTGCTATATGGTGCTTACATGATCTAAAAGTCATATATAGGACTCGTGAACATAAAGTGCCTTGCAAAAGTATTCACCACCTTGGCTTTTTCCCTATTTTGGTACATTACAACCTTTGATTAAATAGTTTAGTAATGTAATTTGTGTGTGACATATCAGGACTTTATAGATTAAGTTGCAGAATTGAAGTGATAAAAATATAGGCAAAATTTAATTTATGGGATAAAATCAATAAAAATTTTCATGTGCACCCCTTTTGCTATGAAGCCCCTAAAAATGTTTGTTGCAACCAATTACCTTTATAAGTCACATACGTAGTGAACGGATGTCCACCTGTGTGCAATTTAAGTATTCCATAGTTGTCACTATACACCTTTGTTGAAAAGCAACAGAGGCTGCAATGCTATTAACTAACATGCACCACTAACCAAACAACACCACGAAGACCAAGGGGATCTCCACACAAGTCAGAGACAAAGTTGTTGAGAAATACAAGTCAAGACTGAGTTCTAAAATAATATCCCAATTTCTGATTAAAGCACCATCAAATCCATTGTCAACAAATGTAAAGAACATGGAACCACAAGAGACCTGCCAAGTGGGGGCTGCCCACCAAAACTCTCAGCTTGAGCAAGGAGGGCATTAATCAGATAGGCAGCACAGAGACCAAAGGTAACCCTGAAGAAGCTGCATAGTTTCCAGACACAAAATCTGGCTATATGACTACAATAAGCCATACACTCCATAGAGCTGGACTTTATGCGAGAGTGGCCAGAGAAAAACTTTTACATACAGCTAAAAATTGGAAGACTCATTTTGAGTTTGCCAAAAGATATGTGGGAGACTCCCCAAATGTATACAGGAAGGTGCTGTGGTCAAATGAGACCAAAATGTAACTTTTTGGCTACCAACATAAAAGCTATGTCTGGTGACAAACGAACACTGCTCATCACCCTAAAACACCATCCCCACAGTGAAACATGGTGGTGGTAGCATCATGATGTGGGGATGTCTTTCAGCAGCAGGACCAGGGAACATGGTCTGAGTCAAGGGAAAGATGGATTGTGTGAAATACAGAGAAATTATTGATCAAAACCTGTTTCAATTTGTCAAAGATTTGACACTGTCACAGAGGTTCACGTTCCAACAAGACAATGACCCAAAGCTACTGCTAAAGCCCCGGTCTCACATAACGATGTGTCAGCGATGCCGACAACGATCAGCATCGTTGATGCATCGTTGACACATCGTTATCAGGTCGCTGGTGAGCTGTCACACTGACAGACTTCACCAGCGACCAGGGACCATGGAGCTCCCCCCACATCGGTGACAGCCAGCACAGAGCTGGCTGTCATCCTGCACCCTGCACCCCTCCCTCCCGCACTTCAGCACCGTGCACCTCTCCCTCCCGCACCCCAGCACCTTTCCTCAGTGCCGCGGGATACACAGTGTGTATCCGGCGGGCACTAGGACCGCACGCCGCGCGGCTGCATTCATGCAGCCACGTGACGCGGAAGCAAGCGCTGGCAGAAGCGTCGGCAGAGGAGCGTGGAGGCAGCAGGAAGCTGGCTCCACAAGCCCCCCCCAGTGGCCCCAGTAGTCCCCCCCAGTGGCCCCAGTAGTCCCCCCCAGTGGCCCCAGTAGTCCCCCCAGTGGGCCCCCCGCTGGTAACCATGGTTACACCAAGTATCTAAGCAGCGCGCGCTGCATTGTTACTGGTGTAACCATGGTTACCGGCCTGTGAGCTCGCTGATCGTTCTTCCCGCTGGTCACAACACGCCGATGCGGACTGACCAGCGGGATGTCCAGCGACCCAAAAATGGTCCTGGACACTTTGTAACGATCAGCGACCTCTCAGCAGGGGCCTGATCATTGGGAGCAGTCACACATAACGATATCGGTAAGGATATCATTCCTACGTCACAAATAGGACGATATCGTTACCGATATCGTTATGTGAGACCTAGGCTTAAAGCAACACTCGAGTGGTTTAAGGGGAAACATGGAAATGTATTGGAGTGGCCTTGTCAAAGTCCAGATCTTATTTCAACTGATAATCTGTGGTCAGACTTTAAGATTGCTGTTCACAAGAGGAAATTATCTAATGTGCAGGTGCTCGAGGAGTTTTGCCATGAGGAATCGGCAAAAATTGTATTGCAGTGGCAAGATATGGAAAACTCATAGAGACTTATCCAAATAGACTTACAGCCCTATTTGCTCCACAGAGCATTGACATTAGGGGGTGAATAGTTGTGCACACTAAAGTTTTTTTGTGTTATTTATTGTTTGCTTCACAACAAAATAAAAACCAAATGTCCACAGTAGTAGGCATGTTCTTTACATGAACTAATACAAACCCACAAAAACCAGTGAACTCCCAGGCTGTGCTGTAGCAAAACTTGAAAAAATGCTAAAGGGGGTGAATACGTTTGCAAGTCACTGTATCTATTACAGAAGCAACACATTAATACTCACTCTCCCAAGGTCCAATGCTGCCTTTTCGCAGCCATTGTTGAAAGGTGTTTTTCAGTGACCTCAGTGCACATGTTAGTGTAGGCAATCACTAAGCTCTGCTACTTGTGCTATCTACATTGTACATTGACATCACTTCTGAGTCTTATGATAGACTATAGTGGTCGTGGCCCTGTTTTATTGAAGTCACCAGTGCTGCCCATTAACAAAAACTGGAGCAGTAGCGGATTGGCAATGATGGATCCCATAGGAGTGAATATTTTTGGTGCGATTATTATTTTTATGTCTGCAAGCAAATACTGATACATGGGCAGCCCCTTTAACAATGCTAAAAGGGTAACTATTAATTTGTCTCTGTCTTTTCTTTAAAATGCTTTACAGAAAATAAAGACTGTCCAGTAAAACATGTATCTCCAAGTATTTCCCCAATTCAGAACCACACGTCTCCATATTAACCTTTGCTATAATTTGTTTATAGGGCTGGGGTATTCTCATCTCCAAGATCCTATCCCAATATGTAGTATTTGTAATATTAATAATATTAGCAAATGGATCCAATTAGAAATGTAGCGTGGTTCTCCTGATTACCAATGTCTTTTCCTCATGTGCAGGGTATTACAGGACCTTGGGTATTCATGGTTGCTGCACATAGGGAAAGTCAGTTAGTTTTTCGGGTCGTGACCATGGATACCTAAGGTCCTGGAATGCCTCGCTCATGACATAAAGACGGTCATTGGGATCGTTCAGGGTCTCAGGCTTTAGACTGGGGATGCTGGTTGTTGCCCCTGTCACACACAGCGATGCAGCCTGGCCAGCGGGAGATCGCCTATCGAAAAATGGTCCAGGCCATTCGTTACCGATCAGCGATCTCCCAGCGGGGGCCAATCGCTGCTAAGTGTCACACACAGCAATATCATTGACGAGGTCACCGCAACATCAAAAAACCTATGTGTAACTTGGCCTTAAGGCTGCTTTCACATCAGAGATTTTCACCATTCGCAGCAGATCGGCAGTCGCACATGTCCGCAAGTCCCACAGGGAATGAATTGGGCTTGCCGCAAGAGAACTGTTACACGGCAGATGCGGCAAAACTGACGGATCTGCCGTGAATGTCAAAATTCACTGATATGAAAGTAGCCAAGAAGTAATAACCAGAACAGCTCCATACCTTGGGAATCCAATGGAGTGCACCATAGTTTTTACATTGATATTCAACAGAATAAACATATGAAATCAGAGAAACACTGAGACCCACCTTGGAGGTTATGCATGGCCATGTGCATGAGCTCGTATGGGATGGGTCAGCATAGTACAAACACAATTCCAACATTGCAGTCTGTCTACAACCAACATTTATATATTTTTTAACTTAGAAGATTGCAACTAGCTCATTGAATGTTGGCTTTTTCACTAGTTTTTCTATTTCCATTTGTTCATCTAACCCCTTTGCTCTTTCCTGTATCTCTTCCCCTCCTTTCATTCTTAGGTTTCTTGATTAAAGTCTCCCCTTTGATCTGTGTGAAGCATTCAGCTCTAACCCTTCTTATCAGCGATGCAGTGAGCATCGGGAGCCCTTATTATGGTATATGCCGTTTGATTCCCTTACATGGTACATTGTGTGCACATTGCCAGTACTCCTATGTAATTCTACAGAATTCAGCGGCATTCAGCTCAAGTGGCCATCCCTCGAAGATTATCTGTCATTCAGCCGGCACAAAGCAGATGAGCTTTACTGAAGAAAAGGCCCTTGTTTACTTTATACATGTGTTTCAAAGCAAATCATGATGTGAAAGCTTCAGTAAGGGCTTCCTCTACGTCTGACTGCACCAAGGTGGAAAAATGCTGCCCATATTATTTTTTGTCAGATTATAGATTTGAAGACTTGCCGTGATGAAAAAGCCAACCTCCTGTCTAAATCATTAAAGCCTCTCTCTTTATCCGTTTCCCTTCCATCATGGCAATGCCTGACGTCTGCGTTGGTAAAGTCATCCTATTCTAAATATGGAAAGCGTAGCGATCTTATGTCACTTGCCTGACATGGAACGCTTGATCGTTTGTTTTTGAAGGAGGCGACTTTACACGGTACACGACTGCTCGATACTCGCTGACAGGATCTCCGCTCAATCATTCCGTCACAACGGATGAATTACAGACTTTGCTAAGTTGTAGTTATATGTGGGTGCCTATCAGAACCCACAAGGGATAATCTATTGACGCAGACAAAGTGAACACCAGGAAAATGAACTGTAGGTAACTTGGTGGCGAAAAGTAGAGCTGCAGTAGGTCTTGCCGTAGCTGCAGGGAGGATTTCACAGTGTTTTTTTATTGTTTCATTTTTACTCTTGAAATATTAAAAGGGGTAAATTTGTAAAATCTGCATTGTTTATTAATTTCGGCACATAATAGAATCAGCAGAATGTGTATGAGATTAGTAAAATTCCGCTGCAATATGGTGGGAATTTTATCTACACGAGCTAGCAGGTAAAATCCAACTCTATTTTATCCCCGGTAGAATCTGACTTATAATTCAAATTGTAGGGGGGTCTGTGACCCTACCACCCCCATCTCACAGGGTACATTGTCTTTGTGGTTGTATACAAGTGTTGCATGTTCAATTATAAGTATGAGGTTTGGACTGCTCTCCAGTTTTCCTGAGGTAGGGAAGTAGTTGCAAATAGTAGCACACCCCTTTTGGGTGCGGCCTGGTTAACAAAACAGGCCTATAGAGTAAGTTTCAGGAAAGTCCCCAAGAAGAAAAATGTAAGGTACGCTGCGAAACACAGTGGTGAAAAACGCAAAATTCAATTTGACAGAACCTTCTGGGTTACCTTGGGATTAGAGCGCAAGAATTGGGACATAAGCCCAGGAGGTGTGAGTGCAACCCTCTCTGCATTGGTGCTCTTCCATGCCTTTGGTGGTCTCCTGGGATGCAACTGACCCCTCTGGTACCTGTTGAAGTGCATGTCAACATAGAATTGGAGAACGGGTCATCATGCTGGTAGCAGTTAATGAACCTTTTAAAGAATGCCTTGATTGTTCTCTGAATGGATCCCTGTGGGTGGGACAAGGCTGGAGCCATGAGAGACTGTATGATTTCACCGAGAAACACAATGGTGTTGGAAAGAGAGAATAAGGGGCTAGAATGAGCTGTAGAGGTGCTGGAACAAAGGGAGAAGTCAGCCTCAATTTACACTGAAATTAATTACCCCATGAAAATAACATTGACAATGTGTACTTCTGATATTCATAATAGCTCAAGAGAAAGACTGTTTGCAAAAATTATGGACTCGATGTCTATGTTGACTCTGAAAGGGCAAGACTTTACAAGAGACTGTGGTACTGCGGAAAAGGCAGGGGTGAGTATTGCTAATCCAGGGCTGCTATGCAGCTGAGGCTCAGTCTCGCCCGTGTCCACGGAGCCCCTCGCCTGCTCCTCAATACTATAAAGCATTTATAGTGTAAGTGTCACATAATAAAAGTTTTACTCTATAACTGAAGCTGCACAGTGCTGCTGATCACAATGGGTCAGGGTCTTGACACCCAAACAAATCAGTCAAAATACAGCTCTGAAGTCCACAGCTCTATCGTGAGATGCAACCACAGACAAATGTACACGCTCATTAGAAAGTCCAAAGTCCATACAGTTACTCTCACAGAGGTGTCTGCAGACCCATAGACCTACCACTGAACCTGTAAATAGATCTGAGGGTGCATCTTATACAGGATCTGCAAATTTCAGAGCAGCATTTTGACTGATTAATGTAGGTCTCAGGACCCTGACCCTCACCAATTAGCAGCACCTGTCATATAGTATGACAATTAAACTTTAGAAGGGCTGGTTGGAATAAAAAAAAAACCTGGGTTACTCTTGTCTATGGGTTGTATCTAGTAATGCATCCCATCCACATGGGGTTAAGAAGTAGTACTAGACTCTGTGGTTGCAAGTGCCCGGTGGACAATCACAAGCCCACCAAATGCACAGGTGTCCCCCAGTAAATGCTTCCCTACGCAGCCATCTTGGCCTTGATCAACTACTCTAGCTTTCACCACTCACATTAGCGTTGAAATCTTGCATCAATTTAATGGCACATGCGTAGATGTCTTCTGAGCAGACGGCTGAAAAGGATGCAGTGTGTGTGGTACATCACTGATAAGGCTGCTCAGGATTGAAAGGAAGAGAGAGTAGTTTGCAGAAGTAAGATTTTAGTGCTGAAGAGAGTGATAAATGTTGGAGCAGTCAATAAAGACCATGTGGATAGCATTTAGTAGAATTTACTGCTAGGGGCCTTCCCAGGCTCAGAACTGTCCACTGAACACATGAATCCTCAGTACCATATATGATGGCAGTACAATTATACCTCTCACAAAGGCCTCACCTGGTGTCTTTTTACTTTCGCTTAACTACCTGAGCTACCGTTGGCTTATTAGGCAACAAGTATGCATATAGTTTCTTCAAATGGAGTTGATCTTTGGCAACACATTATTTGATCTACAAATCCTTAAAGTCCATGTCGACCGTCTAACAATCCTTGCTACATGACTTAAGCTGAGAAACCAAACCAGAAACCTCAGTTACAGACACATGTTTTGAGATGTTTGTGGAGCCCACTGACACTGGGTACTCGGTACCGGACTGGGGTATCACAGGGGTTGTCATGGTGGTCTTGGTCCGGACCATGTCCTGAGCCCACAAGTAATGCGTTTTGGGGGTTATTTACAGGGGATAAAGTCGTGATGCCACCCGTGGTATGTGGTCAGTGTGACCACCGCTGCTGCAGAACCTACGGGGATAATGTTTGGCAGCCGGTGATGTAACGGCTCTCCACAGGCAGAGCCTGGTTCCCCGGGCAGTGGTGATGATAGTGTATGGATGATATAGGGCAGGGGTAGTGGTAGAGATGATAACAGTTTGTGAGGGAGAGAAGGGCTCGAGCGCAAGAATTACACAGACTCATGGTTTGTAGTTTTCCAAGACTTTACTGCAGATGGTATTCAGTAGATATTGTCCACGGAGTCTGTACCGGGGCCGAGTTGCTCCCACCCTGGCCGGGTCCTTGGCTTCCTACTCTTGCGCTTGTGTGTGTGTCCCTGCTGCCACTTTAGCTAGGCTGCCAGCCCTGTCTCTCCTCACGGTACCAAACTTGCTAGGCAACTTGAGTCTTATCTTTGTGTTTCTGACCCTGCCGTGTTGCTTCACTGTGGTACATTGAAGATATATAATTTTCACTAATCCAGTGTTTTCTGTGCTGCTTATGTCAGGCACAATTGTGGATCCAGTATCCGGTCTTTGCACTTCTCCGGGGTGAGTTTAGGGTAACTCTGTGTCCCGGGTGTGTTCCTCTGCTTTTCCTATTCCTCAGACCCTGGCTGGCCTGGAACTGGACAGTGGACCATGGGGTGAGCCTAACGCAGCCCTTTTACACCAAGGTCCTTTCCCTCAGTCCTCTCAGGAACTGAACTAACTGCCACTTCCTCTCCACCCAGAATATATAGGGAAGGTGCTTTAGCTCCCCCTTCTGGCCTGGAGGCGTTAGTGTAGTGTTGTGGGTTGTGTGGGGAGTTAACCCTTTGTGGTGTTACTGTGGCACATGAACCCTGGGGTGCCACATGTTGACCCTCCGCAGTGCAAAGCAAGAGATCTGAATAGGCTAGGTGAGAGACCTCTAAAAAGGGGTCTCCCTAAAGAGTTGATATTGACTACTAGGATTGCTACATTTAATAAGTGGTACGAGAGATCAAGTCCTCTTCCCTCTGAAGAGGCTCTTTAATTATTTCTTCTCCCAGAGGAGCATTGAATAACCTAAAAGTCTTCTTATACCAACATGTCAGGCAAGTCACTCACTGCAAGGAGAAATGCGACTTCTTAGGGTACTTCACACACAACGTATCGCTAGTGATATCGCTGCAAGTCACAGTTTTGTGACGTAACAGCGACCTCGCTATGTGTGAAACGTAGCAGCGATCAGGCCCGTGCTGTTAGATCGCTGATCATTACAAATCATTATGGACCATTTTTTGGTCGTTGCGCTCCCACTGGGCAGTGTGCATCGCTGTGTTTGACAGGGACAACGACCAACAATCTCAATACTATGCCCGAGAGTGACAGGGTCCCAAAGACTGCCGTTATTGAGATCTGACTGTTTGACATCTCACCAGCGACCACGTAGCGACACACCTGAGATCCCGGCCTGGTCAAATCGTGGTTGTGATAGCTGGAAAGTTGCAGCATGTAAAAGAGCCCTTAGACTCCCTGACAGAGGACTCTCACCCATAACATAAAGAGGAAATTATTGACATTTTTACATTGTTACATCCAATAGGTGACACTAGAGATTAGGTTATCTTCATTTAAAGTGGCTATTGGCATATCTAATTACCCAGGTGGTGAGCACAAGTCTCCTACACTGACATGTCACTCTTCAGAAGGAGAAACAAGATACAAATCTTCTAGTTGTGATACCTTTTAATGGCTAATAAAATTAGTGCTGCTCTGATGAACATGTATTTTGATATTGTTATATATATGGGCCTTCTTAGTTAGCGATAATTTTTATGGTGTTTGCCAAGGGGGCGATTCTCACTCGGTAATAATTCAGAGCTCCTTAAAGGCGTCTTAGGAGAATCCTGTAAGCCACACCTCCTTTGTTGAAGATCATGTATATTAGTGCTCATATCCTTTAACTATATGGTGGATTAAAAAAAAAAATGTATACTTAGGGGAACAGCAATAATAAATTTAGTGCAAAAGGTGGAGTTTTTGACCTGGTGACACAAGCTTTTTAAAGGGAATCTGTCAACAGGTTTATGCTTCCTCATCTGATAGCAACATGATGTAGGCAAGGAGATTCGGGAAAATGTATAACATTGATTACTGGCAGCAGACATTCTGACACAATCAAAGAATTGAGTTGCTGTGAGAGTTCCCCTCTCCACACCAGGCTCTCAATAGAGATTGTGCATTGACAGTGAGGTGTCAATCACAGCAGGGGGCATGTTGGACTGCAATGCACATGCGTTTGTAGTCCTGTAATGTTAATAATAGGGTAATAAACCCTTTAGTGTCAGTAAACAATAGCTCACACACAGATAAGAGAAGCACAGATGCTGTTTGTTTTTTAACTCTTACATCATGCTGTCCTTAACAAAAACCCTGCTGACTGATTTCCTTTAAGTTATTTGGAATTACTTTTTCTTATGATCTGACATGATCTGCTTGAAGCTATACTTTACACATCACCTTTAGTTTAATACTAGTCCAGAAAAATAAGGTAAGATTCTTGGCTACTACCTTGTCTTATGGGTAATATTGGTCACACTCTGTATCCAGCCTGCCCTTCATTTGTGTGCTCTTCCTGCCATGTGAGGTGCTCATCCACACATCTCAGATGTGGGATCCAAATCAATAAGAAAAATCCAAGAGGCAATGGCACTCCTCTATTGCAGGAAAATACTTTATGAACAAGAACAGCCAATTCTTACATTTTACAGGGATAGGCTGAGGGCATTCTTGGATATCAGGGATGGGGAGAACATGAGTGTGTTACTGGAGGACGATGATCGTTTTGTGCCCTACGGCAGTTCTATGGGTCCACTCTTCCTCTGCTAGCACTGTAATCTTACAGTTCCAAGGAGTGTGAACTGGTGATGCCCTGCAATTCCTCCTTGCGATTATAATCCAAAAAAAGGCACCTTATTAGTGGTGGACCCACGAAGTGCCGTAAGGCACAAAATGATCATCGTCCTCCAGTAAAGCACCGTCTTCTTGCCTCCTTGACACCCAAGAAATCCCCTAGCTATGCCTGTAGGACAGGGGGGGGTACTCCAGGCCTCAAGTGCTGTCATCAGGTCAGGTTTTCAGGATTTCCTTAGCATTGCACTGGGATTGGAATCATCATCAGTGCAGGTGATTATATTATCACCTGTTCAATGCAAGGGAAATCCTGAAAACCTGATCTGTTGGGAGGCCCTTGAGGCCTGGAGTTCCTCAACCCTGCTGTAGGATGTAAGACGTGGCTATTCGTGTTAATAAAGTCTTCTGTCAGTTTCTTGCCATCAGTCAAGAGATATCTTGAGATTAGAGGATACATATGGGTATAATAGGTTTAGACAATGTTGTTCTCTGATGTAGCACGTCTTTTGACTGTAAGATATGTTTGTGTATGCGTAAATTCCGTAGAGTTTGCACGTTTCAGTATGTCAATTGCAATTTTCTGGGCTTTTTCTATAGCCTGTGACATAAATACTCTTCTATTCTATTTCTATTGTATTTCTAGATCTTTAAAGACCATAAGTTCATTCATTTGTATTAATACACTATCACTTACAAGTAATATTTGGCGCCACAGAACCTATCGATGTTATATGAATAATAGATAATATAAACAGGAACGAGTCCCCTCGTACTTTTCTATTGCTCATGAAGACCTACAAATGTACAAATAATGATATTGATCGAGCTGAACAGCACATTTTGCAAGATCTAGGCTGCACTAGGGAAATTTCCCTCACATGAACGATACATAGTACAAAGAAGGAATCATCTGTTCGAATTTACTAAAGAAATCTTATGTCTACCATTTAATTAAATGGACCCGGCAAGGATTAACTTTTCCTATAACCAGGCTTGAAAGGGTTTTGAACAAATAACACCTTGGTGCGGGGTTTTCTGATAGTTGTTTTATTGCCTTCATTGTGAAGGAATGTGATGATGAGTTTTCCTAACCAAGATGATGAGGCCAGACCCGAATGAGGCCTAGCACTGATTTGACGCACGAAGCTCTACAAGACACCTGATGGAGTCATTAACACCTCCAGCCCGGCTCTTTTTATTTCCACCTCATCAACATATGGAAACTCTCTAAATTTAGCCAGCCGAGTGTAAAAAAAAAATAAAAATCAAGAAAAAAGAAAAGCGAATTCAGTCTCAGGTCAAAGAGAAAAAAAACAGAATAATCACAGACAGCCGGTGAGACAACAATTTGCTTGTGGAAAGTAACAATTTCTTTTCATTTTTTTCCCCCCAAGCTACTGTAGTTTATTTGTGTACGGCTTTTAGATTTGAGAAATTGTAGATAATTTATCTTCTGTATAAATCAAGTCATTACTCTTCACGCAGGGCGGAGGACAACCGGTTCAGTAATTTCAGTTCAGTCAAACTTCCGTATACAACCTACAAAGGCTACGCAAACAATTTTATGTATATATTAAAGATGATTCATAACAGTCCAAAATAGAGAAATAGCTGCTGCCAAAATGCTCGGAGGCTTTCCTCTGATCAGCAAGTTGTCAAAACAGCGTTAAGCTGATTAGTTGAGAAGGAATAGTCTAGTTGTCTTAGCTTAACATGGGACCGGCTAACCAATGTCGATGGGCTTGACAACCATCTAATGCAGGGGTAGGGAACTCCAAGCCTCGAAAGCCGCCAACAGGTCCTGTTTTCAGGATTTCCTTAGTATTGCACAGGTGATAATATAATCACCTACACTGGTGATGATTCCAGCCCCTATGCAATACTAAGGTAATCTAGAAAACCTGCACTGTTGGTGGCTCTCGAGGTCTGGAGTTCCCTACCCTTGATCTAATATATATGAAGGTGTCACGACTCGAGATGAGTGAACCTGTTCGGGCTTGAAGTTCAGGTGAGTTTGCATGCTTTATGTATGAAAATTACTGGAGTGAGCATCTCTGTGCTCCGCTACGCTTGGTGCTTGGCCCATTGGGGGCTACCTGCAGTGTTTGATCGGCTCGCACTGGAAGTAAAAACAGAGTTATTAGTCATAGTGTGGAGTGTGGATGTTAAAATGAAAAATTCCCCGGGAGGCATTTGCTTAAGGCTGGTTGTATGTGGGCAGAGCGCCAAACTGCAAATCAGTGACTTCTTATGAGGTTAGGGTCCAATTTGGGCACCACCCAAACTAAAACTTCCACAGGTACAAACATCTCTACAACTAAACAGAACTTTGAAAGGTCGCTAGTCAAACTCCCCCCCCCCCCACCTCTGAAGAGATAAACTTTGGGTGGGGGGAAGCATGTTGAATTTTCATGCCTAATCCTTTTGTTATGTAAAGTGACTATCGGAGAACAACTCTCTTATTCCCATACACAACACCATCATGCTCAGAGGATATATGTGGTGGATCAGCCAAGTTTAGTTATGTTCTACCCAGCAATTACTGTCTTTGGGCTCGCTCACATGAGTGTATACATCGGATGAGTGCTTTCCAATGTTTTATTGAATGGACCTGGGACCAATGTTATACTATAAAGGTGCCGTCACACAGCACAACCTGGCCAGCAATGTCGGAAGCGATGCGCGGGTGCCCGCTCGGTTCCGACATTGCTGGCCAGCTGTCACACAGCACGGCTGCGGCCGGCGATGCCGCAGCGATGCGGGCGGTGACATCGCTCGCTGGGCTGGGCTTAGCCCAGCGAGCGATCCGCAGCAACGCTGCGGTATAGGCTGGATCGCCGCCGACATCGCTCTGGCGATGTCACACGGCGCGATCCAGCCTAATCGCAGGTCGCAGGTTGTCAGGTTTACAGTTCTTCCCGTAAACCTGACAACCTGCGACTAGCGATAAAACGCGGTCGCGTCGCGCTGTCACACAGCGCGACGTCGCTAGCAACATCGCTGGTACGTCACTTTTCCGGCGATGTTACTAGCAACGTCGCCTGGTGTGACAGCACCATTAGGGTTGGATGTCATCCAAGGGCAGTGCAATTTATGCAGACATAGACAATGAAAAAATTGAGATCTCTATCTTCTCACCTGAGCTTAGATCAGTATTTGAGCCAACTGTCATCAGCATAATCGGCCTGATTCTCACACATAAGAGAATAAACGTCCATGTGACCCCTGGCCTTTTAAGTAGTATTTCATTATCCCTGTTTGGCTCAATGACCTGATAGAAAATAGCTAAGGGTAGAGGATGGTTAAAGGCATTGTCCAGGTGAATTATATCATTGACCTATTCTTATAATAGTTCATCAATATCTAATCAATGAAGGTCGAGCAACTGGTGTCCCAACAGATCAGCAGTTAAAAGGTCTGGAGGGAATCAGAATTAAACAGTGCACAAACTTGAGCAGTATGGCTTTCTTTCCAATGTAATGGTTGCTGCCATTTTGTTCCTGTTTTCTTTTACATTGCAGGTTAAAAAAATAGTCTTGTTTAAAACTTCAAATTACCTTGCAAAAAATATCTTTCATGTATCTAAAATAGTTAATTTGGTAAATATCTCTATGTTCCTTGAACGGTTGTAGAGTTCAGTTATCAAATGTCGGCTGCAGTAGTCAATTGTAGGGGGAGATCACTGTATGTGATTAACAAAGTGATCTTAATATCCCCTATGGACGCTTTTCTGAACAGATATCAAACTTGCGTCAGTAGTAGCCAATAGTCTGATTGCAACATAGATTAAAAATTATTTGAAAATCTCTAATCTGCTGAGTTAGTGTAGCACCCCGCTGGTCAGCGCGCTACAAAAGGGTACTACACCCCAAACAGAAAGTGCAGTATTCTTGTCCTGGTAGGGGGTAATGGAAGTCTGAAGCTCCCCATAATACACATACACCTAGAGACTGGGGACCAATTGGTCAGCCAGTTACCAGGGTAACCGGTCCCGGTGGGAGGAGAGCTAGGGTATATAGTGAGTGAGAAAAGAGCAGGAAGGCAGAACAGAGGAACTGGAGAAAGCAGAACCTGAGAACAGAGAAGCAGGAGAGAGAGGAGGAGAAGACGAAGTAACGGGGAGGGCACCTCAACCTGGTGACCCAGACAGAGAGGGGCGGATACAGGGTAATGGAATACCCTGGCCCAGTCCAAAGTGGGCTACAGGCTCCGAAGTGGTGCAGAGGACAATCCCTGAGCTGCAAATACCGATGTGGTCAATACATCTTAGGAGCACGAACCAGCCCAACCTACACACGGTCCCCACCAGAAGCACCAAACTGGGCCCCTAGAGTGTGAAGAGGGTGTCTCATATCACCCAACAGGCCTGGTAGTAAACGGTATTCGTGCTGGGCAGCGCGAGGAAGAAGGAGTGCGCAGAGGTAGGACAGAGAAAGAAATAAAGGAAGGAACATAGCTGGAGCTTCGGACAGACATTTCCTACTGCCAGGACCATGTGATCCACTATCCTGACTGTAACAACCTCATACCCTGTAAACTGCAGATTACCGGAGTAAAGACCCGTGCAGAGCATGCAAGTGTCTGTGTTTTTTCCTGGTTGACTGTAACATTCCAGACTCACAGCAGAGACTGCGCTGCCCTATTCTTATCATCACACTATACAGCCCCAGGGACCTCTCTCCACCTGTAGGGAGCCACAACACCTTGCTGCCGCCCATCACCCCGGAGGCCCCAGCAGCTCCGGTGGCATCACCGGATCTACAGGTGGTGTCACAACATTTATCTATAAACTCTTATCCCTGTAAATACCCCTTTTTGTTGTCACCGCAAGGGCACAGGTTCAGGCACCGACCACCCGTAACATCCTTGCACCCAACCGCCCGAGATCTGAGTAACCCAGACCATTGTGGGCCAGACATTATGTAGAAGAAATTTAATATAAAGTATTATCATGACATAGTAACCAAATTCCAACAGGCTGTAATTCCCTTTAAAACCTCTGGATGGTCAGACTTAGACATATCTAGCCTAAAATTTTCCTGACAGAATATTGGAATATTGTAAAATCATATTTGAGCAATGTAATAATATCTAAAACATGTTGAATGTTTTGCAGGCACTAAACAATATGTTCTTGCTCAGACATGCCACTAACCAACCAACTCAACCAACTGTGTTAGTGTATGTGCACATGTAACATGGCTCAGAGCGGTAGCTATTTGCGAGGTGGTTGTTGTCTCTTATTTCCTGGAATGCTACATGAATATGAATATCCTGTATGTGAACATGTACTACGGAGGCGTCACGCCCTTGCAGACCACATGATGCTGATTTCTTCGACAGGCCAGTTCCATATGTTCTATCACTCAGTGATTAAGACCACCAGTTCTTTGAAAACAGTAATTTACTAAACAGCCACTTGACAAAATCTCAGTACAGTAGATAGTGGGTACATAACTTTTCGTAAGGTTCCTCTTCCACACATAGGATTGCTATACATAACCTCTTTGCTTCCACAACTTCACTTAGTTCTGCTTCCAACAGTCTCATTCCTTCACCACTACGTAGCTTAGCAAAACTGTCCGGTTAGTGAAAGTCATATCTTCGACCCACAGTTCAGTCTCATGACTTTCATAGAAACTGATTTGCCAATATGGCCGAACTTAGCTTCTAGCTGACTCCTAGGGAACTCCCGCCCAGGGCACTCACTTTGTCTCACATTTCTGTACTGTCCTGTCACCAGTCACCTCTCTGAGTTCTAAACTTTGTGCCATACTGCTAGATTTCCTATAACAGTATCTGGCTCCAGTTGCTTGCTGTCCTTTGATAAATTCTCTCTCTGGCTATGTTCTAATTCAGTCTCCTCTCATGTCAGGGACACTCACATGCTGTGTCTCTGCTCACTAGTCAGACCTTAGGTCTATGTCTGTCACACTCTGGGCCCTATGTGACTCACTACAAGGAAGTCTTCTTTGATCTTGCTACATAGCCCCTCCCTCTTTAGGTTAGTCCCAACTCTTAACTCTTAACTCTATCACTGCCTTTTCACTACCTGCTACTGTGCAGAACACAGCTTCATCACATGACAGTACAAAAACATTAAACAGGCAAATGTTATAATGCATCACATCTCAACAAGACATCTTCAAGGGGGAACGTGAACAGTATGTCCATATTCTTACACAATGGTTTTTTCAGTTGGATGAAGAGATGCATCAAAAGGAGATGCTTCAGGAAACAACTCTTTTTTTTAATCTGAAGCATCATTTTTATAGTTTTATCTATTTTTAGGGATGCAGGGGGAGTCATTTTCTGACCGCTTTTTCAAAGTTTTTCGCCAACAGCATTTGTTTTTAGCCTTTTTACAGAGTTTTTGGAGTGTTTTAGATTTTTATCATAATTAGATTTACTGGACTTTTTTTTAACAATATTCAACAATAAAATAACCACTACCAATTTTTGCATTTCTTGTAAAGTATAGAGCATTTTCAGAGCAAAAAACACTTGAAGAATGGTCCTCTCACTTCTTTTAACAACTTGGCGTCTTTGGAGACCTGAATTATTTAAAGAAAATAGAAGGTTTTCATGGCAATGGAGAGGGCTGGGAGAGCTCCCCCAAAATAACTTGCAGCTATCACAACACATAATCAGGAGGGACTATCACAGCCTATAAAAAAACAGAAGCAGGGAATGCAGCAGCTATTTTGTTGTGAATCTCTATTGTGAGAGAACATCACACCTTAGCCTTAGAGATAGGGAGCAAAAAACTAAAAACTTTGTATACAGTGGGTACGGAAAGTATTAAGACACCTTTAAATTTTTCACTCTCTGTTTCATTGCAGCCATTTGGTAAATTCAAAAAAGTTCATTTTTTTTCTCATTAATGTACACTCTGCACCCCATCTCGACTGAAAAAAAACAGAAATGTAAAAATTTTTGCAAATGTATTAAAAAAGAAAAACTGAAATATCACATGGTCATAAGTATTCAGACCCTTTGCTCAGACACTCATATTTAAGTCACATGCGGTTCATTTCCTTGTTATCCTCCTTGAGATACTTCTACTCCTTCATTGGAGTCCAGCTGTGTTTAATTAAACTGATAGGGCTTGAATTGGAAAGGCACACTGTCTATATAAGATTTCACAGCTCAAAGTGCATGTCAGACCAAATGAGAATCATGAGGTCAGAGGAACTGCCCAAGGAACTCAGAGATAAAATTGTGGCAAGGCTCAGATCTAGGCAAGGTTACAAAAGAATTTCTGCAGTGCTCAATCTTCCTAAGATCTTAATGGCCTAAATAATCCTTACATGGAAGACGTTTGGGACTACCACAAGTCTTCCTAGACCTGTTCATCCTGCCAAGCTTTGCAATAGCGGGAGAAGAGCCTTTCTAAGGCTGGCTTCACATTAGCGTTTGTGTCTGCATGCTGATGGCATGCAGACACAAACGCTGTCAAAAGCAGGGTCCAAATGATGTGTCCGCAGCGGATAATGTCCGCCTGCGGACACATCACTATGGAGCCCGGCAGCCAATCGGCGCTGTCCGGGGGCGGGCCGGGGGTGGAGATCAGCGCCGGAGATCTCCGCCCCCCGGCCGCCGGTAAGCTCCGGGACTGTCGGCGGGGAGAAAAGCTGATCTTTTACAGCTGTTTGAATCTTCCCGCGCCGACACTGAGAGGAGATGTCGGCGCGGGAAGATTCAAACAGCTTTCAGATCAGCTGTTCTCCCCGCCGACATCGCTAGGAGATTACAGGCGGCGGGGAGGAGGAGGACAGCAGAGGGTCAGCTGATCTCCCGGTGGCCGTCGGTGAGCTCCTGTGACATCACCGGCGGCCACCGGGAGATTTTTCAATGGGTCCGCAGCGTTCTCCTGCGGTGTCATGCAGAGGACACTGCGGACCCATTGAAGCCAATGCATTTTTTGTGCGCTTGGGGACGCTTGCTGATTGTCCAAGCTCCCCAAACGCACAAAAAAACCCAACATGCTGCGTCCCGGGTGCGGATGCTGGACACCGGAAGCAGCAGATATCGTCCGCATCCGCACCCGAACGTAGCAAACGCAGGCACCATGCGTTCCTATGTTAAACATAGGAACGCAGTGCGCATGCGTTTGACTGCGTATGGGAACGCAGCAATACGCTGCCTTCCCATACGCAAATGTGAAGGCAGCCTAAGAGAGTTAAAAAAGAACCCCAAGATCATTGTGGCTAAGCTCTAGAGATGCAGTATGGAGATGAGAGAAAGTTCCACAAAGTCAACTATCACTACAGCCCCCCAACAGTCAAGCCTTTATTGCAAAGTGGCCCAACAGAAGCCTCTCCTCAGTGAAAAACATAGAAAACCTGACTAGAGTTTGCAAAAAAGCACATGAAGGACTCCCAGACTATGAGAAATAAGATTCTTTGGTCTGATGAGATGACAATAGAAGTTTTTGGTGATAATTCTAAGCTGTTTGTGTGGAGAAAACCAAGCACTGCTTATCACCTGCCCAATACAATCCCAACAGTGAAATATGGTGGTGGCAATATCATGCTATGGGGGTGTTTTCCAGCTGCAGGGACAGGACGACTGGTAGCAATTGAAGGACACATAAATGCAGCCAAGTACAGAGATATCCTGGATCAAAACCTCTTCCAGAGAGCTCTGGACCTCAGACTTGGCCGAAGGTTCACCTTCCAACAAGACAATGACCCAAGGCAAACAGCTAAAATAACAAAAGAGTGGCTTCAGAACAACTCTATGACCATTTATGACTGTCCCAGCCAGTGCCCTGACCTACACCCAATTGAGAATCTCTGGAAAAACCTGAAAATGGCTGTCCACCAACATTCACCATCCAACCTGACGGAACTGGAGAGGATCTGCAAGGAAGAATGGCAGAGGATCCCCAAATCCAGGTGTGAAAAACTTGTTGCATTATTCCCAAGAAGACTCTTGGCTGTACTACCTCAAAAGGTACAAATACTCCATACTGAACAAAGGCTCTAAATACATATGAACATGTGGTATTTCCTTTTTTCTTTAATAAATTTGCAAAAATGTCTACATTTCTGTTTTTTTTTTTTAGTCAAGATGGAGTGCAAAAGTGTATATTAAGGAAAAAAATGAACTTTTTGAATTTACCCAAATGGCTGCAATGAAACAAAGGGTGAAAAATTTAAAGGGATCTGAATACTTGCCATACCCACTGTAGATACGGTGTGACAAAATAATAGTGAAGAACAGTTACTATCTGTTTACCTATAGCCACATATGTTGAGTGGATATGGATATTACTAAGGCTGTGTTTGCATTATAGAGCTTAAAAAGGCTGGGACATAGTCATAAGAGGTGTCATCTTTTAGTGCAAGTGGAGTACTTGCTATTGGTAACAAATTGAAATTAAATCTAAAAATAATTGGAAATATTAGAATGTCAAAAAATCCATATATCACTTCAATTACCATACACAAATGGCTGTTATCAGTGCAGTCCACAATCCAAATGGTAAAGAAAAAGAAGATAGGCAGGAGGCGCCGGCGACACAGCACACCACAGTGCCAAAAACCATCTCAAGGGACGCTAACAACCAGGAGTCAACACAGTACAGCACACTAAACAGGGGAACTCCATCACATAAGGTCCAGACACAGGAGTGACCAGCAACGACCCATACAGGCCAACATCTACAGACCTGTTATCACTCATTATACCATTGAGGAGGTCCCCATGGTGCAGTACAAGTAACCAGCAACGCGTTGAAAAAGGCTACGGTCTGTAGCCGAAATGTCAGCTATATTGTCGCACCCTGTCTCTGTGCATCACAAATAAAAAATGAAAAGAAAACTTTCACCCAACACCACGTTGAGTGTGCAGTGTTCTGTTGATAGTACCTTAACAAGGGCCCTGGAGATCCGTACGCTAGCATCTCCTATATTCATCCAAGTGTGCATGCCAATCTCAGAATTACTTGAATTAGACTTGAATATGACTTTGACCCATACATTCTTGGACACCGATTACTTAGAGCAGAAGTCTGGCTTGTATGTGCTGTATTCACCCATTTACTAGGAACCATGTATTACAGCCTCAGAATGGAATATGGCGGCTTCCCGCAGCACAGACTATGGATCCCTTAAATGAATAATCGTAATGAATAACCATAATGTAGAGAGCACCTTCTTGGAACAGGAGCTCTGGCGTGTAAGTATCGGCTCGGTTGCTGCTTTCACTGTTGATTCAGGGTTTTATTGTTATTGAATTTTCTCTAGACCAGCCTACTTGGAGAAAAGATTTAGATCATTGATCATAATTAGGAAGTATAGCTCCTGGAGATTTTTTTCTCTCTCCAGGCATATTACAAAGTGGACAATAAGTCATTAGAAAATGAATTACACAATGATTTTCAAAAATGCCCGGCATCTAGCAAACTTAAGGCAAAGCAGATTCAAGTAATTAAAGTAGACGGTAAGAAAATACTTTGTTTTCAGAAGGGGAATGAATTATGAGCTTCACTGATCAAGTATCAAACCTTTGTGTTCATATATATATATGAGTATTTTGTCTAACATTTGCTTAAAGGGAATGAGTAAACAGAACCCTTTAAGAAAAGTATTCACTTCTTAAGTCACAGGGACTGGTGCTCTTACGAACAAAATACACTTTCAATAGATGAGGGTCAAAGTTCTTTGTGAATTCTACTTATTGGCTGAGATGTACCATGTACAGAAGGAGCAAAGACTATGATGATACGCAATACACCACCTTGATTATCTTAAAAGGATTACGATGAATTAACATTGCACAAGACATTGACACATTAGGTGTTGTGCTACACTTTTCTGTGTCAAGAGAGCCCATTGCTGTTTTATCTGAGTCAAGATAGACTGCTGGAAGATCTGTAGTAGTCGGCAGGGTTATTGGCACCCAGGGGCTTAACGATCATGGTCTCACAGATCGCAACTTCAGCTGGATGTGTGTCCGAGAACGCCCATTAAGCTGAAATTTATTGCAGTGCAGAGACCCATTGGGTAACTGATCCGCAATACATTCCGCCAGCCAATCAGAGGCCAGCAGCTGACTTCAGTGTCTTGCTCTTGTAAGCTGTAGACTCTTTTGCCCTCTGTAGTTGAGGACACTACATTGCATGGGAGTGGAGGAAGGTAAGTAGAATGCTTTTTTGTTCATGGAGAGGCAGAATGAGGAATATATGTACCAGGATGGGGGTCTATATATGTCTGGATGGAGCACAGAATGGGAGACATATATACGATGGGTCAGGATGGGGATATACCAGGAGGGACCCAGATGCAGGAATATATTTCAGTATGAAGGAATATATACAGTGGTACATATACAAGTGGAAAGCAAGAGGGGACAATATACAAATGAGGCCAGAATGGACATATAATCAGTGGGGTACATATACAAGTGGAAAGAGCACAGGATAGGAGACAAATATACCAGAATGGGGCCCAGGATGGGGGACATATATACCAGGATAAGTCCCAGGATGGGGCCCAGTATGCAGGGCATACATTTCAGTATGGGGGACATATATATCGGTACCAGGATGGGGGACATATATATATGTGGAATGAGCACAGGATGGAGGACATATATACCAGGATGAGGCCTAGGATGTGGAGGGAGGGCAACACATATGTTTTTATAGGGTATAGAATGCTACAAAGGGCCCATACATGAGATGGAGCCCAGGTCTAAATCTTGTACTGGGGGCCATCAGACTCTAGTTACACCACTGGAGGCACCATCATTTGAATACGGCACCTGCCTTGAAATATTGTCGCTCGGTGATTGCAGTAGTACCTATCGGTGTTTTGTTGAAACTGTCTAATATATTCTATTTTCTTCCATAGCTTTGCAAATTTAGCTATAATACTATTTTTTCTGAATGTCTTATAAGGAAATCACAGATATACAACCTTTTTTTTATAGAAACATCAGAAATCAATATTGAATTGTAAATAATATATTTCTATAAAGTAGAATACAGACATGAAGACAATAGGATGATTTACTGTGATACTTACAATAAATAATAATGGATATCACAAAAATCTGTACAAAAGTCTAAAACTTCAAAAATATTTTTACAGGTGAATGGCACTCCTGTATTCTTGCACGCCTTTACTTAAATTCCTGTAGCTACATTTGGTTATTCTGTAACATTTCAACAACTGGTTTCTTGCTCTTGTAATTGCCATCACACCGGTGAGTGAGTATTACACAATAAATAACTTCTCTGTGCCACACAAGTTAGTAAAATAATTTGTAAAGATCATAACCTTAAAACAAAGTAGTACATTTTTATTTCCTTTTGTTGGTATTGGAACAATAAAAAAAACAGAAATAAAGGCAAATTTGGACATAACTTTCACACAAAACCCCTAAAGTTGGCCAAAACAAATTATTGGCACCTTTCAAGCATGTGATGCTCGTTAAAACTCACCTGTGGCAAGTAACAGGTGATCAAATCACACATGAAACCAGATAAAAAGGGGAGACGTGCAGTCAATCACTGAATTGTGTAGACAGTGTATGCCACACTAAGCATAGAGTACAGAAAGAGGAGAAGACAACTGTCTGAGAACCAAATTTGTTGAAAAATAATAACAATCTCAAGGTTTCAAGTCCATCTCCAGAAATCTTGATGTTCTTTTGTCCATGATACGCAACATAAGCCATACATTTACAACTCATGGCACTGTAGCAAATACCCTGGATGTGGATGGCAGAGAAATATTGATGAAATGTTTCAATGCAGGATAGTCTGGATGGTAGATAAGCCCCAGTCAAGTGCTAAAGAAATTCAAGCTGTCCTGAGGGCTCAGGGTGCGTCAGTGACAGTGCATAAAAAAAAAAACAACCAACATTTGAATGAAATGAAACGCCATGGAGGAGACCCAGGAGGACCACACTGCTGACACAGAGACATATAAAAGCTAGAAAACAGTTTGCCAAAATGTATGTGAGTAACCAAAATTCTTCTGATAAAGTGTCTTGATTCTTGATGCAGATTAGACCAAGATAGAGCTTTTTGGTAAAGCACATCATTCTAAAGGCTGCTTCACATGCTAGGATATAGGTGAATGAGATTGTTACCTATGTCACGTGACTGCGATCCATCCGACATCGTTGGTGCATTGTCACACACAAGGATATCGGTAACGATCCTAAATTTGGCAACGCACCAGTGATGCCGAGAAGAATGTATGAACGATGTTAAATACGGCAGGAATAGGAGAATTATGAACAACATCGTTCAAAAAGGTGTCACACTGAACGATGTTGCTGCTTCACAGATCCTTAATTGGATGACGTACGTCAGGATCTCATTTTTTGGATGAAAGTTCCAACTATTTTTCCATCCTGCATCGTTCGTTTACACGCAAGGACGCACAAACGATATTGTTAGAATGTTCACAAATCCGTGACATGTCAACGATATCATTAACGATATCCTAGCAAGTGAAGCGGCCTTAAAGTTTATGGAAAAAAGAATGAGACCATTGGGGAAAAGAGCACAGGACCTACAGTCAAACATGATGGAGACTCAAAGATGTTTTGGGGCTGTTTAGCTGCCCTTGGTACTGCATTCTTTGACATCATGAAATCTGAAGATCACTTTGGTTTTAGATTATTTTGGGTGGAAATGTAGTGCCCTGTGTCAGAAAACTGGGTTTGGCTGGGGCTAGACTTGCATCTGCCCCAGCTCCGCTGAAAATTTAGACATTTTTTAGCAGAAGCAGCCCTGGCTGCCGACGCTGCCCCATAGCAACCCGCAGTGTACCTTGACAGCGGCCACACACAGAGCTGCAGGAGGTATGTCAGCAGCGTTTTCCTGTCCGCTGAGGAAAAGCGGCCGTCATGCAGCTCTGTGTGTGACCGCTGTCAAGGTACACTGCGGGTTGCTATGGGGCAGCGTCGGCAGCCAGGGCTTCCCATTAATGCTGGCTGCTTCTGCTGAAAACGTTTAAGTTTTCAGCGGAGCTGGCAGGAGCTGGGGCAGACGTAGGGCTGACCCCAGCCTTTGTCTTCTAGGTCATGGGTCTTCCAGATGGACAATGATCTCAAATATACTTCAAAAACCCAGAAATGGATGGAAAAAAGCTCTGGAGAGTTCTGAAGGGGCGGCAAAGAGTCTGGATCTAAATCCCATTAATCACCTGTGTCTTAAAATTGCTGTTGGGAGAAGACATCTTCACATATAAGAGACTTGGAACAGTTTGCAAAATAAGTGTCCAAAATTCTAGTTGAGGGGTGAAAGAAGCTTGTTGATGGTTATAAGAAAGATTGATTGCAGTTATTTTTTACAAAGGGTGTGCAAGCAAATATTTAAGGCCGGGTTACACGCAACGAAATCGCTAATGATATTGTTGCAACGTCACCAGTTTTGTGATGTTGCAGCGACCTCATAGTGAAGCCGCTGTGTGTGACATGTTCCAACGACCAGCAATCAGCTCGCTGATCGCTAATCGTTGGTAAATGGTCAGGGACGTTTTTCGATCATTGGTCTCCCACTGGGCAGCCAGCATCAGCGTGTGTGACAGCGGGAGACCAACGATCAATGACCTCCCAGCGCTGCACAGACACACTGGGACGCTGGTAACCAGGGTAAACATCGGGTAACAAAGTGCAGCGCTAAGCTTAGTTACCCGATGTTTACCCTAGTTACCAGTGTTCTCGCTGATTGCTTGTGAGTCTGCCTGTGTGACAGCTCACCAGCGATCAGATAGCAATGTCCCAGCGATCCCAATCGTTGGTGGGATTGTTGGGACATCACAGCGTGTAACGGGGCCTTAAGGTCAGGGTGCCAACAATTTTGCCTAGCCAATGTTGGGAGTTTTGTGTGAAATTATGTCCATTACGCCTTTTTTTCTCTTGTGTTATTCCAATACGCACCTTACAACTAAATGTGTGTATAACAAAATGTGTAATTGCAAGAAATACTTCAGTGTCTGGAACAATTTCAAAGGTGCCAACACTTTTGGCCTTGACTGTGTATGTACTGAGGCTAAAGCCAGAGTAGACATCAGAGTAATTAATCCTCTAGGGCTCCAGGAGTGTGCAATTTATGGATTTGCAAAATTGTCCTGTCTTTAAATTTCTTGTGCAACCAATTGTGATGCATCGTGAATGGAGGGATGCCAGCGGGCCATGAATTTTGCTATGCTGAAACTCACAAACCAAGGTGGGGTAAAGAAGGGACAATTCTGAATTTCTGCCTGCGAATCAGTGCCTGTCCTATTGCTGTTTATGTCATTAATGATTATAAAAATACCCGTAATATTTATATATATTTATATAAGTAATATATATATATTTTAAGAATTTGTTATTTGCAGCATTTCTTACCCATGGATTGCAATAATAATCCAATGTTAGGAGTGAACAAGATTCTAGAGAATATGCAAATGACTATATAATGAATGCACTAGTTTTGAGGAGCAATAGTTTGGCTATTACAGTGGTACTGTACTTTCTCCTGCATCTTCATAGGGCCTCATTTGGACATCATTGATATTTATCCTGTGTTGAAATATTGTGCCCTGTTTGACAATAGTTTGGATTTGAGTGTCATCAGTGTTTGGTTGCTGTGTTTGTTTTATCAATCAGTCTTTAATCAAAGATTTTTCATGTACGATAAATATAAAAACGTCCTATCTTCTCCTACCCATTACAAGGTTGACCACAGACCGCACACCAATGCCATCCATGTGCTTTCCGGCATTTTCATGGACTAATAGACTTGTATGGGTAATTTTGATCCACGACTCAAATAATGAATGGACACGTGTTCGTGATTCTTTTCCAGGACAAATGGACAGAACATGTACGTGAATCCTTGACATCTCAATGAGCCCCATGCTCTACACGGCATCACGCGGAATGAATGCCTAATAAATATCCATTTTTAAGGGTTAGGGTTGATAACTCTTATAAGCACTGAATAGTTTGCATACTGATGAAATGTACCCCATGTACATGTATATTTTTCCAGTTGTAGCTGTTATATTGGTATATCTATTAAATATCTGGAGAACACTAGACAGCAGCAGGCAGTGAAGGTCCGCTGAAGGTCCATTCTCTCAGGACTTCCTCCCCGGTCCTGCAGTGTTTATAGAGATCAGCTATTACCATGGCCTCTCCACAGATCTGTAATCTCCCAGTCCTATTTCTCTCTGACTTTATAATGATAGAGAAAGGTCTGACCTGCTCCATTCCCACAGGTCCAGTCCTGTAAATGCCATATATTGTTAGAGTGATTTTTGCAAGACAGTGAAATTGCAGCATGGCATACAGGATGAATCTTTAACCCTCAGAGTAAAAGCCATTATTAGATTAGCAGCCGTGCAGTATATGGGACATGCCACCATTCATTTACTGCCGGCTGCGTATCAATGTGAAATTACATTACGTATCATCTCTGTAGTGTGGTCATTACAGAAACTTTCATTATCTTACGCATTTAAAGGCTTTTTGTGTTTTCATGCAAAAATGGCTTCAAGAAAAAAAAGACAGACCCCCATATAGTAAAATGATAAAGTTTTCATACTGCTATGTATGATGTGTTATCCACAAAAAACCCACATCATGTGAGCGATAAGACCCATGGCTGAGCTACATATATATATGTCCTACATAATTATATTGCTATGATGTGCATTGATTGGGACAGTGCAAATAGCAAATAGATGGTGAACATGCTGAGCAGCGGCACAAAAATACCACACAATTGGGGTATTGGGCCTGCAGGTACCACGAGAGGAACCACAAAAGCCAATGGAGGGTGAATGATCATTTGCATGTTGCCTAATCAGACAACTCACAGTCAATTAACTCTACAATCCTCGGCACAGAGGAAGCCCAGTGTGTCACACCGTAAATCCAAGTAAGAAATCCCTCCATCTGTAGATCCAGGCAAGATAAATGTCAAAATCTCCACACTGTCCTTATCTGCTATGTTACTATTGTGTAGAAGCTATCAGTCTGTTTTGTTGTGCTGGGTCTGTGCTGTAATCATCTGTGTTCACTTCCCTTGATTAGTCCTCTACTTAAGCATGCTAGCTCCTCCATCCAGTGGCAATTGTACACTTGTTGCTGCCTGTAAAAGACTAATCCCTTTGTGCTCTGTGCCTGTCCCAGCCTGACTTTATTCTTTTCCCTGGACTTTAACCATTTGCCTTTGACCTGACTTCTCTCTTGCCTGCTCCCTGTAAACTGTCTTGTCTTTCTGGTTTTCCTGACACTGGCTAGTGAATTGGATTTCGGCTCTGATTACCCTTTGTTGTATTTCTATTTCCTGGACCTGACCTTGGATTGTTTGACCTCCCTTTACTTATCCAGAAAGTAATACTATAACATAATTACTATCTGTAATTGTAGTTTTTTCTCTCCACTTCTGGGACTAGTTGTTACTGTAGTGACTCGCATCACAATAAATTGTTTATGTCCAAATAAATTAAAATAGAATTACATCCTAAGTTACATTCAATTGATATGCAAATTTTCCATGCGTTTCAAACTGCAACCAAGTCCTTATTCTTCCATGACTCCCAAAAATGAGTTTTTGGGGACTGATCTGTAGTACCATGCATACTGCAAACTCATTTGCTTTATTATTTGAGGCCCATCATAAAATGGTATAACCATAGGTGGTGCCACACTGAGACCAGCGCCGTATGTGATCCATGACGGCCTTATTCAAGATTTTAATACTGTGCTACAATATAATAAATAGCAATACCCTAATATACACCTGTTATCTGACGGCTCATTTTTGCAATAGGAAATGTTCCAATATTGTGGTAACCAAAGAGGCGAAGATAGGCCAGGGTCAGACTACCATTTTTAGCACATGCCACGGACAGCTGCATGCAGCGTTTCCATGTCCGCTCTGCTTAAGCGGACGCTATTCAACTGGATGTGTGGGCGGTTACCAAGATCAACATCGGGTAACCAAGGACAGCGTTGAGCAGCAGCCGCGATGACTAGCTCGTATGCGCTGCTGAAAAAATTACTACGTTTTTAGCGGCTGTCCGTGACATCTGCTAAAAACGGTAGTCTGACCCTAGCCTAAACCCAACATTTGTGTCCGTTTTGAAAAAAAATTGATTTTTGCAGGATCCATTTTTTAACATGGGAGTCTATGGATAACGGATCCATTACCTGATTGCTATTTAGCCTCCATTTTTCATTCATTTGTGTAGGATTCATTCTTGGTTTACTGGATCAGTTTCAAATGGAAGATAAATAGCAATCTGTTAACGGATCTGCTTTCCATAGACTCCAATGTTAAAAAAAACAGATCCTGCAAAAATATTTTTTTTTCAAAATGGTCAAAAAAGTTTTATTTGCGCAATGTTTTGCCAAGGGATGGATGCTGGATCTGTTCTAATGTATAATTAGTGGACACGTGAACATAAGCCTTACACAGCCTGAGAATCAGGAGAGTACCTAGGCATATTACTGTATTTTTAACTTGTTGTGAGGGATGGTGGCAGCAATGCAATGCTTTTGACAGTTTTAGTGTTAAGCGATATGCTTCAATACTCTGACTAGTGTAAAGTGATTTACTACTGCACCCTAATCCCAACCCTGGGGCACATACCACACTGTTCTATAGATAGACTACAGGCTGCCAATAATACCATCATGCATCTTGTTATAGGACCTGGCAAGCCAAATTGGTGCCAGAAAGTTTGTGAACCTTTCAAAAATGTCAGTATTTCTGCAAAAATTCAATAAATAACTACAACATTGATGTTCACCCAAGTCATAAAAGTAAATAAAGAGAACCAAATCAATCAAATTGTTCCAAAATATTTTACTTTGTAATTTTATTATTGAGGAAAATGATTCACAATGGTTCACATCTGGGAACGTCTAGGATTTTTAGGTAAATTGAATGTGAAATTAGAGTCTTGTTTTAAATAATAGCATGACAGTCAGTTGTGAGTGAGCAACCTGTTTTTCAACACTTGTCTGTAAATATGTTTAAGGGCACAAACAATGGAGATTTCTGATGACCTCAGTAGAAGAGTTGTTAATGCTCATCAGGATGGAAAAGGTCACAAAACCACCTCGAAAGAGTTTGGACTCCACCAGTCCACAGTTAGACAAATTGTGTAAAATGAGGGAAATTCAAGACCATAATTACTCTACAACAAAGGTTATTGCAAAAGTGAAATATTTAATAGTCTACAAGGTCACAAAGGAACTCAAGGAAACCTCTAATGGTACATTTACACGCGGCCACAGGGAGGTAGGAACAGGCAGGCATCGGACACAATTGTGCCTGTTGCCTTGAAAAGACCATGATGTGGCTGTGTGTAATTCAGGACTCTCCTTCCTGTGTCTTCCCTGAAGGAAGGAAAGTCCGGAATTACACGCCGCCACATCGTGGTCTTTTCAAGGCAACAGGCACAATTGTGTTCGATGCCTACCTGTTCCTACCTTCCTGTGGCCGCATGCAAATGTACCATAAGGGTGCCTTCACACTGCGGTCAGATACGGTCCGGGGCTGTCAGGGGTGACAGGATTTTGGCGCCATAGTATCCTATGGGGCTGGATGGAGCCGGATGGCAGCTATCTGCCATCCAGCTTCCATCTCGCTGGAAGAATCCGGGAGAAGTGGGATTGCAACGTTTTTGTGTCCGAGAAGACCAATCTCCCCATAATTAGTGTGTTCCGTATTCCCCCGGACCCTTCCGGGAGGATCCGGGAAACGGATACCTGCGGCTGCATGCCGCTGTTATAATTCAGGACCGCAGCTTGCTCCCTGAATCATCTGCACACCGGCTGCACACCAGACCGGAGGGCATATTAGCCCTCCGGTTCTGTGTGCAGATCCAGTCCGGGGCTGTCCGGTGACAGCCTCGGACCAGACCTGACCACAGTGTGAAGGCACCCTAAGCAACTTAAGGCCTCTTTCACATTAGCTGATATTAATGTTCATGAGACCATCATCTGGAGAATACTGAACAACAAGGATTGGTAAGAGAAAGCCACTACTTCCAAATACGTATTGCTGCTCATCTGCAGTTTGTTAAAGATCACCAAGCAAGAAGGGTATTGATACAATATATTGTGGGCTTAAGAGACCAATAAAGAGTTTTTTGATTTAGAGAAGTGTTGTATTTGGAGAAATAAATAAACTGTATTACATCATAAAAACCTTACACCATCATGGTTTGGGCCTATTTTGCTGCATCTAGGCCAGGTCTACCTACTGTCCCTGGTGGAAAAATAGATTGTTAATTTTATCAGGAGATTCAAAAGGAAAATGTCAGGACATCTGTCTATGATCCGCATCAATGTCATAGACAAAACAACTACCAAAAATGTAAAAGTCGTTCTACAAAACACTAGACAAAGAATAAAATGTGGAATGGCTAAGTCAAACGTCTGAACTAATTCCTATAGTAATGTTGTGGAAGGACCTGAAGTGAACTGTTCATGGTAAAAACCCACCAGGATACTGTACTTTAACAGAATATTAAAGATACAGGTCACCAATTGCTGATTTTCCTTCTTGTGTGGAGCTCGGGCAACACCCTCACCATGGCTAAAGGAATCCAGAAAAAAGTAATTAGGGGTCCGGCTCAAGGACACAGGTTCTTCTTTATTTAGAGAATTTAAAGTACATAATAGAGTGATCAACAAATGCATGACTAACTCAGATGCATTTCAACTGTGGCACCTTTATCATGATTTAATAATTTCATGAAGAACCTGTGTGTTTGAACCAAACCTCTAAATAGTTTTTCTGGATACTGTAACAGAGCTGAAGCTGTTTTGTTGTGACAAATGGATAAAATTCCTCCAAGCTTATGTTCAAGACTAGTAAATAATTACCAGAAATATAGTTATTGCTACACAAGTGGTCACTCCAGATACTGAAAGGAAAGGTTCACATTTTTTGACTTAGGCTGGTTTCACACTACCAGTTTTTGGAATCGGGGGGAATGCGGGTAAAACCTACATCCCCCAGGTTCCCCTGCAATTGTAAAACCTGTTGCAACTGGATGCACCCACACCAGTATTATCATGGATCAGTTAAAATACTGGTGCGCCTGCATCCAGTTGCAACAGGTTTTGTTTGTTTTTTGGATGGAGCCAGTGGAAAATGACATTCCCCCTAATGTGTGTGTCTTTTAATATTGGGTTCTCGGCATCTTCTGTAACAAAATTGGGATCCGGCACTCACGACCTATGGTGTTCCATAGAGCACCATTAAAATTTAACTCGCATTGCCCCAGATCCGGGTGTCCATGGTTTTGAAACGGTCACCAAATTCGTTACAGACTGTTTTTTTTTTTGCTTTCAGTGTAAATACCATGGACACCCAGATCAGGGTGAACCGTAAACTACTAGGTGCACCCGCAAGGATTCGGGTGCATCAAGTTCCAGCTGGATTCACATGGATACCGAAATCTGGTAGTGTGAAACCAGCCTAACCAAGATGTGATACTGGATTAGCTACCTCAATACAAAATGACAAAGGCCCTTTTGACATTTAATGTGCCTGTGTGCTTGGCTGCTCTGCCTGCCCTGCGCTAGCGCTAATGCCAGCACAGGTGCACTTAGGGGCAGCTGCAGCCAGGCGCCTAGGCGCATGGATGCACCGCACTTGCGCTCAGTTGTGCTCGGTGCCCCCATTACTTTCTATGGCCGAGCGCAGGAGCCGACATCCCTGAAGTGCGAGTGTGGCTGTGCTGACATCACCGCGCATGCGCTTCTCCAGATGCACCAGGAAACATCACATTTCGCGTTTGCGGGTGCATCTGGAGAAGCACATGCGCGGCACAGTCGCTTCGGGGATGTCGGCTCCTGCGCTCGGCTGCGCTCAGCCATAGAAGGTAATGGGGGCGCCGAGCGCAGGAGCAGTGCAGCTATGTGCTGATGTGCTTGCCTGAGTTTGCCTGAAAATGCACCTGCGCTTGCATTTGCGCTAGTGAAGGGCAGGCAAACGCAGGTTAATGCACCAATGCATAGATGTGAACTAGGCCAAAGTCTAATCTTTTTGACTCATTCCTTTGATTTTGTTCTCTTGATCTACTTTCAGGACTTGTGTGAAAACCTGCTGATGTTTTAGGTCATATTTACTCAGCCATATGGAGATTTCTGAAGGGTTCACAAACTGTGTACTTGCGAATTGTTGGTGCTCTTCTAATTTCAGCACCGTCTCTGATAAACGGAGCAGTTTTGATATTGTGTATATTAACAAAATGCCTCCCTTTACTTGTAAATCAGGGATTTGCATAAACAGCAATTGCTTAATAAATGGCTATATTAAAGAATTGCTGTTTATGCAAATCCCTAATCTCTAAGTATAAGTTCAGCAAAGGTAAAAGTATAATTTAGTGTAGGAGACGGTGTGCAGGCTACATACACTGCACAAGTTTTACTTTTCAGTTTTAATGATGTATCTCATGATATAAGACTCTGCCATAGCAAGGAAAAATGAGAAATAGCTTCTTCACCCAGATAAAACAAATCCAGCTGCCAGTGGTAATTCTGTTTGCCTCTGGGGATGAATAATATAAAAACACATGGCAGTTTAAGAGTAAACTGCAGATCAAATTAAAATTCAATATAACCAACAGAAAAATAAATAAATTCATTTCATTATTCGTCTGGATTTCTCTTCTAAGATTTATTCCTGGAGCAGCTGTTTTCTGGCCTTGCAAATGTGTCTGACTTATTATGGTAATGTGCTAGGGATACACTGGCTGGAAGGAAGAAGGAGGCCAACCGGCCCCCATATAACTCACTTATTTCATATAATTATAGGGTAAGCATTAAAGATTGACCTTCGTGAATCCAAGAATGTCCATCATAGATTAGTAATGAAAGTTCAAGTTCAACCCTACATACATAAAATAATTGCCTACCCTTATTTTCCACAAATTTTGGAAAAGATGCAATTCAGCATATTCATACATTACAAACACTGGGTGGCCGCATAAGAACACATATAGCATACACAACTGCCAACAGAGTGACCCAGACAGCCCCGGACCGTATCAGCACACAGAACCGGAGGGCCAAATGTGCCCTCCGGTCCTGTGTGCAGCCGGATGGCTGTAATTGCAGCTGCGGCTGCTGATTTTTCAAGACCGCGGCTAGCATGGTACTAGCCGCAGTCCTGAAACAACAGAAGCGTGCAGCCGCCGGTATCCGGTTCCCAGATCCTCCCGGACCGGGGCAATCCGGCCCCATAGGCTCCCATGTTAGGGAGCGCCGGATTGCCCCGGATGGGGGGGTTTGGTTTAGAGCAGACAGGGGAGTAATACAAAGAAACCCAACCCCACATAGTGACGTTGTGCTGCTCTTATGCTGCACAGATTTGCCGATGTTTGTTAACTCTTTTCTCTGCAATTATACATGTAATCATTGAAGTATAGGTTTGATTGCACTCAGTATCCCAGAGCCTGTAACGCACTGGCTTCACTTTATAGCCCTAAATCCTGCTAGTTGGTTCTCTTTACCCTAACCTCATTTGAATTCACTAGGGATGGGCGAATCTACTCGCTAGGACTCGTTACCCGGCGAGTAGTAAGGGACTCGCAGGACTCGGTACTCTGCGAGTTTCCCAGCGTTTACTCGCACAAGTCCAATGCAAATCAATGGCAAACGCTGACAAAACTAGGATTGCCATTGTCTTGCATTAGACTCGGCTACTGTGCCAGTGATAGCAGGGAAACTCCCAAAGTAACTGCTGTTACTTTGCGAGCTGAGTCCAGCTGTCTTCTCTGTGCAGCTCCAGGGTCCTAGAGCCCGCCTGCTCACAGACATGATGTAGCAGTGCTGAGATTGTTCTCAGTCTGCTCATTCCCTGTGCATAGACATCTATATCTATGCACAGGGGATGTAGCAGAGAGGACATCGCGTTTTGGACTGCGTCGGACAGAAGAGGATTTTTTTAATTAAAGATGGAGTCCCTAATGGCTTTTTTTTTTTATTTCAAATAAAAATTTTTCTCTGTGTTGTGTTTTTTTAACCCTTTATTGGAGATTCTTAGTGGCTGGGTCAAACGTGGCCTGACATTAAGAATCTCGGGCTTAATACCAGCTTGTATAACAAAGCTGGTATTAACCCCTTTATTACCCAGCGTGCCACCGCCACCAGGGCCGCTGGAAGAGCGGGGTTCAGCGCCAGAGGATGGCGCTTCAATGAACGCGCCATCTTCTGGGGCGTCTGCGGGCTGCAATTTGCAGCGGGGGGGGTGCCCAGAAAGCTTGGGCATCCCTGCGCTGCGGATTCCTGCCCCCAGTTGCTTAGCTGTACCTGGCTAGACATAGAAATTGCGCGGAGCCCCACGCATTTATTTTTTATTATTTCATGAAATTCATGAAATAATTAAAAAAATGGGCTCCCCTATATTCTTGTGTCCGGCCAGGTACAAATAGGCACCTGGGGGTTGGGGGCAGCCCGTCGCTGCCTGCTGGATCCGGCTGGTTCCAGAAATACGGCGAAGCCCACGTGAAATTTTTTTCTGACAAATCCATAAAACAATGTAAATAAAAGGGACTGCATCTTTATTAACCCCTGGACCATGGACGAGGGGTTAATAAAGATGCAGTCCCTTTTTTAGGATTGTTTTATTGATTTTTCAGAAAAAAAATTACATGGGCTTCGCCGTATTTCTGGAACCAGCCGGATCCAGCAGGCAGCGACGGGCTGCCCCCAACCCCCAGGTGCCTATTTGTACCTGGCCAGACACAAGAATATAGGGGAGCCCTTTTTTTTTATTATTTCATGAATTTCATGAAATAATTTAAAAAAAATGCGTGGAGCTCTGCGCAATTTCTATGTCTAGCCAGGTACAGCTAAGCAGCTGGGGGCTGGAATCCGCAGCGCAGGGATGCCCAAGCTTTCTGGGCACCCCCGCTGCAAATTGCAGCCCGCAGCCGCCCCAGAAGATGGCGCGTTCATTGAAGCGCCATCCTCTGGCGCTGAACCCCGCTCTTCCAGCGGCCCTGGTGGCGGTGGCACTCTGGGTAATAAAGAGGTTAGGGCCAGCTTTGTATTATCAGCTGGCCCTAAGCCCGAAATTTATGGCGGTCACGCCAATATTAGACATGACCGCCATGAATTTCTATTAAATTGTTTTAAAAAAAACACAACACAGAGAAAATGTTTTATTAGAAATAAAAAAAAAAGCCATTAGGGACTCCATCTTTAATTAAAAAAATCCTCTTCCGTCCGACGCAGTCCAAAACGCGATGTCCTCTCTGCTCATCCCTGTGCATAGATATAGATGTCTATGCACAGGGAATGAGCAGACTGAGAACAATCTCAGCTCTGCTACATCAGGCAGCAGGCGGGCTCTAGGACCCTGGAGCTGCGGCAGCCAGCACACAGAGCAGACAGGACTCTTATCTGTGCGAGTTTCCCAGCGATTACTTGCAAAGTAAACGAGTCCAATGCAAATCAATGGCAAAACTAGGATTGCTTCAGGCTGAAGCTTCCGAGACACATCTGTGATTTGTAAATCGCACACTACTCGCTATTACTCGCTTCCCCATTCATTAACATTGGACTCGCTAGACTCGCAACGAGTAGCGAGTCCCGGGCTCGGACTCGCTAGAGTCAAGCGATTCCGAGTAATTTAGGATTCGCCCATCACTAGAATTCACTAATTGCAGTTCGTCTCTCCGCCCACATACAGCCTTCAATATGCTAACCTTTTCCGGGGGAGGAAGGGTGGGAATTTTACATTTTTTTTCTTTTACATCCACACTATGGCTGAAAACTCTGGTTTTACTCCCAGTATGAGCCGATCAAATACTGCTCACACTGGGCCAAGTACCAAGCACATATAAGCACTGTGATGCTCGCTTCAGTGATTTTCATATGTATATCATCCAAACTCACCTACACTCAGAATCCAAACATATTAGCTCAGCTCTACTCCGTAACCCTGTATCGGATACTATACAAATTTTTGTAACTACAGTTCACATGTGCAACCCAATTGTAAAAATAAATGAGAGGTGACTAGTGATGAGTAGCAAAATTTTCGCACTCGCTATACTCGTAACAAGTAGTTTTTAATACTCTCATATTCATCTGAATAGTGAGTCTAATGTTTGCCAATTAGAGATTGGCTCCCTGTTTAATTTTATCATTATTGTCTCCCATAGCTACTAACATTGGTGTTGGCAGTTTAGGGAAGGTTTATTTCCGCCTATGGTTCTGCATGGGATGTTGTTTGTGTAAATCCCTTCCCGTTTCAGTTCGGAATACCAAAACCTTTCCAGCAAAATTTGGTCAGCAGCAACTAGTTTATGACTGTTAACAAGCATGTTACCTGTGGAAACTTGCTTAGGTAATAGGTCTCCCAGGCAGCCATATTCTCAGAGTAATGATAAGGAACAATCCTTGACCTTCTAACACCTGCTATTGAATGGAAAGATTCTCATTATAAAGATAAATTAGGCCCCTTTCACATCAACGTTTTTCGGTGAATGCGGCAGATCTGACAGATTTACCGCTTTTGCTGCATCTGCCGCCTAGCGGCCGACTTGCGGTGCACCTGCAGCAAGCCCCCATCCATTCTCTATGGGGCTTGCAGCAGGTGTGGCAAGTGCGATTTTGTCGTGATCCAGTACTTGCGGCTGAGCAAACAGACCGCAGCTAACCGTGGTTTTTTGTCCGTCCAAACTGCCGGATTTGCCTTATTGCAGCAAAACCACACCTGTCACAAGCCCCATAGAGAATAAATAGGGACTTGCCGCAGGTGTACTGCAAGTTGGCCGTTCGGCGGCAGATGCAGTAAATCTGCCGGATCTGCTGCATTCAGCGTAAAACGCTTATGTGAAAGGGGCCTTACAGAATTTTTGTTTATAGGATTCCATCACAAAAGTCATCATAAACTTAAAAATGATCTGACAATTGATCCCTCAACATCACTTTCACAATGGGGAACAAGCAATTAGTTCAGCAGTTTGCTCTCCTTGGTGCAGAGTGATTACCTCTACATGGGTGTTGAGTCGAAAGATTGAGTCTCAAGGGTTGCTAGCCAAAGAATTGGCTTTGTATGGGTGCTGAAACAAGTGACTGGCTCTCCATGGGTGCTAAAGCAAGTTACTGGTTCTCCCTGGCTGTTGAGATGAGTGATTGGCTCTCCATGGGTGTGGAACTGAGTGATGAGGTCTCTTTTGGGGCTGACCCAAGAGACTTGCGCTCCATGGGTTCTAAGCAGAGTGGTGGCTCATAATGGATGCTAAGGTGAGTGACTGGCTTTCCATGGGAACTGAGCTGAGTGGTTTGCACTCGGTATGTGCTGAAGGAAGAGGTTGGCTCTTCATGGGTGTTGAGCTGAGTGATTGGCTCTCCATGGGTGCTGAGATAAGTGTTTGGGTCTCCATGTGTGTTGAGCTGAGTTATTGGCTCTTTATGGGTGGAAATCCAAGTAGTAAGGTCTCCATGGATGCTTAGCTGAGTAATTGGCTTTCCAGGGTGCGGAACCAAATGACTGGCTCTCCATGGGTGCTGAGATGAGTGATTGTTTCTCCATGTATGCGGAACTGAGTGATTGTCTCTCCCATGGGTGCTATACTAAGGCAAGTGATTCAAAGCTAATGATTCCTTCCTGAAAAAGGTAGAAAGAATTGGAACAAAAAAAGCTAAAGGAGACCAAGTCTCAGGTGACACCTGCTGCCTCTTCATTTCAATGAACAGTTGGGACCTTAGCACCTAGATATCTATACTGAATGTGGCGGTGTTTTTTTTCGCATACAAATCTTCAAATTATGACGTGTACATTCGATGTTGGCATTTTTGTTGGGGGCTAAGTATCTATACAGCCACACTTCTACTTCCAAATGTAACAAAGTGTTTACAGGTTCCCATCAATCCCTCCCTAGTGTATGCTCAGCATATGCCGATGCAGGAGTTTTGGAGCATTGTGTTAGGGAAAACATAGTCATAGCTATAGAATATTATGAATAGAGAATCTAGTATTGTACATCAGTGAGCAGTACTTTTACTGATCATATTCTATAATAAAAAGCATCCTCTGTGCAAATTAGGAGCTGCTATCATCAGTATGGCAACAGTTACCCATAAACTTTCTGCCAACACCCTCCTTTACTATGAATGGGTCAAGTCAGCGTAGGTGTCTGTTAATGAACGCACACATAATATACCTCAGATTTCCACCAATTTGCATATGCGTGGGAGAGACAAAATGTTTCCAAAAGCTCTAAATGTTTATTTCACCTTTGAAAATGTGAGAGCGCAGACACTAAAACCCCATCTTCTACACTTTTCTTGCTTCATTTCTGAAGTATTTTCATATAAAATGCATTTGCTATAATTGGATGAGGCTGGATTGCACAATAATACATAATATGCTATGTGGAAACGTCTAGCCATGATCAGGTTTCTTTGGCCTTGCAGCTTTTTTTTTCATCTGTGACATGCAGTCAATTAATAGTTTTAGCCCAAAATTTCAACATTCATTGAAAGCATGTAATCTTCCATGGATGCAGCAGCTTTTTTTAAGTCCCCTGACTCACAAAGTAACCTATAGGGATGTCTTATAATCTATTTTTATCTATTCATATTCTCGCTTCGCAAATCATGCCATGGGGCTTCCTGAAGCTGATTGACATAACTGGAAGCTCCCTAGACATGACTCTGCTTGTTGCGTTATTCTCATCATTTTGCAAGGGCTTCAAGGAACTGTACAGGTGTCATTGTCACCTAGGAGGCCTCACATACGGAATAGCTCAAAAAGGTACAATATCTTTAAGTGACTCTTTGCTGCTTAGCAGGTGTCTGCTGCGGTGTGAAGTCTTGGACCATAGAGCTCTAGAATCCTCATCACAACTGGAATAGCATTGCTGTAAATATTTCAATCTTACAAGGCCCAGAGAATAGGATATCTATTGTATGATACAGCACCAATTCATTGAGAATGGCTATTTGAGGAGCATACAGGAATCAAATGCACTAAATTCATTAAATAAGCCGCACACAACACTTAATAGCACATCTTATCAGTGATGTCCAACTACATGAACCTCGCTAAGATGTTCCATCAGTCAGGCACTAGAGTAACATTTCTGGAGTAAGAAAAAGCCAAGACTTTAAGGGTATGTGCGCACGGTGGGCGGGTTTGTGGCGGCGGCGGCTGGGCGGGACCCGACAGGAAGCTCCGGAGCCGTCCACCGGCTTCCTGTCGGGTATGTGCGGCGGGAGACGGGCGGGTGACGGGCGGGTTAGCGGCGGCGGTGTTGCGGCGGCTGGAAGCAGTACATGATTCTGCTTGCAGCCGCTGCAGAACCGGCCGGATTATAGAACAAGCTCATTCTTTGCTAACCCGCTGGGAACCCAGCGGGTTAGCAATGGATGAGCATGTGTAAACCGCCGCTGTGTGCACAGCGGGTGTCGGTTTACATAGGTTTCAATGTTAATCCAAACGATAAACATAAATTTACATGAAATTTATGTAAACCGACCGGCGGTTTACACACCTAATCCGGCCCTAACCCGACCAGTGCGCACATACCCTTAGGGTACCGTCCGTCACAACTGGCGATGTCGGCGGAGATATCGCCAGCGATGCATGGGGGTGCGCATGTTTTTGGTGCCCCGCCAGCATCGCTGTTGCATGTTCACATGCGGCGATACCTCCGGCGACGCACTGGCGATGTCACAGGCGCCATCGCTGCTGGGGTGTCCACAAACCCCAGCGGCGATCCTGTAACATGGGAGCCTATGGCTCCCATCACCTGTAACATCGGCGATCGCCATGTTACATGAGGCGATGTGCACACATCGCCCCAGAGTGCTCGCCTGGTTTCAGAGCAGTGCTGAGAAACCATGCCACCACTCTAAGGCGATTGTTAGCGCCGACATCGCCTCTTTACACTAGGTGACGCACTGGCGCTGTCGGCGGCAATAGGCCACGCCCCTGAATCACCTATGAAATCGCCAGGTGTGACGGTACCCTCAAAGATCTTGCTGGGTGGACATAGCCATGACCTTTCTTACCCCAACTCTTCCCCAGTGATGCCCCTTTTGGAGGAAATACCCAAATCTGGCATGAAAATGGCTAAAATTATGCGGAAAAAAAGCTTTGGTTAACCAGATGAAAAAAAGATTGATTGCTCTCAGTGGGAGAAGCAAAGTAGTAATCTGGTAGCTGTTATATCTTTCAAAGGCTAACAAAAATAAAGTTATTAATGATACAAAGCAAGCTCTCGAGACTTCTCATGTCTCTTCATCAGGCATGGTATAACAAAACATTGGAAGAAACGCAAATGTATACACACAACCAGAGCGATTGCAAGGCATCTGTCCATTTATGACATGACCATTTACCTGCATCTGCTCTGGTTGTGTGTGTATATATTTGCATTTCTTCTAATATTTTGTCATACCATGCCCCATGAAGAGACATGAGAAGTCTCGAAAGCTTGCTGCTTTGTAACATTAAATAATTTATTTTTATTAGAAATCCACTACAAGATGCAAAATTGTACACTTTTTAGTGTGTCTTCCAATGTAGACTGTATTGTGAGCACCAGTCTTGAAAGATAAGGTGGACAACTGTATGTGAGCATCTGTTATGTCTATTCTTATTATCAAATGGAGAGTTTGATAATCTTCTACTGGCAGAATTTACATATGTGAAAAATTATCACAGAAGACTCGACAGGGAAAAAATCCTACTCAAGGGAACCCGACAGCGAGATCTAACTCAATTAACTAATTAAAGCTCAAATTTGTCATTTAAAAAAAAAAAAGTTTCTAGAATTCCCATGTTTAGGCAAAGTTCACATGAAAAGTGTAAAATCAGCTTTTTATTTTAAAATTGTTGGGCGACATGTTATTATTGGCTGAAGTAGTCCAAGAGGTTGCAGACCAGTCCAGCACAGCAAGCCTGCATAGGCATTATTAAAGGGAATCTGTCAACAGGTTTTACTACCTCATATGACAATAACATAATATAGGCAAAGAAACCCTGAATCCAACGATGTATCACATAGATAACTGGCTTCAGACATTCTGATACAATCAAAGTATTAAGTTTCAGGAACACAACAGAGCTGAGACAGCAGCCCCTGTCCATACCAGGCTCTCCATAGAGATTGTCTAGAGAACTTGCAAACGAAAAGTCAATAGTCGAAAGAGCTGATTCAGCAATTTATGTGACCGTCAGGGGCGGACTGGCCTAGGTGGCAGGGGGGCAAGTGCCCCCTGGGCTGGTGGTATAGCCCTCATCTAGGGCTGCCCCCCCACAGAAATGGGTCGTCGGCACTTTTTGGCTGGCGCTGTGAAAGTACAGCAGACGCGGCACCCTGTGGCCGGCGCTGTGATACAGCAGCAGACATGGCGGGTGACACAGTGAGTGACTGTCGATAGCACCCCCCAACCCCCCCCCCGGTTCTCACCTAAGAGCTGGCAGAACAAAACTGCCACCCGGAGTTAGAGTCGCCAGCCAGCCCCTGGTGACCGTCATTACCTTTCCTGAGTAACGGAAGATGACCAGTGTTGGAAAAACCAAAACAAAAAGATGAAAAACAGAGAAACTGATTTTGTGATACTTTGTCCTGAGAAGTTCATGCTATAAGTTTCTAGACGTGGCATCCCATTGATTGTGATGTATGTTGCAGCTTGTCTAGAGTTTTTCTAGCTTAGTGCGATAATATATTAAATTATTGTAAAGGTGGCCATAACTGAATATTACCCAGACTCCAGACTGCAATTTGTGTGTGCAAATTTCACTGATCATTAATCGTCTTTGCACAAATAACAGCACAGGTCACCCATAACAGGCCCATAAAAGCCTTGTGAGTTTTTTCTCACCTGAGACACCCCCATCTGGAGCTTCCCATAGTAGCTGTCACCTCTCACCTTGCTGTCATTATATCAGAGAAATCTGCTGCAGAGATTTTCAGTACTTGTACTGTAGTTATATGGAAATATAACCCAAGGTGACATTGACCTCTAAATGTAAGATTCATCTGTAACGTATGTGATTTGATAATTAATATGAGTTTTCACATATTACAAGCTGTTTGTACATACAGTCTTTCTGCATTTCTGGGAAAAGCTTGGGGTCCATGAAGCATGCATAGCCCAGAAGCACCAGGGAGGTGCTCTAAGGATGATATGTATTGATGGAGATACCTAACTGTATTTTAGACCCTGGAGAAGGACACTTTATTGCCTGTCACTGCTGACAGATAGCATCTCTCTGCTGCTGCCGTCCTATCAATTCCCTGCTCTCTTTCCTTGTTCAACTTCATTAAGAAGGCCAGCCAACTGTCTGAACAACTAGACAAGGAGCCTCATAGCTATTAAAGGTGCAGTACACAAGTATTTGGTTGATTGGAGTTCTTAGTACTTAATGAGGTTGTGCCACGAACAATTGTACATTTTAACTAATAGATCTTAGAATAAGTTCCACAATCGGATGTGTTAAGCAAATGTTGCTGCCCTGAGATATTCTTATAAATGATCCCCTGTGTAATGGATGTGTCCAATCATGCAAGAAAAGGTTGGATATACCACAGCTCCTGGGCAGGGGAGGGAGTAAGAAAGTATACAGACATTACAGCCAGGGATGACAGGATATAAGAGTATACAGATATTACAGCCAGGGATCACAGGATATAAGAGTATACAGACATTACAGCCGGGGATCACAGAATATAAGAGTATACAGACATTATAGCCGGGGATCACAGGATATAAGAGTATACAGATATTACAGCCGGGGATCAAAGAATATAAGAGTATACAGACATTACAGCCAGGGATCACAGGATATAAGAGTATACAGACATTATAGCCGGGGATCACAGGATATAAGAGTATACAGACATTATAGCCGGGGATCACAGGATATAAGAGTATACAGATATTACAGCCGGGGATCAAGGAATATAAGAGTATACAGACATTACAGCCAGGGATCACAGGATTTAAGAGCATACAGACATTATAGCCGGGGATCACAGAATATAAGAGTATACAGACATTACAGCCAGGGATCACAGAATATGAGTATACAGACATTACAGCTAGGGATCACAGGATTTAAGTATATACAGACATTACAGCCAGGGATCACAGGATTTAAGAGTATACAGACATTACAGCCAGGGATCACAGAATATAAGAGTATTATTATTATTATTATTATTTATTTATAGAGGACCATTGATTCTACGGTGCTGTACATGAGAAAGGATTACATACCAACAAGTTAAAATACACAATAAACAAACTAACAGTGCCAAACAGATACAGAGGGGAGAGAGGACCCAGTTCTTGCGGGCTTATATTTTACAGGACAGTGGGGAGAGAGACAGTAGGTTAGGTCTGCTCTGGTGATGGTGGAGCGCCGAGTCCAATGGAGGTGGAGCGCTGGGTCTGATGGTGAGGGAGCGCCAGGTCCAGTGGTGGTGGAGCACCGGGTGCAGTGGTGGTTAGTTGACACTGTGGTCATTGCCAGCTGTAGGCTGTTCTGAAGAGATGGGTTTTCAGGTACTGCTTGAAGGTTCTGAGTATGGGGGACAGTCAGATGTTTTGGGATGCAAAATTCCAGAGAATGGGGGATGCTCAGGCGAAGTCTTGCAGGCAGTTAGATGAGGAACGTACAAGCATGGAGGAAAGAAGGAGATCTTGGAAAGATCGAAGATTATGAGTTGGATGATATCAGGAGATTAGTTCAGAGATATATGAGGGGGACAGATTGTAAATCAGGGTTAGTAATTTGAATTGGATACGTTGGTGAATTGGGAGCCAGTGGAGGGATTTGCAAAGGGGAGAATTGGAGGAGAGAGGTAGAGAGAGGTGGATTAGATGGGCAGCAGAGTTAAGGACAGATGGGAGAGGTGCAAGAGTGTTAGCAGGGAGGCCGCAGAGGAGGAGATTGCAGTGGTCGAGGCGGGAGATTATGAGGGCATGCACTAGTAGTTTAGTAGTTTAGTAGTTCAGTAGTTTGAGGGTTGAGGAAGGAATGGATTCTGGAAATACTTTTGAGTTGGAGGTGGCAGTAGGTGTCAAGGGCTTGGCTGTGCGGTTTGAAGGACAGGGCAGAGTCAACAGTTACTCCGAGGCAACAGACTTCAGGTGCAGGGCAAAGTGTGATGTCATTTATTGTGACAGATAGATCTGGTGAGGAAGGTGTGCGAGATGGAGGATAGATGATGATTTCGGTTTTGTCTACATTGAGTTTTAGGAAGCGAGAGGAGAAGAAGGAGGATATGGCTGATAGACACTTCCGGATTCTGAATAGGACAGAGGTGACATCTGGGCCAGAGATAGATCTGAGTGTCATCAGCATACAGGTGACACTGGAAGCCATGGGACTTTATGAGTCGTCCCAGACCAAAGGTATAGATTGAAAAAAGGATGGGCCCCATGACAAAGCCTTGAGGGACCCCAACAGAGAGGGGATGGGACAAGGAGGTTGTGTGGGAGTGGGAGACACTAAATGTCTGGTTGGAAAGGTAGGAAGAGATCCAGGAGAGGGCAAGGTCAGTGACGCTAATGGAAGAGAGGATATGTAATAGGAGACAGTGGTCGACTGTGTCAAATGCAGAGGACAGGTCTAAATGGAGGAGGACGGAGAACTGTCTGTTAGCTTTGGCCGTGAGTAAGTCGTTAGTAATTTTGGTCAGGGCAGTTTCAGCGGAGTGGTGGGGGCGGAAGCCGGATTGAAGGCTGTCAAAGAGAGAGTTGGATGAGAGGTGGGATGAGAGTACAGCGTGGACATGCTTTTCGAAAAGTTTGGAAGCAAACGAAAGCAGGAATATGGGCCGGTAGCTGGATGTGGAAGTGAGGTCGAGGGATGGGTTCTTTAAGATAGGTATAATTGTTGCATGTTTGAAAGCAGAAGGAAATGTACCAGAAGTTAGTGATAGGTTGAAGAGTTTAGGGCTGGGATAAGTGTGGTGTTGAGGTTAGGGAGGAAGTGGTATGGGATGGGGTCCAATGCACAAGTGGTGAGGTGCGATCTGGAGAGGAGGTGTGCAAGTTCTCTTTCAGTGATGGGGGGAGGAGGGTTAGTGTGGCAGGGGAGTGGTCTGGTATACATGGGGGTTGTGGTTGTTGGGTAGCAAAGACTTGTCTGATCTGTTCAATCTTGTTGGCAAGTGTCTTGCAAAGTTTTCTGCAGAGATACAAGAAGTGGGAGGGGGCAGTGGGGGGTGGAGGTGGGAGTTAATTGTGTTGAATAACTGCTGGGGGTTGTGGGACAAAGAGGATATGAGGGTAATGAAGTAATTCTGTGTAGTGGTGGTGAGTGCTGACTTGAATTTGAGAAGTGCTTGTTTGAATGCTGTGTAGTCTTCATGAGAGTATGTTTTCTTCCAGCGCCGCTCTGCAACCATAGATACTTGCTGCAGATTTTTAGTCGTGTCTGTGTGCCAAGGTTGTCTGTTGTTTTGTGTTTTGCCATGAACGAGAGGGGCAGATGCATCAATACCTGATATGGGTGTAGAGTTGTAGAAAGCTGTGGCATTATCTGTGTCGTGGAGTGAGGATATGGATGATAGTGATAAAATGGCTTTGGAGAGTGTGTGAACGTCAAGATGTGTGGGGTTTCTGCGAGGGTGTGCGAGTTGGTGGACATGGGTGGCAGGGGAGGTTGACAAGGATGAGAAAGTGAGTAAATGGTGGTCAGAGAGGGGGAGAGGGGAGGCTGTGGGTTTAGTTAGGGAGCAGAGGTGGGTGAAGATGAGGTGTAGTGTATGTCTGTCTGTGTGTGGGGCTGTGGTGGACCATTGAGAGAGGCCAAAGGATAAAGCAAGTCACGGGAGTTTTGAGGCTGTTGACTGGTGGGTGTCAATGGGGATGTTGAAGTCACCCATGATGATGGTAGGAATGTCAGAAGAGAGAAAGTATAGGAGCCAGATGGAGAATTGGTCAAAGAAGGCATAGATGGAATGGGCATTCCAGAGCGCTCCAGAGAGAGGTGGCGGTGGAGAGGAGGTCAGTGGAAAGGTTTTATATTTAAGAGATTGCGGCTATTTCTTGCGGGTGTGGGGTGATAGGAAGGAGAAATAGTGTATACAGACATTACAGCCAAAGGGATCACAGCTGATTCATTCTGTGATGAAAACATTTCATAGCCTGTTTAAAACTTGTTTTACATCACAGAAAGAATCAGCTTCAATCCCCGGCTGTAATGTCTGTATACTCATTTTATTTTTTCCCCTGCTCAGGAGCTGTGGTATATCTGACCTGTTCTGCATGGTCGAACGCATACATTTCACAGGGACACATTTATAAGAGGACACATTTATAAGAATATCTCAGGATAGGAACATTTTTTAACACATCCAATTGTTGAAATTATTATTATGATCTATTAATTAAAATGCTCAATCGTTTGTGGCCCAATGCCTATAAAGAGAGTCTGTCAGAACAAAATGACTGTCCAAACCCAGAACAGGTGTTCAGTGCACCCTTGTGAGAGTACAACAGTTCAGTGCACCTTTACACTTATTTTCTATGTATTTTCACTCTCTTCTTGACCATGTAAAGTCAGAGCAGTCAAACAAAACAGGCTGGTGGGAAGGTGGACTCAAATGCTTTGCCACCTAAAGGGGGCTTCTATTGCCCATTCTTGGTTTGAACAAACTTTTGTGCTGAAGAAACCAAGCAAGAAGCTAGTAGGTAGTCTGTGCAGATATAAATATACATTATTGTAGTCTTAAAGTAAAAATGCAGGATTCAAGTTATATAATTGACAGTTATAGGGTTATTCTTCAAACCCACATACATGACAGGATAGTCTGACATGGGGATTGGGGGAAACTTGCTTCTCGAAGGTGGCCCACTAGCATTGTCTTGAGGACACGTATACTTAGAAATATGTACTTCATTGATATGGTAAAAGCTGTAAATTCCTCTAAAATTTTCTAATGAAATAAGACTTTAACTCATATTCTCCAAAAATTGTTATGACACTTCAACTCTAACATGAAAGTTGTAGTTTCCCAAGAGTTAAAATTCTACAGATTGGAGACCAATGACTTAGAGGGTAACATTTATATTACTTCAGGATTAACATTTGTCCTCCTAGACCATCCCTAATACTAAATGTCCAATATTTCCAACATTAATCAAAATAAATTCCCACTAGGACCCCAAATAATAAAAATTAGAAATTGAATTTGACATGTAAAGATTTATGTAAAAAAGTAAGTTATCATCTACCTGCTGGAATAAGTTATTGATCCCATCTTAAATGGAGCAGAGGTGTGGATACTTGACCTCAATGCCATTAATTATTTATGAAACTGCAAACAAAGCCATGCACAACACCAGTTATTCCATGAGTAATGCGGAGTCACTTTTCACACACAAGTTGTAAGGCAGAAGTCAAGGAGTCCTAGGTCAAGCCTAGAGAGTACATAAAAAACAGAGGGCTAAGACAAAATGGATTCTCAGAGGCCAAATCCAGGGTCAGATAACAGGTAAGGGCCCTTTCACATCAGCGTTTTTTTAAATTTGCGGCAGATGCGGTGAAAAAACCGCATCTGCCGCAACTGCCGCATAACGGTTCCACTTGCGGCACGGTTGCGGTTTTTTCCATAGGAAGTATAGGGGGACTTGCGGCAGATGCGGCAAGTGCGGTATTGCACTTGCGGCAGGTGCGGCAGAGAAAAAAACCGCAGTAAGCCGCGGTTTTTTTCTCTGCCGCACCTGCCGCAAGTGCAATACCGCACTTGCCGCATCTGCCGCAAGTCCCCCTATACTTCCTATGGAAAAAACCGCAACCGTGCCGCAAGTGGAACCGTTATGCGGCAGTTGCGGCAGATGCGGTTTTTTCACCGCATCTGCCGCAAATTTAAAAAAACGCTGATGTGAAAGGGCCCTAAGAGTGCATCATAGACAAAAGGGGCAATCCAGGAGAGTAGTCAGAGTGTAATTTCTTGGTCGAGTCAGCAAAGCATCAGAACAGCAGACAAGAAGTACACACTCCACAGAGTTATCAAAGACTGACAAAGGTCTGACCATTTTCAGCCAGCTAAATAGATTGATATTTATCCTAAACAGGCAACACCAAGGGGAAACCCAGCAGACCTGGCCAGATTGGGCTGCTGGACTGTTACTCATAATGTTGGCAGTCTAACATGCCCTTGCCACTGATTAGATGGCTGAGATGTCACTAACAAAACAGCCAGCCCACAATGCCCCTAATTCAATAGAGTGGCTGAGCTTTCACTCATTGCACCCCTATGCCACTGTGAGTGGTGGTGAAATCATGACAAAGACAGGTGTGGTACATTCAGGGTTTTAATTTAATTTGTATCATGAGAAATTAAGTCCTTATAGTTGTTTCCAGAAAAGTAAGGGTGGGAGAATCTACTTCTATAGTCAGTGCATCTAATCCAACAATGTCACACTTTGGTGATGATTCTACGAAGATAGCCGTGGCACATGTCCGAAATTTAAAAACTTTTGTTTATTTCATTAAAAAACTGGTGCACAACGCCAGAATAGTGAGGAAGGGGGAAGTTGGACAGACACAGGTGGTGTAAGGACAACAGCTGTTTCGTTCAACTTCACTTTAACAGGTCCAACCGGACGAGCACCACTGTATGAACTCCTGCACTTGAGATACCTCTCTGGGACTAAGGTAAGTCTGCAGCATTTCTGCCTATAAGCACAGTGGTGCCCACTTACACCGTCTTCTCCTGGTGATGTCCACTTATTGAGACTTTTACTGTCAATCATCATCATTATGGAGCAATATTGTAACTGCAGAAAAAGAACAATCTGATATTATGAAATCACATTAACAGAGTATGTCCTTGATGATATTAGGTGGGAGGGAGGACATGGAGGGTGGGAGCAGTGTATGAGTGGGAGAATGTCATGTACAAGCGTCTATGAGTTGGTTGTAGGAAGTTAAGTGTATGGTGAAAGCTTTTGGTTCGGGGTCCGAATTTATAACCAGTGCAAGCCACTTAGCTGACGGTAAATTAATGCTAAATGTCAGTCCCATCAAATCTATTAAAGTGTGTTGTTTGTTCCAAAGTATTTGTAGAGAACGGGGTCTCTCTCCGGCATTGTTTTGTCGCTGCTATTAAGCGCTATTGAGCATTTGTGTTTGTAGAGATGCTTCACCATGCCTTCCTTATAACAGCTTTTCTAAGACAAAGAACACATCCTTTTCATTCTGCTGTTTACCGAGGCAGAGGCAGTGAACCTTACACTCACGTCAGACGGCGCGCTCCAACTCCATCACTCGTGTCACCCAAGCGGGCGACACATTCCCATGAATACAAGGTCACCTCACCTATTTTCAAAGTTTCTCCTTAATTAATGCCACTTTTCCCCGCTCGCCGCCCCCTCTCCGCGCCGCGTGCTTGAGAAGTGTTGATTTTCAGACATCAGACTGCTTAACACTTCCCATTCTCTCATTTCGCACTGTAAATCTCACAGGTGTATGGCAGAACGACAGCTCGGCCTCTCCGTTCTGGAGTTAGCAGCACATAACGTGTATGTATATTTATTGACAGCGCTGTCTGAATAATTCATTGCCTATGTAACACATCTGTATGTGAGGCAAAAGCTGAGCAGCCTTACGGGTACTTAAGGCTTGAAGAAGTTGTTTTTTTTTTACAGTTTTCCTACACTTAAAATAAAAAGTTTAAATTTGTGAAAAAAAATAAGAAATACACTGAAATTTACAGCAATCTTTCTAATTTATATTTCTGAACCTAGAAAAAGATGGAGTATAGGCCTCAGTTATCATAGATAAACATGTGTTGCCCATAGCAACCAATCAGAACGCTGCTTTCATTTTCTAAACTGCTCTGGGAAAATTTAAGCTGTTTTCTGATTGGCTGCATTTTCTGTCAGACAGTTTTGATAAATTAGGCCTAGGTGTTTCACTTACTATAGGTTTTCCAGCTGCATCAGTTTATTCGTAACTTTGCTCTTTTAATAAAAGAATATTTTTTTTTACATTTACCTCTGAACTTCCCCCAGAACTGATTTTAGATTGTACCCCTTAGTTCCTGTATTTCATTTTTAATGAAAAACATATCCCTCCTGAAAACTACCACATATTTAAAGGCTTCGATTATGTCTGACCTCTCTGTTTTTCTCCACCAAGCTATACAAATAAAAAGAGTTAACTGCATGTTAAAAAATGGCCCTGATAGCCCTGAGGAAGTAGCAAGTATTGCTACGAAATGTGTCAGCAAAATAAAGTGTTTCTGTGTGATACCGGACTGACGTTCCTTGGTCTGCTCGGATAAAAGAAGCCTGGCCTTTTTTTCTTCCAATTTCAGTGTTAAAAAAATAAAATCCGCAATAACCGGCTCACCAACCCTGTCCCTATACATCCTGCCACAGCAGTGACATCACCATTATAAGAACATGACCACTGCAGACAATCGCAGCAGCCTTCTATTAGACCCAGGGATCGCCTGCAGCGGTGACTTGTAGCAAAACAGTATTACTGCAAGGGACCTGCCAGTCTCACAACCCATAGATTCTCCCACAATCCGGTGTCTCCAGAGACGAATATTGGTTACAGAAGCTTGTACTAGAGCCAAAGATTGGCTGCAGCGGTGACTTGTAGCGAAACATTATTATTGCCAGGGACCTGTCAGCATTACGCCCCACAGATTCTCCCATAGACAGTTGGATTTACTTTAATCTCATGTCCCAATGGAAAATCTCCAAGAGGACTCTCGATTGTTGGCCTTTAAAACTCTACCGGAGTGGTGCATTCAATCTAAAGGGGGTGTCACACACGTCAATGTCGTCAGTGAGATGATCGCTGACGATATTGACGGCTGATCGCTGGTGAGCTGTCACACAGGCAGACTCACCAGCGATCAATGGACCATCGACATCGTGGAAATGATTTAAATATCGTTTCCACGATGTCTTGCTCCCGCTGCCAGCCTGCTGGAAGCGGGAGCAGGCTGGTCTCCAAGGTAAACTGCGGGTATCTAGGCAGCGCGCGCTGCCTAGATACCCGATGTGTACCTTAGTTACCAGCCTCCTCCGCTCACCGGCTGGTATCTAAGGTACACAGCGGGTAACTAGGGTCCCTAGTTACCCGCTGTGTACCTTAGATACCAGCCGGTGAGCGGAGGAGGCTGGTAACTAAGGTACACATCGGGTATCTAGGCAGCGCGCGCTGCCTAGATACCCGCAGTTTACCTTGGAGACCAGCTCCCAGCGCTTCTGTGAGGCGCTGGGAGCTGGAATATCGCTACTCCCGGTGTCACACGCAGCGATGCTGCGTGTCCACCGGGCGACCATCGCCAGGTTTTAGAACAGAACAGATTCTAAAACCTGGCGATCATCAACCAGCGATTTATCGCTGGTTGATTCAGTATGTCACACGCGTCAATATCGCTGCAACGTCACGTGCAGCCGTGATCGTGCAGGCGATATTGACGCGTGTGACATACCCTTCAGTCCCCTGTCCCTGGTCTTATACCCACCTTCCAATGGCTTCATGTTCTACTCCACTTATCCGGTCGGTCTCCTGTTATTTGTGACCTGCCGGCAGCTCCAATGTTTCACAGAGTGCCTGGAGGTCGCAAATCAATATAACTTTGTTCTGGCTCTCATAGAGATGTATTGAGAGCTTGTGATGTAAATTTTGATTTCCATTCAGTCAGAAGTTACAGTCACAAGATGGTGCTGCAGGACCGGAGCAGCGTCGGTAGAAGATGAAGCCACCAGAAGGTGAGTATATGACCGGGGACAGAGGGCTATTTAATGCACCATTTCAACGGTGGAAACAAAAAAGCTAGAGTGGTGCTTTATCAGTATTTGTCTTCTCATAAGGGCTAAAGGTACTTTTGGACTGTCCCAGGCTCAAGGATCCCGTTGAAACTGCATCCCCTACTCTCCCTATAAATAAGAGACACCTCATTGAGTACATTACTTTCTGTTCACCTGTTAGCTTTCATAGTCAATGAGTTAAATATCTTATATAGTTTATCTGCTGCTGAACCAGACTATGTATAGTAGTGTTCTCCTGCTTTATGACTGGATAGCTTGTAGCCTTGTAGACCACATCTATAGACTATCATTAAAAGGTGCATCTAAACTGCTAGGAACTCTAAATTCATAATTGTGTTGTCAAACAGGCTGCTGATCACTTGGCAAAGAAGAAAATGCTCATCTGTTTGGTGAACTAACTTTTTGTCTTGCACAGAAGACCAACATTGTGTAAACAGGAGCTGTGCTTCCGAGAACCATGTCAAGCTATGTGCGCTTCCCAATCTGTACAGATCATTCTGTGAGCATCTCGAGTGCAGCTTGTCTGTACAAACAGACTATTAAATGATTAATGATCATTAAATATTGCATTTACGGTTACAATTTTTGCATTGTTACATGCTAGAAAAACCCTCAACAGGTGACAATTCACAATTCACATCCCAACCACTTGGTGGCTTCATATATCACAATAATCTATTGTCAGAGTATCACAAAATTATCTTTTTTGTTTTCAAACCTTGTCATCTCGTACCACTCATGTGGGGATGTGTTGATCCAAAACAGAAGTAAGTTTCCTATTAAACTGATGACATGGCTAACATTTTTGGTTAGCTGGGTTACATTACATGTGTTAGATGGTAGCTCTGTGACTCGCAGACTGTGAGCCCTCGCGGACAGGATTTCACCCCTCTTGTATTTGTACAATTGAATTGTCCACATTTATTGTTACTTGTATTGTTACTATGTTACTTGTCCTAGTCTGCCCCTTTTAGCATGTAAAGCGCCATGGAATATAATGGCGCTATATAAATAAATAATAATAATATTAATACTAGGAACATAGGAACTTTGAAGCAGACCCCTCTTATAGTACATTACTTTATGTTAGATACTCAATTAGTCAGTCAGTCAATCAACCAAACACCCAACATTAAGTAACATCCGTTTCCTTGACTTCACCCATGGGCACAAGGGCACTTTCAGTCTCTCCCTAAGGTGCACTCAGCTTGCAGGAGCATCATTACTTGTCTATATCAATCACTGTAGATTTACTACAAATTACTCATATGCAGGTTATTCACGACAAGGTTCGGCCATTTGGTTTGATCTTTGGAGGAGACAATGTTGTATCACCCTATAAAACTATGGAATATACAAAAAAATAACCTTAACCAACACATGACTTTTTGGACTCCTTCATTGCAGCTAATAAAGCCCTGTAGAAAATTGCATCTTGTCGTGATTGTGGTTTGTGTAATTCAGGTATTCGAAAGATTGGAATAGTGGTGGGCAGAACTTTGTAAGTGTCAATATGACTCCCTACTGGATTCTTTGTTTAGCTCGGTATACGCGGCTCAGCATTGACAGACCTGAACGATTTTCCTAAATAAAAACAGCTTGACCTGCACTTCCTGCTCTTTTTACACCTGCTGTAAAACCTCAGAACCTGTCTGACCTCTCCGTTTCCTTCATAAGCTCCCTGTGTTTATCAGAAGCATTTTGGAATTCCCTCTCTGTATTAACCTTTAACACTTTGTGCTGCTAATACCCCCTCCCTGTACTAGAGAATGAATTCTACATCATATAGGACAAAGCTAAACCCGGCACAGATGGAGAGCGGAGCAGGTCACATCGGTTCAGCCAATGGGTAAATACTAGCTCTGAAATCAGCAAAGAAAAATCCATTGAAAGACCAGAGGTGTTAGCTGATTTCTACACACTTAACTATCTACCCAACTGAAAATAAGATGTACAAAGGCAGCAGCCACCAACTAGATGACTGCTACAGTGATTGCAAAACGTCAAAATGCTATTTCTCTCACTTAAAGGGAATCTGTCAGCAGGTTCTTGCTCTGTAAGATGAGGACAGCATGATGTAAGAGTTAAAAAAACAAAAAAATTGTACCTCTTATCAGGGTTTGGGCAATTGTTTACTTAAACTAAAGGCTTTAGTTCCATGATTGACATTGCAGGACTAGAAAGTCAAGTGTACAACAATCCGACACACCCCTGCTGTGATTGAAACGTGAAAGTGAAGGCACAATCTCTATTGTGAGTCTAATGTGGGCAGAGGCAGTTATCTCAGCTATGCTGTGTTCCTAAAATTATATTCTTTGATTGTCTGAGAAAGGTTTCATCTAGTGATCTATATGATACACCATCATATTCAAGGTTTCTATGCCTACATTATGTTTTGTCAGACGAGGTAGTGAAAACCATCTGCTAGACTCCCTTTAAAGTGAATAACAACGGCTGTGCCACACTACTAGTGAAGCATAGCTGGTGATTCGGGATGAGTGAGTACTGCAAGAATCGGACTCGCTATACTCGCAATGAGTAGGTTCTTGTACTCGGTATTCGTTGTGAGTATAGCGAGTCCAATGGCAGTGAATGGGCCTGGGGAGTACTTTCGCAGTGTATCTATATACACTGTCGAAAGTGCACTAAAAGTGAATAAAAGTTGTTAAAAAATAAAAAAATATCATACTCACCTATCCGACGCCTGCACCGGGACCAGCAAAGAAGACATCCGAACAACGACAAGGACCTGTGAGTCTGACAGTCAATCAGATGGCTGGTAGCGATCTGGCCAATCAGATGGCCAGACGTCACAAACCATGTGATCGCTATCAGCCACCTGATTGGCCAGATTGCCAGGTCTTGAACATGCATCAATGACCTGGCAATCTGGCCAATCAAGTGGCTGGTTTGTGATGTCTGGCCATCTGATTGGCTGTCAGACTCACAGGTCCTTCGCGTTGATTGGATGTCATCTTTGCCAGTCCTGGTGCAGCCATCAGATAGGTGAGTATGATATTTTTTTATTTTTTAACAACTTTTATTCACTTTTAGTGCACTTTCACAGTGTATATATAGATACAATGCGAAAGTTAAAGGACTACTCGCTACTGCCGTGTTATCACAAGAAACTCGGGGAGTAGCGAGTAGCCCGAATATCGTTACTATTCGTCGAGTACCAAATAGTAACGATTCTACTCGCTCATCCCTACTGGTGACCTCTACATCTGGATGCTATAAATGCTCTCAATAAGTATCATGTAAGGTACTGTTACACGCTTCAATGTTGAAACAATATCACTAACGATCTCAGGGGCGCTTGGTCATTAGGACATTGCTTTGACATCGTTGGTGAGATGTCACACATGTAGATATCGTGGACGACACACCAACGATGTAGTGAGCAGCTATCATTCGCACAACCCAGAGAACAATACTTGTTCACTGATGTGACTGGGCAAAGTCGTGAACAAAATCGTTATCGTGGTGTCACACACAACGATGCAACAGGTTGGCTGATTGTGGATCGTCTGATTTGAGAAATGTTCTCAAATCTGCGATCAACGACCTGACGATTTATTGTAATCAAATCTCAGTGTTACACACAACGAGGTAGTATCGATGTTGCTTGAATGACTCCAAAAGCGTGATGTTTAAGCGATATCGTTCACGATCTCGTACCGTGTAACGGTACCTTTAGACAGATGTGTCCTTCTTCACCTTCCTTCTTGGCTCAACATCCAAAGATGATCAATTTTGAAAAAAAAATGTGTTACTCTGTTGGGAGAAGTTTTTTCTATGTGTGTCTCTTAGGGATGGGCGAATCTACTCGCAAGGACTCGTTACTCTGCGAGTAGTAAGGGACTCGCAGGACTCGGTACTCTGCGAGTTTCCCAGCGTTTACTCGCACGAGTCCAATGCAAATCAATGGCAATCCTAGTTTTGTCAGAGACACCGACCAAACTAGGATTGCCATTGTCTTGCATTGGACTCTCTACTGTGCCAGTGATAGCAGGGAAACTCGCAGAGTAAGAGCTGTCTGCTCTCTGCAGCTCCAGGGTCCTAGAGCCCGCCTGCTGCCTGATGTAGCAGAGCTGAGATTGTGCTCAGTCTGTTCATTCCCTGTGCATAGACATCTATATCTATGCACAGGGGATGTAGCAGAGAGGACATCGCGTTTTGGACTACGTCGGACAGAAGAGGATTTTTTTAATTAAAGATGGAGTCCCTAATGGCTTTTTTTTTTTATTTCTAATAAAAAATTTTCTCTGTGTTGTGTTTTTTTTAACCCTTTATTGGAGATTCTTAGTGGCCGGGTCAAACCTGGCCTGACATTAAGAATCCTGGGCTTAATACCAGCTTGTATAACAAAGGTGGTATTAACCCCTTTATTACCCAGCGTGCCACCGCCACCAGGGCCGCTGGAAGAGCGGGGTTCAGCGCCAGAGGATGGCGCTTCAATGAACGCGCCATCTTCTGGGGCGGCTGCGGGCTGAAATTTGCAGCGGGGGGTGCCCAGAAAGCTTGGGCCTCCCTGCGCTGCGGATTCCAGCCCCCAGCTGCTTAGCTGTACCTGGCTAGACATAGAAATTGCGCGGAGCCCCACGCATTTTTTTTTAATTATTTCATGAAATAATAAAAAAAAGGGCTCCCATATATTCTTGTGTCTGGCCAGGTACAAATAGGCACCTGGGGGCTGGGGGCAGCCCGTCGCTGCCTGCTGGATTCCAGAAATACGGCGAAGCCCACGTCAAATTTTTTTCTGACAAATCCATAAAACAATGTAAATAAAAGGGACTGCATCTTTATTAACCCCTGGACCATGGGCGAGGGGTTAATAAAGATGCAGTCCCTTTTTTAGGATTGTTTTATTGATTTTTCAGAAAAAAAATGACGTAGGCTTCGCCGTATTTCTGGAACCAGCCGGATCCAGCATGCAGCGACGGGCTGCCCCCAACCCCCAGGTGCCTATTTGTACCTGGCCGGACACAAGAATGTAGGCGAGCCCTCTTTTTTTTATTATTTCATGAATTTCATGAAATAATAAAAAAAAATGCGTGGGGCTCCACGCAATTTCTATGTCTAGCCAGGTACAGCTAAGCAGCTGGGGGCTGGAATCCGCAGTGCAGGGAGGCCAAAGCTTTCTGGGCACCCCCCGCTG